>CM077097.1:22308479-22908479 GCA_039513925.1 Platanthera zijinensis
CACCCAAGAGAATCTAGAGAAGTCATCTACAATAACTAGAGTGTAAAGACTTTCCTCCTAAGCTTTGTACAGCAATGGTCCAAAAAGATCCATATGTAGCAAGTACAGAATCTTAGTGAGTCACTATTATTAATTGACTTAAATTCAGTTTGTTTGTCTTCTTGACAAGCCTTGCATAGGTTTTCCTTCTTGTAGGGGCCAGAAGGCAATCCTCTGACAAGGTTGTCCCTAGATAGCTTAGAGATGTTTCTAAGGTTAACATGACCTAATCTCTTATGTCATAGAATATTGTTATTACTAACTTGATTGAATAAGCATAGTTCTGAACTAGCAGAGTTAAAGTTTACTAGGTATATATTCTCTTGTCTACAATCTGTTAAAACAGTTTGGTTATTTGAAGAAATAATATATTTGGAATTAGTAAAGCAAACCTGATAACCTGCATCACATAACTGACTTATGCATATTAAGTTATGTTTGAGACCATTTATATATGCCACTTTTCTGAAAGTGACAGCTCCACTGTTGAAGTCTCCATAGCCTTCAGTTTGTCCAAAGCTGGAATCTCCAAAGATCACTCTTGGACCCAGCTTTGCCTTGAAATTGATTAGGTTGTCCTTGCATCCAGTCATGTGCTTTGAGCACCCACTATCCAGATACCACTTATTCGAGAGTGATAGTTATTCTTCACCTGCAAGGAAACAAGTTAGATGTTCTTGACCCAGGTCACCTTGGGTCCTTGTATTTTTTCATAAGAAAAGCTGAAAATGTAAGAACATCCAGGTTGGCTTTTATAACCTAAGGGGTGAAATCTTCTGGGAGAATTATCCATTGGTGATTGATTATATTTCTCCCTAGGTTGGTTAATTATTATAGAGTTTTTGTATATTGATTTCTGTAGATGATCTGGATCCGACGAACTCTAGTAATTCGCGACCAAGTCGGAGAATTGGATAAGATCTTTGATCTCTGCTCGAAGAATTAAGGTATTTACCATTCTCAGGCACCAATATCGTCGATCTCTGGTCGACGAAACCAGACTGTTTCGTCGATCGTGATCGAAATAACTTTTATTGTAGTTGGCGTTCGAGTTCTAGTTCTGAGGTCGACGAACTGTACACATTTCGTCGATCTGAGTTCGACAAATCTGTTGAACATTGTTGTAGTTATTTTTCTTCTTGTTCTTAGATTTTTGTTTGAGTTCCATTTGTTTTAAAACTTCATTTACTTTGTCTACTTGTTCAGTATCCTTCTTACACTTATCTGAAATGAAATTTACAGGTTAGATAAGTTATTTTCTGGATATAGGTGTTCACTAAATGATGCACCTAGTCCTAGTTTACTGTTATTTGCCCTGCATTTAGAGTACTAGTTATATCTAACAGTTGTAAGCTTCTACCATTAAGTAATTCTTTTAATTTCTTGCTTTGCTTAATTCAGTTTTTTAGAAAGCAATTTGTTCATTTGTTGAGTAAGTTCATATGTTAGTTTAGTATTTTCAGCAATATACTTATCTTGTTCAGTTAATTTTACTCTGAGAAGTTTGATTTCCTTCTCAGAGCCTATTAGATCTAAGCACAGATTTTTAAATTCAGTTTTAAATTCTTCTGAATCAAAATCATAGGATGCTATTACCTGGCCCTCTGCAGATAGAGTTTCTCATCTTCTGAAGCTTCAGCCTCTGACTGACTGCTGGAATCATCTATTGTCATTAGGCAAACCTCCTTTGTCTTCTCTTCTCTTCATCGTCACTGGAGTTGGAGGATGATGACTCTTCCTCAGTATCACTCCAGGTTTCTGCAACAAACCCTTTCTCCTTCCTCTTGTGTTTGCTGGAGAAGGGTTTGTGATGTGTTCTTCTGAATCTTTTTCTCTTCTCCTGTCTTTCTGAGTTTCTGTACATTTTGAGATGAAATATCCAGGCTTCCTGCAACCAAAGCAAATAATTTCTTTAGATGGAGTCTTGTCATACCTTGGCTTTCATCTTGCCCTAATGACTTTCTTCTGAAGTCCGTTTTATCATCTTGAAGAATCTTTTGGCAAAGAGGCTCATCAGTTCTTCATTGACTGAGTCCCTTCAGATTCTTCAGCAGCCTTGAATGCAATGTTGTGCTCCTTTCTGATAGGTGTTGGAGTCTTCTGTTCAGCTGCTGCTTCTCTGGTCTTCATTAATTGCTCATAGGATTTGAGTTTTCCAAGAAGTGATTCAGTAGAGATTTATGTCATGCTTCTGGCTTCTCTGATGGGTCCAGATTCTTGAATCTCATGAGCTAGGGAAGCACATGAGGATTTTATCATTGACTTCTGTCAAAGTGATTGTCCTTGTCCAAAGTCTTTAGCTCATTGATGATTGAGTTAAGCCTGTTGTACATATCACTCACTGACTCAGTTTCATCCTTCTTGAAATTCTCATATTGTGAAATGAGATTGGATCTCCTATCCTTTCTCTCATCAGCCGATCCAGCCACCATCTGATTTAAAGAATCCAGATGGCTTTGGCTGAAGTGCACTCAGCCACCTTTTGAAATATATCATCAGACATAGTCTGAGCTGGATGTTCATGGCTTTGGCATCTGCAATCTTAGCTTTCCTCTGTGCATCTGTCCAATCTGGAGGTGGAACAGCACTCAGATTTGTTGAAGTAGATGGAGTGGAGGCCACTGGAGTTGGTGGTCCTGTCAAAATTGAATTAAATATGTCTTCATCAATAGAGTTTTATTCTTGCCTTTCAGACGACAAACTTGGTTAAGTTGCAAACTGGAGTCTGGTACTAGCATAATCTTTGTTTTGGGTCATGATATAAAATATGAAAGGAACAAGATTAAATCAGAGATTATCTTAGGATCTTGGTTAGTCCAGGTGTTAGCCTGTTTAAATAAAAATGACTAACCACCCTCTGATACCAATTGAAATAAAAGGAGAGTAAGCTCTGATTAACTCTAGAGGGGGTGAATAGAGTTTAAATAAAAATTCTTTTGCAACTTTTTACAAATATAAAGTTAAGTGATAAAATAGGTGATATGGTAATAGCTAAGAGATGTCAACAGGAGCAAAGAAAAACTACACTTAAGCTACCACAGCACAAGACAAAAAGAAAACAACAAACACACAGACAACACAAGAATATTACAGGTTCCTCAACACAGCCAAGCCCTTGTCGCCCAGCAGGGGGACAAGCCCCCAGCAGATAAGTTCATCCTGTCCGCAGCGGCTAGGCGGACTCATTCTGCAGTTCGCCAGCAAGCCCTCCAGTTTTCCGGCGCACGCTTCTTCCCAGCAGCGGACAGACTACTCCTCAGCTCGCATAACTTGGCACGGGATCGCTTAGTGCAGCAGAGGCGGACTTGTCTCAGTCCGCCAACAGCAATCAATTCAAGCAAGCAAGTCCCTAACCGCACAACATGGTGCGGACTCGGCGGACTTCTCATCTACTCGCACAGCTTACCGACATACCGGGGTGACGTTACCAAGACCCTCTCCGGCCCGAGCCTATAAATAGGCCCCCATACCTCTCATTCAGCAAGCACGGTGGAGTGTGACAACAAATGCATCAAGACCTACGGACTCAGTCTTCCAGTCCGCCCGGCTAGCCCCTACGGTCTGTCCCCCGACCTTGGCCTCAGCTGCCCTCTCTCCCTGATCGCGCAGTCCGCTCGGCCTTGAGTAGCGAACTGCGGGATCAGCTTTCCGCGCGGTCTGCCGACCTGCTTTGTCAAACCGCAAGGCCTCTGGCTTCCTCTTCTCTCAAACCGTCAGCTTCCCTCTTTGTACCCTTTATTTACTTTCCATGTAAAGGTGCAATCTCAAGCTGTAATCTCAATTCATAATCAAAGGAAAGCCCGTCGTAGGAGTGGCATTTAAGCCGCGGCGGGCGAACTCTGTTGTTGCCGCTGCAAGCGGCCCCCTTTCCCTCTCTTTTTCCCTCTCTCGGTCTCAACCATCAGAGCTAACCGTCAAAGTAACCGTCTGCTCGACAGTTCCTCATCAACCTCCTCCTTATCCCCGCATCCCGGATCGATCGTGCTCCACTCTCGAGCAAGCTAGCGAAAGAGCGCATTTTTCGCATTAACAGTAACTATTTAACGACACAACCCTAAATTAATTGATTTACTTGATATTACAAATGATGGCGTCCGACGATAAGCGCGATGAGAATCATAGGAAGGACAAGGACAAAAGCAAAGTTGTGTTGTGCTCCCTCATATAGGAAGATGACTGAGTAGAGCTACTATCGAGTCTACATAGGAAGATGGCTGAGTAGAGTTACTAGAACATTGAGATAAGTTATTTAATTATATGGAAATTTATCTTCAAAATAAATCACATCTCTAACTTTAAGATAGTGTCATTTAAGATCTTACTTAGTGTTTAGGGTTTAGAGAGTTAGTAATAAGAAATATATTTAAATTACTATCTAATACATATCTTATAAAGATAGACTTCATGGTTTTAGGTTATATCACCTGTATCATAGGTTGTAGAATAGCTACTTTAGATAAACACCCTCACACTCGAAGACTATAAAGGTTAGACTTCCTTAATTTGAATAATTCAAAATTGAATTACTCATTATGTTTCGCAAATATCTTATTAAGGATAAAACAAAAAGTAAGCAACACTTCTCCCCAAAGTTGTTTTGGGGCACAAGACTCACCTAATATAATGTTAACCATATTCATCAAAGTCTAATTTTTATGTTCTACTACCATGTTCATCAAAGTCTAATTTTTATGTTCTAATACAACACTCGATTGAGGTGAATAAGGAGCGTACTTGATAAATGATGTCATGTTCTTGACAATATTTGATTAATTCATTCAAAGTATATTCCCTACCTCGATGAGATCCCTTGGTTTTCTATTATGGGTTTGAATATGATTGATAAAATACCATGAGTATTAACCAATATTTAACCTAAGTTAGGGGTACAAGTTGAGTTGAACTGGCTCGAAAAAAGTTTGACTCAAACTCGATTACTAACAGAGCTTGAGCTCGCATATTGTTGTTCATTAGCTCGCGGGCAGGCCGTTGAGCTTTTTAGTTTTACCTTTCAAAAAAATTTAAATATAAAGAAAATAAGACTCGTGAACTGCTCGGGCTCGAGCTCAATAAATAGGTCTCAAGCTTGAGCTTGAAAATTTGGCAAGCTCGCCTCAACCTCGACTCATTTGGACACCTAACCTGAGCAACGAAGAAAGCATTTCTATTAAACTTTTAGGTTTGATCTCGATAGGGTCATCAAAGTTGGGAAATGTCATAGTAAAATGCTAAAATTTAGAATACATAAATAAATTACAATTCATGTGAAAATGAAAGCTAATGCGACCTCAGCAAGTACACATGTCGTTCAAGTAATATTAAGTCGGGAGTAAATCCCCAAGTATCGATCTCTCGATAAATACGGACGTTGTAGGATCAAGCGCTTACCCAGCTGTTCCAAAAGCCCACACTAATGGAAAAGACGCTACTTTTTTTCCTTAATGAAGTAGCGAAGTGTCACGGGTCAAGTGAGCAAATGTTGGACCCAACAATCCCCCCCCCCCAGCATCTAGCACGACCCGCCAGCTCAGAGATGGGTCCCAAATGGCTCACAGGTGGGGCACCACATGGCTCAGAGGAAGGGTTATCACATTGACGCGGCAATCTGGCCCGCCGGACCCACACAGGTTGAGAGCAATTTCGGAATTTATTAGCGCCCCCCAGTCTTGAACCAATGACCTCCTCTAATATCACTTTTAGGATCAAACGTTTACCCAACTGTTCCAAAAGCCCGGACTAATGGAAATGACGCTACTTTTTTCTTAAGGAAGTAGCAAAGCGGCATGCGTCAAATGAAGGAATGTTGGACCCAACAAACATGTACGATAATTTATCCACTTGAGCAATTAGTTATAAAGGCGAACAAGAGTGTTACATGATTTTTCAAGTTTTGTGAACAAAATTTGAAAAAACACTACACAAAAGGGAGTGCGGGTGGCCGGCACCGCTTCACAAACACACGAGAATGGTGTGGGTTGTCGTCACCACTTTGCATACAAAAGCTGGGTGAGGGTCGTCGGCACCTCTTCGCTCACTCCCGAGGAGCAAAGACCAAACACAAGGCTTAATCCTCAAGCATTCAGGAACACTAATATGATTTTCATAAATATGAAAATAGGAGTTTAATATAATGCATTCATAAAGCATTCATCATAAATACATAAATCAACAAATAGACCTAGATGGAAGAAATGAAGAATAGGAAATAAATACAACCCTTGCTCGAGTCTGTTCCTCGGAGGTGCGGGAGGCAGCAAGGCTCTTAGCACGGTTTCTTGTTTGCGTCCGGGCTCACTGAAGCTCTCACCACCTCTTGTCGTCTTCTCGGTGGTTCGCAATGAGCAAGTTGAAATCCACAACTACACCTTCCTAAGAGCTAGGAACACTTGTGAATTCCCTCACAACCACCAATAATAGGAGCAATAGAAAAATAAAGAAAACCAAGAATAGGTAAAGTTAGAATACAATACGACCGCAACTCGAGACTTATCTGTGGTGAAGGAGGGAGATAATCTCCAACTCTGACTGTGGTTGTCGTCCAGGGTACGGGAGGGTTGTCAATTTCTCCTATTTTACTAATTTTCTCGATGGAACTGTGGATATCATGTCGAAATCACCCTTTGAATCTCTTCTTGAGCCACAAAATCACTTAGAACTCCCTCCTCAAGCTCTTGGATGTGGGGAATCACAAAGGAGTGAATCCCTAGCTTGGAGGAGAGCTTGCGACCTAAAAACGGCAGAAGAAAAACGAGGCCCAGCAAAATCGCAAAAAACTAATATATAGAAAAAACGGGTGGACGCTACAGAAAAACTGGACATCCAAATCGTACATGCGCATTTACACGCACGTGCGTGCGTAAACTACCCACGCATAAACTCGGATTCACCCAATCAGTGTGAAAAGCACAAAATGACCATACGCGCGTAATTGCATGTGCACACACGAGTGTACGAAAATAACGCACGTGCAAATTCGGTTTGATGAAAATTGCTATGTAAAGGAAGAAAAAAGCAAGTGCGCGTGCGAAAATTCCACACGAGCGTGCCTGAGCCAAATTGAATATAACTGTCCCTGAAGAGCACAAAAATCCACATCTGCTCAATAAAATCATCCCAAAAGCCTAGATGAGCAATATATCAAAATGAACAATAATCCTACACATCTAGCACAAAATGGGTGAAAGCGATATGAACAGCAGAGTAAAAACACTATATAAATAACACTCATCTAAGTCCATGAAGAATTGGTTTCACAATGATTTGTCGTCTTTCTCTTCTCACTCTTATTTGGTGTTTTTTATGTCATTTATATTCGCCGACGTCTCTTTCTTGTGTAATTTATAAACATATATTATTTGTATATTGTTCGATCTTGATGATGCTAAAATCATTGGCGATGAACTATTCAATGTTATTATAAAGAGAGTTTAATCATTTTAAATTAAATCATATAAGTTTTCTTTCCCAAAAACATTAAACATTGCATTATAATATTTTAATAAAGATTAACTTAATGTAAAAGAAAAAGAAAAATAAAAAAACCAAGATTAATGATTACATTCATAAAGATCTTCAAACGCTAAGATTGAGGTGATGATTTTTAAACTTTTGATTTTCTACACCGACTCGCACCTCAAACAGATTGGCCTTAGCTTATCTTTCCCTAGATAGGCCTCAAGTCGTCCCTAAACCTAAACCTCAGTCTAATTGCCTAACACAAGAGGTGAATACCCTCCTAAGCCGTGTAAGGATCTAGTTGCCAACACACAAGGACGAATTCTCTCCCTAAGCCCTGCAAAGACTTAGTCGCCAACACAGAGGCAAATTCCTTAATGTATAATAAAGATCAAGCCAAACAAAAGATAAAATACAAGAATAGAGAATATAAAGTTGTAGAAATGCACGACAAATGAGAGAAATAAAATAATTTTATTAATTTCTTTAAAAAATCTTCCATACTTCATACATGTATTTGTACACTTATACATGTATATAGGAATAGAGAGAAGTAGTCTCACTCTAAAATGCAGGACTAAAACTTAAAGATAAAATAGGCTCTAGATGGGCCTTACATTAGGCATTTACACATCTTTTCTTCAACACTCCTCCGCAAGCTGGAGCATACAGAAATGCAGGACTAAAACTTAAAGATAAAATAGGCTCTAGATGGGCCTTACATTAGGCATTTACACATCTTTTCTTCAACACTCCTCCGCAAGCTGGAGCATACAGATCGTAACCACCCAGCTTGGACAAAAATCAGTAGTATGGCGCCATAGCGGGCATGGTAAGGCCTTGGTAAGAATATCAGTAACTTGCCCAGCAGCAGAAACATGTTTTAATTCTAGCTTCTTCAATTGAACCTTCTCCCGAATGAAATGACAATCAACTTCAATGTGTTTGGTCCGTTGATGGAAAACAGAATTCTTGGCAATGTGTATAGCAGCTTGACAGTCGCAAAATAGACTGGCCGGTGAGAAACGTTTGACTCAAAATCACCTATAAGACCTTCAAGCCATATAAGCTCAAACACAAAAGTTGTCATTGAACGATACTCAGCTTCAGTAAATGAACGAGCAACCACAAATTGTTTCTTGCTGCGCCAGGTAAAGAGATGTCCTTCAAAGTAAGTACAGTATCCACTTGTGAAACAACGATCATCCAATGAACCAGCATAATCAACGTCAGAATATGCAATAAGAGATAAGGGAGATGAAGAAGACTTGTATACAAGTCCTTGTCAGGGAGCAGTCTTCAAATATCGAAGAATACGCTCAACTGCCTGGAGATGAAAGATTCGTGGTTCATGCATAAATCGGCTGACAACTCTCACAGCAAATGATATATCAGGTCTCATAATAGTGAGATATATTAGCTTTCCCACAAGATAATGATAATACTCTGGGTTTGGAAGGAGAAGATCAGTGTCTGAGGCATGAGCGCGGAGCTTGTGATGGATATCTATGGAAGTGTCAGCAGGCTTGCATCCAGAGTAGCCAGCATCATGAATCAATTCAAGGCAGTACTTTCGTTGAGATAAAACAAGTCCATCAGGACGTCGAGACACCTCGAGATCATGGAAATATCGAAGATTTCTCATGTCCTTTGTTTGAAACACAGAATCCAAATGTCGTTTGCTCATGTGTATTCCTGTGAAATCATCTCCCGTAAACAAAATATCATTAATATACACCAAGAAAATCATTGTGCCAGTTGGACGATGACGGTGAATAAAGAGAAGTTGACTGAACACCGAGTGAACCCAACAGCACAAAATGTCTGACTGAACTTGTCAAACCATGTCCGAGGAGACTATTTGAGACCATAAAGTGATTTCTTCAGCGACATACAAGAGACTCTCCCGTGGTCTCAAACCCGGGAGGTTGTTACATATAGACGATCTCCTACAAATCACCATTGAGAAAAGCAATTTTGGCATCCAATCGATACAACGTTCAATGTCGATGAACAGTGAGGGAGATCAAAACACAAATAATATTGAGTTTGGCGACTGGAGAGAAGGTCTCGTCATAATCTAGGCCTTGTTGTTGAGTAAAATCACGAGACAGAAGGCGAGCCTTCAGACGTTGAACTGTCTCATCCGGACAATATTTGATGGCAAACACCCACTTACAACTCATACAGGTTTGTCCAGGAAGAAGAGGGACAAGATCCCATGTTTGGTTTGTCCAAAAAGCAGACATTTCCTTGTCCATAGCCGCACGTCACCCCCAGATGTTGGAGAGCCCACTGCACAGAGGGGGTGAAAATAGAGGATAAAGAAAGTGCACATTTCCTGAGTTCCGGAGAGAGGTGGTGTAAGGAGACATAATTCATCGTCAGGTGAGCAGTAGAGATGGTTGCTGGATCTGCAAGCCACAAAATAGCGTTAGTAGAGGGCATCTCCCATAGAGCAGCAGACGAAGGAGGACGACGAGTATACACGTGAATCAGAGGTGGTATTGGTGGAATTGGCGTGGGAATGAGAGGTGGTTTTGGTGGGATTAGTGTGGGAAGGAGAGGTCGAAAATTAGAAGTAACATGGACAGCGGGCCACGGAGGCAGAGGTGGAATTGGAGAATCAGTTGGTTGAGAATGATGGGTTTGTTCTTCGAGAAAGGTCACATCAGTGGATGTAACAACCTCGGTAGGGCGATGAGTTACGATTGAGTCTGCGACATGCTGTGGACTGAGGAGGCAGGTCGCTGACTGCTAAGAAGAAGCCGGCGCTGGGGAAGTCGAAGTGCTTCTGGTGGACTGCATAATGAGTCTGCCTAGCTCGCGGCGGACAGGATGAGTCCGCCTCTGCTGCTGGAGGCTTGTCGTTCCTACTGGGCGGCAGGAGCTTAGTGACCTGGCGGACTGAGGAGGCAGGTCGCGCATGTTGTTGGATGAAGCGAGTCCGCTACCTTCTAGCGGGCTGGAGTTGAGTCCGCGTCGTGTTGTGCGGTCTGGTGAAGGGTTGTCGGCCCTGCTGCCAAGTCCTTCCTCAGGCGGACTGAGACGGAGTCCGCCACCTGCTAGCGAACTGAAGGGTCAGGCCGCTGGAGGTGGTGCGGGTTGACGGTCCTGCTGCCAAGTCCTTCCTCAGGCGGACTGAGACGGAGTCCGCCACCTACTGGCGGACTGAAGGGGCAGGCCGTTGGAGGTGGTGCGGGTTGACGGTCCTGCTGCCAAGTCCTTCCTCAGGCGGAATGAGACGAAGTCCGCCACCAGGTGGCGGACTGAAGGGGCAGGCCGCTCGTGCTGGTTGGCGAACTGGAGGCCTATCAATTGGCGATATGGCAGTTTGACTTGCTTGTCGTGCGACCTGCAGGAGTGGGCTGAAAAAGAAGGTTGCGACTCCTACCGAGCATGCGGCTACTTGGCGGTCTGGGCGGATAGCAATGCGAGTCCGCCATTTAGTTGGGTAGTCCGCACCTGTTGGAATAGAAGGAACCATTGCGCGGTTAGCCGACCTAACCGCGCAGCCTGCAAGGGCGGATTGTGGAAGCAGTCTGCAGCCCCTGTAGAACGAACGGCTGTTGCGCGGCCTGGGCGATTAGACTGGGCAGACCGCCCTAGCTGCGCGGTCTGAGCGGATAGAGAAGTCTATCCGCCTGACCCAGAGAAGGGGGCTGAGACAGGCCGCGACCTCCAGGGGGAACCTGGAGCAGGCCGCGACTTGCGAGATGGCTACCTTGGGAGGGATCGTCGATTTCTGGGTTAACATAATCCCCGCACTTTTTTAAGTCCCGAAGGGAACATCGAAAAAGTAGGAGACCCACGAAAATCGTGATCCTCCCCTCGGAAGAACAAGAGGCGGGGAGAGATAGAACCTGTTGTCTCTCCTCAGAAAAGGTTTGTCAATGTCTATCTTTTTCCTGCAAAGGAAAAGTTAATGCAGGTGAAAAGAGACACATCTTGTGTGTACCTGAGTTGCTTTTGCAAAACGAAGAAGACTTGTGAATGTCTTCCATCAAGCTCTGCAAAACAAAGGTGAGAGGAAGGCATAGAAGAATAATAACTTGCAAGTACCCGAAGGAAACTTGCAAGCACCTGTTAACCTCTGCAAAAGGAAGGATAAGCAATAGAAATGAGAGAAAAGTAAGTTGCAAGTACCTGGAAGGAACTTGCAAATATCTGTTAATCTCTGCAAAAGAAGAGTGAGTAGCAGATATGAAAGAAAAGTAAGTTGCAAGTACCTGAAAGGAACTTGCAAATATTTGTTAATCTCTACAAAAACAAGAGTAAGCAGTAGATATGAAAGAAAAGTAAGTTGCAAGTACCTTGAGGGAACTTGCAAATATCTGTTAATCTTTACAAGAAAAGAGTAAGCAGCAAATATGAAACGAAAATAAGTTGCAAGTACTTGAAGGGGTCTTGCAAATATCTGTTAATCTCTGCAAGAAAAGAATAAGCAGCAGATATGAAAGAAAACTGAGTTGCAAGTACCTGAAAGGCAAGTACCTGAAAGGCAAGTACCTGAAAGGGACTTACAAATATCTGCTAATCTCTGCAAAAGAAGAGTGAGTAGCAGATATGAAAGAAAACTAAGCTGCAAGTACCTGAAGGGAACTTGCAAATATCTGTTAATCTCTACAAAAGAAGAGTGAGTAGCAGATATGAAAGAAAAGTAAGTTGCAAGTATCTAGAGGGAACTTGCAAATATCTGTTAATCTCTGCAAGAAAAGAGTAAGAAGCAGATATGAAAAATAAGTTGCAAGTACCTGAAGGGGCCTTGCAAATATCTGTTAATCTCTGCAAGAAAATAGTAAACAGCAGATATGAAAGAAAACTGAGTTGCAAGTACCTGAATGGGGCTTCCAAATATCTGTTAATCTCTGCAAAAGAATAGTGAGTAGCAGATATAAATGAAGAGTAAGTTGCAAGTACCTGAAAGGGAACTTGCAAATATCTGTTAATCTCTGCAAAAGAAGAGTGAGTAGCAGATATGAAAGAAGAGTAAGTTGCAAGTACCTGAAGGTAACTTGCAAATATCTGCTAATCACTGCAAAAAGAAGAGTAAGCAGCAGATATGAAAGAAAAGTAACTCGAGTACCTGAGGAGTTTATGGATAAATCTTCTGCTAAAAGTTATTGCGATAAGATAGATATGATTAGACATCAGAAGGAATATCCATGAAATTCTGTTGTTGACTGAGTAAGCAAAATCAAGTAGAGATTAAGTCACAGCAATAAGCTTCTTGCTTGGTCAAATATGATATCCCAATATGAAATCCTAATCAGTAAGATGAAAGCACTGACTAGACTTCAGCTGAATAGTTTGTCAATAAAGAGAACCGGATTCTCTGACTATCAATTAGTGCCAGAAAAATCCAATAAGAGTAACAGAGAGCTTGTTAACCATCATCTGATAGAGCTTTATGCAAGCCGAGTATATAAGATGGGCATAAGCAAAAAAAAGATGTTGCAAATCCTTTGGATTGGTCGGATTTAACCTGCGAACCTGTAAAAAGGCAGTTGATAAAAGGAGGTCTACACCCAAAGATGACCAAAAAAGGTCGGATGCGCCCCAGGTGTTCCCCGGGGGCCTTACGCATCGCCTTCCCACGAAAGATCATAAAGAGTGTAGTCCTACCTAGAGCGGACTAGTCGCATTCCCTTAGAAGGGCAAAAAAGAGAAAAAAGCACAAAATCCTGAGAAGAAAACGGAAAATACACTGCTCTCATGCCTCGGGTTACAAACAGTGCTGATCAGTTAGACTAGGTGTGTCAAGTGATCTATAACATTGCTTGTCTTTTGAAAGATCAGCAACATTGTGGGCCCCGCGAAAGCACGGATTGAGAGTACCATAGAGTATTCGACCATTACAGTCATGAGATGATCGAAGAGACAAGGCTACACTTGATCGTCATTGCTTGTCAAGCAAAGATCATCGTAACTGTAATGTATCTCTAACGAAGCACAGTAGAGCTAACACACTGGGACCTCCCTTGATGCTCATTATGTGTTAGATCTCGGCTAGGATCTGAAGTCCAGTAATCCTCCACACGAGATTTGGACGGCTCCCACTACACATACGCGAACACTCCCCACTATATGTGGTCATTGTGGTCTTACGCCAGAGTCCAAGTTCGAGGGGGCCCTAAGCAAGACTCGGTGATATATCAGTGGTTCAGCGATCTCTTTGACAAAGAGAAAATAGAGGAGGAGGCACTCCAAAAAGGGGAAAGTGTCAGTATGAGATCTCTGACGTAAAATTTATTGAAATGAATGAAAGAACACTTAGAAGTGTTTTTAGAGAGAAAATGTTTGAAGAGTGTAAAGTAAAAGCAACCAGACATGATTGTGAGGAGCTTTGGGGACTTTGCGTTGTCCTCCCTCAGCTCAGAATAGCCTTCCCAAAGATCCTTCATCGATAACGTCGATGGTTTCATCATCGACGAAGTTGCTGATTTGATTTGTTCTTTTTGAGCCCAGAGAGGGGTTCTCCACTTCTTTGCCCTTTGAAGTAGATGGATCAGAATGATCAAACTTTGGGAAGAATTCACGGAATTTGCCTAGCTTCAGCATTCTTTCTATCAACTGGCAAAGAGCTCGACAATTTTCAGCTGAATACCCCCCTTCTTTGTGAAACTCACAGAACAAATCTAAATCTCTTGATCTTTGGTCTGCTAGCTGGTAAGACCTCATGTAATTAGTCTTACCCTTCATGACTTGGCTTACTTCCTGCATGGCCTCATCCAGTTCGAACTCTAGCAAGTCATCATCTTGCTGCTGATGAATCGAAGCTGCTTAAGGAGCTGGGGCTGGCAATAGTAACAATTGATCTCGGGCACGATCCTGGCCCGGGAAGGGGTGTCGATGACGTTGAAATTTTCTTCCCTTCCTAGCGTGGGATGGGAAATCTTTCTAAGGAGACCTCAGAGGTTGCTTGTAAGAGGAAAAAGAATCTTTCTCTGCTATAAGCCTGGAGATGAAACTGGGATTGATTTTCTCACCTCGAATGTATGAGTTGGCTAAGCCAATCAACTCTTGATATGTCCTTGGCGCTCGGACATTAGCCTCAAACTTAGGTGGTCCTTCTCGCAGTCCATGTATTAGAGCTACTCGATACATTTCTTGATCGACGATTTCAATGTCCAGAATCTCTTTTTGGAAACGATCCACAAAATGAGACCAAGTTTCATTCTCTCGTTGCCTGATCTCAAAGAGGGCTTCTGGACCGCCCTTTCTCTTTGTAGAGGTAGAAAACCTGAGCAGAAACTCTCTTCGCAAATCAGCAAAGGAAGCGATGGACTGAGGACGCAGTTCATAGAACCACTCTCTCACTTGTCCATCAAAGGATGTCACGAAGAGTTTGCATTTGGTAGCATCTAAAAGGGTCCTGAGAGCTACGGCTGATTCAAAAGCTTGAAGGTGCTTCATTGGATCAGTCTCTCCAGTGTAAATTGGCAACCGCGGCTCTCTGAAGTTAACTAGAGTTGGTTCATGCCGAACATTCTCTGAAAACGGTAACGGCTCTTCCTGCTCTCCTGGAACATAAGGAAAAAAGGAGCATAAACAGTAATTGTAAAAGGAGTAGGAGGATAGAAGGGAAAAGCTGTTGCAGGAGGAGCAAAGGCAGGAGCTGAAGTGTAGGGATGACTTCCCTGAAAATTTAGAAATCTTGCTGGACTTCCCCTGGCAGCTTCCCGGAAGAAGTTTTGACGAGCAACAAACTCATCATTTTGAGACCGCAAAGGGGTTGCAGGTCCTTGCGGATAGGTTGGTGGGTAAACAGGAGGATAGACCGGCGGATAGGCCGGTGGATAAGTTTGTGGATTCTCCAACGCTGGTCTTGGATTGACTGGAGGAACTGGTGCTGCTGCAAATTGCATTTCTAATCGCTGCATGATAGCAGCTAGAGTATGGTTGATTGCTTGGTATTGTTGGGCAGTTTCTCTATGTGATTGTTCTAAGGCTTCCCAGAGAGGATCTTCACTAGGACTTGAAGGAGAAAGTTTCTCGGCTGGTTGATGGTTTGACATGAGTAACCGTTGATTTTCACCATCTGTTCGAGATCTGAAGGTCATGTGTTAACTGTTGATGCGGGAAATGGGCTGCACCAGCAGATAACGGGTGTTTGGTCTCACAAGTAAGGATGAAGAGATTGCGGGGATAGGGGAGAGGAGGTTGATGAGGATGCGGGGGATAGCAGGGAAGGTTGATGAGGAACTGTCGAGCAGACGGTTAATTTGACAGTTAGCTTTGATGGTTAAGACCGAGAGGGTGAAAGAGAGAGAGGGGGTCGCTGGCAGCGGCAACAGCAGAGTTCGCCCGCCGCGGCTTAAATGTCACTCCTGCGACGGGCTTTCCTTTGATTATGAATCAGATATTATAGCTTGAGTTGAGTCCTTTACATGAGAATATAAAGGGTACAAGGGGAAGCTGGCGGCTAGAGGAAAGAAGATGTCAGAGACCGCGCAGTATGACCAAAGAGGTCGGCAGACCGCGCGGTTAGCTGATCACGCAGCTCGCTACTTCAAGCCGAGCGGACTGCGCGATCAGGCCGAGAAGAAAGCTGAGGTCGCTGGAGCCAAGGTCGGGGAACAGGCCGCAAGGGCTAGCCGCGCAGACAGGAAAATTGTGTCCGCAGGTTTTGATGCCTTGGATCTGTCGTCTGTCGTCCTCCCCTAAAATGAGAGGTATGGGGGCCTATTTATAGGCTCGGGCTGGAGACGGTCCTGGTAACGTTACCCTCGGTAGGGCGGTGAATTACGATTGAGTCAGCGACATGCTGCGGACTGAGGAGGCAGGACGCCGACTGTTGAGAAGAAACCGGCGCTGGGGAAGTCGAAGTGCTTCTGGCGGACTGCATAATGAGTCTGCCTAGCTCGCGGCGGACAGGATGAGTCTGCCTCTGCTGCTGGAGGCTTGTCGTTCCTGCTGGGCGACGGGAGCTTGGCGACCTGGCGGGCTGAGGAGGCAGGTCACGCATGCTGTTGGATGAAGCGAGTCCGCTACCTTCTAGCGGGCTGGAGTTGAGTCCGCGTCGTGTTGTGCGGTCTGGTGAAGGGTTGTCGGCCATGCTGCCAAGTCCTTCCTCAGGCGGACTGAGACGGAGTCCGCCACCTGCTAGCGGACTGAAGGGTCGGGCCGCTGAAGGTGGTGCGGTTTGACGGTCCTGCTGTCAAGTCCTTCCTCAGGCGAACTGAGACATAGTCCGCCGCCTGCTGGCCGACTGAAGGGGTAGGCCGCTGGAGATGGTGCGGGTTGACGGTCCTGCTGCCAAGTCCTTCCTCAGGCGGACTGAGACGGAGTTCGCCACCTGCTGGCGGACTGAAGGGGCAGGCCGCTCGTGCTGGTTGGCGACCTGGAGGCCTGTCGCTTGGCGATGTGGCGGTTTGACTTGCTTGTTGTGCGACCTGCAGGAGTGGGCTGAAGAAGAAGGTCGCGACTCCTGGCGAGCATGCGACTACTTGGCGGTCTGGGTGGATAGAAATGCGAGTCCGCCACTTAGTTGGGTAGTCCGCACCTGTTGGAATAGAAGGAACCATTGCGCGGCTAGCCGACCTAACCGCGCGGCCTGCAGGGGCGGACTGTGGAAACAGTCTGCAGCCCCTGCAAAACGAACGGCTGCTGCGCGACCTGGGCGGTTAGACTGGGCAGACCGCCCTAGCCGCGAGGCCTGAGCGGATAGAGAAGTCTATCCGCCTGACCCAGAGAAGGGGGCTGAGACAGGCCGCGACCTCCAGGGGGAACTTGGAGCAGACCGCGACTTGCGAGCTGGCTACCTTCGGAGGGATCGCCGATTTCTGGGTTAACATTTTTTATTTAAGATCTTATCGGACGGTCAACCTGATGAGCCGAACAATCTCAAATAAAAGCATGTGCACGACAGAAATATACGATAGAAATAAATGCTGAAAAATTAAAATGTGTGGCTTAGATGCGACAAGGGTGCATCACAAAATAAGGCTAAGGGGAGAGTGAGAAGAATTCATACTCAAGTGGGGTTAGCCATCATGGTGTCAAGAAAGGGGTCTCTAACCAAGGGGTAACGAGACCAACATAAGGTATAGAAGATGAATAGACCATCACAGTGTCACTGGGTCGCTCGGCCTCACTCTTATGGCCAAATTCGTGATCAAACTCACTAGCCGTACTAAAGGCGCTCTCCACCTGTGAGTACTATACGCATCAGTGGTTTGACTTGAATCCTAATGTGTCACACTATAGGTTCCCCCAAGGTCAGATTTCAAGCGATCCATTTAGGCATGTATGCGATCAAATTGATCAAGAACCAATCGCTGAAATTCGGCTTCAGGTATCTCTACTGGTGGAACAATAGGGGGATCCAAACGCGTGAGATTATCCACATAGTGGTGACCTCTATAGGGATCCGGATAGTCATCAAATTGTTCATCCCTGATAGACTCACGTGTCAGAGGGTGAATGTGAATCCTACGAACACGTGGCGATGGGCGAGGGTGATCATCAGAATAGTATGACGATCTCTTCGGAGGGGCTCACAAAGATCCTCAACTCTACCAACATCAGGTCGTGGCGTGGTATAGTGACGATAACGTGAAGTGCTAGAATCATAGCGATCATTTCTAGCAAATCATGGCGAAGGCTCGACACGATATCTAGAATGAGCGAAATGTGAATACGGATGATCATCGTAATGATATGCCATGAGATGCTACCTATAGACTCCACTACTGCGTATAAATGTGGCGCTAACGCAACTTCCCTCTGATACCAATTGATGCAGGACGAGTCTACAGATGTCGGACAACACAAATGCCCTAACTCAAGTGCAATGCAAACGGCTATTCAACACATGCGAATGAGATTATGATGGTGCAAACAGTCTGATTCCAGATACAAACAACAGTAATTATAATTTAACAAAGCTTTAAGCACAACTTGCATAATTGAAAATAGAAAATGACAATTAAAGAACAATTATAAATAACTAGCGAGATGAGGCGCGTTCAAGTGCGTCAAATGTGTTCCGCAAATTACACCACGGATAGAGATAACAACAAGCTTATGAAAATTAAATCCCAAAACAATAGTTCATTACCAAAGCAAACAACGCAGAAAATAAACAACATCCATATCTAGAATTGCTCATGCATGTGGCGGCTTGATTAGGGTTGGAGGATGACTGATGTAGGGTAGGCTAGTGGTGCTCGGGAGCTAGGACTCTACGTGCACGTGTGAGGGGATATGCGAATGCGATGCCACATGCAATGAAATAGTCGGATAGCAACGACAATTAATTTCAGCAATGCGAATTAACAACACCACGCAGTTAATGGAAATAAAGAAGCAATTAGATAATTTTGGCGATTCGGCAACGGCTTCCTCCGCACGGAGGGCCTAAGCAAGCGGCGGCAATTAATTCCACAAACAAATATTAGCGCAAAGTACAACAACTACCAAACTATGATCACAGCACAAATATAGATAAACAACCAAGTGTAAATGTCAAGTACTAAACATAATACCACGAGATACTCACGATGCAGTGGGCTGATCCGAGACGGTGGAGAAGTTGAGAGACCGGATGCAAAACGGGCGATCGGAGGCGTACACGGTGGCACGGTGACGTCACGGTGGCTGCCCACGGTGGAAAAGAGGAGATGCGGGCCGGAAACGACGAGATCCGGCCACTAGAGAATGGATCGGGGTGTCGGTGGGTAGATCCGCTAATTTTAGGGCGGATCCGGACTACGGAAGTGAAAATAAGTAAGTGGATGGTAGATCGGGGAGGGGTAGCGCTAGATCAATTAGATCTAGGGTTTTCGGAGCGGTAGGAAGTGGATCCACGAAGGGGAGTTGGCGGATTAGGAAGGAGGGGAAGTTGGCGGCCCGGGTGAACAGTGTTTCGGGTGAACAGTGGCGGTGAACAGTGGTCGGGTGAACAGTGTTCGGATGAACAGTGCTCGAGTGAACAGTGTTTCAGGTAGGTAATGGTGGCTGCTGGCTGGAATGGCGGGCTGCAGCGGTTTTGGGGGGTTTCCGATGGCTGGAAAAGGGATTTGAAGGGTGGAAAATGAAGGTGGGGGTAGGGGTTACCTTGGGGAGGAGTTTGGCGGCCTAGGAGTCGTCACCTAGGGTTCCACGGCGTCGGCACCGGGGAGGGATCGCTGGAATCCGGGAATACTGCTTCTCCAAATTCTGCAATGGCCTCAAATCAGCCCCCTAGCATCCTATTTATAAGAAAACACAAACTAGGGCATCCCCATCAACGGCTATGATTGGCCGATGGGTTAGCCCTTTAAAATACATCAAAATAAACTCAAAAATATAAAGTAATATAGCGTTTTGACTCGCGGCGACGTTCCGGACGCAATCGCGGAGTCCGATCGTCGATCCGGGCGCGCCAAATATGGAAAGTTGCCAAATCAGCCCCGAACGGGCCCAAAACGCGTCCTCGTCTCTGCTCCGCATCAATCTCCCCGGCTTGAAAGAATTCATCTCCCGATGAATAGGGATCAAAATTCTCTCGCTGCATGCCGGGTAAAACTCGAAGAAGTCCACCAGAGGTCGCCCAAGTATCGTCGCTGGAAAGTGTCCTCGCCGATCAACTCCCCCTGACTGAAAAGATGTCATCTCCGGTGAATGGAGACGGACGTGCCGAAGTCGAAGTCCAGGGGCGAATCGATCAAGCTCTGCTGCAAGTACCCAAGAGTTACCAACGTCTGTACTGGGAATGCACTGGTGGAGTCTGGTCTCCATGAAGCTCTCAACGCTCAACTCACGAGTGGTGGATCCCGGTGCGATCGGTGGTGCCTGTGGTGAAACCAAAGAAGACGAGTCCCCAGGTGGGTGGAGGTCAACAATGGGTGAGGACGTATGAGGGTGATATGGTAACGACAGTGGGGATGGGGGTGGCTGGGTATCTCCACTGCTCGGGTCCACATACTCATGAAGTTCATAGTACGGAGTCAGATCTTCAACATTAAACACAGGGCGAATTCCCATATTGGCCGGGATGTCAAGTCGGTAAGCGTTGATCCCAATACGACTAATAATTGAGTGCGGACCCATTTGCCTCGCGCTTAACTTCTTGGCAGGCCCCGAAGGGAGCCTCTCAGGGCGGACTCGCACCATTACCTTCTTGCCTACATTAAGTATTTGCTCTCGCCTTCGCTTATCTGCATGGACTTTGTAATTTTCATTGCTTGTTATTATTCGTCGGCGGACCGACTCATGCAAATCATGCAAATGCTGTGCAAATGAATCAGCAGACTCATGCAGGTAATGCAAATGATGCAAAGACAACATGACAGACACGGTACACTCCTTATAAGAAAATCTAAAAATTCTTGAGATGTCTCTCAAATGTGGTGGCCTATCAGGAGGCTCTTTCGGTGTAGTGTAGACAAACTCATCTCGTGTGTGACGAGTGCTCAGATGACCGTGAGAGACAACTATACTCAAATACGAGCTCGTAAAGAGCCAAATGTCTCTCGGGGAACGTGGCGCATCAGGAGGGTCCCCAGGAGGTGTGTAAGAAAAGTCATCACGAAGGAGACGACCACCTGAGTGAAAATCGTGTGCATTGACTAGAAGTCGTGACTCTAAAATGTGGTGAGCGTCCCAGACAAGAAAGAACTCATCGGGTGGCTCAGCGGGTGGCGTGTCCCAAAACTTATCCAGTGTGTGAGGTGTCATAAGGTAGGTCCTCACAATATGAGTATGCTTAAATGGACTCAAGGTAGGCCCTATATATGTCATGCTCCACTCAAGATCCCTTCTCTTGGGCAAGGCCAGAGATGATGATGAAAGAGGCGTCATACCTGAGTGGCTCACCCGAGTCTCAACCTCACCAAAATGTGGCGGATCATCAGGAGGCTCAACAGGGGGCTCGTCATAGGGCTCGTCACTAAGGTCAAGGTCCTCCAGATGAGTACCATCGAAAGGGGTAGTGCCCCTGTGCATGGGTGACATAGCCACTACGAGATCAACACCAAACTCTGAGCTCTCGATCGTAACGTGGCTCAGGGTAATGCCAAGGGAAAAGTGACATAAACCTACGCTCAAGACTGGGTCTGCAGGTGCGGTGTCAAGACATGAGTCTAGGGTATGAGTGTTAATCAAACCCGGACATGCCAAAAGTGGAGGTGTGGGTGAGGGGCACAACACTACAGACTCAATAGGTCGCTCAGGCTCACTCTCAGTCAGTGCCACTAGAGGAGCGTCAGAAAGCAAAGGTAGGTCACTCACTGGGCTAAGCACCTCACTGGGGTGGGAGCAATCCGCACCAGGCATCGTGGTGTCCTCAATAGGGGAGGGACTCGTACTGCGGAGGTCAAGGAGAGAATCCCATCGACCAGCTCTTGCGGATCTCAAGGACTGTTCATAGCGGAGGGCGAGCTGATATGTCTGCTCGAGGGACTTCGAACTGTGATAAGCCACCTCAGTACGTATATCAGATCGAAGTCCAGACCGAAATCGGGTGGTGGTCATGGCTGGGTCCTCTCGGATATCACTTCTCACAATCAACTCATCAAAACGATCCCTATACTCAGCGACAGACATAGGTCCTTGCTGAAGGGAAAATAATTGGTCGAGCAAGCGACTCCGATATGATAAAGGCAGATACCTCTGACACAAAATACGCTTCATGCCCACCCAACTCGTGACACGATGAAGACGATCTCGCTC
The DNA here is from genome assembly GCA_039513925.1 of Platanthera zijinensis. NCBI lineage: Eukaryota > Viridiplantae > Streptophyta > Magnoliopsida > Asparagales > Orchidaceae > Platanthera > Platanthera zijinensis. The sequence goes on from CM077097.1 coordinate 22,330,629, forward strand.
GCGAGTCCTCTCTACGCTAGACCAATATGCTCTCGCCTGATCTAAAAGCCTAAGTTTCGCAAATTTGATGCGACGCTCACCGAATAATTCGAAATAATCGAGATAATACTCAATATCCACGAGCCAATAACTAAAAAACTCGGGACTCGATGAGCCGTCAAAGGAAGGGGCAACTGTACGAAACTGACTCTCAAGATCTCTCTCAAAGTGAGGATCCTCAAAATAGTCATCCTTAAGGTAATCGGGGCGAGTCGAAGGATCAACACGATCCGCTCGCGTGCAAGTATATGAGCGACGACAATTATCATATTGATCGTCTCTGGCATAGTGAGGTTGTGTCAGTGGGTTGACACGATCTCGGAAAGTGGTGTGCCGCAGACGATAATAATCATCGTGATAACGTGAGGATTCCTCTGAAGTCGCTCTATGAGATTGAGTATAGGCGGACTCCGAATCTCTCAAGAGAGGAGAGGAGCGACGCCGATAATTAGTCATGGATAAACCTAAAGACTCTATATGACCTACCACTACAAAACATGCAAATGGTCAAACCTTGCCCTCTGATACCAATTTGATGTAGGGTAGGCTAGTGGTGCTCGGGAGCTAGGACTCTACGTGCACGTGTGAGGGGATATGCGAATGCGATGCCACATGCAATGAAATAGTCGGATAGCAACGACAATTAATTTCAGCAATGCGAATTAACAACACCACGCAGTTAATGGAAATAAAGAAGCAATTAGATAATTTTGGCGATTCGGCAACGGCTTCCTCCGCACGGAGGGCCTAAGCAAGCGGCGGCAATTAATTCCACAAACAAATATTAGCGCAAAGTACAACAACTACCAAACTATGATCACAGCACAAATATAGATAAACAACCAAGTGTAAATGTCAAGTACTAAACATAATACCACGAGATACTCACGATGCAGTGGGCTGATCCGAGACGGTGGAGAAGTTGAGAGACCGGATGCAAAACGGGCGATCGGAGGCGTACACGGTGGCACGGTGACGTCACGGTGGCTGCCCACGGTGGAAAAGAGGAGATGCGGGCCGGAAACGACGAGATCCGGCCACTAGAGAATGGATCGGGGTGTCGGTGGGTAGATCCGCTAATTTTAGGGCGGATCCGGACTACGGAAGTGAAAATAAGTAAGTGGATGGTAGATCGGGGAGGGGTAGCGCTAGATCAATTAGATCTAGGGTTTTTGGAGCGGTAGGAAGTGGATCCACGAAGGGGAGTTGGCGGATTAGGAAGGAGGGGAAGTTGGCGGCCCGGGTGAACAGTGTTTCGGGTGAACAGTGGCGGTGAACAGTGGTCGGGTGAACAGTGTTCGGATGAACAGTGCTCGGGTGAACAGTGTTTCAGGTAGGTAATGGTGGCTGCTGGCTGGAATGGCGGGCTGCAGCGGTTTTGGGGGTTTCCGATGGCTGGAAAAGGGATTTGAAGGGTGGAAAATGAAGGTGGGGGTAGGGGTTACCTTGGGGAGGAGTTTGGCGGCCTAGGAGTCGTCACCTAGGGTTCCACGGCGTCGGCACCGGGGAGGGATCGCTGGAATCCGGGAATACTGCTTCTCCAAATTTTGCAATGGCCTCAAATCAGCCCCCTAGCATCCTATTTATAAGAAAACACAAACTAGGGCATCCCCATCAACGGCTATGATTGGCCGATGGGTTAGCCCTTTAAAATACATCAAAATAAACTCAAAAATATAAAGTAATATAGCGTTTTGACTCGCGGCGACGTTCCGGACGCAATCGCGGAGTCCGATCGTCGATCCGGGCGCGCCAAATATGGAAAGTTGCCAAATCAGCCCCGAACGGGCCCAAAACGCGTCCTCGTCTCTGCTCCGCATCAATGACGCTGGGGTAGATGGCCTTGGCATGCGAGTGGCTCCACGAGAGGTTGCGGGGAGGGGTGGGGGTTGGTTGGGTGGTCGGGTAAGAAGTCGGTGGTGGGGTTTGGGAGGGCTGCAGGAGTAGGGCTGACGGGAGGGAGAGGGAGCAGGGGAGGGGACCGGCGGGTGGCTGGAGGTGGAATAACAGGAGGGAGATGGAGCAGCGAAGGGGGAAGGCTACCGAGGTTGCAGGAGGGGCTGACGGGATGGAGAGGGAGCAGGGAAGGGGTCGGGCCGGCGGGATTGCAGGAGGGGGGTTGACGGGAGGGAGAGGGAGGAGGGAAGGGGACCGACGGATTGCAGCATCCGGGCAGGACAGGGGGGGTTGGGCGTGGTCGACCGGGGAAGGAGAAGGTAGAGGGGTTGGAAGAAAGCTTACCGGAGAGGGTGGGCTGCAGGGGGTAGCGCGCACGGACGATACCACTCGGAATCCACTGAGGGAGGACCGAACCGGCTGCAAGAGAGGCGACCTTCGATCTCTAATACATGCGGCACAAGAGAATATTTATAGAGGGGAAAGGAAAACAGATTAGAGCACCCGATCGGACGGCTATTAATGTTCGGGCCGATCGGGGCTTAAATATAACATGAAAAATAAAACGTAATATATGAATCTGACTCGGAACGACCATCCGGGCGCATCCGCGGACTCGGATTGCCCAAACGGGTCGTCGATCACCGCCTCCAGCGGGAATAGACACGCATGTGTCGTCGATCGACATCAGAAACAGACATAGCCCTTTTGAGTATGTGAGTAACCAACGAACATATATTTCATGGCACGTGGAGGAAGCTTGTCAGTGGAAGGTCCAAGATTATGAATATAACAAACGCAACCGAAGACACAAGGTGTGACTAAAAAAGGGTGTGGATGGAAAATGGGGGTTGAAGGGAGCCGTAAAGTTGAGAATGGAGGACGTCATACAGTTAATAAGATAACAGGTTGTAGAAACCATGAAATTCCAATAAATTTTGGGAACATGCATTTGAAACATAAGGGAACGGGTGACCTTAAGAAGGTAGCGATTCTTGCATTCGTCAATGTCATTTTGTTGGGGATATAAGTACACGAAGTTGGATGGATGATCCCAAACTCTGTACATAAGTCTGTAAACGCATGACTTGTGTATTCACGGGTATTGTCGGTTCGGAGAGTTTTAATGATTGTAGACAACGGTTGAGAGTATCAATAATAAATGCACGAAATACACGAGGTAGTTCAGTGCGATCATGAAGGAAATACAACCATGTCAGACGAGAATAATCATTTATAAAGGTAATAAAATAACAGTAACCAGAAACACTTGTTGTTTTGTAGGGTCCCAAATATTTGAATGAGCAAGAACAAAGGGAGCATCGCTCCGAGTACAATGAGGTGAAAAAGTAGAACGATGTTGTTTACCGTAAATACAAAACTCGCATGTGAAGTCATTGAGGGTTAAATCCGGGAGAGCTTTCCGAAGGATGCGCAAAGGAGAAAGCCCAAGACGCCGGTACCACTCGACAGAGATAATAGAGGAGAGAATCGTGGGGGGAGAGTGGTCCAGGATGTAGAGACCATTCAACAGTAGCCCTTATCAATGATATCCTATGTCTTTCTATCCTGCACAATAAAAGAGGTGGAATGTTACATAGCAATCAAGATCTTGAGTGAGACGGCTAATAGAGAGGAGATTGAAAGGAGAGCCCGGAACATGAAGAACTGAGTGAAGAGTGATAGAGGGAGTAACGTTGACGTCTACTGATCCAGAGATTGGAGTGGTGTCCCCATTAGCAATAGTACTGATCTTGGGATGCACAGAGTCCAAGTATTTTGAAGGTTTTTGTGGGGTAATGTGGTGTGTGGCCCCGGAATCCAGAATCCAGGATGAATTATAGGCGAGAAAGGAGATATCACCATCTAAAATAAACACAACAGAGCGGGAGGAACGGTCGAGCATCCCTCGAAGTTGCTGGAGTTGGGTGTACAAGACATCAATGTCAACTTGAATAGTGTTTGGAGTGTAATTGTGTCGACCGCTACCCTGATAAGAGATGCGACCTCCGCGAGAGGGTAGAAGAGAAAAATTGCGATGAAGGTGACCGTTGAGATGAATGTGACGGATTATCTTGTGCAGCCATTTAGAGATGATCCACTTACAGCAGAAGTCGGCAGAGCTGGAAAAGACAGATCATGCGAGCACGGAGAGCTGCAGTAAGGAGCACAGGCACTACAGTAAGGAACTGTAGCACGGTAAGCAGTAGACGAGCGCCAATATGTTGACGAAGGCAGGATAGGAGCTCAACAATCATACGAGCTTGCTCCAAGAGACCGCAGGAAGCAGAAGAGACCAAACGGCAAGAGACGCACGCGGAAGGAGTCCAACGAACAAGAGCAAGCAGCAACAGACAACCAAGCGGCAAGGAGAGCAAGAAAAGCAGCTGAGTAGATGTTGCGCCTAGAAGACCTGGCAGAGGACTTGCGGCAAGCAGAGCAGCTGGCAGAGAACTTGCGGCTAGTTGAGCAGGTGAAGAGGCGCTGAGAGGACTTGCGTCTAGAGGACTGGCGTCTAGAAGAAAGCAGTTGCGAGCTCCAACAGCTAGAAGCAACTCCGGGCAACAGCGGGCAAGCGAACACAATGCAGCAAGGAGCAAGATAGCAGCGGCAAGGAGCTACAGCTAAGAAGCAGCAGCTGCGGCAAGGAAGCAGCAATGACTGGTCTTGAGGCCGTAGCAGAGCTTAGCAGAAGCGAGTAGTGGTTAGGAGGCTGCGACAATGTGCGGCAAGCAGAGGAGGACAGTGGTAAGTTGTGGCAAGAGCAGGCTGCTTGGCAACCAGAATAGGAGGAGCAGGAGCCTAGTGGGCCCTAGAGAAAAGTATAAAAAGAGAGGGGAGGGGGTCGAAGGAGTCCAGAGAAGCCAGGAGACAAAAGAGAAGCAAACTTGTAGTTAGAAAAAATTCCAACCGCCCAACGGGGCAAGAGCAGGGAGCTGAAGCAGAACTATAATCGATTTGGGCTCTGATACAATGTAAAAATGCACGATAAATTAGAGAAATAAAAAAATTTTATTAACTCGTTGAAAACTTGTTGCGTAAATATCTAGGTGATCGATGCGAGAGAGAGAATTTGGATATCGGTGAGAGTTCTGAATAACTCGTTGAATACTTGTTGCGTAAATAACTAGGTATTCGCCAAAGTTAGATCCTAGGATATTCAAACTCGTGTCCACTAAGACAAAATACCAAGTATTAGCTGGGTGAAAAACCCGCATAAGGAGAACTCGATTATGACGGATGCAAGAGTATTCACATCTCTCGCGAGTCTACCAATGAACACACAAGAGTCATGGGCTGCGATATGCTGAAAAAGCATAGCAGTCATGGTTAAGAACAGCTAATTTTTAATAAAAATTTGAATCTCTGCACTGGGATTTCTCCCGCAAAGGATGTTGAAGATTCATATAATGATATTTGAGAAATCATATATTTCCCGATCACTCGGAAACAACAACTCAAGGATTTGTTGTTTACATTTGAATTTAATTCCCTATATTTTCTTTCTCATTCTCAATTCCCAGTGCATTTCATTTACTTTGATGCATTCCTTCACAATCAATGTAAAGGAAGAGCACTTTCTAAAACCAATTCTTCCTCGTTGTAAACTTAAAATGATAATGTTGGTAAATTAAAAGTACTAGAATGTGATTCTGTAATATATTTGCATCAATAAAAGATAAAATCATAGAGTGAGGCATGAAAACAACAAAACTATTTGGAATACAATAAAGAATGTATAAGAGGTGCTAAGAATATAGTTCGATGTCAGAAAATTCAAATAACATGATGCACTTAAAATAAATCATGACCGCTTCACTAACAATCAATTGGTTTTAAGTTTGATTCATAGGTTCTAACATTGTATTAGAGAAGACATTGACCCACAGCCACTCCCAAATCATCCAATAAAAAAATTGTGTTAAAGCCCGCAGACCCTTCATGTATGGGATTGACCTCCAGTGTATCTCATCCAATTTTTGTTTGCCCTTGGTTTTTGCTCCCTAACAAGTGGTATCAAAGAAAACTGCGCACAACGGCCTACTCTCGGGCCACACATTTCAAAAAGTTCATGTGTCATACGTCAAATCATGTAGTATATGATCTACGAGCAATCAAGAAAGTAATGTTGATGTCAACATAATATAAACACATAGGATTAGACATTAAGAATAAACTGGAATAGAAAGAATAATTTGGTTGGGTTCAATATAAGTCAGATCTTAATTTAACCCAAGACCAGGAATATATCAAAGTACAATACAACAACACTCAAGCCTTTAATATATCAATGTACAATAATTAATTTAAAAACTAAATGACGCCTCTTCGGTTCAAAACCATAATTAATAATTCCGACATTAATTATTTTTAAATTAATATATCAAAGTACAATAATTAATTTAAAAATAATTAATGTCGGAATTATTAATTCGAGTTTTGAACCGAAGAGGCGTCATTTAGTTTAGAACCGAATTGTTGAATTCTGAATTGTCCATTACTCCTCATTTAGTGTATTCAAAACGCATTCACTCTTTCTCTCTTTCTCTCTCTTTAGAATAAAAACATTGCAGTTTTCAAAACTGCTTGCAACTCTTTTTATGAGTGTGCTCCTCTGAGGCTGACGGGCGAGAGGCGAGAAACAAAGACAATCTATGTAGAAACGAAACTAGTACTTCGCCTCAGAGACGGGCGATCTTCTTTCTTCCGCGAGGCCATTGGATGAATTGTGCAGAAGTTCCAGGCATTTGTGTGGATAATAATAGAGACGCAAATAGCTGTCTTCATTCGGTCTTCAACAAACTCCTCTAAAAAACGGATTTCACAATTTTGTTACGGGTATAACTTAGATTTCTTGATTACTTGGTTTCGCATGGATTTTGTGGAGGTCCCTCATATCTTTACTGCGCATTTGATGTCCTCAAAACCTGACATCAAACAACCTACATGTGAGGGTAAATATTAAGAATTTAGTCCTATGTCGAAAATTTGTTACCATTGTGCACTTAATATATATCTTGCACCCTTCCACCTAGCAATTCACATGTTCCCACAAATAGGTATGCCTAAATGAAGAAACTAGAGAAATAGCTTTTAGAGGAAAGAGCTTTTGATTAAGATATACCTACGGGTATGTATGAGTGAGATATCAGGAATTAAAGTGATTTATTTCTGTCTTTTTGAGGCATAGCAGAAAAATAAAACGTTATTTTTAAAACTGCTAGTATCCAAAATAACGTAAAACTCTAATTGCACTCAAAGAAAAATACAAGATACATTTTAACTAGGGAGATGAAGCCGATGAAATAACTTGTGTTTAATATAAATTCAAGAACAATTCATATTTTCTAACTTGGAAATAATGACAAATTCCAAAAAAGTGCTTAATTGCACTCTTTAAGGCTCTGTTTGGGGGGACTTATTTTCAGCGGTCAAGCGGTCACGACCGCATGAACCAGACCTTAATTAAGTCCCGGTTCATATGGTCGTGACCGCTTGACCTGTGAAAATAAGTCCTCCCAAACGGAGCCTAAGAGCCTCACAAGACCATGAAGTGAAGCCCTAATTCTTAGAGGACTTATTTTCACCGGTCAAGCGGTCACGACCATGGTCCGGTTCATGCGGTCGTAACCGCTTGACCGGTGAAAATAAGTCCCCCCAAACGGAGCCTAAGAGCCTCACAAGACCATGAAGTGAAGCCCTAATTCTTAGAGGCAGGAAAACTATCTTCTTTCATCATCATAATTAATATTCCAAAAAACATTTTCTCTATATATCGCACTGATTTCTGCTTGGGTAAGCTGCAGAGCATCAATAACACTCGACATAGCACCAACAAGGATAAATTATTCAAACAAGAGCATTCCCATTTGTTCGGAGTTTCGCTAAGGATTGAGGAAAAGTAATCACATCACAAACTCCAAAAGGGGGGAAGGGAGAATATGAGGAGCTGTTGCTTTTCATGTCTATCTATATTCAGAATCTAAACATAAAAGAACAAGACAGCGGCAGAAAGAAAATTTTGCTTACTATAGACTGCCCCGAGTATTTAGATCTGTTATCTTCTGATAATTAAAAATAGAAAAGCAAACGGGAGGGTCAGCCATTGCGGGATAAATAATACGATAGAAACAGAGGTGGTGAATAACAGTTACCGCCTTACCGGGCTTGGGAACTTCGTTTTTCTTCGTAAATGAGAGCTTGGCTTGCAAAGAAAACGCCATGGATGATTTTACACTGCGAGGGAGTCGAGGAATAAGAAGAGCGGAAAAAAAAAAGAACTGATTATCTTATATACGAGTGGCATAGCACAGCCCGGTGCGGCCGTCCCTGTCCGCTTCGCTTGGACGGCGCCCGTACTCCGTCCTTCAGAAATTTTTGGGATTGGAGTAGTAAGGAAATCTAGGTCTGGGTTAAATGTGGGCACGACATGTGGATAAATCATGGCGGTCCATAAAATTCACGTAAAATCCCGCTAATTCTTCTTCTTTCACTTTTTCTGGCGCATAAGTGGTGATTCTCTCCAAAACATTTCTTCTGTCAAGCTATTTTTTCTTTTTCCATTAACAGCAGCTTAGTATGACCCAGAAAAATTGCTCCATCCGCTCGTCCGTTCTTCACCATTCTTCACCCTTCTGAACTTTAAACCGACATTAAGGATTCGTCGTCATGTGCGCCTGTGCTGCCAGGGACATCTGTTAAATGTCGCGCCAGAAAGGAGGCATTCTCGACACTTTGGACAGGAATGGCGAAGATACATGTTGGAACCAACAAAGCCGGCTCCTCCTAAAGCTCGGATCTAAGGTTGCAGTCTACACCTACTCTCTTTGGACCACGCTCCCAATAGGATTCTTGGAAAAACAGACCGAGGGCTTCAACTCAGAGGTCCCACCTCTTACCCAAAAGAACTTGTGATTCTCCCCCTCCCTAGCCAATGTTGAGCTAGGTGCCTGAAGAAGAGAGAAAAAGAGGGGTTCCAATGCCTCTCTCTCAGACACCTTACCGATCTATTTATAGGGCTCAAGATTTGAACTGCAAATAACCAAATCGAACCACTCATGAAATTACGAGAATACCCTGGGTCGGGTCTGCCAACAGCCAAACTCCGCTGTTCTGAAGGGTTATGGGCAGACCACTAAGGGTAAATGAGTAAAAACCTCTGAAGCTGGGAAAAAAGAACTGTTTGCCACCTAAACCGGTCTTTGCCCATTAATTGAACCGGTCCTCCAACTTCCTGTCGAACCGGTGATTGGCGAGAGCGTCGCCCCCGCGGGCGAGAGCGCCGCCCCCGCGGGCGAGAGCGCCGCCCCCGCGGGCGAGAGCGCCTCCCCCGCGGGCGAGAGCGCCACCTGGGTTCGTCTCGCCTAGCGCGAATGGATCCTCTCTTGGGCCCGTCTCGCCTAGCACGAGTGGATCCTCTCTTGGGCCCGTCTCGCCTAGCGCGAGTGGATCCTCCCTTGGGTCCGTCTCGCCTAGCGCGAACGGATCCTCTCTTGGGTCCGTCTCGCCTAGCGCCTTATCTGCTCCTGGGGTCCTTCTAGTCCCCTCTTTTCCGAGTCCTCCACGTGTGAGCCCGAGGTTGTACACAATCCCCGCTCTTTTCGAGGTTGTCTAAGCTCGAAAAGGAAGTTCAACCGAGGCTCGTATCACCATAGCGACTTTATGACGGAATCTTTTTTTGGTGGGGGGCCCTCCCCCCCCTTAAGTCTATAAATACGGGGTTCCTTTCTGTATGCAGAGAATCTCTTCTTTCCATATTTCACCCCATCCATTTCCACTGTCATGTCTCTTTGTAAGAGCTTCCGCGATTGCATCGCGCTGGTGCGCCAAAGAAATAAGGCTAGCGCGGCGGCCCTGAACTTAATTCCCATGCGCACTTCCTCCTCCCTACCGCCCTCTTCCTCCAATCTGAAGAAGGCGGGGAAAATTGACCTTTCTCCCTTAGTGGAGGAGCCCTCTCGTGACCCTCCGGAGAAGTGCATCCCTCCTACTTCTTCCTCTCCCCGAGAAAAGGAGGTGAAACTTTCGCTTACCTTTCTTCTTCTTTATCCTCTCTTCATTGCGTTCTTTTTCATTTACTTTCAGAAAATCTCCGTGCCTTTTCATCGTCCTGGTAGCACCCGAATTCGTCTCGCAGACCACCGCCCAGACTCTGTCTCACCTCCACCGTCCACCGCTCCTTCTACTCCTGAAGCGAAGAAAGACGACCCTTCCCATGTCGCCAGGACCTCTCGCCACTCTGGTAAGGGCCCCACTGCCTTGGGCCTCCCCCCCCCCCCACTCGCTGTCAACATTCCCTTGAAGGCCCCTCTTTCTCCTGTTCTTTGCTTTGCAGATATACGGGTGGACTCACCTGCTGAGGATTCGCCTGCTGAGGAGCGCTCAAGGCAGGTAGTCTTCTCGCCTCTTCCTCCTATAGGCGAGATCGAAGACTATCTGGGTGATCCCACGGATCCACTGGAGATGAAGCGTAGAGTGGCTGAGATGTTCCGGAAGCAAACACTCATGATCCAAGAGTTGGAGAAAGATAAGCACGCGGCTGATCGGCGGATCGACTGGCTGGAGGTGGAATGTGCTCGCCTGACTTCCGAAATTGATGCGGACATTGAGATAGACGAGACCGATCCCCAGGCAATCCTGAGTGAGGTCGACCAGCAACTCCGTCTCGCGCGTCGAGGTGTAGACGCGGCTCGCGCCTTTCATCTCCCCAACCGGCCTCCTTGCGCGAGATATCGCGGCAGCGGACGCTGAAGATGGCATAAGAATTGAAGAGTTCCTGTTTAGTCTCGCGCCCAGCTTCCTTTTTATTCCAGGCTCTGTAATAATAACTCAAGCGGTGCTCTCGCTAAAACTTCTGCACCCTGGGAATGTGCCGCCCGCCTCGCGCGGGAGGGAATATTTTAATAATTATCTGTTTTGATAATTTCTTGTTTCAATGATTTATCTGCTTTATTTTCTTCGCCTTAATCTATTAGGATACACGGCTCTTATTAGTGTCACACATTTAGTTAACATGGCTTTATCTGATAATCTGATAATCTGTTTTTTCTTTTTTGCCTCGCACCGCCTCCCGGCTGGGAGCTCATGTTGGGATGCGCCAATCGAGGTCCGGAGAGAGAAAAGGTCGGCCGCCTCTTCCCCTTCCTCTGCATGATTTTGCCCACCCGTTCATATTCATCCTACCTGCTATAAATACATCCCCCTACCCCGGGTCAGGGTCACGCTCTCTCTTCTTTTATGTTTCAGTGCCCTAATACTTATCCTCCTTTCTTCCTGACCTCGCGTGCTGCTCTCGCCTTTATCCTGTCTCACTTACTCCTCTCACATCTCTCTTTCGCCTTCTTGGTTGGAAATGGGGAAGAAGAAAGTTGAAGAGGGGGAAGGGCGCAGCCGGTGCGGGAGGCGATTTGTTGATCATGATTTTCCTCCCGGCCGCATCTTTGAGGAGGAGTACAGCGCCTTCACCTGCGATTTCTTGCCCGAGGGGTTCGATTCACGACCTCCTAAAGTGGGCAAGTCGATCAACACCTTCTACCCCAGAGAACTCGCCTTCCCCGTCTCGCACTTCTAGGCGGGGTTGAGACTGCCCCTCTGGTCGGAGGTAAAACAGGTCCTAAAATACTTTGGAGTAGTCCCTGCGCAACTGAACCCTAACGCCATCTCGGTGCTTGTCGCCTTCGCCAGCTACATGAGCCGGGAGTGCATCGAGTTTAGTCTGACCGTCTTCCGCAAGCTGTTTATCTACCATGTGAATCACGATGGAGTGTCTTACTTCACGGGGCAAGGTCTCAAGGTTTGCGAGACGCCCAACAAAAATCATCATTGGCTCACCCGCTTTGCCTTCATTCGCGGCAATTTCGGAGGCATCCCGCTGGCGCCCGTGTCGCCCACTGAAACATTCTATGCGACTCCCCAAGTTGGGGGTACAGATAAACTTCTCTGCGACTTCTTCACCGGCAAGAACTTCGAGGTCCAATTCTTGAGACGTGGCCTCGACTCCCTTCTTCCTGTACTCCCTAGCGAAGGTAGGCTCGCCTCCTTTGTTTTCGTCTTCATTTTTATTTATTTGTAACGTCTCGTCTCGCCTATTATAGGAGAGAGGAATGTTCCCGTTCGCCCACCCTACAAAAGTAGCATCAAGCCATCCAAGGACGTCGCTCTCGCCAGCATAGTGGCTGAAGCGGCCAAAGAATCGCTGGCCCCCTCCCTAAAGAAGAGGTCGGCCGAAGGCTCTGCCCCGCCTTGCCTGAGCCCCGCAAAAAGGTCAAAGACTAAGAAAGTGGTGCCCTTTCCTGCCGGAAAAGCGAAACAAGTCTACACCGAGCAAGTAGAGGCGCCAGAATCCCTGACCCCTATTTCCCTGGGGTCTCAGTCTCCCGGGTCACCTCCTCGGTTTCCTTCTCAGCGTGTCGTCTCGCCTACTGGCGAGACGAGTCGGTCTACCCGGCCCGCTGACACCCTCCCTCAATCATCTAAATCCCCCTCTCGAGAGGTGGGCTCTTCCAGTCGCCCTGTCCCTTCTGCCCATCAAAATTTCAACATGGGTCCGGTGATCTTGGATGCTGTCAACGACCCGACTCTGATATGGGATAAGGGGGCGAACCGCGTCTCCATCTCGACCCTCCTTCCCCCTGGACGGAGCAGGACAAGCCTACTAGCCATGCCTTCTCCCCGGGCTTTGGCCTTTATGGTGGATCAGAGACAGATCCCGCCGGCGAGCCTCCTTCTTGAGACTTAATCTTGAGGGTTGCGCACTCTCAACTGCGCTCCCTGGAGCTCTCGCACCGACTCTCGCACTGCCTGATTTATAATAATCAAAGCTCGAAGGAATCTGAGGCGAAGCTGGCAGCGGAGCGCGAGAAGTCTGGAGATCTTGAAAAGAGGTTGGTCGTGGCGGAGAACCTTCTCGCCAAGGCTCGGGGCGGTGTGGTGAGTTCTTCCCTACCCTTAGCTTATGTTTTACGTATCCCAAATCTCATCTAACGAATGGGCCTCTCGCAGGATGCCGAGACGGCCGATAGAATGCACTCGCGCATAGCAACCTTGGAAGCAGAGGTTAAGGGCCTGGAATCACAGGTCACCCGGCTTCAGAATGCTGCCCTCTCGCCTTCACGCGTGACAATTCCCCAACCTTCTCCTCCCCATTATTCTCATGAGGAGGTCGAGGAACTCTGCAAAGATGCCAACATTAGAACAGCTGAGCTAATCATGAAGATGATGAAAGAAATGGGGGTTATCACGGAGGGCTGCGAGGATGTCACCGCTCGCGATCTCGTGCCGGAGATTTACGGCGAGGAGGGAGATGGCTCGTCATCAAGCGCGGAAGAGTAGGAGATATCTGGAGAAAAGACTAGGATCGCCTTTCAACTCTTTTTTTTGTATACACATTTTGTATTAAGACATTTTTGTATTAAGACATTTTATCATTTTTGTAAAAGGAGCCCTTCCGGACAAGTTAGACCTTAACGCTTGGTCATGTTTCTTTATACGTGAGACGTCTCGGCTCTCTTTTGTTTTTCCAATATACTTGTTTTCTCTTTCCAACACTGAGTGAGCCTACAGCTCTGCCAGCTTGATGAGAGCATGGTTAGCGGGTCTACTCGGGGTCTCCCCTCCAAACAACCTCCAACCACCGACTGAGCCTACAGCCCTGCCAGCTTGATGAGAGCCTGGTCAGCGGGTCTGCTCGGGGTCTCCTCTCCAAACAACATCCAACCATCGAGTGAGCCTACATCCCTGCCAGCTTGATGAGAGCCTGGTCAGCGGGTCTGCTCGGGGCCTCTCCTCCAAACAACCTCCAACCACCGAGTGAGCCTACAGCCCTGCCAGCTTGATGAGAGCCTGGTCAGCGGGTCTGCTCGGGGTCTCCTCTCCAAACAACCTCCAACCACCGAGTGAGCCTACAGCCCTGCTAGCTTGATGAGAGCCTTGTCAGCGGGTCTTCTCGGGGTCTCCTCTCCAAACAACCTCCAACCACCGAGTGAGCCTACAACCCTTCCAGCTTGATGAGAGCCTGGTCAGCGGGTCTGCTCGGGGTCTCCTCTCCAAACAACCTCCAACCGTCGAGTGAGCCTACAACCCTGCCAGCTTGATGAGAGTCTGGTCAGCGGGTCTGCTCGGGGTCTCCCCTCCAAACAACCTCCAACCACCGAGTGAGCCTACAGCCCTGCCAGCTTGATGAGAGTCTGGTCAGCGGGTCTGCTCGGGGTCTCCCCTCCAAACAACCTCCAACCACCGAGTGAGCCTACAGCCCTACCAGCTTGATGAGAGCCTGGTCAGCGGGTCTGCTCGGGGTCTCCTCTCCAAACAACCTCCAACCACCAAGTGAGCCTACAGCCCTGCCAGCTTGATGAGAGCCTGGTCAGCGGGTCTGCTCGGGGTCTCCTCTCCAAACAACCTCCAACCACCGAGTGAGCCTACAGCTCTGCCAGCTTGATGAGATCCTGGTCAGTGGGTCTGCTCGGGGTCTCCTCTCCAAACAACCTCCAACCACCGAGTGAGCCTACAACCCTGCCAGCGCTATGAGAGCCTGGTCAGCGGGCCTGCTCGGGGTCTCCTCTCCAAACAACCTCCAACCACCGAGTGAGCCTACAGCCCTGCCATCTTGATGAGAGCCTGGTCAGCGGGTCTGCTCGGGGTCTCCTCTCCAAACAACCTCCAACCACCGAGTGAGCCTACATCCCTGCCATCTTGATGAGAGCCTGGTCAGCGGGTCTGCTCGGGGTCTCCTCTCCAAACCAAAGTAATCTCGTTACACGAAATGGATATCTGAACTTGTATTGTATTTTAAAATCGTGCCAAGTTCATAGGTATATATATAAAAAAACGAAAGTATTCCATCTCGGGAGAAATAAACCATAGATATGAAAAAGAAAGCATCAAGGGTAAAATTGCTTTAGATCATCGCCGCTTCGGGCGCGATCGAGGGATACCCCATCCACATCCTGGAGGTGGTACCCTCCTGACTTTAAGACCTCCTTTATTATAAAAGGGCCTTCACAGTTGGGGTTGAGCTTCCCCACGGAGGCCCCTCTACCTGCCGCATCCACTTTCTTGAGGACCAAGTCTCCCTTCTCGAACTGCTTGACTCTAACGTGCTTGTCAAAATATCTTGACATTTGGCGCTTGACCTCCTCCTGCTGGATGGACGCTAGCTCTCTAAGTTCCTCCACCAAGTCAAGAGAGAGCCTTTGCTCCTCCCCGTTGTCTGCCTCCCATTCTTCATTTCCCTTTCTCGCCGCTGCCACCCTAGGTGACTCAACCTCGAATTCAACTGGTATGATGAACTTTGAGCCATGGGAAAGTTTAAATGGTGTCTCTCCCGTGGCGGTACTCGGCATAGTCCTCAAGGTAAGTTGACGCCTTTGGATATTTCGAGTTGGAAGTGGGAGGGTATTTCTATGGATTTCAATACTGGTTTGCCAAGGTCTCCACGAGGGCATGATGTTGTGTAGTTCATAGTTGATAGATTGACAAAGTGTGCTCACTTCGTGCCTTTCAAGATTGGCTACTCCATGGAAAAGATAGTAGAGCTGTATTTGGACGAGGTCATCAGATTGCATGCAGTGCGAGTGAGTATTGTGTCAGATAGAGACTCCAGGTTTATGTCATGTTTTTGGCAGAGCTTGCAAGGAGCATTGGGCACTGACCTTAGGTATTCAACCGCTTACCATCCGCAGATCAATAGTCAAACGGAAAGAGCTAATCAAATTTTGGAAGATATTATCAGATGTTATATCTTTGACCATGGTGGAGCATGGGACCAGCATCTTAGACTAATGGAATTTGCCTATAATAATAGTTATCAAGAGAGTTTGCAAATGACCCCCTTTGAGGCTTTGTTTGGGAGGCGTTTTTGAACTCCTTTGTTTTGGGCTGAGGTTGGCGAGAGATGTTGTTGGGTTAGGAAGCCTTGGAAAAGATGAGTATTTATATAACACATTTTCGTGAAAAGCTTCGCGTGGATCAGGAGCGTTATGTTGTATGCAAACTGACAAAGGGTTGATCTGAAGTTCGTAGTTGGGGACATGGTTTTTCTGAAGATTTCTCCGATGCCAGGTGTTAAGCAATTTGAAAGGAACCATAAGTTGGATCCCAGGTATGTTGGACCTTTCCAGATTTATGAGCACATCAGAGTGTCAGCTTATAGGCTGGAGTTGCATGTTGTTTTCCCTGGTGTCCACGATGTGTTTCATGTGATCAGTTGCGAAAATGTGTGCTTTATGACCGTTTTGTCCTTGACTCGGTGCCCCAGTTGCAACCTAATCTTTCGTATGTCTAAGAGCCTGCTCGTATTCTGGAGACTCAAGATCTAGTGTTGCGGAGAAAGATGATTCCTATGGTCAAAGTTCTTTGGTGAAACCAAAATGTCGATAGCGCGACTTGGGAATTGGAATCTGTTACGAGGGAATCTCATCCCCATCTTTTCTCCTAGTTCTCCTTGGTGAGTGTTTCCATCCTCTAACCTATAGTTTATTTTCTTTCTATCTTTTGGATTCGAGTTGCGTATCAAGTTTTGGGACGAAAATTCTTTTTAGGGGGAGTGACTGTAACACTCCTGAATTTTCGATAATTATTTTAATCTCTTTAATGACGTAATATTGACGTAAGGGCGTTACGTTGTCTTGTAGTTAATGGTGCGTCGTCGTTAGTGCGTGTTTGCATTCGTTGGGTCATATCGACCAAATGTTGACTCATCGGAATTATAATTTTAGATTTTCGAAAATTAAAATAATTAATTCTAGACGTACTTGTGACATTTCGTTGCAATCCGAGCTAAATTGGAGTTTCGGTGAATTTTAAGAGGATTATTGTTGTTGTAACTTCGGGTAATTTTATCCCAATTTTGGTTCACCGAATTTTGGTTTTGACTTTGTCATTTGATTCGTAGCACCGACATTTAGCTTTGGTGCGGATTTCATCGAAAACTGAGGTGATTTAGTCGCTCTCGTCAAATAAGATTTCCTAGTTTATATATATTTATAATATAATAATATGTATATATATATATATATATGATTTTTTTAAAAAACTTATCTTTATCTTCCTCCCCAAGAAGGCCGAACCAAAGAAGTGAGAGGCGGAGAGTTTTTTCATCGTGAACCTTCTGATCGCCGTCACGGGAGCTCCGGCGGGCGAAATATTCGCCGGATTATAAATCAGGAAAGCTCTTGCCAAGATCTGCGCGTTAGTGGTAAGTTTGTTTGGTTTCAGGGACTTTTGGTATTGGGGTGTGTGACCCTAATTTTTGGTATTTGCCCAAATCTCTCAGGATTTCATTGTTGCATCTTCCTTTCGGCTGATCTGTGACGCAGAGTGTTCAGAAGGTTGAGATAAGGAGGTTTGATGCAAGTGGTGGTTTGCTCTCTTGCCCTTTTCCCCCTCATTTCTTAGTTTTTTGAACTTGTTCTTGATTAGGATGTAAAAAAACGCGGATTTGTGGAATCATTCTCTTGGTTAGGATCCAAGCTTTCTAAGATGTAGGTGTATGAAAATCTTGGTTAGATAAAAAACTTCTGATAGGTCTAAGATGATGTCCGACGGGTTATTTGAGAGTTTAAGCGAATTTGTAGAGTGATCTCGTGAACAGTTGATTCGTCGAGTGATCTCGTGAAGTTAAGTATAATTCGTCGAGGGAACAGTGGATTCGTCGATTGATCTCGTGAAGTTAAGCGTAATTCATCGAGTGATCTCGTGAAGTTAAGTGTAATTCGTCGAGTGAACAATTGATTTGTCGAGTGATCTCGTGAAGTTAAGTGTAATTCGTCGAGTGAACAGTGGATTCATCGAGTGATTTCTTGAAGTTAAGTGTAATTCGTCGAGTGAACAGTGGATTCGTCAAGTGATCTTGTGAATTTAAGTGTAATTTGTTGAGTGAACAGTGGATTCGTCGAGTGATCTGCTGAAGTTAAGTGTAATTCGTCGAGTGAGTAGTGGATTCGTCGAGTGATCTCGTAAAGTTAAGTGTAATTCGTCGAGTGGTCTTATGAAGTCAAGTGAAATTCGTCGAATCATTTATTAGCACAGCAGCTAGTCTAGTCATTTATTCTATTCATGATATTTATGATATTATACTATGAACTATTTTAAGCTATGGGTGTTAGTGGAATGCACCACCGCCACAGTTCTTGTTTTGTGAATCATTATACCTGATGGGTTTTTTTGGGGCTGTTGATTTGTGTTGGATAAATGGTCACCGTCATAGTGCCTTTTTGAGATGTTTGGTCTGATGGTTTGTGTTAGACAAGTGACCACCGTCTTAGTACCGTTTTTTTACCGATGTTAATGATTCACATTTTAGAGCTGATCAATCTCTTTATATATTTACACATACTCTTATAGATGCTAATGAAGCATAGATCTTTATTACACTTAGTGCAACTTTATATATTTTAACTCATGTGAATTCTTTCCTACTTACTGTATTATGATTTAGATGTTGTGGTTTTGTAGCTATTCTATTTTTAGTTGGTAATCCTCTTAGCACTTTGATTATTTGATTTCAACCTTTTACTGTCATTTGTACAATCTTGCTGAGGTGTTCTTTCTTTTGAATGTCTCAGGCTCAGAGCAGTAGCGGTTTGAGCAGTTAGGGTTGGTGATTTCAGGCTTGGAGTTAATAGTTGTGGTTCTACCCTCACCGTTGTGAGGTAGTTGCTATTTTATTTCTTGTTCAGACTTTCATTTTGATCATGTGAGTTCGTGTCAGGTTGTTGATGCCCATAGTGATTTTAGTGTGGTTGTTAGATTATTTGCTGGCTCTTATGCTATTACTTGTTGGTTGGTTTATCTACTTGCTTTCTGGGAAAGCTTTATGTTAGGATGCATGTTAGTTATTTTCAAGGATAAAAATTTGCATTTTTACTCGAACTCATAACATCTTTTTCAATAACTTACCACCATAATTTAAGGAACGTAAAAGCTCTTTTAGTACTTATACTAAATCTAGAAATGTGCATATCATGAGGTTGTCTATTGGGTCTTCATGCTCATGCAGGTTACCTAGTGAACTTAAATCAAATATTTTCCACTGCATATATGTATATTTTTACCTGTGGACTAGCTGATCCACCGAACTAAGGGACACAGTTACCAAAACTTAAGCTTAAACTACATTTTTATCATAATAATATATTATTTTAATGAAAAGCAATAGAAGAAGGTTTCTGCCTGAGCGTTTGGAGTTTTCTCCTGCACGACGTGACATCACGACAAATGTTTTCTCTTACTATGATAATATATATTGAATACCGAGAAAATACGGGTTGTGACAGTCTGAGCGGAAAACGAACACTCGAGCGAAAAATGAGCGACTAGGCGAAAAATACAAGCTCGGGCAAAAAATGTGCACTTAGGCGATAAATGCACGCTCGGGCAACAATGCGCGGTAGGGCAAAAATGCACGCCTGGGAGGAAAAAAGCACGCCCGTACGGAAAATGCGCGCTCAGACTAAAAATGTGCGTCAAGGTGAAAAATGTGTGTCGAGGCGGAATAATGCTCTCCCCGACAAAAAATTCGTCGAAAATGTGTACTTAGGTGGAAAATGTGCGCCCGAGAGGAAAAATGAGTGCTTGAGCGGTAAACGTGTTCCTAAGCGGAAAATGTGTGCCCAAGTGGGA
Source organism: Platanthera zijinensis (assembly GCA_039513925.1). Taxonomy (NCBI): domain Eukaryota; kingdom Viridiplantae; phylum Streptophyta; class Magnoliopsida; order Asparagales; family Orchidaceae; genus Platanthera; species Platanthera zijinensis. The sequence continues at coordinate 22,350,183 of CM077097.1, forward strand.
AAATGCATGCCCGGGAGGAAAAAACACGCACGGGCAGAAAATGGGCGCCCGAGAAGAAAATGTGCCCTCAGGCAAAATGTAAATGTTTGTTTTAGGATTGTGAGTGACCTAGAGGGGGGGGGGGGGTGAATATGTCCAATTTAATTATAGGCTACTTTTAGATAATGAAATCTGATTTTCTATCTTTATTACTACCCTAGTTAGATAAAATAAGAAAACTATTCAGCAATTAAAATAATCACAGCACAACAATCACAGCACAATACACACAGATTTATAGTGGTTCCCAAATTGATGGCTACATCCACTTTCCCCATTCGCCTATCTAGCAATGAATTAGATTCGACCAAACTCCTTCTTCTTTCTTTACTCAGATCCTCAGATCTTACAACTCAGAGCCTAGCTGGCTCCTATAACTCAGACTATACAAGTCTTATCACTCAGATCACCAAGATCCTACTCCTCAAGTTCTTTCCAAGAACTCTACCTTAGAGTGAATCCACACTCCTACATCTCAGACAACTCCTGCCCTACAACTTAGAACAATCAGTTCCTACACTTTAGAGAAATACCTACTTCTCCTATCTCAGGCAATTCCTACCATACCTCAGCCTTTATAACACAGGCTTACAACTCAGAGAAATTAATTCCCCTACACTCAGATCTACAAGTAGATCTTACAAGATTAACAATGGTGAAAATAAATTGATTCAGAATTAGTCACCTAGCAAGAGAGAAACGGGTGATTGCTTCTTGAACTGAACTTGATAAGTCAGCTTCCCTTGATCCTTGTAGTAATTGTTTTGATCCAACCCTTCTTAGCTTTTCAAAGCTTCTTGAAGTTGAAATTAGGGTAGATCTAGGCTTGAGAATGTTGAAGACGATTCTTGATCAGGCTTCTCTCCACCATCTGAATTTTAGTAGATTACTTCTTAGATCTGGCTTCTCCAATTTTTTACTTCTCTTTTTCTCTCTTCTATATTGTTTCTGTAGAGATGATCCCTTTATATAGACTCTGTCAAAGGTATCCAGCTGATCCGGTTAATAACTGACATCTGACAGTTGTCAGGACCTCTGGCTTGATTTTTGCACTTAGGAAACAATTCTGCTTGAAGTGTTGAAACTTGACTGTTGGATGTATCGACACCAGTCCTGGGTGTCGACACTACTCTTGTAGTGATGTCGACATACTTCTGAATATGTCGACACAACCTTCACCTTGTCTCGACACAGCTTGTGTAATGTGTGTCGACACTAATTCTGAGTGTCGACACAATTTCTTTCTTGTATCATAGTGTCGACCCAAGTCCTGGGTGTCGACACAACTTTCTCTTTGACTCAACACTTCTAGTTTAAGAGTGTCGACACTAGTCCTAAGTGTCGACACAGCTTTCTCCTTGTCTCAGCGCATCTTTGACAAAAGTGTCGACACTGGTCTAGTGTCTCGACGCTTTTGTACTTAGCTTTATTTGCCTGCACACAAGAACTAAACATTCATCAAATAAAACTATGTGTATATCATTGAGCTGAAAGAGCTTCTTCAAATCAAGTACATTGTGAACAATGTACCCAACAATCTCCCCTAATTTGGAGAAGTCATAACCCCAATTCAATGATATACAACATGATACCAAAATATGATGATGTCTTAAGACATTAAGATTACAGTGCTGTACAATATGTGAAATAACACAGATAAAACCATATATTTCATTAACAATAATAATGCTGATCAGAAAGTAAAGCAAACAATTGCAATCCTAATTAATATCACAAAAAAATGTTATGAAAACAAAAATTTTCACTAATTATTTGTCAAAAGATTTACAACTATAAACTTTGGTTATTCAAAATTTACATAACAAATTTAACATGAGATACAAAACTAAGAACATCCTATGGAAACTCTGATTCTCTGATGACAATGCCCTTTCTAGATTGGACTGTGGCTTTCACTTCAGGTCCTTTGTCATCATCAACCTTCTTCCCTTTGTCATTCTTAGCCTTTGCAATTCCTTCCTCTTTCAGCCTTTGTCTTTCAAAATAATGGTAAGGCTTTGGGAAATATTTACTGGGCTCAACTGACTTAGCAGGTATCTTCCCTTTCTTCAAATCTCTTTTGAACTTGTAGATAACTTCCTGTTGCTTAAGATGCTTGTCTCATTCTTATTCAGAATACCATTTACCTCTGTCTGTCACATTTGCATTGACTGCCTTCCATGCAGTGAGGATTATTGATCTAGAGGTTGGACTCCACTGCTCAAAATCTGGTCTAGCCTAAGCTTGTTCTCTAAACCTTTTCTTTGAAAGTTGAGCTTCTTTTTCTTTCATCAGAGCAGATTCAGACAACTCCACCTCTTCACATGTAACATTTTGAACAGATGGTGGAGGACTGTACATGTGTTGGACAGTTTCTTGGATAGCTTCAAATGTTACTTGTGCTGCAGGATTGTACATGGTTTGCTCAGCAGGATGAGTTCCAGTAACATAAGGTGCTTCAAGTTAAGCTGGTTGACAACTAGACTCAGTAGTTTGATCTCCATCACACCATAGGGGAGGATGGCCTAAAGTGTCTCTGATATTATTTGATATCCAGGTAGCATGTTAAGAACTGGACCTGATCATTACCCTCTCCCCCTTTATGATTTCTCTTACAATATGATCTCTCAGATCATTCTTGTGAAACCTTACCTGTCCATCTAAGCAATTGATACCTGAAGTTACAGTGTTCTTTACTCTTAGTAAATTGTTGTCCAAACTCTTGTCAGAAGCCTTGATATCTGTAAGCAAAGAGGCTGAATGGTTTGCCAGCTGAGTTTTCATGGCCTTTATAGCAACAACTATTTTGTTTTCTAACTCAGTAGTCTGCTTAGTCAGCTTAACCATTATTTATGTATGGAAAGTAGTCATGTTTGCAACCAAAATTCTTTGATTTTCTAGGACATAGCCTTGTTTGACAACCATTTCAACTGTAGTTATCTTTGCTACTTGCTGCTGTTGAGCAATATAGACTACAACAATAGCTCCCTTCTCAAAGAAATTAGTCAAGTCTGTTTTCAGGAGATTGACTTCAAATCTTATGGACTTTATATCCTGAGCCAATTGAAATGACAATTCTTTATTGCTCTCATCTACATACTTCTCTAGATCTTGCCTTTATTTATCCAGTATAATCTGTATTTGTACTAGCAGAGAGCTAGTATCTCCTGTAGAAGCAACGGGTGTCCCAGATTGGAAATCCTTTTTGTAGTTTCTGCTCCTCTTCTTATTTTCAGATAACTTCCTTTTCTTCAGCTAAGACTCTTCTTATTTAGATTCAAAAGAACTTAGCTCTTCAACTAGTGGTGTCTCTTTGGTTTTGGCAGTATCTGGGGCCAAATCCCCCTCAACTCTTGTACCTTTCTCATTAATATTGATATTTTCCAAGGTAACATCTGCATGCTGAATTTCAGCATCAGGAACTTCAATCTGGGGAATTTCAGCTATCTCCCCCTGGATATTAGTTTCTTTAAACACAAAAATTTCTTCTTCAGTCTCTTTTGGAACTTCATCCTCCATCTCTCTCTCAGACATTTCTTGTTCAGGAACCTTTAATTGTTCCAGTTCCTGTACAACATCCATAATTATAGAAGTAGGTGTATCCATTGGCAATTCAGTGAGGTTCTCCCTCTCAACTTGATCTTCCTCTTGAAGATTCTCCCCCTGCACCTGAACACTAGTTCCAAGTGAGGACCTTGGAGATCTTCTTTGTTCTTCCTCAGCATCCTTATCTGAACTAAACACCACTTGTTCCTCAGAATCACTTGAAGTCTCAACTTCCTCTACCACTGCTTGCTTACCTTTTACCTCCTTTGTATTCTTGGGTTCTGTAGTCTCCTTAGACAAGACTCTATCTCATCTTGAAAAAAATTCTTAGATCTATTCTCCTTATGTGGTTGATCTTTGTTCCAACTTTCTGGTTAATATTATCTGGAATTGTCTTAACTAGATACATACAAACAATTCTGCCAATATTGGACTTCTGAATCCCTTCTGCAATCTTATCAAACACAATCCTGTTCTAATCAGTCTTGATCCTGAAAATAATCCTTGTCATCAGGTTGAACATAAAGGTTGAAATCTTGTCATGTGCTCCAGTCTTGTAGAGGAGCACTTTTCCTGCTACTTCAGACAAAAATTTGCCCTGGGAATTCATTCCCTTCCTGTTTAGTGAACTACCAACCATAGTGGTTGGAGCCAGTCCACACCACTCTAAGGCCTCTGCAGTCTTGCTGAACTCCAGTTCATCTTCCTTAGAAATTCTTGGAATCTGAAATACTTTATCTAGTCTTTTGATTGTGACCCTTACTTTTGCCCCACTTACACTTAACTTAATCTTGGCTATCTTTGGTTTTAGTGAAGCATTGGAATAGAACTCAGATACTTCTCTCTTCCATATCTTAGTTGGTTCATAAAGCAGATACTCAAGACCTGCCTCATTGACAAGGTCTATGACATTCTTGATCTCTTCTTATGCGGAGAGGAATGTGTTTCACACCAGTTCATAACCCTCATTGATGGTGTCGTCCATCTTGGTTGCCATTTAAGTTGAGAGAATTTGAGATTGAGAGGTGTCAACTAAGGATTTCTAGGTCTCGGCACTCAGGGAACAGTCTCTCAAGTTTTCTGGTAAGCGTAGTCGACAACTCCTTGCACCCTCTATTTATAGTAACTGTATGCGGAAGGCGAGAAGGCGCGCTGCATTTAGAAATTTCTGAATATGCACAAATGTCTAGTGTCGATATGGAAAACCTACATAGTCGAGATGCGTCGACTTAAGTCGACACAAGGTTTATGTCTCTCAACACAGACCTCCGAGTCTCGACACCCTTATGTCTAGACACTAATTTTTAATATCTTGACACATGACTATCTATTATGTCGGCACACATTCTGGTGTCTCGACACAATACTGCTTATAGTGTCGACATACACTGTGGTTTCTCGAGACAATTCTTTGACTTAGACAAATTTTGAGTTCTGAATATAATTTCTTGATTTATATCAAGTCTTTCTTATTTGATTAGATTTGTTGATATGGTTAGTTATCTTTTATCAGTTATACAGACTTTTGTTGTTACTAATTGAAAATGTTTACTCAATGTTTAACATACCTAGTTCAAATTTAAAGTAATTGAATTTGCTTTCATCTAGGGGTTTTGTAAAAATATCAACAACTTGTCTTTCTGTTAGAGTATACTGTAAGCTGATATTTTCTTTTTCAATATTCTCTCTGAGAAAGTGATATCTAATTTCTATATGTTTAGTTCTACTGTGTGAAACATGATTATTAGCAATAGAAATTGCACTAGTAGAATCACAAAACATAACAGATTTTCTTAGCTGTACACTGTAGTCCAATAGTTGATGCTGAATCCATAACAACTGTGCACAACAGCTTCCAGCAGATATGTACTCAGATTCTGCTGTAGAAATTGCAACACTTATTTGCTTGTTGCTACTCCAACTTATGAGTCTTTTCCCTAGAAACTGACAAGTTCCAGAAGTACTCTTTCTGTCTTCTTTACACCCTGCAAAATCTGCATCTATGTACCCTGTGAGTTCAAAATCGCTATCCCTAGGATACAAAAGCCCAAGGTTGGGTATGCCCTTAAGATATCTTAATATTCTCTTTACAGAAGTGTAATGAGACTCTTTGGGGCATGCTTGGGACCTAGCACAGATACATGTTGAGAACATAATATCTGTCCTACTAGCAGTCAAATACATGAGTGATCTATTGATGCCTCTATACAAGATTTCATCAACTGGTTTCCCAGATTCATCCTTCTGTAGTGACACTGAAGAACCCATTGCAGTTCTCATGGTAGAAGAATTCTCCATACCATACCTCTTAATCAACTTTTTTTAACTCCTTAGTAAACTTAGAATGAGAGATGGATATACCATCCTCAGATTTCCTAACTTGGAATCCCAAGAAGAATTTTAACTCACCCATGCTGCTCATTTCAAACTTGCCTTGCATTATCCTGACAAATTTTCTACACAGCTTCTCATTAGTAGACCCAAAAATTATGTCATCTACATATATTTAGACAAGGATGCTTGAACCTTTGATGTCCCTAAGGAATAATGTCTTGTCTATCTTTCCTCTAAAGAACTTTTTCTCTATTAAAAAGGTAGATAGAGTCTCATACCAGGCTCTAGGTGCCTGTTTTAACTCATACAAAGCTTTGTACAATACGAAGACATATGAGTTGAGTTTAGGGTTTACAAAACCTTATGGCTGCTCTACATAGGCTTCCTCCTTTAGTGTACCATTGAGGAATGCTGACTTTACATCCATCTGGTAGACCTTGTATCCTTTGTATGCTGCATGAGCTAAGAACAACCTTATGACCTCTAGCCTAGCTATAGGAGCAAAGGTTTGGTCAAAGTCTATCCCTTCCTCTTGTCTATATCTTTTAGCCACTAATCTAGCTTTGTTCTTAACTATAACCCCATACTCATCTAGTTTATTCCTGTAAATTCACTTAGGTCCTATGACTTTGTGATCACTAGGTTTAGGAACTAGACTCCATACTTTGCATCTCTCAAATTAATTGAGCTCTTCTTTCATAACAATAATCCAGTTGGGGTCTGAATTAGCTTATTCAAATTTTTTAGGTTCTACCTGAGAGAGAAAGCTAGAGTATAGAACCTCATTGTGATATCTACTCTTAGTAGTTACTCCAAGCCTGACATCACCTTTTATTTGATCAATAGGATGAACTCTAAGGTGTCTAACTGCTACTGGCAGGTGCCTACCATCACTTAGATCTATAGGAGGAATAGGATGATTCTCTTCCTCCCCTTGGGCAGTTACTGTATCTTCTATAGGAATTTCTACATTGTCTCGAGTATGTAACTCTAGATCAAGTTAATCACTTATATTTAACTTCTCCATCCTAGTGTCAACATCACCTTGACAAGAGTTGTTAGAAATCTCATTAAATAGTACAGAAGTTTCATCAAAAACTACATTAATTGATTCCTCTACAACTTGATGTTTCAAGTTGTAGATCATGTATGCTTTGCTGTATACACTATACCCTACAAAGATTCCTTCATAGAATTTCTCTGAAAACTTAGTTAGATAAGTTTTCCCATGGTCCAAAACATAGCACTTACTACAAATTTTTTTGAAGTAGGACAGATTTAGTTTTCTGCCTTTCATTAGTTCATAGGGAGTCTTGTTGTGATTCTTATTGATCAAGGCCCTATTTTGAACATAGCATGCTGTGTTCATAGCCTCAGCCCAGAAATATTCTGGGAGAGATGTATCACTCAACATTGTTCTAGCTGCCTCAATGAGAGTTCAGTCTTTCTCTCAGCAACTCCATTTTACTGTGGTGTTCTTGGAGAAGAGAACTCCTGAAAGATCCCTAGTTCCTTACAAAAATTTATCATCTTTTCAGATTGAAATTATGTACCATGGTCACTTCTAAGCTTGACCATAGAACATCCCATCTCATTCTGAACTTGTCTGACAAAATCAGCAAGGATGTCTAGTGTTTCAGACTTTCTCCTTAGGAAGATTACCCAAGCAAACATAGAGTGATCATCCACAATCACATAGGTATAGGACTTCCTACCCAAACTAAGAACTTGCATAGGAACAAATAGATCCATATGACGTAAGTAGAGACACCTCTCAGTGTCTTTGGACTGAATGCTCTTAAAGGAGACTTTTGTCTGTTTGCATTTTTGACATGCAGGACATAAGCCTTCTTTGGAGCATTTGAGCTAGGGACTGTTTATAACTAAGTCCATAGAGAATAGTTCGCACATAGCTTTATAGTTTAAGTGAGCCAGCCTCTTGTGCCACTGCACACACAAAGAGTCTTTCTCACTAGCTACTAGGCATACAGGAGATTTCTCATTTACACTTAAAGAAATTTAGAAAATAAATGTTCCCACTCCTAGTGCCTACAAGATAATCTCTTGATCACTTGAATTCCTTATCAGACACTTGTCATTGTGGAAAATAATTTCATAACCTATATCACAAAGCTAACTTATGCTTATTAGATTGTGGTTCAATCCTTCCACATAAGCCACTTTTGTGATGGTAACTAGGCCATTAAAAATGTTAGCTTATCCCTTGGTGGGTCCTTTCTCTGACCCTCCAAAGATGACTTTTGGTCCATTGCTAACTGGAGTGTAATCTCTTAGCAAACTCCTTGTTCCAGTCATGTGCCTGGAACAACCAGTATCTAAGTACCATACTGGCCTTCCTGTGGTACTTGATTCCACCTACAAACACAGAATTAGTTCACCTTAGGCACCCAAATAGTTTTGGGCCCTTAGTTCCTATTAGGCTTTGCTGTGTGAAACACATTAGACTTTCTAAACAAAACTGGTTGAGTCTTATATGAAGGTGTTGTTGGATTATACCTACAATCTAGGGCAAAATGCTCAACCTTCCCACATCACCAACACTCAAATCGATTATATCTTCTCTTTGGCTGCACATTTGAATTTGTACTTCTGTGTACCTTAGACTTGACATCTAGCTTCCAAGGCAGCGGTGCAAAATTCACACCCTTACCTTTCAGATTTAAGTGTGGTGCACTGGGACCATGTCCAAGAATTCCTTGGCTTCTTGGATTGATCACCCTCTATGGTGGTTTTTGGCCTTTATTGCCATTAGATGTCTGTCCCTTCCAACAAGGCTCTTTATTGACCTCTAGTATAACACTCAGACATCATGTGTCCAGGAACACATGATCTCAAGCATCTGTTAGAAGACAAATACTTGGAAGGTTGCTTAAATAGACCCATTGGGGCTTTACCCTTAGGTACAAATTTCTTTTTGAACTTTTTGTTCCTGACATACCCTACACAACTTCTAAATAGTGCAGAGAAGGTGTCTATGATAGGTAGCACTTACTTGGATTTTGAGAATTGAGTCAGGAGCTGTCTTTCTTGGGTAAGCTTTGCTTCCAGGTCCATGACAGTCTTGACCTATTCTACTATTACCTCTGCCTGGCTATCTATCTTGTTGGATAGTTCTATAAGCTTCAGTTTTTGCAAGTCCAACTTTATGTTGGCCCTCTCCAACTTGAGAAGATACTCCTCTCAGAGATTCTAATTCTCTTGCTTGATCCTTAGCAAGCTCTTTGCTTGCAATCAAGGCCTTTAGTAACTTCCCATATTGCTTGATAAGGGTGTTGAAATCAGCTTCAATGTCTGAATCATGTTCTCTATTATTAGAGGAGTGTGAACATGATTCATTTTCTGATGTAGAAAAAGAATATGAGGCTAAACTATGAGAGATTGATTTTACCTTAGCAGGATTTGAACAATCCTGATCTCCTTCTCTAGATTGGGTCTCCTCAATAGCCATCAGGCCCATGAGAGCCTCCTCTGTTGGAACTCCACCTTATTTAGGGTTGATTTGGGTTAGGTTCACTATTAGGATTCTCTGATGCCCCATATGTATAGTCTAGGGTCATAAGTCTTTTTCTAGGTCTAGGATAAGTTAACAACCTATAGTGATTGACTTTCGCATTCAGAAGACTTAGAAGACAGAAGAACCCTTCAGAGAAAAGCAGTTTTCCACAGTCAGAAAATGCGTTCGACGATAACTGAACTCAGCTCGACGATCGTCGATCTCAGATCGACGAACTCAGGATTTCTTCCCTAAGTTGAGCTCGACAAAAGTTTGACTGAGATCGACGATTTGCAAACTTATATCAGAAACTCCGCTCGACAAAGTGCTATCTCAGCTCGACGAAGTGCTATCTCAGCTCGACGAACTTGGAGTTTCATTTGACGATTTTCTACTGCTTGTCCGCCTTATTCAGCTCGATGATATTGGATCTCAGGTCGACAAAATATGTTTAGTTCGACTATTCTATGGAAGATTCAGTTCGACTTTCTTTCCTTATAGTTTTCAAAGTATTGTTGCAGGAAACTTGATTTCAAATTAGATTTTATATGCCTTTAATGCTCTGATAATTAATGCTACATATTCTCTAGAATATAGCCGTTTCAAGGCATCATTAATTATGGTATTCACAAAGTAATTGACTTATTTACTAGGACAGTTAGGGAAACAATTTAGTGACATTTTCTAGCCGTTCAACCCCCAGAATTTCTGCAGTAAATCAAGGATAAGTTTTAAATTTCAAAAGATTATTTTCTGCAAAGGATATATAAGGTTTCTTCTTCTTCAAAAATAGACACATACTGACACAGAACCAGAGAGATAATATTCAACAGAAGAACAAGTGATATACAGAAAATTGAAAGAAGAACACAGCCAATACATCCTCATTCTTCTTCAGTTTTCCTTCAGGAATTTCAAGAGACAACAAATCTTCATCATTCAAACAATTTCCTGATGATCATTCATCATTTTAAGATCTACACCCTGAGCAAAGCTCTTCTCCTGAACTAATCTTCATCTCAGGGGGAGCTTTGACAACATTAATTTCCACTAGTCTTCTTTCCGACTCTTGACAGAGAAGACATCATCTTTTACTTTCTTTTCACCACTGTATAAAGGGTTTCTTAACTCCCTTCAAAAGTTATTTCTTTTGGTTGTCAAGTCTCCTGATCAAAAGACTTGATTTGGTTTTTGGGCACCTGGTCAAAAGCTCAAAGGGTTGCTATATCTCCCTTAGAAAATAGATATTTTGGTGGTATGGCACCTGATCAAAAACCTGTAGTGGATTCCTACCAGGATGATAGAAGAGTGGATGTACCAAAGTTTAGTGGAACCACTATAAATTCTTTGTGTCGTATGAATTGCCTTTATTTTTTATTTTGCTTTGTTGTGATTGTTCTTGTTTTGTTTTCTCTCTTTACATATACATATCACTTATTTTAAATCCACTATAAAAATTATTCAAAAGCTTTAAAATTCTATTCACCCCCCTCTAGAGTTAGTGTGATCTATCCCTTCTCTTTCAATTGGTATCAGATGGTGAAGTTGTTTGGTTTCACAGGCTAACATCTGAACCAAAAGATCTTTGGTAGATCTCATTTTTTCTAGTGTCTTCTCTCTAAATCATGGCACAAAATAAAGAATACTCAAGCACCAGACCTCTAGTGTGCAATCTGAACAAGTTTGCACTTCTGAAGGCAATGATCAACTTATATATGAATTCAATTGATGAAGATATCTATAATTCTATCTTGACAGGTCCCCCTACATCTTCTGCAACAACATCAACAAGTACCAATGTAGTTCCACCCCCTGAGTGGAATGATGCACAAAAGAAAGCAAAGATGACATATGCTAAAGCTATGAATATTCTGGAATAGACAATGTCAGATGACATATTTCAGAAGGTTGCTGAATGCACTTCAGCCAAGGACATCTGGGATTCCTTAAATGCAATGGTTGCTGGTTCAACAGATGAAAGGAAGGACAGAAGGACTTACCTGATTTCTCAATATGAGAATTTCAAGAAGGGTAAATCAGAATCAATTGTTGAAATGTACACCAGACTCAATCTCATCATCAATGAGCTGAAGACTCTTGAAAAGGACATCACATTGATAGAAGTCAATGATAAGATCCTTATGTGCTTCCCTAGCACATGCGACTCAAGGATCTGGTCAATCAAAGAAGCCAGAAGTGTGAAGAATATTTCAACTGAAACTCTGTTGGGCAAGCTCAAGTCTTATGAGCAGCTCATCAAGTCAAGGCAAGCTGAGCAAAAGGCTTCACCTTTACCCAGGAAAGAAAAGAGCATTGCTTTCCATGCTACAAATGAAGTAAAAGCTCTTCCAGCAAATGAAGAATTAATGAGTCTTCTGGCAAAAGATTCTACAAGATGGCCAAGAATGACTTCAGGAGAAGGTCTTCAAGAAATGAAGATAAACCAATGTATGATAAAACACCTACAAAGGAAATTGTGTGCTTTGGTTGTAGGAAGACTGGACACATTATACCTGAGTGTCTAGAGAAGCAGAAGAAGGGAAAGCTGAAGGAAAAGGACTCCAGGAAGCACTCTAACAGATCCTCTTCCAACAAATACAAAAAGAAGGAGAGAGGTTTTGTTGCCGAGACATGGAGTGACTCAGGTTCAGAGTCTTCATCTTCCAGCTCCAGTGAAGATGAAGAAGAAGCTAAAGCAAAGGAAGTTTGTTTGATGGAAATCAATGCCTCATGCAATAATTCTAAAGAAGAATCAGAAGCTGAGGATTCTGAGACAAAAGAGGATCAGGTAATATCCTCATTTGATTTTACTTCAGAACTATTTAAAACTGAATTTAAATCACTATGTAATGACTTAATTAAGTCTAAGAAGGAAATAAAACTTCTCAGAGAAAAATTAATTGAACATGACAATTTGTTTTCTGAAAACTTAAAATTAAAAGATGAACTAGATGCTGCTTTCAAACAAATTATCTCTTTAGAAACTAAACTGAATGAAGCTAAGCAATTTGAAGAATCCCTAAATGGGAGAAGCATTAAATTAATGAACATTACTAGTACTGTAAATGCTAGACTTAATGGCAAATTAGGCATAGGAGCTTCACCTAGTCAGCCACTTATCATTAAGAAAAATATTCTTTCAACCCCTATAAAATTTATATCAGAAAAAGGTAAAGAAAAGGTAGAAGATAACAAACAAGAAACAGAAGAATTTCAAAAACCTAAACAGAAGAAAAGAAAAAATAAAAATTTCATTAAAAACTATTATCAACATTTTTCGTCGAACTCTGATCGACGAAATGTATATAGTTCGTCGAACTAAGATCGACGAACTCTGAACGCAAACTTTATATATAATAAATCGTCTAACTGCGATCGACAAAATCCTATTGGATCGTCAAACCGCGATCGACGAAGTTGAGGTACAGAAAATGAAAACATTCATTCTCTGAGCGGAGTTCGACGAACTCATCCCTTTTCTTCAAACGCAGATCGACGAACTTTCTGGCATTCGTCGAACTCAGAAAACTTCAACAATAACTTAAATTTTTCCAGAAATTCTAATTATCCTAAATCAAATATTAATCCCTTTACCAAATGGATAATCCCACCTAGGAAATTTCATCCTCTAGGATATAAGATTCAACCAGAGTTTTCTTACATTACCAATTTCAAATTTGAAAAGAATCAAGGACCCAAGGTTACCTGGGTCAAGAATAGCTAATTTATTTTCTTGCAGGTACTGGACTATCCTACCACAGAGGAATAATGGTACTTGGATAGTGGATGTTCAAAGCATATGGCAGGAAGCAAAGACAACATAACCAACTACAAGTCTAAGCTTGGACCAAAGGTGATATTTGGAGATTCCAACTATGGTCAAACAGAAGGCTATGAGAATGTCAGAATTGGAGCTATCATCTTCAGGAAGGTAGCATATGTGAGTGGTCTAAAACATAACCTAATATCCATAAGCTAGTTATGTGATGAAGGTTATCAGGTAACCTTTAACAAATCCTCCTATTTTATTACTTCAGTAGACAACAAAACTGTTTTAACAGGACTTAGACAAGAGAACATTTATGTAGTTAATTTCAAGTCAGCCAAGTCAGAAATTTGTTTGTTCAATCAGATTAACAATAATAATAATCTTTAGCATTAAAGATTAGGACATGTTAACTTTAAAAACATTGCTAAATTATCTAGGGACAACCTTGTTAGAGGATTGCCTTATATCCCCTATAAGAAGGAAAGCCTCTGCAGGGCTTGTCAATTAGGCAAGCAAACTAAAAATAGATTTAAATCTATTAATAAGAGTGATTCACCCAGGATTCTGTACTTGCTACATATGGAACTTTTTGGATCCATTGTTGTACAGAGCTTGAGAGGAAAATCTTATACCTTAGTCATTGTAGATGATTTCTCTAAATTCACTTGGGTATTCTTTTTGAGAAACAAGTCCGATAACTTCAAAGTTCTTACAGATTTTCTTAAGAGCATTAAGATTGAGTACTCTACTCTAGTTGCATTGATCAAAAGTGATCATGCCACTGAGTTTTATTGTCTTCTCATGCAAGAAATCTGTGAGAAGGAAGGTATCAGACATTGCTTCTCTGCTCCTAGAACTCCACAACAAAATGGGGTAGCAGAAAGAAAAAAAATAACTCTAATTGAATCTGTAGGGACATTGCTTGTAGATGCTTACTTGCCTCTATCCTTTTGGGTAGGGGCTGTAAGCACAACAAACTATGTCTTTAACAGGATTTTAATACATAAACTTAAGGACAAGACTCCATATGGATTGCTCAAAGGGAAGCAACCTAAAGTTAACTATTTTAAAGTATTTGGTTGTAGATATTTTATTCATAATAATAACAAGAAACACCTTAGAAAGTTTGAAGCCAAAGCTGCAGAGGGAATTATTCTTAGATATTCCCAAGTCAGCAAGGCCTATGGGATTTTTAATAAATCCACCTTAAAAATTGAAGAATCTATACATGTTTTATTTGATGAAGCTAATATGTTTTATAAGGAGAAGGATTCTTCTACCATAGAAAATTTGCAAGTACCAAATTTGTGTGAGAAAATGGATGACTTAATCCTAACACAAGAGGATATATCACATCCTTCTCAACAAATTATTGCTGAAGACAGTGAAGAAAATTTCATTGAAATGATTGCTGACCCTACAACAGCCAACATAATTCCACAAGAGGAATTAATTCCAAATGTTGTAGCTGTCCAAACTCCTCCTACTGATCTTGTCACACTTAGAGATCACCCTATATCTCAAGTGATTGGAGACATATCAGTTGGTGTGCAAACCAGACATCAACTCAACCAAGATTTGATGCATGCGTGCTTCATATCTCAACTTGAGCCCCAATCCATACAAGGTGCAGAGCAAGATCCCCACTAGATTATTACAATTAAAGAGGAGCTCAATAAGTTTGAGAGATGAAGAGTCTGGGATTTAGTTCCAAGACCCAAAGACTACCCAGTCATTGGAACTAAATGAGTATTCAGAAATAAATTGGATGCACAAGGAGCTGTAGTAAGGAACAAAGCAAGATTGGTAGCTCAAGGCTATTCTCAGGAGGAAGGAATTGACTATGATCAAACCTTTGCCCCTATTGCAAGGTTGGAGGCTATCAGAATATTCCTTGCTTATGCAGCCTACAAGAAGTTCAAAGTCTACCAGATGGATGTCAAGAGTGTCTTCTTGAATTGTGAAATTAAGGAGGAAGTATATGTGGAGCAACCACCAGGTTTTATCTCTCCAAGTCATCCCTCTTTTGTTTTCAAATTGCATAAATCTCTCTATGGTTTAAAGCAAGCTCCAAGAGCTTGGTATGAGACCCTAGATAGCTTTCTTTTAGAGCATAAGTTCACTAGGGGCATTGTAGATAGGACTTTATTGATTAGGCATCATAAAGATAAAATTTTGTTAGTACAAATATATGTAGATGACATTATTTTTGGCTCTACTGATTCCAAACTACGCAAAAGGTTTTCTGACCTGATGCATTCCAAGTTTGAAATGAGTAGCATGGGTGAGCTTTCATACTTCCTTGGTCTTAAAGTGAAGAAATCCTCTGATGGCATCTTCATCTCCTAATGTAAATATGCTAAGGAGCTGATTAAAAGGTTTGGGATGTCTTATGCCTCAGCTATGAAAACACCCATGGCTTCCAATGCTGTGACTGATTCTGATTAACAGGGCAAGCCTATTGATCAGAAAATATATAGGGCTATTATTGGGTCCTTGTTGTATCTTACAGCTAGTAGGCCAGATATAATGTTTGCTACATGTCTTTGTGTTAGGTTCCAAGTTAACCCTAAAGAATCTCACCTTATTTTCTTAAAAAGAATTTTGAGATATATAAAGGGTTGTCCAAATCTAGGACTCTGGTATCCAACTGAGTCAGAATTTGAATTAATTGGATTCTCAGATGCTGACTTTGCTGGATGTAGAGTTGACAAGAAAAGCACATTAAGAACATTCCAGTTCCTTGGTGATAGGCTTGTGTCTTGGTTTTGCAAGAAACAAACATCTGTGTCCACTTCAACTATAGAAGCTGAATACATTGCAGCTGGTAGTTGTTGTTCACAAATATTGTGGATTCAAAACCAACTCCTGGATTATTAATACAATCTAAATAATTCAACTATATTTTGTGATAGTACCAGTGCAATTTCCATTGCACAAAATCCAGTGCATCACAGTAGGACCAATCATATAGAAATAAGACATCATTTCATTAGAGATTGTGTAGACAAAAAGAAAATTAATCTTGTCTTTATCTCTACTGATTTGCAAAGAGCAGACATCTTCATTAAACCATTAAATGAGAAGAAACATCTGTTCTTTTTAAATCAGCTAGGCATGATTATTGGAGAAGGTCTAATTTAATTTCTGTCTGAGTTTTCAAGAATTGGTCACTTTTCGTCGAACGGAGATCGATGATCTGTGAACTCTTCTAGAGTTTTTTGTCGAACGGAGATCGACGAAATCTCTTAGTGAAATTTTTTCATCGAACGTAGGTCGACGAATTTATTTCTGTAAATATTTTGTCGAACGGAGATCGACGATCTATTTTCTCGCTCTTCTAACTTAGGTCAACGATACTTATCTCTTTATGGGTAATTTCGTCGAACTGAGCTCGAAGCTTTTCTTTTTCGTTGGACGGAGTTCGCCGCTTCATCTTCTAAAAACCTATAATTAGGTTTTTCCTCGAACTTCATCCCGTGCTTTCTTGTTCTGTTGCACTTGATCTCTTGTTTCTTTTTGCAGAGCAATGGTGATTTCTCCATCCCTCCTCTCAAACATGAAATTTGATGCTGGTTTTGATATCGATTTTGAATCTTTCAGTCACTCTGATCAAATATTCAAGGATATCCTTCAGTTGTTCGAAGCTCATAATCTGCAGTACTTCATGACAACCAGAATCAAACTCCTAGTTTCAGAGATAAATGAATGGATGTTTACTGCAAAGCTTCAGGATACCCCAACCATTGTTGGCACCATCTCTGGTAATCAAGTTATCTTAACTCCAGATGTTTTAACTGAGGTTTTTGAATTTGTTAATGGGGAAGATGATATTGAGTTATCTAGTAGTGAATTTACTGATATTCTAGATAGGTTGAGTCACTCCCACGGAAACTGAGAGAACTAAGTTGTCAACCTAAATCACCTAGAGGGGGGGTGAATAGGTGAAATGCGTGCCAAATGCGGAATAAAAAATTAACACAGCACAGATAAGTAATCAAGCAATCACACAGACGACAAGAGATTTATAGTGGTTCCCCAATCTTGGGTACGTCCACTTTCCTCACCGATCTAGCAAATCACTAGACTCGGCTACTCCACTATCCCGGATTGCAAACCAATCCTACACCTCGGAACTATGTTCCTACAAAAAACTCGATCCCAAACGGATCTACACTCGGAAGATAAAACTTCCTACCACTCGGAGATAGATCTCCTACAATGAAATTTATTTGAAAAGAAAAATACAAACAACAATTAGCACAGATCTGGATCTGACTTTATCTTCTTCTTGAGAGCTTTTCGGTTTGAACAGAAACAGTTGAAGAAGACTTGAGAGAGAGATCCACGATTCTGAGATTTGGAATCACCACGATCAAGAAAATAAATCAGAGACGATGAAGCACGGAGAGATCAGATGATTCTTCTTGAGTCTGGATCGCTTGAGAATTTGAGATCGATAGCTGCGGCTGAGAGAGAACGATCCAGAGCTTCTTCCGAAAACTTTAATGGCGGCAGAAAGAGAGATTTGGGTTTTCGGGATTTTCTCTTTCTTAAAAATTATTCTATGTAAACGCGTGTATTTAGTCAAGGCTGAAAAGACCTATTTATAGGGGGTCTTCAACGGTCATAAGCATAATTAAGGATGACACGTGGACAAATCAGAAAGGACTTTTAGAAAATACACAAAGAAACTTGACTTAGAGAAATTCAGGAAATTTGAACAGACATACTCGAGAGACAGAGACATACTCGAGTAAGAGGTTACATACTCGAGTGGATATGAGGGATATACTCGAGTAGCAAGATAGAAACTACCCGAGTGCTGCAGGGATCAATACTCGAGTGACTTAGAGAACTTACTCGAGTATGAGCAAATATACTCGAGTATAAACACTTAGAAAAATTTCTCAGAAAAGACTTGAAGAGCTACTCGAGTATAAGAGTTTGAGATACTCGAGTATGGGGAAGATAGACTACTCGAGTATCTTAGGAAAACTACTCGAGTGATCACTAACCTACTCGAGTATGAAAATCAATCTACTCGAGTACAGAGTTACTCACTCGAGTATTTAGAAGAAGTACTCGAGTATGTGGACTTAGAAACTTTCTAGGATAAGAAGTCCAGATCTACTCGAGTTCAAACAGATTGCTTACTCGAGTAACTGACCATCTACTCGAGTAAAAGGTATCACTTACTCGAGTGAAAGAAAATCTACTCGAGTATAAGCTTTCATACTTGAGTATATAGAGAATCCACTCAAGTAAGTAGTCCAACCTACTCGAGTACAAACTCACTTACTCGAGTATACTAAAGAAGTACTTGAGTATGTGGACTTATAAAATTTCTTCTGAGATAGACTTCAATACTTCATAGTCCAAGTGCATGTTGATGAAGTGTGTCCCAATAGAGAGGCTATACATGAGCCAACACCTTGGATCACACAATGAGAAATTACATTGTATGGTCCTGTGTTTGGTAGCCCATTATAGACTGACATTGGTCTACACTTGGCAATAAGAACCTGCACACATACAACTCAAACACAATATCAAATACACCTTAATTCATCTTAGTTCAAGGTCTGACTTCCTACAAATCTGAGGTATTGTGGAGACAAATCCTAACAATCTCCCCCTATTTGTAGATGTCAGCACCCTCTACACTAAGGTGAATTACTTAGAGTAAAAGGAACAACAAAGTATATACTGAAAAAAAAATGAAATAAGAATAATAAAAAAATAGCCATAATTAGAATCAAATATATATATAGAAATGATTTCAAAAGATTAAATGTCCATTTCCACATCCTCATTCACTCAAGAAGGGGCTCCTCTATGCAGTCTTTCTCTTTTAAGCTCTTGCCTCTCCAGGTAGCTGAAAGGTTTGGAAAAATAGGTCTTGGGCCTTGGAGGAGCAGCTAGATTGTTATATCCCCAATTTCTGTCATGTAATCTGATTTTGATTTGAGATACATCATATGCTTTCCATTATGCATTGCTATAGTAGTGATCTCTATTTTCAGCAAAATCTGTTACCAGCTTCAAAGTATCAAGGATAAGAGATTTGGAGGTAGGACTCCAAACTTCTGCATGGACAACTTCTGGTCTACCTTTTGGAGCTGGGGCAGGCTCTCTCCTTGGTGCAGAACGGCTAGCAGAAGCGCCGTCACCATATTTTCTTTTCTTTCTAGGGGCACCTTGAGAGCTTGGAGGAAAATCATCTTGCCACACATCATCATAGGAAAGAGGAGGCTCAGTCATGTCACCAGTAGGTCTAGGTGAGAAGACTGGCACATACTCTGGAATGTGGGCCTGATCTGGAGCACTTGAGGGAGGATGTTCTTCAAGAGGATCTAGGACCTTTGGAATAATGGCAGGGTTAAGTTGGGAGTTGGGAAAGTTCTGATTATGTACCCATACATCAGTGTCATAGATATAGAACTTTACAGATTGAAGTTGAGAAAGGATATCTGCTTTCATATCTTTGACTAGACTATCCATAGATGCTTTAGATTGTTCAGATATTTTTTCAACTTGTTCTTTGACTAACTTCTCCCCCTTGGTGATATCTACTGAGAGTTGGGCAATTGCTTCATCTCTAAAAGTGCCAACTTCCTCACAAACTTTCATAACATTTGCGGTAGCATCCTTGTCCAATTGAATCTGATTATTTGCAACTATTTCAGCTTGATCTTTGAGTACACCTATACTGGTGATAGTGTGATCTAGGGCTTTGCCACCCAACTTAAATAGTCTCTTGAGCTCATCAGTGTTTGCTTGAATTTCAGCAAATCCTCTACTCATCTCAGTTTCAAGAGTAGAGATCTTGTTGTTCACTGATGCCAGAGAATCATCAAAGTATTATCTCTGTCCTCGGAACATTTGCCCAATCTGACTGACTAAATCTGAGGAGCTAGAGGGATCTGAGGCCGGGTCAGAGGCTGAGGGAACAGGAGCAACCCAGGGGGGATTTCAGTAATCACAACTGAGCTTTCAGCTCTCTTGAAGGGTGGTATCTCAACTGAATCTTCGATATTGATGAAAGAGGGAAGAGAGAAGTCTAGTGTCCTCAGAGAAGCATCCACTGGTTCTGGAGACATGTCCTCGTCACCAGACAGTAGATTAATCTCTGGCTGACCTTGCTGATTATCAGGGGACTGATCAGGAGAGGTAGGGGGTACCTTTGCAGGGGAGGGAGAGGGATCCTTAGTAGGGGAGGGAGAAGGATCTACTTGGGAGTGATCCTCAGGAGATAGCATAACTGAATCATCTTGAAATACTGGAGCATCTGACCTGAGTTAATCAATCAGTCTGTTAATATCTTCAGCTGTGGAAAGAAGGTTTTCTTGAGCTTGAACTTCTGAGGTGAGATCTTCTGGAGGTGGAGAAGGAGGAGGAGTAGGATCTTGGATCAAATCTTACTGAGAAGAGACTTCTGAAGCTTTGTGCTGAGGATTAAATGAGGCAGGCTCCCCCTCAACTATTGCACCCGAGGTGGTAATAGTGTGATGTAAAGGAGGAGATGGAATCCTATCATCTGAGATAAGGGGCTCTCTGGGCCCATCTTCTGAGGTAATAGCTGCTTTTGAGGCTTGAGCAGTGTTGAGGAGTTTGATTTCATATCTTTGGATTGAGAGGATGGATACGTTCTTCATATGATGGAGGGGAGTGCCTTTAGATAAATCAAACACTGTAGGATTAATCTCATGGAGGAGGAGTGAGATAATCCTGGCATAGCTTGGTTTTTTCACACTTTCTCTGATTTTGTCCAGTATCATCATTCCAAACTCGAATTTCTTCCGGCAGACTATGGCTTGCATAACGTCAAAAAGATTTTGGGAAATATCTCTGAGGGAATAGGTTTTGCACAGAAGAACTTTGGTAATCATATCCACAAGAAATTTGCCCTCTGAATTGTAATCTGCACGGCGGAACGAATATGCTTCATACGGGTTTATTCCACAGAAGAAGCTGGTTCTTTCGGAATCTTCAGGAGTCAGATCATCTTCTTCATCAACCACTGACAATTTTAACAGAGTAGCTAAGGAAGTTTTGTCCAGACGGATTTTGATCCCACTGACCTTGGATTTTAGAACTGTACCATTTCGCTTGACCTTCAGATTTTTGAAGAACTCCTCGACTGCAGGGAAGATAACTTTGCACGGTGTCTGGAGGATGAACGATAGTCCGGCAGTGTCGAACAGAATGAGCAGGTTTCGAAAATCATCGGAGAGGTCGGCTATATCTTCAGGGTCGAGCTCTGAGCCGATTCCGATCTTGGAGGAGGGAGCCATCGGCGATTCTGGAGAACGGAAGACGAGAACGACAGAGCTCTGCGGGTTCCGGAATATGAAGCGTCGACGGCTACTCGGGAGAATGAAGAGTGGAAAGGATTTCCAATGCCTAAATATATATATGACCCTAATTAGGTTTAAGTAGGAGTGATAAGGATAAAATCATACCTGTTATGGAGCGCCAAACATTTTGGTGCGAATAGAAAAAAAATGAGAATTTCAAATATCTGATTGCCGTATACTCGAGTAGATTTCGCCATACACGAGTATGAGATGGAGCATACCCGAGTAGATCAAGTACATATATGAGTAGGTTACAAACTACTCGAGTATGTAGATTCTGTTACTCGAGTATTTCCGTTTACTCGTGTATAAGTCTCTATATACTCGAGTATATCACTTTGAAATACAATTTTCTTTGGAGAGATTTACTTCCACTAATATCTTCAACTCTGAGCCTGTCTGTGAATCCACCATCACTATTCCTCTTTGTTGAGCAGCCCAAGTTCCGTTTTGAAGAATGAAAACATGGACTCCTCCAGCGGTTTGGTGAATATATCTGCAACTTGCCTGTCTGTGGAGACATATTGTAGATCTATGTCTCCGTTTTCCACATGCTCCCGGATGAAGTGATATTGAAGCTCTATGTGCTTTGTCCGGCTGTGGGAGACTGGGTTGTTGGCGATTGCTAATGCGCTGGATGAGTCGCAAAATAGAGGAACGTTCTGGAACTTCATGTTATAGTCTTCAAATTGATTCTTGATCCATAGAAGCAGTGCACAACAGCTGCCTGCAGAGATATACTCTGATTCAGCCGTTGAGATGGCTACACAGTTCTGCTTCTTACTGCTCCAGGAAATAAGTCTCCTTCCGAGAAATTGGCAAGTCTCGGAAGTACTTTTCCTGTCGTCTTTTCTTCCTGCAAAATCTGCATCTAAAAATCCAATTAGTTCACTATCATTACTTCTTGGGTACCATAAGCCAAGATTTGGTGTTCCTTTGAGGTATCTCAAGATTCGCTTTGCAGCAATGTAGTGAGATTTCTTAGAGTTCACTTGAAATCTAGCACATACACATGTGGAAAACATTATGTCTGGTCTACTTGCGGTAAGGTAGAGCAATGACCCAATTATGCTTCTGAACTTGGTTTCATCAAAAGGTTTCCCTTTCTCATCCTTGTCCAGAGACATAGCTGAGGCCATTGGAGTCCTCATAGAGGTTGCATTCTCCATTCCGAATTTCTTAAGTAGCTCTTTGGTGAACTTGGTCTGTGAGATGAAAATTCCATCCTCAGATTGTTTCACTTGAAGCCCTAAGAAATACTTCAGCTCTCCCATACTGCTCATTTCAAACTTCCCTTGCATAAGTTTAGAAAACTTCTTGCAGAGGTTGTTGTCTGTAGAGCCAAAAATAATGTCATCGACATAGATTTGCACTAGCAAAATCTTGCCTTTTATTTCCCTAAGAAATAATGTCTTATCTATCTTCCTCTTGTGAACTTGTTCTCAAGAGGAAAGGTAGACATCGTCTCATACCAAGCTCGAGGAGCTTGTTTAAGACCATATAAAGCTTTTTGCAGTAAATAAACATGATTAGGAAAAGTTGAGTCAACGAAACCTGGCGGTTGCTCTACATACACTTCTTCCTTTATGTCGCCATGCAGGAAGGCGGACTTGACGTCCATCTGATAGACGGTAAAGCCCTTAAGTGCAGCGTAGGCAAGGAATAACCTGATCGCCTCCAGTCTTGCCACTGGAGTATATGTTTGGTCAAAGTCGATTCCTTCTTCTTGACGATAGCCCTTGGCGACAAGTCTGGCTTTATTCTTTATAATTGTTCCATCTTCGTCCATCTTGTTCCGGTAGACCCACTTTGTCCCAATGACATTCTTCCTCTTGGGTCTAGGAACAAGTGTCCAAACTTTTCATCGTTTGAACTGATTCAGCTCATCTTCCATGGCTAGAATCCAGGATGCGTCGGAGTTGGCTTCCTCAAATTTCTTAGGTTCGACCTGTGAAAGAAAACTTAAGTGTAAATTTTCGTTAGTTGTACCTCGACGAGTTCTGACGCCATCCCGAGGATCTCCTATGATTTGGTCTAAGGGATGATCCTTCACGTGTCTGAACTCTAGAGTCCTTGCATCTGGGATCTCTTCAGCCACTGGAGATGCATCTTCAGCTGGGATGTGTTCTTCATCTTGATCATCTACCTCTCCAATAGGGTTTGTAGAAGTGATCTTGATGAACGTCTCATCTTTATCTTGAGTAGGTTCATCCAAGCTGAGTTTCTTCATCTTTGTACCTGCATCTTCAATAGGCATACTAGAAGAGTTGCTTTGCAGCAGACTCGTTTCATCAAATACAATGTGTACCGATTCTTCTACCACCAGAGTTTTTCTATTAAATACTCTATAGGCCTTACTATGGCTACTATAACCTACAAAAATACCTTCAAAGCTTTTCTCGCTAAACTTGGTAGTGTGATACTTGCCGTTGTTAAGTACGAAGCACTTACAGCCAAAGATTTTAAAATATGAAATGGTTGGTTTCCTGCCTTTTAGAAGTTCGTAGGGAGTCTTATCATGGTTCTTGTTGATGAGAGCTCGATTTTGCACGTGACAAGCGGTGTTGACGGCTTCAGCCCAGAAATACTCTGGAAGTGAGGCATCACTCAACATAGTCTGACAAGCCTCTATGAGTGTTCTGTTCCTTCTCTCAGCTACTCCATTTTGCGGTGGAGTGCGAGGAGAGGAAAACTCATGAAAGATACCTTGACTTTCGCAGAATTCTGTCATGACTTCAGACTTGAATTCCGTTCCATTGTCACTTTTGATTTTGACTACGGAACAGTTGTATTCATTCTGGATTTGCCTAACAAAACTAGTGACAGTACTGAAGGTATCTGACTTGTGTTTCAGAAAGAACACTCACGCAAAGCGCGAGTAATCATCCACAATAACCAACGTATATTCCTTACCTCCCGAACTTCTAACTTGTAGTGGACCAAACAAGTCCATATGGAGAAGCTGTAAGCTTCTATTGGAATCCTTGCCTATTATGCTTTTAAATTAACTCCTTGTTTGCTTGCCTTTGATACAGGCGTGACAAAGACTGTCCATAACGCACTTGACATTAGGTGCATCACGTACTAAGTTTTGAGATAATAGTTTATTAATAGTTTTGAGATTAATATGTGCTAGTCTCTTGTGCCATTGGTCAACAAGAGATGCACTACTTTTTGCTAAAAGACACACTGGTGTGGAAGAGTCTATACAAATGAAATTTAAACAGAAAATATTTCTGCTTCGAGTGCCTGATAAAATAGTTTCCATGTTGTCAATCGATTTTATCAAACACTTGTCAGCATGAAATTCAACCACGTATCCTTTGTCGCATAGTTGGCTTATGCTGATGAGATTGTGTTCCAATCCTTCAACATAGGCTACATCCGAAAAGGATACGCTACCGTTAGTAATCATACCGTAGCCTTTAGTTATTCCTCGATCTGAACCTCCAAAGAAGACCTTTGGTCCGTTGCAGACTGAGGTGAAGTTCTGGAGTAGGCTCCTTGTCCCGGTCATGTGCCGAGAACATCCACTGTCCAAGTACCAGATTGACATTTTGGTGGTCTTTGGACATACCTGCAATTACAATCACTTAGCCTTAGGAACCCAAACAAGTTTGGGTCCTTGGTCTCGAGTTAGAATACTCCCCCTACGAGCATTAGCCTCATGAGTGGTCATCCTCATGTTGCTAACTTGAGGGGTTGTAGCATTTCTAGGATTGAACTAACAATCGATGGCAAAATGACCAATTCTGCCGCAGCACCAACAGTCGAACCTGTTGTATCTTTGCCTAGTGTATTCCTGCTTGATTTTCTGAAGTGATGGTCTAGCAGGAACTTCACTCTTGGAGGAGGAAGCTTCATGATGGTGGCAGCAACATGAAGTCTTCTCCTTCATAGGCTTTTCCACAATAGGTTTTACCTTTGGTGTCATCTTGATGTTATGACCATGAGCATATGGTCCATAGTTCTGAAGTTGAATCTCTTCATAAGGTGCCTTGAAGACACTCTCGCCAAAGTTACGAGGACGAGTCCAACCTTGGTATCTTGACTTAGGCTTCTCGGGGATCGGCCTAGAGAAGTGTCCATAGGTGGACTCATAGTCGAATTCGTTCGTAGGAAAGATAACTTTCTTGAACAATACAGGTTCCAAGGGAGCTTTCCCTTTTTCTTCAGCTAGAGCCTTTTGGGCAGCCTTATTCTTTCTCTTGGCCTTGTTTCTCCTAGAAGATTTACTAGAAGCACCAATGTGGCCTATACCAGCACCCTTGGCCTTAGCTGAGAACACAACAACGAGTGGAAGAACTGTCTTAAGCTTGGAGAAACTCTCAACAAGTTTCTTCTCAGCCTTGAGTTGTTGTTCCAATTCTTTGATGATTTCCTCTTTAAGATCGAGGTGCTTGAGAGCTTGATTGTATTCTTCCATAGCAGCATCGAAGTTCTCTTGAAGAGAGTTAGTCTTGGTGACTTCTTCTCTCAAGCTGCTCTCACTAGCCTGTAGAGATTTTATCTCTTTGGCTTGAGTTTTCACGACTCTGCGACATTTTTCGTAAGCCGTGAGTAACTCCTTATGTTGTCCCATGAGTTCAGATTCATCCTCAGAGGAATAGCCCTCTTGCTCATTATCATCATCAGATTCAGAGAGAGGAGTGTGAGTTTTTACCTCCCCAGTGAACTGGGGGACTTGTTCATCATCAGAGTGAGCCATGAGCCCGAAGTAAGCTTCCTCTTCTTCACTTGACTCAGATGAGTCGGAGTCGCTGAGAGTTTTGCTCTTCTTGGCTAATAAGCTCTTCTCTGTCCTCTTCTTGTGGTATGAGGGTTTCTTTTCCTCTCTTCTGCCACCCTCTTTCTTCTTGTGAGGGCAGTCCGCGATGACGTGATCTGGCTAATTACAACAATAACAAACGATGTCAGTTGAAATCTGTTTGTTCTGTTTGGAGTTATACCTGTCATGGATACTTAAGCCATTCTTTCGCTGATCACCGTCATGTCGTGATCTTCTGTATGAGGCATCCTTGCCTCTCCATTGCTTCTTTTTATTTAAGAATTTCTTGAATTGCCGCAAAAGCAATGAGAACTCTCCTTCAGATAGTTCTGAGCCTGAGGTGCTTTGCTCGGAGCCTTCTTCTTCACTTACTTCTTGAGGAGATGCTGGCGAGGCAGCTTTGCCCTTCCTTGAACTGTCAGCCTTTAAAGCAACCGACTTCTCTTTTGAGGAGAAGCGACTTTTCTCTTCTTCGGCTTTTCTGGAGTTGATCTGCAGTTCATAGGACATCAACTTGCCAAATAGATTCTGTGGATCTGTCTCTACTAGTCTGCCAAACTCTCGGATGGCACAGACTTTGTTGTCCCATTCTTTGGTGAGAGATCTCAGAAACTTATCATTCAGCTCCCCATTAGTAAAGACTCGGCCATACACTCTCAGTCCATTGACTATCTTAAAGAAGTTTTCAAATGTGTCAACTATGGGTTCCTTGTGACCTTGTCGGAAGGCTTCATACTTCTGATTTAAGAGGGATCTCCGATCATCCCTAACTTCCTCAGTCCCTTCCATCAGAGTCACCGGGGATTGTCACATCTCCTTGGCAGATTGGCAATGTATAAGATTTTGCAGCATTGAGTCATCGACTGCACTTGCAATAATATTTTTAGCTTTCTTGTCTAGGGAGACAAGTGCAATCTCGTCCTTATCCAAGTCCATCAACTTCTTTGGGACCTTTTTGGTTGGGTCTATTGTTGATGCAGTCATAGGAACATGCGGACCTTCTTCCACAATCATGAAGATCCGGGGATCTACTGCCTCCATGAAGAACTTAACTCTTTCCTTCCACATAGGAAAATTGTTCTTGGTGCAGATAGGGAGCTTAGCAAAATCCTTGGTCTTACTCATGCTTGATACTTCTCTGGAGACAACTTGGTGAGGATTAGATCAAGGTGTTAACCTTTTAACGATCAACCTCCCTCTGATACCAATTGAGAGAACTAAGTTGTCAACCTAAATCACCTAGAGGGGGGTGAATAGGTGAAATGTGTGCCAAATGCGGAATAAAAAATTAACACAGCACAGATAAGTAATCAAGCAATCACACAGACGACAAGAGATTTATAGTGGTTCCCCAATCTTGGGTACGTCCACTTTCCTCACCGATCTAGCAAATCACTAGACTCGGCTACTCCACTATCTCAGATTGCAAACCAATCCTACACCTCAGAACTATGTTCCTACAAAAAACTCGATCCCAAACGGATCTACACTCAGAAGATAAAACTTCCTACCACTCAGAGATAGATCTCCTACAATGAAATTTGTTTGAAAAGAAAAATACAAACAATAATTAGCACAGATCTGGATCTGACTTTATCTTCTTCTTGAGAGCTTTTCGGTTTGAACAGAAACAGTTGAAGAAGACTTGAGAGAGAGATCCACGATTCTGAGATCTGGAATCACCACGATCAGGAAAATAAATCAGAGACGATGAAGCACAGAGAGATCGGATGATTCTTCTTGAGTCTGGATCGCTTAAGAATTTGAGATCGATAGCTGCGGCTGAGAGAGAACGATCCAGAGCTTCTTCCGAAAACTTTAATGGCGGCGGAAAGAGAGATTAGGGTTTTCGGGATTTTCTCTTTCTTAAAAATTATTCTCTGTAAACGCGTGTATTTAGTCAAGTCTGAAAAGACCTATTTAGAGGCGGTCTCCAACGGTCATAAGCATAATTAAGGATGACACGTGGACCAATCAGAAAGGACTTTTAGAAAATACACAAAGAAACTTGACTTAGAGAAATTCAGGAAATTTGAATAGACATACTCGAGAGACAGAGACATACTCGAGTAAGAGGTTACATACTCGAGTGGATATGAGGGATATACTCGAGTAGCAAGATAGAAACTACCCGAGTGCTGCAGGGATCAATACTCGAGTGACTTAGAGAACTTACTCGAGTATGAGCAAATATACTCGAGTATAAACACTTAGAAAAATTTCTCAGAAAAGACTTGAAGAGCTACTCGAGTATAAGAGTTTGAGATACTCGAGTATGGGGAAGATAGACTACTCGAGTATCTTGGGAAAACTACTCGAGTGATCACTAACCTACTCGAGTATGAAAATCAATCTACTCGAGTACAGAGTTACTTACTCGAGTATTTAGAAGAACTACTCGAGTATGTGGACTTAGAAACTTTCTAGGATAAGAAGTCCAGATCTACTCGAGTTCAAACAGATTGCTTACTCGAGTAACTGACCATCTACTCGAGTAAAAGGTATCACTTACTCGAGTGAAAGAAAATCTACTCGAGTATAAGCTTTCATAATTGAGTATATAGAGAATCCACTCAAGTAAGTAGTCCAACCTACTCGAGTACAGACTCACTTACTCGAGTATACTAAAGAAGTACTCGAGTATGTGGACTTATAAAATTTCTTCTGAGATAGACTTCAATACTTCATAGTCCAAGTGCATGTTGATGAAGTGTGTCCCAATAGAGAGGCTATACATGAGCCAACACCTTGGATCACACAATGAGGAATTACATTGTATGGTCCTGTGTTTGGTAGCCCATTATAGACTGACATTGGTCTACACTTGGCAATAAGAACCTGCACACATACAACTCAAACACAATATCAAATACACCTTAATTCATCTTAGTTCAAGGTCTGACTTCCTACAAATCTGAGGTATTGTGGAGACAAATCCCAACAATCTCCCCATATTTGTAGATGTCAGCACCCTCTACACTAAGGTGAATTACTTAGAGTAAAAGGAACAACAAAGTATATACTGAAAAAAAATGAAACAGGAATAATAAAAAATAGCCATAATTAGAATCAAATATATATATATAGAAATGATTTCAAAAGATTAAATGTCCATTTCCACATCCTCATTCACTCAAGAAGGGGCTCCTCTATGCAATCTTTCTCTTTTAAGCTCTTGCCTCTCCAGGTAGCTGAAAGGTTTGGGAAAATAGGTCTTGGGCCTTGGAGGAGTAGCTAGATTGTTATATCCCCAATTTCTGTCATGTAATCTGATTTTGATTTGAGATACATCATATGCTTTCCATTATGCGTTGCTATAGTAGTGATCTCTATTTTCACCAAAATCTGTTACCAGCTTCAAGGTATCAAGGATAAGAGATTTGGAGGTAGGACTCCAAACTTCTGCATGGACAACTTCTGGTCTACCTTCTGGAGCTGGGGCAGGCTCTCTCCTTGGTGCAGAACGGCTAGCAGAAGCGCCGTCACCATATTTTCTTTTCTTTCTAGGGGCACCCTGATAGCTTGGAGGAAAATCATCTTGCCACACATCATCATAGGAAAGAGGAGGCTATGTCATGTCACCAGTAGGTCTAGGTGAGAAGACTGGCACATACTCTGGAATGTGGGCCTGATCTAGAGCACTTGAGGGAGGATGTTCTTCAAGAGGATCTAGGACCTTTGGAATAATGGCAGGGTTAAGTTGGGAGTTAGGAAAGTTCTGATTATGTACCCATACAGCAGTGTCATAGATATAGAACTTTATAGATTGAAGTTGAGCAAGGATATCTGCTTTCATATCTTTGACTAGACTATCCATAGATGCTTTAGATTGTTCAGATATTTTTTCAACTTGTTCTTTGACTAACTTCTCCCCCTTGGTGATATCTACTGAGAGTTGGGCAATTGCTTCATCTCTAAAAGTGCCAACTTCCTCACAAACTTTCATAACATTTGCGGTAGCATCCTTGTCCAATTGAATCTGATTATTTGCAACTGTTTCAGCTTGATCTTTGAGTACACCTATACTGGTGATAGTGTGATCTAGGGCTTTGCCACCCAACTAAAATAGTCTCTTGAGCTCATCAGTGTTTGCTTGAATTTCAGCAAATCCTCTACTCATCTCAGTTTCAAGAGTAGAGATCTTTTTGTTCACTGATGCCAGAGAATCATCAAAGTATTTTCTCTGTTCTCGGAATATTTGCCCAATCTGACTGACTAAATCTGAGGAGCTAAAGGGATCTGAGGCTGGGGCAGAGGCTAAGGGAACAGGAGCAACCCAGGGGGGATTTCAGTAATCACAACTGAGATTTCAGCTCTCTTGAAGGGTGGTATCTCAACTGAATCTTCTATATTGATGAAAGAAGGAAGAGAGAAGTCTAGTGTCCTCAGAGGAGCATCCACTGGTTCTGGAGACATGTCCTCGTCACCAGACAGTAGATTAATCTCTGGCTGACCTTGCTGATTATCAGGGGACTGATCAGGAGAGGTAGGGGGTACCTTTGCAGGGGAGGGAGAGGGATCCTTAGCAGGGGAGGGAGAAGGATCTGCTTGGGAGTGATCCTCAGGAGATAGCATAACTGAATCATCTTGAAATACTGGAGCATCTGACCTGAGTTAATCAATCAGTCTGTTAATATCTTCAGCTGTGGAAAGAAGGTTTTCTTGAGCTTGAACTTCTGAGGTGAGATCTTCTGGAGGTGGAGAAGGAGGAGGAGTAGGATCTTGGATCAGATCTTGCTGAGAAGAGACTTCTGAAGCTTTGTGCTGAGGATTAAATGAGGCAGGCTCCCCCTCAACTATTGCACCCGAGGTGGTAATAGTGTGATGTAAAGGAGGAGATGGAATCCTATCATCTGAGATAAGGGGTTCTCTGGGCTCATCTTCTGAGGTAATAGCTGCTTTTGAGGCTTGAGCAGTGTTGAGGAGTTTGATTTCATATCTTTGGATTGAGAGGATGGATACTTTCTTCATATGATGGAGGGGAGTGCTTTTAGATAAATCAAACACTGTAGGATTAATCTCATGGAGGAGGAGTGAGATAATCCTGGCATAGCTTAGTTTTTTCACATTTTCTCTGATTTTGTCCAGTATCATCATTCCAAACTGGAATTTCTTCCGGCAGACTATGGCTTGCATAACGTCAAAAAGATTTTGGGAAATATCTCTAAGGGAATAGGTTTTGCACAGAAGAACTTTGGTAATCACATCCACAAGAAATTTGCCCTCTGAATTGTAATCTGCACGGCGGAACGAATATGCTTCATACGGGTTTATTCCACAGAAGAAGC
Organism: Platanthera zijinensis; assembly: GCA_039513925.1. NCBI lineage: Eukaryota > Viridiplantae > Streptophyta > Magnoliopsida > Asparagales > Orchidaceae > Platanthera > Platanthera zijinensis. The sequence continues at coordinate 22,381,801 of CM077097.1, forward strand.
TGGTTCTTTCGGAATCTTCAGGAGTCAGATCATCTTCTTCATCCACCACTGACAATTTTAACAGAGTAGCTAAGGAAGTTTTGTCCAGACGGATTTTGATCCCACTGACCTTGGATTTTAGAACTGTACCATTTCTCTTGACCTTCAGATTTTTGAAGAACTCCTCGACTGCAGGGAAGATGACTTTGCACGATGTCTGGAGGATGAACGATAGTCCGGCGGTGTCGAACAGAATGAGCAGGTTTCGGAAATCATCGGAGAGGTCGGCTATACCTTCAGGGTCGAGCTCTGAGCCGATTCTGATCTTGGAGGAGGGAGCCATCGACGATTCTGGAGAACGGAAGACGAGAACGACAGAGCTCTGCGGGTTCAGGAATATGAAGCGTCGACGGCTATTCGGGAGAATGAAGAGTGGAAAGGATTTCCAATTTCTAAATATATATATGACCCTAATTAGGTTTAAGTAGGAGTGATAAGGATAAAATCATACCTGTTATGGAGCGCCAAACATTTTGGTGCGAATAGAAAAAAAATGAGAATTTCAAATATCTGATTGCCGTATACTCGAGTAGATTTCGCCATACACGAGTATGAGATGGAGCATACCCGAGTAGATCAAGTACATACACGAGTAGGTTGCCAACTACTCGAGTATGTAGATTCTGTTACTCGAGTATTTCCGTTTACTCGTGTATAAGTCTCTATATACTCGAGTATATCACTTTGAAATACAATTTTCTTGGGAGAGATTTACTTCCACTGATATCTTCAACTTTGAGCCTGTCTGTGAATCCACCATCACTATTCCTCTTTGTTGAGCAGCCCAAGTTCCGTTTTGAAGAATGAAAACTTGGACTCCTCCAGTGGTTTGGTGAATATATCTGCAACTTGCCTGTCTGTGGAGACATATTGTAGATCTATGTCTCCATTTTCCACATGCTCCCGGATGAAGTGATATCGAAGCTCTATGTGCTTTGTCCGGCTGTGGGAGACTGGGTTGTTGGCGATTGATATTGCGCTGGATGAGTCGCAAAACAGAGGAACGTTCTGGAACTTCATGTTATAGTCTTCAAATTGATTCTTGATCCATAGAAGCTGTGCACAACAGCTGCCTGCAGAGATATACTCTGATTCAGCCGTTGAGATGGCTACACAGTTCTGCTTCTTACTGCTCCAGGAAATAAGTCTCCTTCCGAGAAATTGGCAAGTCCCGGAAGTACTTTTCCTGTCGTCTTTGCTTCCTGCAAAATCTGCATCTGAAAATCCAATTAGTTCACTATCATTACTTCTTGGGTACCATAAGCCAAGATTTGGTGTTCCTTTGAGGTATCTCAAGATTCGCTTTGCAGCAATGTAGTGAGATTCCTTAGAGTTCACCTGAAATCTAGCACATACACATGTAGAAAACATTATGTCTGGTCTACTTGCGGTAAGGTAGAGCAAGGACCCAATTATGCTTCTGTACTTGGTTTCATTAAAAGGTTTCCCTTTCTCATCCTTGTCCAGAGACATAGTTGAGGCCATTGGAGTCCTCATAGAGGTTGCATTCTCCATTCCGAATTTCTTAAGTAGCTCTTTGGTGAACTTGGTCTGTGAGATGAAAATTCCATCCTCAGATTGTTTCACTTGAAGCCCTAAGAAATACTTAAGCTTTCCCATACTGCTCATTTCAAACTTCCCTTGCATAAGTTTAGAAAACTTCTTACAGAGGTTGTTGTCTGTAGAGCCAAAAATAATGTCATCGACATAGATTTGCACTAGCAAAATCTTGCCTTTTATTTCCCTAAGAAATAATGTCTTGTTTATCTTTCCTCTTGTGAACTTGTTCTCAAGAAGAAAGGTAGACATCGTCTCATACCAAGCTCGAGGAGCTTGTTTAAGACCATATAAAGCTTTTTGCAGTAAATAAACATGATTAGGAAAAGTTGAGTCAACGAAACCTGGCGGTTGCTCTACATACGCTTCTTCCTTTATGTCGCCATTCAGGAAGGCGGACTTGACGTCCATCTGATAGACGGTAAAGCCCTTAAGTGCATCGTAGGCAAGGAATAACCTGATCGCCTCCAGTCTTGCCACTGGAGCATATGTTTGGACAAAGTCGATTCCTTCTTCTTAACGATAGCCATTGGCGACAAGTCTGGCTTTATTCTTTATAATTGTTCCATCTTCGTCCATCTTGTTCCGATAGACCCACTTTGTCACAATGACATTCTTCCTCTTGGGTCTAGGATCAAGTGTCCAAACTTTGCATCGTTTGAACTGATTCAGCTCATCTTCCATGGCTAGAATCTAGGATGCGTCGGAGTTGGCTTCCTCAAATTTCTTAGGTTCGACCTGTGAAAGAAAACTTAACTGTAAATTTTTGTTAGGTTTACCTCGACGAGTTCTGACGCCATCCCGAGGATCTCCTATGATTTGGTCTAAGGGATGATCCTTCACGTGTCTGAAGTCTAGAGTCCTTGCATCTGGGATCTCTTCAGCCACTGGAGTTGCATCTTCAGCTGGGATGTGTTCTTCATCTTGATCATCTACCTCTCCAATAGGGTTTGTAGAAGTGATCTTGATGAACGTCTCATCTTTATCTTGAGTAGGTTCATCCAAGCTGAGTTCCTTCATCTTTGTACCTGCATCTTCAATAGGCATACTAGAAGAGTTGCTTTGCAGCAGACTCGTCTCATCAAATACAATGTGTACCGATTCTTCTACCACCAGAGTTTTTCTATTAAATACTCTATAGGCCTTACTATGACTACTATAACCTACAAAAATACCTTCAAAGCTTTTCTCGCTAAACTTGGTAGTGTGATACTTGCCGTTGTTAAGTACGAAGTACTTACAGCCAAAGATTCTAAAATATGAAATGGTTGGTTTTCTGCCTTTTAGAAGTTCGTAGGGAGTCTTATCATGGTTCTTGTTGATGAGAGCTTGATTTTGCACGTGATAAGCGGTGTTGACGGCTTCAGCCCAGAAATACTCTGGAAGTGAGGCATCACTCAACATAGTCCGACAAGCCTCTATGAGTGTTTTGTTCCTTCTCTCAGCTACTCCATTTTACTGTGGAGTGCGAGGAGAGGAAAACTCATGAAAGATACCTTGACTTTCGCAGAATTCTGTCATGGCTCCAGACTTGAATTCCGTTCCATTGTCACTTCTGATTTTGACTACGGAACAGTTGTATTCATTCTGGATTTGCCTAACAAAACTAGTGACAGTACTGAAGGTATCTGACTTGTGTTTCAGAAAGAATACCCACGCAAAGCGCTAGTAATCATCCACAATAACCAACGTATATTCCTTACCTCCCAAACTTCTAACTTGTAGTGGACCAAACAAGTCCATATGGAGAAGCTGTAAGCTTCTATTAGAATCCTTGCCTATTATGCTTTTAAATGAACTCCTTGTTTGCTTGCCTTTGATACAGGCGTGACAAAGACTGTCCATAACGCACTTGACATTAGGTGCATCACGTACTAAGTTTTGAGAGAATAGTTTATTAATAGTTTTGAGATTAATATGTGCTAGTCTCTTGTGCCATTGGTCAGCAAGAGATGCACTACTTTTTGCTAAAAGACACACTGGTGTGGAAGAGTCTATACAAATGAAATTTAAACAGAAAATATTTCTGCTTCGAGTGCATGATAAAATAGTTTCCATGTTGTCAATCGATTTTATCAAACACTTGTCAGCATGAAATTCAACCACGTATCTTTTGTCGCATAGTTGGCTTATGCTGATGAGATTGTGTTTCAATCCTTCAACATAGGCTACATCCGAAAAGGATACGCTACCGTTAGTAATCATACCGTAGCCTTTAGTTATTCCTCGATCTGAACCTCCAAAGATGACCTTTGGTCCGTTGCAGACTGAGGTGAAGTTCTGGAGTAGGCTCCTTGTCCCGGTCATGTGCCGAGAACATCCACTGTCCAAGTACCAGATTGGCATTTTGGTGGTCTTTGGACATACCTGCAATTACAATCACTTAGCCTTAGGAACCCAAACAAGTTTGGGTCCTTAGTCTCGAGTTAGAATACTCCCCCTACGAGCATTAGCCTCATGAGTGGTCATCCTCATGTTGCTAACTTGAGGGGTTGTAGCATTTCTAGGATTGAACCAACAATCGATGGCAAAATGACCAATTCTGCCGCAGCACCAACAGTCGAACCTGTTGTATCTTTGCCTAGTGTATTCCTGCTTGATTTTCTGAAGTGATGGTCTAGCAGGAACTTCACTCTTGGAGGAGGAAGCTTCATGATGGTGGCAGCTACATGAAGTCTTCTCCTTCATAGGCTTTTCCACAATAGGTTTTACCTTTGGTGTCATCTTGATGTTATGACCATGAGCATATGGTCCATAGTTCTTAAGTTGAATCTCTTCATAAGGTGCCTTGAAGACACTCTCGCCAAAGTTACGAGGACGAGTCCAACCTTGGTATCTTGACTTAGGCTTCTCGGGGATCGGCCTAGAGAAGTGTCCATAGGTGGACTCATAGTCGAATTCGTTCGTAGGAAAGATAACTTTCTTGAACAATACAGGTTCCAAGGGAGCTTTCCCTTTTTCTTCAGCTAGAGCCTTCTGGGCAGCCTTATTCTTTCTCTTGGCCTTGTTTCTCCTAGAAGATTTACTAGATGCACCAATGTGGCCTATACCAGCACCCTTGGCCTTAGCTGAGAACTCAGCAACGAGTGGAAGAACTGTCTTAGGCTTGGAGAAACTCTCAACAAGTTTCTTCTCAGCCTTGAGTTGTTGTTCCAATTCTTTGATGATTTCCTCTTTAAGGTCGAGGTGCTTGGGAGCTTGATGGTATTCTTCCATAGCAGCATCAAAGTTCTCTTGAAGAGAGTTAGTCTTGGTGACTTCTTCTCTCAAGCTGCTCTCACTAGCCTATAGAGATTTTATCTCTTTGGCTTGAGTTTTCACGACTGCGACATTTTTCGTAAGCCATGAGTAACTCCTTATATTGTCCCATGAGTTCAGATTCATCCTCAGAGGAATAGCCCTCTTGCTCATTATCATCATCAGATTCAGAGAGAGGAGTGTGAGTTTTTACCTCCCCGGTGAACTGGGGGACTTGTTCATCATTAGAGTGAGCCATGAGCCCGAAGTAAGCTTCCTCTTCTTCACTTGACTCAGATGAGTCGGAGTCGCTGAGAGTTTTGCTCTTCTTGGCTAATAAGCTCTTCTCTGTCCTCTTCTTGTGGTATGAGGTTTTCTTTTCCTCTCTTCTGCCACCCTCTTTCTTCTTGTGAGGGCAGTCCGCGATGACGTGACCTGGCTTATTACAATAATAACAAACGATGTCAGTTGAAATCTGTTTGTTCTGTTTGGAGTTATACCTGTCATGGCTACTTAAGCCATTATTTCACTGATCACCGTCATGTTGTGATCTTCTGTATGAGGCATCCTTGCCTCTCCATTGCTTCTTTTTATTTAAGAATTTCTTGAATTGCCGCGAAAGCAATGAGAACTCTCCTTCAGATAGTTCTGAGCCTGAGGTGCTTTGCTCGGAGCCTTCTTCTTCACTTACTTCTTGAGGAGATGCTGGCGAGGCAGCTTTGCCCTTCCTTGAACTGTCAGCCTTTAAAGCAACCGACTTCTCTTTTGAGGAGAAGCGACTTTTCTCTTCTTCGGCTTTTCTGGAGTTGATCCGCAGTTCATAGGACATCAACTTGCCAAATAGATTCTGTGGATCTGTCTCTGCTACTCTGCCAAACTCTCGGATGGCACAGACTTTGTTGTCCCATTCTTTGGTGAGAGATCTCAGAAACTTATCATTCAGCTCCCCATTAGTAAAGACTCGGCCATACACTCTCAGTCCATTGACTATCTTAAAGAAGTTTTCAAATGTGTCAGCTATGGGTTCCTTGTGACCTTGTCGGAAGGCTTCATACTTCTGATTTAAGAGGGATCTCCGATCATCTCTAACTTCCTCAGTCCCTTCCATCAGAGTCACCAGGGATTGCCACATCTCCTTGGCAGATTGGCAATGTATAAGATTTTGCAGCATTGAGTCATCGACTGCACTTGCAATAATATTTTTAGCTTTCTTGTCTAGGGAGACAAGTGCAATCTCGTCCTTATCCAAGTCCATCAACTTCTTTGGGACCTTTTTGGTTGGGTCTATTGTTGATACAGTCATAGGAACATGCGGACCTTCTTCCACAATCATGAAGATCTGGGGATCTACTGCCTCCATGAAGAACTTAACTCTTTCCTTCCACATAGGAAAATTGTTCTTGGTGCAGATAGGGAGCTTAGCAAAATCCTTGGTCTTACTCATGCTTGATACTTCTCTGGAGACAACTTGGTGAGGATTAGATCAAGGTGTTAACCTTTTAACGATCAACCTCCCTCTGATACCAATTGAGAGAACTAAGTTGTCAACCTAAATCACCTAGAGGGGGGTGAATAGGTGAAATGCATGCCAAATGCGGAATAAAAAATTAACACAACACAGATAAGTAATCAAGCAATCACACAGACGACAAGAGATTTATAGTGGTTCCCCAATCTTGGGTACGTCCACTTTCCTCACCGATCTAGCAAATCACTAGACTCGGCTACTCCACTATCTCGGATTGCAAACCAATCCTACACCTCGGAACTATGTTCCTACAAAAAACTCGATCCCAAACGGATCTACACTCAGAAGATAAAACTTCCTACCACTCGGAGATAGATCTCCTACAATGAAATTTGTTTGAAAAGAAAAATACAAACAACAATTAGCACAGATCTGGATCTGACTTTATCTTCTTCTTGAGAGCTTTTCGGTTTGAACAGAAATAGTTGAAGAAGACTTGCGAGAGAGATCCACGATTCTGAGATCTGGAATCACCACGATCAGGAAAATAAATCAGAGACGATGAAGCACGGAGAGATCGGATGATTCTTCTTGAGTCTGGATCGCTTGAGAATTTGAGATCGATAGCTGCGGCTGAGAGAGAACGATCTAGAGCTTCTTCCAAAAACTTTAATGGCAGCGGAAAGAGAGATTAGGGTTTTCAGGATTTTCTCTTTCTTAAAAATTATTCTCTGTAAACGCGTGTATTTAGTCAAGTCTGAAAATACCTATTTATAGGCGGTCTCCAACGGTCATAAGCATAATTAAGGATGACACGTGGACCAATCAGAAAGGACTTTTAGAAAATACACAAAGAAACTTGACTTAGAGAAATTCAGGAAATTTGAACAGACATACTCGAGAGACAGAGACATACTCGAGTAAGAGGTTACATACTCGAGTGGATATGAGGGATATACTCGAGTAGCAAGATAGAAACTACCCGAGTGCTGCAGGGATCAATACTCGAGTGACTTAGAGAACTTACTCGAGTATGAGCAAATATACTCGAGTATAAACACTTAGAAAAATTTCTCAGAAAAGACTTGAAGAGCTACTCGAGTATAAGAGTTTGAGATACTCGAGTATGGGGAAGATAGACTACTCGAGTATCTTAGGAAAACTACTCGAGTGATCACTAACCTACTCGAGTATGAAAATCAATCTACTCGAGTACAGAGTTACTTACTCGAGTATTTAGAAGAACTACTCGAGTATGTGGACTTAGAAACTTTCTAGGATAAGAAGTCCAGATCTACTCAAGTTCAAACAGATTGCTTACTCGAGTAACTGACCATCTACTCGAGTAAAAGGTATCACTTACTCGAGTGAAAGAAAATCTACTCGAGTATAAGCTTTCATACTTGAGTATATAGAGAATCCACTCAAGTAAGTAGTCCAACCTACTCGAGTACAGACTCACTTACTCGAGTATACTAAAGAAGTACTCGAGTATGTGGACTTAGAAAATTTCTTCTGAGATAGACTTCAATACTTCATAGTCCAAGTGCATGTTGATGAAGTGTGTCCCAATAGAGAGGCTATACATGAGCCAACACCTTGGATCACACAATGAGGAATTACATTGTATGGTCCTGTGTTTGGTAGCCCATTATAGACTGACATTGGTCTACACTTGGCAATAAGAACCTGCACACATACAACTCAAACACAATATCAAATACACCTTAATTCATCTTAGTTCAAGGTCTGACTTCCTACAAATCTGAGGTATTGTGGAGACAAATCCCAACAGAAACTCTAACCATTTACTCAAGAAGAATCTGTCTATAGAATACAGATTTTTGGCAGATATAGTAGGCAAAGTGTTGCTAGGTAAACACTCTGCTCATGACCATATCACCAGGCACTAACTCAACCTGATGTGTGCCCTGGTCAATAAGAAGTCAGTGAACTGGGGAATAATTTTCTTTGATTCTATCAAGAAGAAGCTAACGGGAAAATCTAGAGGATATGGAAGGATCCTAGGGATCTTCCTTCAGGCTAAGTTCCCAGAACTGTTGGTATCCCATACCACTTTCATCAATGCTTCCAAGAGGCTTACCTCAGCTCTCTTTGGAAAATAGGAGAGGACTATCCCAAAGACATCCAAGGCCTCCTCCTCTAGAGCTTCAGAGGACACAAGGGCAGTCATAACCACTCCCCCACCTCCAGAAGAAGTTCTTCCATCCACCAGAATTCCTTCACCTCCTCAACAACAACCATCCACTATCATCCCTCCTACTTCACCTCTTCCACCACCATCACCTCCACATTCACCAGTCATTATCCATGAGGATACACCATATCAACCTCCTCAATCACCTATTCATCATCATCTGGATGAAATTCCATCCACCTCTTCACAGCCAAATTTCAACTTATTGTCACCTTCTAAACCATCTCCACATCACTCTCCATCTCCACATCATTCTCCAATCCATCATTCTCCAATTCAATCCTCCATACAGGAAAACATCACTACCGCCATTCCTACCACAATTCCATCCAACATTCCATCCAACACTACTTCAACTTTTCCAGAATACCTCCATACAGACTTTCCTAATTCGTTCACTGTGTATTCTAACTGTGGTTATCAAACCACCTATACCCCTTCTACTCCTGAACCCCATTACCTAAATTTCTCTGACATAGCTAAAGACCTCCTCAACTTCATCTCTCCAACTCTAGAGCAGCTAATAGCTAAGGCTATTAATCCTATTTCTGCCTCCATCTCCTCTCTTTCTGCACAAATTGCTGCTCTCTCCTCCGTCCCTTCTTCTGTGGGCCTGGCTTCAGGGCTTTCTGAAACCATGCAGGGGGAGATGTTCAATGAAGAAGTTCCAGCTCCTCCTCTAGCAACAATAGTTTATCCAGAAGCAGAAGTTCCAATAGAAATTATTGATATTATTGATGATGATTCAGATACTGATATGATTTGTGATGTAGATAATGGAATAAGCATTGTTGGTGATTTCATGATAAATCCCATAGTTGATTTGGTTTCTTTATTATAATCTTTTGATTTGTATATAGCAACAATCTTCCAGTTCTAGCTGTTTCAGTTTCATATATGTCAAAAGCTATAGCGTGTTATTCATCCCCAATAAATCTTGAAATTTTGGATCAACTCAGGTCAAGCTTATTAGTTTTTAATAATGTTATAGAGCCTATAGTTGTTTCAGAGCCAAAGGCTATTTCCCCTCCAACTTTTAAATGGGCTGAATCTCCCATGCCAGACATGGATGCGATTATGTTTGCTGATATGGAAGAAGAACATGAGTCTTTTCAGGATCAAATTGTTTCAGAAATTCAAGAAGAGCCTGCTGTTCCAGTACAGCCTCAGGCTGAATCTATTGGGCCTCAGCCTCATCCTTTTCTTTCTGAAGATATGCTTAAATAGATTCATGATTTATATGATAATCCAGCTAACTCCTCTTCTGATGATGATGATAAATAATTTGATGATTCTCAAGATACTACTTCTAAAAAGAGGAAAGCCAAGAAGAAGGCTCCAGCAAAAGCTGCCCCTAAGCCAAATCCTATAGCCGATATTCCCTACTATGTTCTCCACAATATAAAACTCACTACAGAATCTCCTAACTGGATGAGATACTCAAAAAATGAGCTAAAGGAAAGGAATAAGAGAAAGAAATATGATTTTCCACCTAAGCAGTCTTGGAGAGGACCACCTCCTCCTCCAGCTGTAGGTGTAACATCCCAATGTTACTTCTAGACCCCTAACTTAGATTTGGGTTAGGCATGGGGTGGGTGTTAGGGTATTAGCTAGGTTTGACCCTAGGTGGTGGGGTGTAGCCAAGTGGGGCCCACCTTAGGACCAAAGTCAAACTAGGTCAAACTAGCCTAAATAGGAACCCTAGCCACACCATGACCCCACCACATGGCCTTAACCCTAAATACAATCTAAGTGGACCTAGGCCATGCCACTAGGTCAACATTTTGAGCCTAGTTGACCCAAGTCAACTTTGAGCCTAAAGTGGTCAAACCCACATTCATAAGCCCAATTAGCCTAAGTAGGGCACCCCCTTGACCCAACCCAAGTTGGGTGGTGCCATCAAGCTCATGACCAACAAGTGGGGTCAGCCCACTCACCATGTTGACCAAGTCAACTCCCCAAGTCAACAAGTCAACTATTTGACCTAAAGGTGAAAATGTGAGCCCAAGCCATTTCCCATGGGCCAAGCCCACCAAACTTGACCCATGACCAGCCAAGTGGACAAGGACAGCCCCTAACCCCCAAAATGAGGAGAGAGAGTACATGCAAAGGGGCATTTTGGAGAAAACACCTAAAAGAGGAGAGAGAAAGGGGGTGGTGATGAAAGGAGGCCATGTGGCCTTCATTTCTTCAGCCAAGAGGTGCTGGCCGACCACCCCATTTAATTTCAGCAAGATTTCAAGGCATGGCAGCCACTTGGCAACCATGGTGAAGCTTCCTATGCTCCAACCGAACTCACCTCGGCCACATCCCCATATACAGCCACTCCAGGCCAAATCCAAGCCCACTATCAGCTTCAGAAGGTCGAGAGGAGTGGAAATCGAGTCCTGGAGCATAGCAATCGGTGGAGAATCGAGTTTTTGGCAAGGAGATCGCCGGAGCTAGCTAGCCATGGCCAACCGCCGCCACACCCGCAGCCAACCGCCGATTCAGGTCCGTTTCGCCACCCCTCTACCCGTACTAGCTTCCTAGATCAACTAGGGGAGATATCGGGCTCAATTGAGCCCGATGCCATGAGAGAAAAACTTGGATTTTCCGTGAATTTCATCCCTCTTGGGATCGCCGGCGCCGCCACCTCCCGCCGCCTAGTCGCCGGCAAAAGCCGGCCACCACCACCGTGAAGGTGTAGGCACAATTGGCCGGCCTTGGCGCCGCCTCATCTGGCCGGAAAAGGGCCCGCAAAGTGGCCCAGGAAGATCCAATCCAGGCCGTCGGTTTGTTGGGGAAGACGATAGGATGCCGTCCAATTGTGCTTTAAGATCCGTGCAAATCATTTTATATGTATGAAATGAAATATATGAATAGTAACAATCTGTCACAATGTAACAGTAATTTTGCATGTCAATTTTAGGGTACCTAGAGACCTGTACCTAGGTTGAGCCCTGAATGAAAATTGTAGGTAAATGTGTTAACTTTAAATTGCCACCCTAAATTCAAGTTTTGGCCCAGTAGATTGTACTGTAGGGCTGTTTTGCTAGGACTGCTCCTAGACTAGGGCAGAAATTAAATTAATTCCTCAGCCCAAACCCTTGGTCCAAATGGGCTGAAATTTGGGCTAGGTTACTAAATTAGGCTTATCTAGGCCCTCCCCAAAAATCAGAATTTTTGGGGAACATTTTGTTATAGTTTTTACAAAAATACCCAAAAGTAAATAAATATGATTTTTGGAGTTTCCTAACTCCAAATGGCCCCAAATCTTGGTGGCACCCTCTCATGGGTATTTTAGACCCATGGTTAAAATTTGGGCTAAATTGATGCACTGCATGTTGAGGAATCTCACTTGCATGTTTGAGAAATAATATTTGGCTTGGGCTGCAAATAGCAATTTTGCAGAATTTCAAATGGCTGCCCAAGCCAAACCAGAAGCCCCCTTGACCTGAGATTTTGGTCAGAGGTATAATTAGGGCATATTTAGGCCCTGCCCAAAAATGGGCTTGATTGGAAAATAAAATATGGGGAAATTACCAAAATACCCCTAGGGTTTAACTAGGTGATTCTTGGAGTTAGCTAACTCCAAATGGCACCAAATTTTGGTGGCTGGCCCTTAGGGACCATATAGACCAGTGGTAGAAGTTTCTCTGAAATTGGAACAAGTCATGTTGGGAAAGACCCACATGCAAGAATTGAACTACTTAGGCTCGGGGTGCATTTAGCCAAAAATGACATACTAAGTATTCAGCCTAGTTGAGGCATGCAAAATCATGGAATTTATTCCAGTGATTAATTAGGGCATAAACCACCCCTAGAATTAATTATGGGATTTTTGGGATCAAAAATCCCATTATTTGGAATTTTCAAAACATAGGTCCTTTTTGAAAATAAATTGGAAAAATAGATTTTGATAAAAAGGAAATTCCCAAATTCAGTCAAGTCAAAGAATGATGTTTTGTTTGACTTAGGAAAATTTTATACCTCTGTTTGAGATCTATTGGGGCAAATACCTTGAAATTACTATTTTACCCTTTTTGTATTTAATTATGATTTGGTGGAATTTCATGTTGGAAAATTGTAGAAATATTTCTATAGTTGTATAATTGTGATATTAGCCTTGTGGAATTATTTCAGAATTTTTGGATGCACTTTCAATTATTGAGTTAGCTTAATGACATTTTGGTAATTAATTAAGAATGGAATTTGATAGGTCACTACAGTGTAGAATTTGATGAAACTCTTCCATTAGTCATAAAGTAGTGATATATATTCTCAATAATTTTCCTGGAATTTTGGTTAATATATTTCTTATACTTCATTTGGAAAATGATAAATATGTAGAATCTATATTAATTATGGGATAGATAGAAATATAAAAATGGAAATTATGAGATCTTGTAGACAGTAATATTTTACTCATTTGCAACTTAGGAAAATTCCCTTAGGTTAGTAGATTTTAATTGATACCACTTCATGTGTAAAATGACCTAGGGAATGATTTAAAGGATTTAATTAAAGGCCTTAATGACCTAGGAAAATTATGGAAATCAATACATTCATTTAATTAGTCCATACCACCCTAGGATAAATATTTGGGGTCTGTTGGCCCAAGGATTTAGAAGTTCGATTTCGGGATGGTATTAGGTCATGGGCTGCGCATAGTAAAATTAAATTATACCTTAGAACCACCAGGGGATAGATCGACAATTGAGCTAGTGAATATGGTTGGAAATATAATCCTCGTGGTTAGTGTCGTCTTAGGGACGAGAGTAAAAAGTGCAAATTCTTGGGGTAACCACTAGAGCGGAGGCCGACGGAAGACCGTCACCCTCCCATTAATGATAACTTAAGTCATTAGGTTAGTCCTAAAGTAACAATGAGAGTTGGTAGCAGATCTTGGGTAGACATCAACTAAAAGTAATTATCCTTGCGAAAGGGAACTTTGGGCTTGTCATCCCATCGTAGTTCCTAGTGCCTTCGAGACCCCTTCAATGGGCATACCTTGGGCAGTCCTGGGATTAACCCCTAAATCACTAAGTATAATAACCAGTAGACAAGAATTGCCTAATAGGCTAGGTAAAACTGTACTTGTTCTTATCACGGTGCCGGGTTGGAGAGACTTGGAGTCCGTTGATTACTTGCTCACCTGTTTCATATGGTTGGAGGGATACAAGTAATGAGCTCATCCTAATCGGGTTGGAAGGATACGAGTGGCTTGCTCACCTGTTTCATAAGGTTGGAGGGATACAAGCACTTGCTCACCCAAATGGGATTGGAGGGAATGTGTTAGCAATATCAATACGAGCAGGAAGCTCAGATTAATACCTTGCATGTGCATAAAATTAGTGGCGAGTCAGGCGGGACTGGCCAGTCGATGCACCGATGGCAGTACGATGACTCGGGCGAGGGGTACGGGTGGAGGGGCCAGTATGCTATATATATAATACTGCAGAATCCCCGAAGACGTACCCTCGACCTACAAGACTGACGGGTAGTCAGCAAAATACGTACGCAAGACTCTAGAGTGCACCTGGGACGTGTACAGAGGCGTATGAGAGGGGTCTAGGTCTGGTAGTGCTTATACCCACCTAGAAGTGGAGAGCCCGCTCCGCTGTTGCCGTAGCCACAACGGTAGTACCCGAGAGTGATGCAAGCTCTCAAAAAGTGGGAACTAAAGGTCTGTGATCACGGAGTCGTGTGTGTGTGTTGCACTTGCCTGCTACATAAACTGCATCATAATCATTCATACATATTAGGGCATACGCAATCATAGATCCTTATCATATAAATTAGTATGGGCTCTTTTATATGATAAGTTACAATTCCTGGAAACCTTAACTTATAAATTTGTATGGGCATTTTTATAAGTTAAGGTACGTTTATGATGATAGATAGCTTACTGTTCAGTACTTATTTTCCTGCTCTTACTTTCAGTTCTTTCCTTTACAGTACTATTCTACTTACTTGTACTACTTACTTAGAACTGCTAGAGTAGGATAACTATACTTATTACAACTGCTAGTATACTCTTGTCACCTGCTTCCACCTTTGCTACCCCTTGTTGTCCTCCGCTTCTTCCTCCCGCTCGGTGCCTAAGAGCGACGGGGCGAGGTGTGGAGGAAACGACTTAGTCTTTTTGACTAATGGTCGGTGACCATACTATTTTTAGGAGCTCGAGGAGATGGACCAGCACGACGAGGAGGCAGGACTTGAGGAGCAGATGCCGACTACTACTACTGGAGCACATGTTCAGGTGTGATGATTTGAGATGATAGATTCCGCTGTTTTAGATTTGTGAGAGAGAGTGATTTGATATGATGTACTGGGCGTAAGCCCTTATTTCACTCTTTTGTTGTACTCATTGTGGACTATATTTACGTACTCATCATTCTTTTATATGATATGTACTCTGTGGCTGTGGACTTATGTAGTTTTGCTTACTATATGCTTTACTTCTGTTTCTCGTATTGGCCGAACAGGTTATGATCGTACTAGCCAGCAGGATCGGCGTCTTGCGGTGTCGACTAACCCGTGAGTTAGTGTCACCGTAAGGCGGCGGTTCTGGGCATAAGATCAGGGCTCCCTTGGTAAGGGGGAGGATCTTACAGTAGGTGCTTCAGAAAATGTTTCTCAAAGGTCTTCATCATATTCAAAACCCTTTAGATCTTCTCAGAAACAAGACAGACCTTCTAGGTCTTATTCTCAAGCCAGCTCACAGCAACAGAGAACATCTCAAAGCAGCTCTCAACAAAAGCAAGGATCAAGCCCAGAAAGGCCTTTTTCTCCTTTTTATAAGCCAGAGTTTGATCCAGATTACAGAATGACAAGATTCAAGGAACTCATTGGTCTATCTCAAATTAACAAAGCCAAATCAGAAGGAAAGGATATTTCTCAGTTCATAACAATGTCATCCTATAGGCAAAAGGAATTTGATAAATTCCAGGTAAAGAAAAACTTATTTGATCCTAATGCTTATATGCAGCTATATCCAGAGGCAGTTGTGCCCAGAGCTTTTACTCAAAAATTTCTTGGCATTCAAGACCTGAAGATGACCCAAAAAGAAGCACAAGATCCTATAAGAATAGTGATATTCACTAATCCATGTTCCGGTTCTTCTTCTGAAGTGCCTAAGAAAGATCCTTGACTTATTTATGGTTTTGAACTATTTGTTTTTACTGTCTGTTTAAAAACTTTCATAGTTCTATAATATATCTGCTGAATGTGTTATTTTTGCATGATATATCTTTTTTGCTTTTTGTTATATTTCTGTGTAAATAGTGACCTCACCCAAATAGGGGGAGATTGTTGGAACCCCACCTTATTTAGGGTTGATTTGGGCGTTCACTATTAGGATTCTCTGATGACCCACATGTATAGTCTAGGATCATAAGTCTTTTTCTAGGTCTAGGACAAGTCAACAACCTAGAGTGATTGGCTTTCGCATTCAGAAGACTTAGAAGACAAAAGAACCCTTCAGAGAAAAGCAGTTTTCCACAGTCAAAAAATGCGTTCGATGATAACTGAACTCAGCTCGACGATCGTCGATCTCAGATCGACGAACTAAAGATTTCTTCCCTGAGTTGAGCTCGACGAAAGTTTGACTGAGATCGACGATTTGCCAACTTATATCAGAAACTCAGCTTAACGAAGTGCTATCTCAGCTCGACGAAGTGCTATCTCAGCTCGACGAACTTGGAGTTTCGTTTGACGATTTTCTACTGCTTATCTGCCTTATTCAGCTCGATGATATTGGATCTCAGGTCGACGAAATATGTTGAGTTTGACTATTCTATGGCAGATTCAGTTCGGCTTTCTTTCCTTATTGTTTTCCAAGTATTGTTGCAGGAAACTTGATTTCAAATTAGATTTTATATGCCTTTAATGCTCTGATAATTAATGCTACATATTCTCTAAAATATAGCCGTTCAAGGCAGCATTAATTATGGTATTCATAGATTAATTGGCTTATTTACTAGGATAGTTAGGGAAACAATTTAATGACATTTTCTCGCCGTTCAACCCCCAGGATTTCTGTAGTAAATCAAGGATAAGTTTTAAAATCCAAAAGATTATTTTCTGCAAAGGATATATAAGGTTTCTTTTTCTTCTTCAAAAATAGACACATACTGACACAGAACCAGAGAGATAATATTCAATAGAAGAACAAGTGATACAGAAAATTGAAAGAAGAACACATCCAATACATCCTCAGTCTTCTTCAGTTTTCCTTCAGGAATTTCAAGAGACAACAAATCTTCATGAGTCTAACAATTTCCTGAAGATCATTCATCATTTGAAGACCTACACCCTGAGCAAAGCTCTTCTCCTGAACTAATCTTCATCTCAGGGGGAGCTTTGACAACAATAATTTCCACTAGTCTTCTCTCTGACTGTTGACAGAGAAGAAATCATTTTTTACTTTCTTTTCACTATTGTATAAAGGGTTTCTTAACTCCCTTCAAAAGTTATTTCTTTTGATTGTCAAGTCTCCTGATCAAAAGACTTGATTTGGTTTTTGGGCACCTGGTCAAAAGCTCAAAGGGTTGCTATATCTTCCTTAGAAAATAGATATTTTGGTGGCAGGACACCTGATCAAAAACCTGTAGTGGATTCCTACCAGGGTGGTAGGAGAGTGGATGTACCCAAGTTTAGGGGAACCACTATAAATTCTTTGTGTCGTCTGGATTGACTTTATTTTTTATTTTGCTGTGCTGTGATTGTTATTGTTTTGTTTTCTCTCTTTACATGTACATATCATTTATTTTCAATCCGCTATAAAATTTATTCAAAAGCTTTTAAAACTCTATTCACCTCCCTTTAGAGTTAGTGTGATCTATCCATTATCTTTCATCCTCCTCTTCTGATTCTGATGAACCAGACTCACAATCAGACAGTGTAGACTGTCTCTTTGCCAAGAGGATTTTGTCAGCCTTCTTATGTTGTCCATCCTTCCAGTTCTCTAACTTTTTCTCCTTTCTTTTTGTTGGGCAATCAGCTATGACATGCTTTTTTCTATTGCAACAATAACACATAATATTAGTCTTAATATATTTGTTATTTGAAGAACCATACCTGTCCCCAGATTTCTTCTTCCTGGGTTTATCTGGATGATTGGTCTTCTTGAGAGAAGAGTCTCCAGCTGGACCCTTCCAACTGCCCTGCCTTCTTCTCCCCAACATCTTATTGAACTGTCTAGAGAAGAGAGACAGTTCCTCCTCAGTCAGGTCTCCTCCTGACGAAGATGATTCTGAACACTCAGAAGCTATTTCCAGTCTTTTTGAGAGTGTTGAATTCTCTCTAACCTTCCTGGATGACTAAGCCTTTATGGCCAAGGACTTTTCTCTGCTGTGTGCTCTAGCTAAATCTTCTTCAGACTTCCTGAGATTGAGCTATAACTCATGGGATAACAGCTTGCCAAAAAGAGCCTAGGGGTCTATGTTGGCTAAATTACCCATTTCTCTTATTGCACAGATTTTGATGTCCCATTCCTTATTCTGGGACCTCAAGAACTTATCATTAAGTTCATAGTTAGTAAAGCCCCTGCCATAAGTCCTCAGGTTGTTTACAATTCTGAAGAACTTTTTAAAATATTTAGCCACTGAGTCTTTCTTATCATGTCTGAAGGCTTCATACTATTGGTTTAGCAGAGATTTTCTATCATCTCTAACCTTATCAGTTCCTTCCATATAGACAATCAGTGACTCCCACATTTCTTTAGATGTTTTACAATGAATCAAGTTTTGAAAAGTGGAATCATCTATTGCACTAACTATAATATTCTGAGCCCTCTTGTCAATAGAGGCCATAATGATTTCATCCTTATCCATTTCCATGTAGGTCTTTGGTGTATTGATGCTTGCATCAAGAACTGACACTTTCAAGGAATTAAAGGTCCTTCAACCACTGTGATGTATATTCTTGGATCTGCTGCCTCCATGAATAATCTTACTCTCTCCTTCCAAATTACAAAATTTACTTTGGAGTAGACTGGGAGTTTGATGGAATTATTTTCCCTCTGAGCCATGATTTATCTTTCTTTGCAATCCTTTAGATTCTCACTAGGTTGTTATGCCTTCTCAGTAAACCCACCCTCTAATACCAATTTTAAATGTTTGTTATAGGATTGTGAGTGACCTAGAGGGGGGGGGGGGGTGAATAGGTCCAATTTAATTCTAGGCTACTTTTAGATAATGAAATCTGATTTTCTATCTTTATTACTACCCCAGTCAGATAAAACAAGAAAACTATTCAGCAATTAAAACAATCACATCACAGCAATCACAACACAGTACACATAGATTTATAGTGGTTTCCCAATTGATGGGTACATCCACTTTCCCCCTTTGTCTATCTAGCAATGAACTAGATTCAGCCAAACTCCTTCTTCTTTCTTTACTCAGCTCCTCAGATCTTATAGATCAGAGCCCAACTGACTCCTACAATTCAGACTATACAAGTCTTACCACTCAGATCACCAAGATCCTACTCCTCAAGTTCTTTCCAAGAACTCTACCTTAGAGTGAATCCACACTCCTACAACACAGGCAACTCCTGCCCTACAACTCAGAACAATCAGTTCCTACACCTCAGAGAAATACCCACTTCTCCTACCTCAGGAAATTCCTGCCCTACCTCAGCCTTTATAACACAGGCTTACAACTCAGAGAAATTGATTCCCCTACACTCAGATCTACAAGTAGATCTTACAAGATTAACAATGGTGAAAATAAATTGATTCAGAATTAGTCACCCAGCAAGAGAGAAACAGGCGACTGCTTCTTGAACTGAACTTAATAAGTCAGCTTCCCTTGATCCTTGTAGTAATTGATTTGATCCGACCCATCTTAGCTTTTCAAAGCTTCTTGAAGTTGAAATTAGGGTAAATATAGGCTGGAGAATGTTGAAGACGATTCTTGATCAGACTTCTCTCCACCTTCTGAATTCTAGCAGATTTCTTCTTAGATCTGGCTTCTCTAATATTTTACTTCTCTTTTTCTATCTTCTATATTGTTTCAGTAGAGATGATCCCTTTATATAAGCTCTGTCAAAGGTAACCGGCTGATCCGATTAATAACTGATTTATGACTGTTCTGACAGTTGTCAGGACCTCTGGCTTGATTTTTGTATTTAGGAAATAATTCTGCTTGAAGTGTTGAAACTTGACTGTTGGATGTGTCGACACCAGTCCTGGGTGTCGACACTACTCTTGTAGTGATGTCGACATACTTCTGAATGTGTCAACACAACCTTCACCATGTCTCGACACAGCTTGTATAATGTGTGTTGACACTAATCCTGAGTGTCAACACAGTTGTTTTCTTGTATCGTAGTGTCGACCCAAGTCCTGGATGTCGACACAACTTCTCTTTGACTCAACACTTCTAGTTTAAGAGTGTCTACACTAGTCCTGAATGTCGACACAACTTTCTCCTTGTCTCAGCGCATCTTTGACAAAAACATCGATATTGGTCTAGTGTCTTGACGCTTTTGTACTTAGCTTTATTTGCATACACACAAGAACTAAACATTCATCAAATAAAACTGTGAATATCATTGAGCTGAAAGGGCTTTTTCAAATCAAGTACATTGTGACCAATGTACCCAACACAAAAAGTGCGCGTTTGGCCAAAAAATGCGCTTCGGAACGGAAAATGAGCGACGTGCAGAAAAATTCATGCCCGGGCGGAAAAAATGCGCTTTTGGGCAAAAAGGCACTGTTGGGAATATTGCCCTCAATATTACCTAGACTTGATTTAAAGAGGCATCACCCAGAACACTAAGAGCATAGTTGTATTTGATGTTGTTTAAGTTCATCATGTGCATGATATTCCTTGGAACAAAGTTAGAAAAGCTGTCGAAGTTATGTCGATAGGTGGTCACATGGTAGGCAGGTGAAGAGATAGAAAATCTATCTAAGTCCACAGGCGTTGAGTGAAGCAAGCTCACTCAACGCCAGTTGCAAAGAAATGTGGCTAAGTCCACAGGCGTTGAGTGAAGCAAGCTCACTCAATGCCAGATGCAAAGAAATATGGTTTAAGTCCACAAGCGTTGAGTGAAGCAAGTTCACTCAAAGCCAAATGCCAAGAAGGATTGTGTGTTGTCAAACTTCTGCATTGGCAAGCAGAAAAATCGACCAAGTCCATAGGCGTTGAGTGAATACAACTCACTCAACGCATATAACAGAAAGCGTCGAGTGAATACAGCAAAGGCGTCATATGATGCCAAAGCTTTGTATTTGATAGTAATGAAGTCTAGTTAAGTACAGAAGCGTCGAGTGATGAAGGCTCACTCGACGCCAAAGCAGTTAAGACTACATCATTCTTGATGGCATTGAGTGATGAAGACACACTCAACGCCTAAGCTGACAAAAAAGCTGTCTAAGTACAGAAGCGTTGAGTGACGGCTATTCACTCAACGCCTCATAAATATAATGTGCTAAAGCTGAAAGCGCTGAGTGAAGAAGCTACACTCAACGCTTTCATTCTAGAATGCGTCTAAGTGTTTTGGCATTGAGTCATGCTTACTCACGCAATGCCTAGTGACAGAAAATCTGTCTAAGTGTTTTAGCGTTGATTCAAGCTTACTCACTCAACGCCTAGTGACAAAAAATCTGTTTAAGTGTTTTGGCGTTGAGTCAAGCTTACTCACTCAACGCCTAGTGATAGAAACTCTGTATAAGTATTTTTGCATTGAGTCAGGCTTATTCACTCAACGCCTAATAATAGAAAATCTGTCTAAGTGTTTTGTCGTTGAGTGAAGCTTGTTCACTCAACACCTATACTAATGTGCTTGAATTTGACTAAGTCTATAGATGCTGACGTCAGCAAAAGTCAACAAAATTCAAAATGTGGCGGGATGGCTACGGTACAGGACAAATAGCATCGCATGTCTACAAGATGAATTTCCCTATAAAAGATAAAGTTACAGCTGTCAACTTCAGTGGGGCCCATGGGTCAAAATATCCATTGATCGGCGAAAAAGAAAAGGGGGAGTTCATAACGAAGAGATTAGCTTTTGGAAAAGACAGCTGGACTTCATCTTCTTCCTCTCCATTGTTGCAGAGCTCTAAAGAAGAAGTTCATGCTTCAGATCAAAGAGTTCAAAGAGATAGTTGGTGCCATTCTCACATGCACTAGCAAGTTCAGAAAGTTTACTTTCTGAGGAAGAAGAAGAAGCAGAGATAACTGATTTTTGCAGTCAAGGTTAGCTGTGTGAAGAATACTTAGAACTATTATTTCATCTGCTTTCACCAGTAAGTTCATAGTATTTCTTTGAGGAAAGAGGTATTAGTAAGGGCTCACCCTAGCTGAAGCATTTGGAAGCTAAAACAAGTAAGTTGTTGTCATTATCACATGCAATAGCAAGATCAAAGCAATTCTCTGAAACAATAGAGGCAGCAAGGGCTAACCCTAGTTGTAGTTCTTCACAGTTCCAGCTAATCTATCCTAAAGAACATTTTCTGGTAGTTATGAAGAAAAAGTTAGGACTGAGCTTCTGGTTAAGTCTAGGAAGGAAAGGAGAAGCAGAGCAGAGTTCTGCAAGTTACTTCCAGCATAAGCCAAGTCAATCTGAAGATCAGTTTCTTGTGGCTGTGAAGAAGGTAGGGCTGAGACTTTCTTAGTCCAGGAAGTTAGGCATAAAGAAATTTCTCTTGTGTCAAATCACATCACTAACCCACTTGCATCCTGTAGGATCCTTTTGGATCTGAGCTGTAAGCCTGAAACTATAAAGGCTGAGTGGTAGGATTCTGTTGAGAATCTGAGGTAGGGCATGTGTGCCTGAGGTAGGGCTTTGACCTGAGTGTAGATCTAGTTTGGATATGAGATAGGGATTTTGAGCCTGAGGTAGGAGAGTCATTCTCTCTGAGTTATAGGGCACTTGTGCCCGAGTTATAGGATCCTTTGGATCTGAGGTAGGGCCTTTGTGCCTGAGCTATAGGAGAGTCATTCTCTCTGAGGTAGGGATGTCCTCCCAGCCTGAGTTGTAGGGCCTTTGGGCCTGAGGTAGGTGATCTTTGGATCACTGAGTTGTAGGGCTTTGTGCCTGAGTTGTATGTCTTGGAGGAGACTGAGTGGTCCTGCAAGATCATGTTGTAAGCTCTTAGGAGCCGATATTGGAGAAGTGTCTTGTCTAACAAGCTGTTAGAAAGGTAAGAGAGAAAGTGGACGTACCCATAAACCGGGGAACTACTATAAATTCAATGTGTGCTCCGTGTGGTGTCTTGAAAGTAGAAAACTACTAACTCACAAAGCACTTAAAGAAGGAAAATTAAAGAGTCACATAAGACTAAGAAACCTATTCACCTCCCTCTAGGTGATTTAACTATCCTTGAAACTAAAGACTTTCATGTGGTATCAGAGAAAGGTTTCTAAAAAAGTACTTAACAGTCTGAGTGATCTCCAAGGATAGCTAAAAGTTTTGCACTTATGGGTTCAGGAGTGAACCATAAGGTGTGGAGCTCAATAAAGCTTCAAGTCTATAACAAGGAGAACTTTGGGACCTAGAAAGAGAGGGTCAGACAGATCATGGAAGCTTCTGATCCTAGAATCTTGGTAACAGTTCAAGAAGGACCCTTCATCCCCATGAAGGTCTTTGTGTTAGACACAGAAGTCCAAACTCCAAAGAGTTATGCTGAAATGACTGAAGATGAAATCATCTTGGCTACCTTGGACAAGAGGGCACAAAACTTCATTGTAAGTGCCATGTATGACTCCACCTTCCAGAACTTGGTCCATTTCAAGACTACCAAAGAAATGTGGGACACTTTGATTGTCTACATGAAAGGCAAAGAGGAGGATGATAAGGAAGAAGATGTGATCAGTCCATTAGATGGTGTTTTTCAAGATGCAAGAATAGAGATCAGGGCCCCTCTATCATATTCAGATAGTGATTCAGAGGATGATGATGAAGAAGTAGATGACTACAGAAGTTATGGGATAATAGCCATGACAGAAGAAGAATCCTGGCAGGATTAGCCTGGTCCAGAAAAGGTATATTCTCTATCTAGTTTTTCTTATTATTCAGATTATGAGACCAGTCCAGATTCTGATGCATCCTCATCCAGTGATGAAGATGACTCTGAGTCTGAGGTAGATGCCAATGAATTAATTGTCAAGTATGGTGAAATTTTGGATGCTTTGAGAAGAAGCAAGAAGTTGACCAAGATGTAGGCTGAGGAGATTATCTCTCTACAGCTAGCTGCTGCCCAGCAGTCTGAGATAGCATCCCTGCTGGATCAGAAAATGAGGGAAGTCAGCCAAATAAAATTCATCTCAATCATCCAAATTGAGACCATAAGCCAGAAGAACAAAATCAGCTTGGATCTTGAAGAGAAGCTCCTAAAGGAGATAAAGATTGCGACTGAATTTAATAAGCCCAAAATTGTGCTGCCACTGATTGACTCCTTTACCTCTCAAAAAGATGAGAGAGGCTCAGTGTCTAAGTGGAATTCTAGAGCTGTCCATTCAAAAGGGAAAGGCAAGACTCCTGTAGTGCCTCAGGCCACCTTTCACAAGGCAATCCTCCCATCCAATAGGTTTCACCAAGACAGCATGCATGGTCACTAGAAGAATAAGAATTCTCCTTATAAGAGTACAAGTGTACCTTGCAATGGAAGAAGGAAGAGTATGAGTTTGAGTGCGCAGAAGGCTACCCACGAAGAAGACCAAATGACCCATCATGGACCATTTGTATTTGGTGCTTCAGCCCTTACACTCAAGGAGAAGGCAGTGGCCTATTCATAGGATCTTCCAGCAATAACCCAGACCAAGGGTAAGTCGGTCAGTAAGGCTGACTTGGCTAGCTCTAAGGTCATTAATAGCATGTCAAATACAAAGAAGACTTCTGTTAATGAAACTCAGAGTAAGCCAAGTACTTCTACTAGCAGACTCACCTTTAGTCAGATTCTTGCTGAGAGAAACAAGAAGAAGGCTACAACACTCCCCTCTGAACAAGCAGCTAGTGATGGCTTGCACTCTTCAAAGACTGTTCAGAAGAGGAGATATAATATCCATGAGTGTTGGTGTTGTGGCAAAGTGGGCCACTTTGCCATAAATTGTTGGCACAACCCTAGTGTTCCAAGGGCAAGGGTAAGTATTCATGACAGAGCTAGTGTTAGTCTTCCTGTCAGAAAATCTGCAGGAAGACATGTGCATTTTATGCTAATTAGAACCTAGGGCCCATTAATTATTGGGGTCCTAAGGTAAGGTAAACTCTATTTTGCAGGATAGTCCAAGTGCCCATACCCCCATGTGGCATTTGGACAGAGGATGGTCCAGAATGAGGATTGAAACAAGGGAGTTATCTCAAGGTTCATGCTCTAATGAGAAATGGACCAAGATATGCAGTTGTGAAGTTGGAGATGGAGAAACAGACCATCAAGATTACTCCTCCTACTGCCCAAAAGGAAGAGGATGGTGTGATACTATGTGCATTTCTGAAAGTGGATAAAACACACATATGTTGGGTAATGTCCTTCAAGTGGTATCTGACTGGATAATCAGACCAGCGAAATCCAGACATTGAAGCCCTAAAATGTCTAACTAATGGGACATAGTACTGCTGCCACTTCAGCAGATCAGTGAGGAGAAGAACAAGTAAGCTGTACTCATCACTGAGGAAAGCACTAGAAGTAGCTCTTCTGAGAGTAGTAAGGATGGAGCACATAATACTCAGCTGAAAAGTTTCTCAAGTGGTATCCCAAGCTGTTAGACGCTTCTGAGGAAACAAGAAGAGAAATGTATGCTCAGGGTTAAGTATCATCTGAACCTGCAACAAGGGATGTCCATGTCAGTGGCTACCAATAAAAAAAATATAGCTAAGGTAGCAAAAATGGTAACTAAAAGTAAGGTTGTACAAGATCAGTGCAAACAATAAGGTAAAGCTAGTACAGTCTGGTAAGCTAGGAAGCTTAAGTCTTGCCTAGAGAATTAGTGTTAGAGAATCTCCTACACCAAATTGATCATCAATACTGCTGAAGTTAAGCAATGTCTCTATGGACAATGCTAAGATTGAGGGGGGAGATTCCAACAAATCTCCCTGCTTAAGATAATGAGAGTGTCATTGAAATGACTTTAGATGCTTCAAAGGTTAGTGATCCATCTGGATGAAGAGATAGATCAGGCCAAGATCTCCCTGTCCTATTTGAAGGCATAAAGTGGAAAAGGTAATGGGAGATGGCCCTGATCAAGAGGGAGTATGTTGTGCAAGCAGAGATGGTATACAAAAGAGACAAAATAGTCCAAGTGGTATATATCCAACTCAAATAGTCAGGTAGCTAGAGCCAAAGGCAAATATGTTGCTGAAGAAATAGAAGAGATCTGGCTCAGCAAGAAGAGACTTTCAAGTGGTTGGTCAATAAAAGAGGTCTGGCTAAGCTAGAAGTGAAAGCAGTGAAAGAACTAAATCTTCCACCTCCTCACATTACAAGAAAGAACACAATAAATCTAGGAAGATTCTCTCCAAAGGAGACAAGTATGATCCTAAACCCAGAAAACATATTTCTCTAACATAATATGTTATTGTTATAACAAGGCTGTGCATGTCAGTGCTGACTGCCCAGTCAGATGAAAGTAGAATAGGTGAGAAGAAGCACCTCCATCACAGGGTGCAACGAAGATAGGAAAAGCAAGAATAGAACTTGTCTATTCCAAGAGAGTAGGCTAATGTCATTGGAGCAGCAAGAAACAGAACAGTCTTGCAATCTCAACTCCAAAATCAGAGTATATCTCTGCAGAGAGCTGTTGTGCACAGTTGCTATGAATCCAGCATCAGCTCTAGGTCTACTACATTGAGATAAGTAACATTCTCATAGACTGTAAGTCAACTAGTTAAATCCTCATTGCTAGGAATCTTGTCACTCATAGCAGGATTATGCATAAGGATTAGGTATCATTCTATCAGGGGGTATGTGGAGAAGGTAGACATAAGTCTTGAGTTTGTCTCCACGAACAAGCAAGTGGCAGACATCTTTGCTAAGCCACTAGATGAAGTCAAGTTCAAAACCTACAAGGTTGAGTTGGGTATGTTGAACTTGATATAGATTCAGTTGCTCCGTGTAATACTTTTGTTGCAGGATTTACTTTTCTTGCAAGTGACAAGTCTCCAATATGGTATCAAGACTGTCAAGTCTGACATTTGATATCAAGAATCTCAAGTAATATCAAGTGGTATCAAGACTAAGATGGACTCAAGTGTCATGTAAAGGGAATGACAGCAGATGCTCCTGTTGAGTGGGAGCAAATCCAAGAGTTATAGGAACAAATCTTCCTGTTTAGAGGCAGCCAGCTACTGCAGTGGATAAAAAATCAACACAGCTTATCAGCAGGTCCTCATGACTATACACAGTTTGAGGGGGAGATCAACCCTAGTGGATGGCTGCTGTTGTGCAGTCACTGCTGCTGCTGTAAAAACATGCTGCTGCAGGTCAAGAGGAAAAGCCAGCACCTCCCTTACTACAACTCCATTATGCAGAAGATTTAAGTGGTATATGGAGTGGCATTGGCTCAAGTAGAACTTTGTTAGAAGCTAGCTCAAGTGCTGCAGTGATGTGTTGCATCAATGTATCAACACGAAAGATATGACTCCTAATCAAGTAGTTTGATCACTAGGCTAATTTCCTTAGTGGTATCAACATGGGACTTTGGCTAGGATCAAGAGATAAATTCTCCCATGACTGTTTCACCTCCCTCAATAGATATATGCCTATAGAAGAAGCCAGAAAGGGGGAGAGGTGTGGCAATACTTGGAATGAGGGAGATTGGAGATGTAGAAGCAATACTTGACATGACTAGGTCATGTTGAGTCAGTTCATATTACTTGGAAAGGTTCAAGTAGTACGAGGAATACAATTACTATATGTTGAACCATGAGTGAGTTAGTGCATATTATGAGGTAGGTGCTTCTAGTGGTTCTCCATTTAAGTATCAAGTGGTATAAATGAGAGCACATATTATTTGAGCAATTGTTCAAATGGTATGAGAATGAATTGACTTAACATGTTGAGTCAATATAGTGAAATGGAGTACATTGAATTGATATGCTGGTAATTCATGTAGCAAACATGGCTTACAGCTATAATATATTAATATGATTTTTATGATAATGCTTCTTAGTATTGCTGAGTGTTCTGCCTTCTTCAAATATGGGGAGATTGTTGGGAATATTTCCCTCAATGTTCCCTAGACTTGATTTGAAGAGGCATCACCCACAACACTAAGAGCATAGTTATATTTGATGTTGTTTAAGCTCATCATGTGCATGATGTTCCTTGGAAAAAGGTTAGACAAGCTGTATAAGTGATGGTGATAGGTGGTCACAAGGTAGATAGGTGGAGAGACAAAAAATCTGTCTAAGTCCACAGGAGTTGAGTGAAGCAAGCTCACTCAACGCCAGCTGCAGAAAAATGTGTCTAAGTCTACATGCATTGAGTGAAGCAAGCTCACTTAACACTAGATGCAAAGAAATGTGGTTTAAGTCCACATGCGTTGAGTGAAGCAAGCTCACTCAATGTCAGATGCCAAGAAGCGTCGTGTGTTTTCAAGCTTCTGTATTGGCAAGCAGAAAAATTGACCAAGTCAACATGCGTTGAGTGAATACAACTCACTCGACGCCATAGAATAGAAAGCATCGAGTGAATACAACAAAGGCGTCGTGTGATGTCAAAGCTTTGTCTTTGATAGTAATGAAATCTGGTCAAGTCCAGAAGCGTCGAGTGATGAAGGCTCACTCGATGCCTAAGCAGTTAAGACTACATCAGTCTTGATGGCGTTGAGTGATGAAGACACACTCAATGCCTAAGTTGACAGAAAATCTGCCTAAGTACAGAAGCGTTGAGTGAAGGCTATTCACTAAATGCCTCATCAATGTAATAGGCTAAAGCTGAAAGCGCTGAGTGAAGAAGCTACACTCAACACTTTCATTCTGGAATGCGTTTAAGTGTTTTGGTGTTGAGTCAAGCATACTCACTCAACGCCTAGTGACAAAAAACTGTCTAAGTGTTTTGACGTTGAGTAAAGCTTACTCACTCAACGCCTAGTGATAGAAAATATGTCTAAGTGTTTTGGCATTGAGTCAAGTTTACTTACTCAACGCCTAGTGATAGAAAATCTGTATAAGTATTTTGTCGTTGAGTCAAGCTTACTCACTCAACGCCTACTGACAGAAAATCTGTCTAAGTGTTTTGGCATTGAGTGAAGCTTGTTCACTCAATGCCTAAACTAATGTGCTTGAATTTGACTAAGTCCACAGATGCTGACATCAGCAAAAGTCAACAAAAATGTGGCGGGATGGCTACGGTACAGGACAAATAACAGTGCAGGTCTACAGGATGACTTTTCCTATAAAAGATAAAGTTACATCTATCAACATCAGTGGGACCCACAGGTCAAAATAGTCGTTGATCGGCATAATAGAAAAGGGGGAGTTCAGAACGAAGAGATTAGCTTTTGGAAAAGACAGCTGGACTTCATCTTCTTCCTCGCCATTATTGCAGAGCCCTAAAGAAGAAGTTCAAGCTTTTGATCTAAGAGTTCAAATATATAGCTGGTGCCATTCTCACCTGCACTAGCAAGTTCAGAAAGTTTACTTTTTGAGGAAGAAGAAACAAAGATAATTGATTTCTATAGTCAAGGTTAGTTGTGCGAAGAATACTTAGAACTGTTATTTCATCTGTCTTCACCAGCAAGTTCAGAGTATTTCATTGAGGAAAGAGGTAGCAGCAATGACTCACCCTAGCTGTAACATCTGGAAGCTAAAACAAGTAAGTTGTTGCCATTATCACCTACAATAGCAAGACCAGAATGATTCTATAAAACAGTAGAGGCAGCAAGGGCTAACCCTAGTTGCAGTTCTTCACAGTTCCAGCAGATCTATCCTGAAGAACATTTTTTGGGAGTTGTGAAGAAGAAGTTAGGACTAAGCTTCTGGTTCAGTCCAGGAAAGAAAGGAGAAGCAGAGTAGAGTTCTGCAAGTTACTTCCAGCACAAGGCAAGTCAATCTAAAGATCAGTTTCTTGTTGCTGTGAAGAAGGTAGGGCTGAGACATTCTCAGTTCAGGAAGTTAGGCACAGAGAAATTTCTCTTGTGTCAAATCACATCACCAACCCACTTTCATCATGTAGGATCCTTTTGTATATGAGCTGTAAGCCTGAAACTATAAAGGCTGAGTGGTAGGATTTTGTTGAGAATCTGAGGTAGGGCATGTGTGCCTGAGGTAGGGATTTGACCTGAGTGTAGGATCCAGTTTGGATCTGAGGTAGGGATTTTGAGCCCAAGGTAGGAGACTCATTCTCTTTGAGTTGTAGAGCACTTGTGCCTGAGTTGTAGGATCCTTTGGATCCGAGGTAGGGTTTTTGTGCCTAAGCTGTAGGAGAGTCATTCTCTTTGAGGTAGGGCTATCCTCCCAGCCTGAGTTGTAGGCCCTTTGGGCCTGAGGTAGGTGATCTTTGGATCACTGAGTTGTAGGACTTTGTGCCTGAGCTGTAAGTCTTGGAGGAGACTGAGTGGTCCCGCGGGATCGTGTTATAAGCTCTTAGGAGCTGAGATTTGAGAAGTGCATTGTCTAACAAGCTGTTAGAAAGGTGGGAGGGAAAGTGGGCGTATCCATAATCTAGGAAACCACTTTAAATTTTGTGTGTTCTCTGTGTGGTGTCTTGAAAGCAGAAAACTACTAACTCACAAAGCACTTAAAGAAGGAAAATTAAAGATAGTCACAAGAGACTAAGAAACCTATTCACCCCCCTCTAGGTGATTTAGCTATTCTTGAAACTAAAGACTTTCATGAACACATGAAAAAAAATATGTGTTCGAACAAAATTACACGACATGGCAAAAAATATCTTTTAAACCAATGGACCTTTATGAAAAATAGGGTTTTTAAAAGGTTCTTTATGGTATGTAGAGAGTCTAGGTTATTGAAAAACCTTCAAAACTTTATTTTTTGAAAACCTCTTTTGTCACTGCTGCACAAACAAATGCTAATAAAATTGTAATGTCGATGGGAATGTAATTTTTTCCACTGCCGCCACTGTCACAAACAGACCCTATAACACTGAAACAATATGTTTTTTCATGCCATCCTGTATGCACACAATCATCTTCGCATGCGTCTTTGATCGATGCTCTTGGGCGGGCTTTGCCCGCATCCTGGTGGGCTCTGCCCTATTGAGTTTTTGTCTTGTGGTACACATCCGTATGTGGGCAGTAGAATTAAGTTCTAGAAAAAACTCTAACTAGAACGAGACCTTGTGATAGTCATAAATCAAGAAATAAAATAGCATGAGTTGCAAAATACCTGTGTCAGAATGAAGATTCACGGCTAGATCGGTATTCAAGTCTACTTCAGAAATTACTTTGCCTCTTCTTCTTTAGAATTAGAATGTTTTTTTACATCTGATTCAAAATTAGAGGTCAGCCGCTAGTTGAGTCACGATAACGTAGAAGTAGATCTACGCCTTTACGAGTATCCACACTAACGCCAAGAAATACCTCACTTGCGTCAAACGGAAACATGCTAGAAATTCATCCCCACAGATTGCTAGATATACTGTGGAAGAAGATCGTCAGTGCAAGGCTTCTATTTCGCAAAAGGAAAGCTGTCATCGGGGCCGCCGCTCTTTAGAACTTTTCGAAATTAGGGGCAAGAGAACTGTTAAAGTTTAACCCTAGATCTGAAATTATATCTATATATAATTATCAGTGAACTGAGTTCGGCTTTAATAGGAATTACCCTAAGAGCAGGTGAACCAGGTTCAGGGTTTGGAAAAAGCAGAAAAAGCTGACTCCAATATTGACTTGACGTCTAGTCGATAAACACTGTATTGACTAGATGTCTAGTCAATCAGCTAGAAGACCATTTATTTTCAAGGCGATATACACTATATCAACTAGATGTCTAGTCAATATGGTCAAGTCAATACTGAAACAATCTAGTCGACATTCTTCTAGTCGATCAGCTAGATGTCTAGCCGATATTGTCCAGTCAAAACTGAAACAATCTATTTGACATCGCCTAGTCAATCGGCTTGATGTCTAGTTGATACAAACTCTGCTCAATCAACAAGCAGTCAAGCTGATTCCTATTATATCGACTAGAACTCTAGTCAACACAGAGTGACTGTCCAGTCGATACTGTCTAGCCTACATAGTCCAGCCGACACAGAGCTAGTCTAACCGATATACACTATATTGATAACAAATCTAGTCAACATAGCTCTGTCGGCAGACTATCAAGTCATCATACATTATGTCGACTTGATATCTAGTCGATATCAATATATCGACTTAGAGTCTAACCGACACAGATTTTCTGTCACTCAATCTGAGTTTGACTCTTCACTCATATCCTATATGAGTCGAGCCACTCTGATCGTAAATTCAATTTCTCATCGTTATTATATGCAACCTCATAAGCTTATAATACATTGGCAGTGAGACTAACTCGCTGTCTACTTCTAGATAACATAAAACTCTAACAATCCTATACTTGATCTATAGTGTATAAACTATAGTCGCACAACCAATGAGTGGCACTGCTAACATGGCGGCTGCATCCAGAATTATCATTGAATCTGCTGAAATTGCATCAATCTGTTAAAAAAGATGCAAAAAATGGATTCATGTGGCTACATGAACTTCTCCAAACCAGAAAAAAACACAGTTTTGATAACCTTTGGTACTTCCCTGATGTGAACCTTGTTTAGTGCAGTGCATAGTATAAAACTACTTCTCAACCCAATCCTAAACTCTTACTCTGTAGGTTCCACAGGAAAATCATTAGCCCCTAACCCCAATGTTCTTCTAAGCCACCCAGATGCTGCTTATCTTCTAGCCACTGCTATTATAAATATTATGATCAAAGAAAAAATAAGACAAACCAATCTAATTCACTCATTGCTTTGAGCAAATTGTTTAATAGCTCTAGATTCTATAAATTATCTATGTACTAAGGCTCCGTTTGGGGGGACTTATTTTCACCGGTCAAGTGGTTACGACCGCATGAACCAGACCTTAATTATCTTTGTACTAACTAAATTATTTGTACATAAAGTCATCAAAAAAAAGTAAACCGAAGTGTCAGAATCTTGAAGTTCTCAAGGAAACAATTTCATGTCTGGGTAAATTTATTGTTGCAATTGCACTCCTAATGGACAAAAGAACGTAGAAAAGCATAAAATGTTTAACAAAAACAATAGTTAAGAATATTTATAACAATTTTAAGGAAAATAATTTCAACTTGCAGAACATCCAATGCGACCGCAGCCTGGCTGGGAGTAATAAAAATGACAAAGCACAACAAAAATGTATCTGCTCCAGGCTAAATAAAAATAGGATTTAGACATAGATGACAATTAAAAAAAAGGAGAAAATATGAGTAGTCCTAAAAGTTAAACGTCAGGCTTACATGCTTGGAGTCCTTGTTCACAAGTCTCACTTTTCCGAAACCTATAAAAAGGCAAAAAATATCTTCCACCGAATTAAAGGAACTATATTCAGATGGCAATTCTTCATCAACAATGAGTATATGCTTACTCCACATATCCTTTGCAAGGTAAAATTTTTTTTTACTTCCAAACATGTGAATTTAACCCATCTCATTTCATTTCACTCAGTTCTTCTAACTATGTACTTAGCATAACAAAAAATTTATATTAAATTAGCTTAAAGTAAAAAAAAAGTAAGAGAGAAGAGAAGAATCAATTGTTATATTCATATGATATTCCCCTTTAATATTTTTTGATGAGACTGCCCATACTATAATGCAAATTAATGTTATATATAATGAAAAATTTATGACTCATGACCATCAATCATCAGCAAAAGTAAAGTCTAAAGCAACTTACATGTCTTGACGGTTCTAAACAAGTGACGAGACAATATAAATACAGTTATACATGTTTTTTTCCTTTTAAGAAGGATGACAGTAATATTGGATATAAAAGATATGAACTTTCATAATGAAGAAAAGGTGCACACGCTTTCGGGGCAGCATGTAGTCACGGTTTACAAATCCTCCTTGGTTATTATTATAAAATAAAGCATACTAATTTAAACCCCATATGCAATGGAGAAACAAACCGTCTAGGCAATAAAACCAGGAAATTATACCTAATTAAGTATTAGAAATCAAACTTTTTTTAGAGGAAAAAACTCATAGACAAAAGCTTTAAATCCAAGTTTACTCTAATCGGATTTACCATAGAAGCTTCCACTTCTCTGCTAGCCTAAAGCTCCACATATGTCTTCATAGAAATAATCTTTCATAGCTAAAATATTCAAGGATTCAAGACGCTTCTCTTCTTGTGAAGTTAGCGGGAAGACCTTCCACAAACTGAGTGAACGATGCATCTGGCGGGAAGAGAAATATGCATACCCTAAAATGAAGGAGAGAACACTAGTGTTGGAGAATGAAGGCTGCACATTTATTCTCCTTTCCTTTATCTAGTTTGCTTAGGGCATATTTGTAATTTGATGCATCTTTGACTTTTGTGTTTTTTCTTTGTTATTTAGCCGGGTGTGTCCGGACCTGCGTGATGTAAGAAAAAAATTATCTTCTTCCTGCTTTTGATTGCATCTAAGATCTGCTTAGCTTGGGCAGCTTTCTTCTTTCCTTCTTCCCTTGGTTTTTGCTTTATCTTGCAGGTGATTCTCTGGAGGTTCCTGCACAACAAAGTAAAGATTTTGTGTTTTCAGTTTTCACATTTGGTATCAGAGGCAAGACGGCTATCGCCATCAGAAGATCCATTCCTTTTTCTTGTGGTTTCAGTTTTGATCCTCATCATATGGCTACCTCACACACCAGTCAAGCTTTTGCCTATACTCAAACTGGCATACCCGTATTTGAGGGCGATGCATACGATTATTGGAGCAAACAGATGCAAATTTTCTTCCTCTCACAGGGTCTATGGGATCTGGTTCAACATGGGTATTCACAGTCTCCGGAGAGTACTTCCTCAACCAAGAGCACTTCAGACAAGGCCGTGACAGAGGATTTGGCGGCCGCTCAGCTGACATTGGACAATACGAAGCGAGATGCTAAAGCACTGCTCTATATCAAGCAGGGGGTTGGACGGACCATCCTTCCTCTCATCATCGACGCCACCACGTCTCAAGAGGCCTGGGAAATTTTAAAACTTGAATACCTGGGAAGTGAACGTGTGATCTCCATCAGACTCACCCTATTGTGGAGAGATTTTGATAATCTCATCATGCACACTGGG
The DNA here is from genome assembly GCA_039513925.1 of Platanthera zijinensis. Taxonomy (NCBI): domain Eukaryota; kingdom Viridiplantae; phylum Streptophyta; class Magnoliopsida; order Asparagales; family Orchidaceae; genus Platanthera; species Platanthera zijinensis. The sequence continues at coordinate 22,416,526 of CM077097.1, forward strand.
GAGTCTGTGCAGAGCTACTTCTCCCATACTACATCAATTGTTAATCAAATCCGAACCTATGGTGATGACTTACCTGAGAAACGGATTGTCTCTAAGATCTTTAGCAGCCTTACTGTGAAGTTTGATCATGTTGTTGCAGCAATAGAAGAGGCAAAGGATATTAACAGATTGTCCACTATTGAGTTAATGAGCTCCCTGTTGGGTCATGAAGAAAGAATGAAGCGTAAAGAAGTGCACATTGAGCAAGCCTTTCAAAGTTAGCTCCAACTTGCACCTCCAAGAACCAACAACTCCTCTTCCTCTTCTCAGAAACACAGAAGTGCCTCTTACAGGGCCTATGCTCCCTATTGCAAGCTGTGTAACAAATCTACTCATCACACTAAAGATTGGACAAGGTGAAAAAAGTGTAAACGAAACAATCATCTACAGAGGGATTGTTGGTATAAAGATAGCAAGCCGCAAGAGGAGGCCAATTTCACACAGCAACATGAGTCTCTATTTTACTCATCCCGTCAACCTGAAGCACCCAATAGTGAAACTTGGTTTCTTGACAGTGGTTGTTCGAACCATATGTCAAACAAAAAACACTCTTTTGTACACTTAAGTGATCATGATAGATCAGAAGTTATAATGGGAGATGGACACATCAAAACCATAGAGGGCAGAGGAACTGTGGTCGTTACTCTATGCAATGGTGTGGTAAACCACATCCATGATGTTCAGTATGTCTTCGGCCTGTCCCAAAACCTCCTGAGTGTTGGCCAACTTTTACACAAAGTGTACAAACTCATCTTTGAGGGTGATGAATACATCATTTGGGATACCCAGAAATAGCAACTGATTATAGTGGTAAAAATGTCTAAGAATAGAATTTTCCCTATTTCAATGCCCCTGGGCTCCCAACACTCCTCATCTGAAGCTTCTCCTTCCATTGCCAATACAACTACCAGCCATGTTGACTCCATGCTATGGCACTTCAGGTGTGGTCACCTAAATTTTGGTGACCTAGCTAAACTAAAGACACTGGTGCATGGTGTAAAAGGGACATTTTCCCAGGGTGGAGTATGTGTTGTGTGTGCTGAAAATAAAATGCACAAGACTCCATTTCCTCAACAGGCGACTTGGCGGGCTACCCGACCACTTGAGTTGATTCATGCAGACATCTGGGGTCTTGCTACCACTCATACCCGGTCTGGGAATCGGTTTTATCTGCTGCTAATAGATGATTTTAGCCGCATGTGCTGGATTACTTCTTGCCCCAGAAATCTGATGCTTTTCACACATTTTGCCACTTTAAATCTCTTGTGGAAAATGAAATAGACCACAAAATTAAATGTCTCAGAACTGATAGGGGAGGGGGGGGGAGAGTTCCTGAGCACAGAGTTCAATCAGTTCTGTGAGTCAAGATGGATAAAGAGACATCTCACTGTTCCCTATTGCCCCCAACAAAATGGAGTTGTGGAGCGCAAAAACAGAACAGTTGTTGAAATGGGAAAGAGTTTGTTACAGCAAAAGGGACTTCCAAAACAATTTTGGGGGGAAGCCATGCATACTGCTGTTCATATAATAAATAGGGCACCTACCAAAGCTCTCACAAATTCAACTCCTTATGAAACCTGGTACAAGAGAAAACCATCCATCCACCATTTAAAAATCTTTGGCTCAATTGCGTATGCTCTGACAATAAGAGAACATAGAGATAAACTGGAGAAAAAAGGGGAGAAGTGTATCATGGTGGGATACAACCAAGAGTCAAAGGGTTATATACTCTACAATTCTCTCACACAAAAAACTTATTATCAGCAGGGACACTATTTTTGATGAAGATAAATTGGGGACTTGAATGCAGTTGAGGATCAGACTCTATTGTTCCTGGATTTTGTGGAGGATGCTGCTGGAGATCCACCTTCTGATTCCCCCAGTCAGCCGCCCAATCCACCTTCAGTTGAAGAGTCTTCATTTGATGACAGGTATGGATCATCATCTCCCAAGAAATTTCGAAGTCTCACATATATCTATGAATCGTTCAATGTTGCCCTCATCTGTTAAGAGCCCACTTCATTTGCTGAAGCTATTTCTCAGCCTCAGTGGGCTGAAGCTATGAAATCAGAGATTCATATGATCTCCAAAAATAATACCTGGATGTTGGTAAACAAACCTCCTCAGCATAACATCATTGGATTTAAGTGGATTTTCAAACTCAAACTCAATGAGGATGGAAAGGTTACAAAACACAAAGCGCGACTCGTAGCCAGAGATTTTTCCCAAAAGCCAGGGAGAGATTTTACAGAGACATTCGCTCCCGTTACGAGAATGGAAACCATTCGCATCCTGTTGGCGTTTACAGCACAACAATAGCTTCAAATTCATCAACTTGACATAAAATCTGCTTTCTTAAATGGGGACCTGAATGAGGATATATATGTGCAGCATCCAGAAGGTTTTGTGGTGCAAGGAGAAGAAGAGAAAGTGTACAAACTCAGAAAGGCTTTATATGGACTGCGACAGGCTCCAAGAGCTTGGAATGACAGAATTGAATGGTATGTCAGGAGTCCATATGAAGCCTCCCTCTATCACAAACACCTCCCAAATAGCTCATTCCTAATAGTATGCATCTATGTGGATGACCTCCTTGTCACAGGATCAAATCCTCAGCTTACAGAGGAGTTTAAGAATCTCATGAAAAACGAATTTGAGATGAGTGACCTGGGACCTATGAAGTATTTGCTAGGCTTACAGATAGACCAAATTCCAGGAGCTATTTTTGTACATCAAAGCAACTATCTGCAGGATTTACTAAAACGATTTGGTATGCAGGATTGCAAACCAACTGCAACTCCTATGACGACTAGTGAAAGATTGCTTAAAGAAGATGGGGAAGAAAAAAATAAGTGAAGAGACCTATCGAAGTATTGTGGGCTCACTTATATATCTGACCAATAATAGACCTAACATTGAACATTCAGTTAGAATGGTGTCAAGATTTGTGAGTGCACCAAGCTGTGTTCACATGAAGGCCGTAAAGAGGATTTTCCGATACTTACGGGGCACTTGTAATTATGGACTGATGTATACTCAAAGTGAGAATGAGGAAGAAGAATTAATTGGTTTCTATGATAGTGATTGGGCCGACAATGCTGATGATCGAAAGAGTACCAGTGGATTCGTCTTCCAGGTTGGAGGGAAATCCGTTTCCTGGAACTCTAAGAAGCAGCAAAGCACCGCCCTCTCATCGGCGGAGGCCAAGTACATTGCTATAGGGGAAGCAGCAAAGGAGGGAGTATGGCTAAAGTGGCTTCTGCAAGAATTAATGAGGAAGAAGCAGGAACCAACTCTGCTGATGGTCGACAGTACCTCAACCATGTCCATTAGCAAGAATCTTGTATTTCACAACTGCACGAAGCATATACAGATCAAACATCATTTTGTGAGGGAATTAGTGGAAGAAAAGGAGATAGCTCTGATGTATTGCAACACCAAAGATCAATTGGCTGATGGAATGACAAATGCTCTAACGGTGGAGAAGTTCCAGGCGTTCCGTGAGAGACTTGGAGTCATCAGCGGCAAAGAAGCCCTAATCAAGAGGAGGAATGTTGGAGAATGAAGGCTGCACATTAATTCTCCTTTCCTTTATCTAGTTTGCTTAGGGCATATTTGTAATTTGATGCATCTTTGACTTTTGTGTTTTTTCTTTATTATTTAGCCGGGTGTGTACGGACTTACGTGATGTAAGAAAAACATTATCTTCTTCCTGCTTTTGATTGCATCTAAGATTTGCTTAGCTTGGGCAGCTTTCTTCTTTCCTTCTTCCCTTGGTTCTTGCTTTGTCTTGCAAGTGATTCTCTGGAGGTTCCTGCACAACAAAGTAAAGATTTTGTGTTTTCAGCTTTCACAACTAGAACCCTAACAACATCCTTGTGCACGATCTGGAACCCGATTCACAGAATTGATCTTCAAAGGAGAAGATAACAAATTGTCTTGCAGCGAGATCTTTGATATTCAGTCTTCAGAGGAGCGATCATCAACGTTTATCGGGGGGGGGGGGGGGGGGGGTAGAGAGAAACAAATGGGAGCCTTCCTCCATTTTTGTTTTAAGAGGAGAGAGCAACAAGCGGGAGCCTTTCTCAAGGAAGATTTAGATGAAATCAAAGTATGTTCTTTCTCACTTGATGAATGTTATGACTTCCGGTCAAAGAACAACAAACACCATTGTCACTTGAGACCTACTTGTGATACGTTCATATAACAATCTACAAATTACTCTCATTGTTGGTCTGTCCTGTACAACTTGTTTAAAATAAGTATGTATGTGATGACGTGATATCCAATATCATGACCTGTGAGAACCGATCATCAGTCAACCCACATACTAGTCTTAATGTATCATTATCGCCATAATTTTTAAGATGATACCTCAACCAGGAACCATTTAAGATTGATGTTTCTTATAAACATAAGCCCTTAAATTCATTCAAGTACTTGAATTTCTTTGAAAGCAAACATCGCAATGACATTTATTATGTTAATTACTATATCAAATATTGAAAAAATTGACATAACAAAAGAACATGTCATAAATGTAAAATGAAATATATTGTACAATTCATCACATAAATATACATTTGACAAATAATATCCATTGATCTAGTATGTCAATCATACTTTCTCTATAAAAGAGTCTTTGTTTGCGGATCTATTATATTCTCTGAAGTTAATACTCTGGATATGCTCATATCTCTTCAATCAATAATCTCTTGAATAAAATGAAATCGCCGAAGTATGTACTTGAAGTGTTGATGAGATTTAGGTTTCTTGACCGGTACAATGGTATTGTTGTTATCACAGTAAAGAGTTACCTGATCAATAATGATAGGAGCTACATTAAGCTCGTCGAAGAAGTTCCTAATCCATACAATCCCTTTCGCTATATTTTCAGTAACGATATACCTGACCTCTATTATAGAATTAGCAACTATCTCTTACTTAGAACTCTTCCATCTTACAGCTCCTCCATTAAAGCAAAACACAAAACCTGACTGAGACTTTGAGTCATCCCTACAAGTTTGGAAGTTAGTATCTGTGTAACTCTTTACAACGATCTCTTCCTCTCCACCAAAAATAAAAATACATCTTTAGTCTTTCTTAAGTACTTTAGGATGTTCTTAACTGCTGTTTAGTGACTATCACCATGAGAAGATTGATATCTGCTAGTCATGCTTAAAGCATATGAGATATCGGGCTGAGTACATAACATTGCATACATAATAGATCAAATTTCTAAAGCATAAGAAAATAATTTTATGTGATCCTTATCTTCAAAAATTTAGGATATTGGTCCTTAGAGAGACTCATACTGTGTGATATGGGAGCTTGGACTCAAATATGTTGAATCGCTTCAACACCTTCTCAATATATGTACTTTGGGTTAAACTCATCAACTTCTTAGATCTATCTCTATAGATCTTAATATCAAGTATGTGAGTCATTTTGCCCAAGTCTTTCATAATAAAACAGTCCCCTAACATATTCTTAGCAACTTGTATGGTCGGAATGTCATTTCCAATAAACAATATATCATCTATATAAAATATCAGGAATACAACAATGCTCTCACTAATCCTCTTGTAAACACAAGATTCATCTTCATTTTTAATGAAACCAAACTCTTTGAATTTCTCATCAAAATAAAATTTCCAATTTCAAGATATTTGTTTTAATCCATAAATGGATATCGACAGCTTGTATATTTTAGTGGCTTCATCTGGAGATACAAAACCCTATAATTATGTCATGTACACTTTCTTGATGAGGTTTTCATTAAGCAAAGTCATTTTTACATCCATTTACTAAATCTCATAGTCATAATACACATCAATAACAAGAAGAAATTTGATGGACTTTACCATGACAATCGGGAAAAAGGTCTCATCATAGTTGTTAAAGTTTGGAGTGTTCGGGCGGCCTGGTTTCTAACCGCAGCGGTCTAGTTGTTCCAGCAGTCTAGCAGTCTAGCAAAGAGAAGCCGCATTGGTCTGGCGAAGAGAAACCGCAGCAGGCTGCTTGAAGCCGCAATGGTCTAGCAAAGTGTAGCGGTCTGCTTGAAGCAGCAGAGATCTGACCATGGTTGTAGTTCGACAACTTGTAGCAGGCGATCAGGCGGTCAGTTCGAGAGGCTGACTCTAAGAGATTGCGGCTTTGTAGTTAGTTTTTTTATTTCTTATATAGTTGGCGGTTTGGTCATGTCAAACTGCATAAGCCGCACGACTTGTCTTTAGTCCCACATTGCTTGTTGTAAATCTCTCTCTCCTCCCCCAGTTTCTATAAATAAGGGGGCATACCTTTGTAATCTTTATATTTTTGAGCAATAAAAGTTTGTGGTTTAATTACCTCTTTTGTCCATTTTCTACATGGTATCAGAGGAAACCAATCCTTTGCTTCAAGAAGGTCGCGGTTTGTTGCTCTAATCGCGCGGCCTCTTCAACCGGCTTCATCCAGTTTGTCCGACTTCTTTCTTTTCCCTTCCCTCCCTTGCTTATCCCTGTGCTTGCGACTTGCTTCCTCCCATGCCTTTTCTGTTCGCCCGGTTTCCCTTTCTAACTGCGTTGTCTCTTCTCTGTTGCGAGTTTCGACCTTGGTCGCGGTTTCTTCCTTGCCGCTGGTGTGTTTTTTGCCTTGAACTGACGACCTCATGCTCTTTTCTCTTCTTGCTACTTCTTTGCTAGTCTCTTGTCTCTTCTTTGGTGTGAGTCTGCATTTTGGTCGCGACTTGTTCCTTGCCGCTGGTTTGTTGACACCTTGACCGTGCGGTCTCCGTCTCCTTCTACAACCTATTCTTGATCGTTTTGTCCCTTTTTACACCGCGCGGTTTCTTTTTTTCTATTCGTGTGGTTTGCGCTGTGTTCGTGCGGTCTCTGTCTCTTCTTTCTTCTTGCTCGGTTTTTTCTGCCCTTGGATCGCAACTTTTCTTATTTTGTTGCTGGTGTGTTGACACCGAGACCGGGCGGCTTGTTTTTTTCCTTGTCCGCGTGCTTCTCCTCTTTTCTTTTCTCACTGGAGTTTCGTTACCCGCTGCGGTTTTCGACTCATAGTCAGGTTTCTTCCGGTTTCTTACTCTCTTCCCGCCCTTTTGGTCACGGCTTCTTCTAGCCGCTGGTTTGTGTACCTTTGACCGGGCAGTCTCCTTGGTCTCTTTTTCTTCTTCATTGTTTGTGCCGGCTAGTTTCTCCTAGAGCGGTTAGTTTACCTGCTTTCCGGCTTCTTCTTTCAAATGACTTCTCTTCTCTCTTCTACTACTCCTGCTCTTGCAGTCTCCTCTGATAAGTGGCTTATTGACTCTGGTGCCACTAGTCACATGACTGGCAACTCTTGTTTGTTTTCCTCTTTGCTTGAGACAAACAGGTTATCTCCTGTTGTTGTTGCTGATGGGACCTCTGCGCCTGTGCATAGTATTGGTACTGTGCATCTCTCTTCATCTTTGTTATTAGAGGACACTGTTTATGTACCTACTTTCTCATGAAATTTACTATTTGTTCATGCTCTTTGCACCCAGTTAAGTTGCACAGTTACTTATACTGACACCACTTGTTCTTTCTCTGATTCTGTTTCTAAGGATACAATTGCTACTGGTACTGCTCGTGATGGCCTATTTTATCTTGACAATGTTGTCGCTCTTTTTGCTTCTTCCTCAGTTCAGTTGTGGCATCGTCGTCTTGGTCATCCTCCTTCTCGCCTCATTCATCAACTTTTTCTAGACCTTCCTTTCGATGATTTTCCTTTGAACTGTGAAGCATGTGAGTTGGGCAAACGTCATCGCTCTTCTTTTCTAGCTCGAATGGGCCGTTGTTCTTCACGTTCTTTTGAGTTTGTTCACTCTAACATCTGGGGCCATTCTCCGGTTGCTTCGGTTGGTCGCAGAAGCTTGTACTTTGTCACATTTATTGATGATTTCTCCATATGCACTTGGCTGTATCTTTTGAAGGATCGTTCTGAACTGTTCTTTGTATTCTCTGCTTTTTATCATGAGATCTTCACACAATTTCGTGTGCCCATTCAGATTCTTCGTACTAATAATGCCAAAGAATATGTCAGCTATTAGTTCTCTTCGTTTTGTGTGGACAAGGGTTTGATTCATCAGACAAGTTGTCTGTATGCCTCTCAACAGAATGGCATTGCTGAACGCAAGAATCGTCATCTTTTGGATGTTGCTCACAGTCTTTCTTTGCAAATGAATGTCCTCGGTCTTATTGGGGTCATGCTGTTCTTCTTGCTTGCTATCTCATTAACCGTATTCCCTCGCCTGTTATTCAGGGCAAGACTCCTTTTTCAGTCTTATATCTAGAGGCCGAACCATTTCCTTTGCCCCTTAAAACCTTTGACTGTACTGCCTTTGTTCACGTCCCTTCTCCTGGACGAGACAAACTTTCTCCCCGATCAATTAAATGCATATTCCTTGGCTATTGACCTACTCAGAAAGGGTATCGATGTTTTGATCCTCTCTTGTGCAAACAATATGTTTCTGCAGATTTTACCTCCTTTGAATATACTTCATATTTCTCCTCTCCTTCTTCTCTCATACCTGCCGATACTTCTCCTTCCCTGCCTATTCTCTCGGCACCTCCGCATGAGCCGGTTCTTTCCGCATCTCCTCCGATTGCTCCTCTTTCTCGGGAGCCTGATGGGTTATCCTTGGAACCCTCTGTGCCTGTTCCGGAACCTCTTCGGTCTTCTGCCAGTACATTGCCTCCTCAAGTCAGCAGTGACCTTGATCTTCCAATTGCCTTGCGAAAGGGTGTTCGCCAATGTACTCAGCATCTGATTGGTGTGGTTGTCTCCTATGATCAGCTTTCCTCAACTGCCAAGCGTTTTGCTCTTGCAATTTCTTCTACTGCCATTCCGAAAATGTATCAAGAAGCTCTTACTCTTCCTCAGTGGAAGGCTACTATAGATGAAGAAATGAGCACGTTAACTGAGAGAGGGACTTGGACTCTTGTTCCACCACCTCTGGGCATTGATGTGGTTGGATGTCGGTGGGTCATTATGGTTAAGTATCTTCCTGATGGTTCTGTTGAACGGTATAAGGCCCGACTTATTACCAAAGGGTTTACTCAGATATATGGGGTTGATTTCTTCGATACTTTTTCTCCTGTTGCTCGCATCCGCACTATCCATATTTTCTTCTCTGTGGCTGTTAATAGAGATTGGGAAATGTCTCAGTTGGATGTCAAGAATGCCTTCCTTTATGGGGATTTGCAAGAGGTGGTATACATGGAGCAACCTCCTGGGTATGTTGCTCAGGGGAAGTATCAGGTGTGCAAGCTTCGGAAGGCGATTTATGGTTTAAAGCAGAGTCCACGAGCCTGGTTTGAAAAGTTTTGTGAAGTTGTTTCTCTTATTAGGTTCAGTCGAAGCTCTGCTGATCATTCTTTGTTTATACGCAAGACTACTAAAGGTCTTATAATTCTTGCTGTCTACATTGATGATATTCTTTTGACTGGTGATGATAAGGAGGACGTTGATCAAGCCAAACAACATCTTCGACAATACTTTGTCACTAAGGATATGAGACCGCCCAAGTACTTCTTGGGAATTGAGATTTCACAAAAGAGGACCTCGGTGGTTCCTTCACAGCGAAAGTATGTGTTAGATCTCCTAAACGAGATAGGTCTTCTTGGCACGAAACTTGCTCGTTGCCCAATGGCTGTAGGTGATGATAAAGGCTTGACTGATGGTTCTCCTCTTCTCCCAGATTTCACTGTATACAAGCGACTTATAGGCAAACTTATATACCTGACTGTTACTCAACCAGATATTTGTTATGCAGTTGGGAAGGTTAGTCAGTTTATGCAAAGTCCTAGAGAGCGTCATCTAAGCTCTGCCATAAATATTTTGGAGTATGTGAAAGGGTCTCCAGGAAAGGGCTTATTGTTTCAAAAGAATGGTCATCTGAAGATTGAAACATATTCTGATGCCAGCTATGCTGATAACAAGGAGGATAGAAAGTCTACATCAGGTTTTTGTACTTTTGTAGGAGGAAACCTGGTTAGCTGGAAAAGCAAGAAGCATGCAGTGGTTTCAAGGTCAAGTGCTGAAGCAGAATATAGGAGCATGACATCAACTACCTGCGAGTTAAAATGACTACGGGTGCTTATGCTTGACTTGGGAGAAGTCTATTACCATCCTCTTCCTATGTTCTGTGATAACAAAGCTGCCATTTATATTTCAAGGAATCTTGTCTTTCATGAGAGAACAAAGCATATTGAGGTTTATTGTCATTTCATTAGAGAGGAGATTTTGAAGAATCTGGTTTGCACTCCGTTTGTTACATCAGAAAGAGAACTAGCTGACTTCTTCACCAAACCAGTTACTCCATCTGAGGAGGTCTGTAGCAAGCTGGGCATGGTCGATATATATGCTCCAGCTTGAGGGGGAGTGTTAAAGGTTGGAATGTTCAGGCGACCTGGTTTCTAACCGTAGAGGTTTAGTTGTTCCAACAGTCTAGCAGTCTGGCGAAGAGAAGTCGCAGTGGTCTGGCAAAGAGAAGCCGCAACGGTCTGCTTGAAGCCGCATCGGTCCGGCAAAGTATATCGGTTTGCTTGAAGCCGCAGAGATCTGACCGTGGTTGTAGTCCGACAACTTGTAGTAGGCGATCAGGCGGTCAGTTCGAGAGGCTGACTCTGGGAGATTGTGACTTTGTAGTTAGTTGTTTTATTTCTTGTATAGTTGACGGTTTAGTCATGTCAAATCGCATAAGCCGCATGGCTTGTATTTAGTCCCACATCGCTTGTTATAAATCTCTCTCTCCTCCCCCAGTTTCTATTAATAAGAGGGCATACCTTTGTAATCTTTATCTTTTTGAGCAATAAAAGTTTGCGGTTTATTTATCTCTTTTGTCCATTTTCTACAATAGTCAGTACCATGAATTTCCTTAAAATATTTAGCTACTAATCACCATTTGAATGTCTGTACATTCTCATACCTGTAAGTCTCCTTCTTGAAGACCCACTTACACCCTATGGGTCATACCCTTTTAGGTGGTTCCGCCAAGGTCCAAACTTGGTTTGCATACATGGAGTCTATTTCAGATTTCATGGCATCAAGAAATTTCTCGGAGCTCATCCATTAATAGTCTCTTGGTAGGTTGCAGGATCATCATCATGATCCATAAACAACGCATTACCTATTTGAGACATGATAAGTTCATATCTCTCAGGCTCAAATGCAGGTCTACTACATCAATGTAGGACTTGCGTTTCTAGAGCAGTCTCTCTAGCTACAATAACTTGTAGTACTTACTAAGGTTCTAACTCTGGTTCATTTATTATTTATGGTTCTTGAACTTCTTCAAGTTCTATTTTAGCAGTCTTTCTAGATAATAACTCTTTCTTTAGAATGACACCAGTTCTTGCGATATACACTCTGCCCTCAAACTAATTATATAAATTATATCATTTAGTTTCCTTAAGATACCCCACTAGATCACATTTATCTAATTTGAACTTAAGTTTATCAGCCATTTGATGTCTCATGCATGTCTCACAACCCCAAATCTTAATAAAAGATATACTAGGACGCTTTCTAGTCCATATCTCATATGGTGTCTTTTGAACTGTTTTTGTCAGAATATGATTTATTGTGAAAGCAATTGTCTCTAGAGCATATCCATGAAAGGAAATAAGCAGATCTGTATGACTCATCATAGATTGCATCATGTCTAATAATGTATGATTTATGCTCTCAAACACATTATTATGTTGTAGTATTTTAGGTTGAGTCAATTGTAAAACAATATTACACACTTTCAAATGATCAAAAAACTCCTGACTCAAATATCACCTAGATCAAATCAGAGTGCTTTAATTGTCTTTACTAGTTAGTTCTGTAATTCATTCTTAAACTCAATTTTTTTAAAGGATTCAGATTTGTTCTTCATAAGATGCACATATTTGTGTTTATTTGAATTATTAGTAATTGTAATGAAGTAGTGAAACCTACCTCCAACCATAGATTTCATAGATCTGCATACATTATTATGTACTATACCCAAGAGATCATCAACCCTCTCAGTATGATTAGTGAAAGGGTCTTTTGTCATTCTGCATAATAAGTAAGACTCGCATCTCTCAAATGGTTCATAATCAAACAAGTATAGTAGTCCATCTTTTATGGAGCTTGGATATGCATTTCTCATTTATATAACCTAAATGATAATGTCAAAGATATATATGATTCAAGTCAGTTGTTTTCAGTCATGTAATACTTTCTATGTTATATATTAGTTGGTGTATGTTCAAAACATACAAACTATTAAATATATTTGGGATATGACATAACAAACATCATTCTTATAAATAGAACAACAATTCTTCTTAATAATGAAAGAAAGTACTTTCATGTTAAGACATGCAACAAATATAATGTTTCTAGTTATAGTTGGAACAAAATAACATTTATCTAGTGTTATTACAAGCTCAGTGAGTAAAGAAAGATGATAAACTCCTACAATAATAGTAAAACTCTTGCTTCATTTCTAACACGTAGGACCATCTTTATTTTACCCAGTTATCTTCTCTTTCATAGTTCCGACCTATTTGTACAAATGTAAGAACCACATCCGGTATCCAATACCCAAGATGAAGGAGCAAAAATGTTTATCTATATAACATAAATACCTAAAGTGAATGTCACACTTCCATTCTTCTTCTATAGATCCTTAATGTAAAAAGGATAATTCCTCCTCTAGTGCCCTGCCTTCTCACAATGGTGGCATTTCTCTTTTTAAGCTAATCACTTTTTATTTAGTGTAGAAGACCTAGGATCAAGATGTAACACCCCCATCCGTCATGTAGGATATAACAGAAGGTACGGCCGGGGCCCTATGCAATATTCCACGGACATTCAGCGGAGTTGCGTATTGAAACCAAACCAAATGCGCATCCTAACTCAAAGTGCTTTCTAGAGGAAGTATTAAAAGTATTAAGAACCCAACAATAGGAATGTACACAAAACAAAAGTAGGAATGATAACCAAAATACATCAAAGAGTCTGGCATTAAGGCCTTACAAATTATTTCCAATAAATTAGAGTGTTTTGCATACATCGATATACAGGACGACAACACATTAAAGTAGTAAAGAAGTTTCGCGTGGACTTCGAGGGCTAACACAACAAAAAGGGCTTTAGCCCGCTACTTTCCGCTTGGCTTCCCAGCACCAGCAAAAGGTCAATCTACAAAGTTGTGGCAAACAAGGCAACAGTCAGCTTTAGCTGACCAAATTATAACGACCACACCCCACACCCGGCGCGACGATGCTCATTTCATACAAATAAACAAAATGTACATATAATGACAATAAAACACACAATTTAAGAACCATTCATCACAGACATTGGCATAACCGGCCATACGCCCTGTGCAATCGGGGCACATTATCGGTGTATTAGACATAACCAGGGTCCCACCTCCGTACTAGGTGATGGTCAGCATTCTTTTGAGCATTACCAGTGTTGGAACACCCTATTACTAATTTGGGTAAGGATCACTATGTTTGTCTTAGGAAATCAGTTTGACCTAGATGTATAGTTAAAAAGGTCATCATTAGAATGCGTTTATGGCTTAGAATTTAGGTTTGAAGCTGCCCCCAGGACCATGCAAGGAATCAGACTTAAAGCTGAGGCAAAGACAATTATCGTCGAGCTTAGGTCGACGAAACGTCGAACTCCGTTCGACGATCTCTGAGCTCAACTATGTTAAATCGTCGAACTCCGGTCGACGATCTTCGAGCTCAGATCGATGATCTTTCTTCACTTATTTCTTCAGGTCGCTGAGCTCAGTTCGACGATCTTCGAGCTCAGTTCGACGTTTTCTGTCTGATGATCATTTTCAGTCTCTGAGCTCAGCTCAACGATCTTCTAGCTCAGATCGACGTTTTTCTTGAGAGATCGACGTTTTTGAGGATTCAAATTTAGTCAGACTTTGGAATGTTTTTCAAATTCTCTCAGCATTTATGTCAAGAGATCTGCCAGCCGTTTTCATTTATTTTGGAGCAAGTTTTAAGGAATTCTTTTTGAGAATGTTTTATTGGACTTTCCTCTAGAAGACAAAATTTTATGGAAGGCATTTAATGTCTATTAACGGCTATCTTGGACATAGAATCTTCAGAGAATAAAAACTGTTTCTCTTCTATTCTCTAACACAAAGATTTAGATACACATACATAGACAGAGATAGTGATATACACAGATAAGAAAGAAAAAGAACAAGTGATTCTCAGGACAGTCTGATCAACACAAGAAAACTCAAGTAATCAACCCTGGAGAATCAGTTGAACATTTTGGCATACTGAAAAAGTGATCTTAGCTTCATCTCAAGGACTCCAGACAACTCATCTTTCAGCATCTACTGAAACCATCTTCTGCTGGAGATCTGAAGCTTCTGAAGACCTATCACCCTGAAGCAAAGCTTCCACTCTTGAACTAGTCAACATCTCAGGGGGAGCTTTGTCAACACAAATCCACTTGTGCTTCTCTCTTTGATTGAGACAGAGAAGACAACTTCACTCTTTTTCTTTTCCCTTTCCCTCTGTAAAAGGGTTTTCAAAACTCCCTTCAAAAGTTTTGAATCTGGTTCTGAGAGCCTTGTCAAAACTCAGTGGTGGCAAGACACCTGATCAAAAAATCTAGTTTGGTTTTTGAGCACCTTATCAAAAGCTTATTGGTGCCAGGATACCTGATCAACCCTTCCTGCAGTGGATTCCTACCAAGGGTGGTAGAAGAGTGGATGTACCCAGGTTTTTGGGGAACCACTATAGCTCCTTGTGTTTTCTAGTTTGCTTGTGTGTTTTCTTTGCTGTGTGCTGTGCTCTTCTTTTTACTGTCTTGTTAATTCTATAGCAGGCACATTACACCTATATATAAGTTAAATCTTAAAAGTTTTGCTAGTTTAAAATTGTGAATTTACTTTAAATAAACTCTATTCACCCCGCCCTCTAGAGTTGAGATAGATCTTGTTCTCACTTTCAATTGGTATCAGAGGGAGGTTGGTTGTTCATACAGGCTAACACCTGAACCAAAAGATCCTTGATAAGATCAATCTTTTAGGAGGGTTATTTTCATTATGTTTAATTTTATATAAAGACATGGCACAGAACAAAGATTATGCAAGCACCAGGCCTCCAGTGTGCAATCTATCTAAGTTTGCACTTTGGAAATCAAGGATTAGACTTTATATGAACTCTATTGATGAAGACATATTTAATTCTGTTTTAACAGTGTGCCCAAGTCCACCAGCAAGCTCAAGTACAAATGCTGTTCCACCTCCTTCAGGAACAGATGCTGAAATAAAGAAGTGGAAGACTGCAGATGCCAAGGCCATGAACATCTTAGCCCAGATAATGTCTGATGAGATATTTCAGAAGGTAGCTGAATACAACTCAGCCAAAGGAATTTGGGACAAGCTCTCTGAAATTGTCTAAGGATCTGCTGATGAAAGGAAAGACAGGAGATCCCATCTTATAAGCCAATATGAGAATTTCAAAAAGGGAGAAGCTGAATCAGTGGCTGACATGTACAATAGACTAAGTCTGATTGTCAATGAGTTAAAGACTCTGGATAAAGAAGTCTCATTGACTGAGCTGAATGACAAAATCCTAATGTGCTTCCCCAGCACTTGGGATTCAAGAATCTGGCCAATCAAAGATGCCAGAAGTCTAAATGAGATTACCACTGAAGCTCTCCTGGGCAAGCTCAAATCTTATGAGCTGCTCATTAAAAATAGAGAAGAAGAATAAAAGGCTACTTCTCCAGTCACAAGGAAAGAGAAGACCATAGCCTTCAAAGCTACACAAGAGGAGCCTGAAGATAAAGCTACAGGAAATGATGAGCTCCTAAGTCTACTGGCCAAAAGATTCTACAAGATAGCTAGAAAAGAATTCAGAAAAAGATCATACAAGGGACATGATAAGCCAAGGTATGATAAATCAAATAACAATAAAGAAATTATATGTTTTGGTTGTAGGAAACCAGGCCATATTGTGCCTGACTGTCCAGAAAACAAGAACAAGGACAAGAAAGATAGAAGAGAAAGAAGAAAAGAGAAAGACTTCAAAAAGAACATCTCAAACAAACCCTCCTCCAGCAAGAACAAACATACAAGGAAGGGATTTGTTGCTGAGACGTGGAGTGAAACTGAAGAGGACTCTGAAGCCTCATCCAGCTCTAGTGATGAGGATGATGCTGATGAAAAGGAATTTTGCATGATGGCTATCAATGCCTCTCAAACAGATTCAGAAGCAGAAGAGTCAGAATCAGATTCAGAAGCTCAACTAGAAGAAGATCAGGTAATCAATTCATTTGATTTCAGTTCTGAGGACTTTAAACATGAGTTTAAAGTACTATTCCTAGATCTGTTGGAGTCTGAGAAGGAAATCACTTCCCTCAGAAAACAACTATCTGAGTATAGCACTTTAAAATCAGAGAACCTCAAACTCTCTGAAGAGTTAGAATGCTATAGAGAGGAGATAGCTTCACTGAAGAGTGAACTATCCAAGGCCAAGCAATTTGAAGAATCCCTCAATGGGAGAAGTATCAAATTAATGGACATCACAAGCACAGTGAACTCAAGATTAAACAGTACACTGGGCTTGGGTGCTTCATCTAGCCAACCCATAGTATTAAAAACCCCAATCAAATTTATTTCTGATAAAGGGAAGGGTGTTGTAGAGGTAGCTAGGAAGAATTCAGATCTACCTAAGAAAAGCAAAGTTCAACAGAAAATGTCGAGCAGAGGTCGACGATCGTCGAACAGAGATCGACGATCTCAGGCTGAAACGTCAAACTCAGCTCAACGATTCCTGAACTCTGAACTCCCTCACAGTCGATCTTCGAACGGAGCTCGACGATTTTACCCAAGATCGTCGAACCCAGATCGATGATCGTCGAACGGAGTTCAGAACTTTGAACCTTCTTTCAGAGGCAAATCTCAATTCAATCCTAGAAGTGCTTCATCCCAATGCTTTAATCCTTACACTGAATGGATAATACCTCCTAGGAGATACCATCATGAAGGTTATAAGAATCAACCTGGGATGTCTTTTATTTATGAATTTAAGGGATATCAACCTAGGCCTAAGGTAAACTGGGTCAAAAACATATAAGTTGTTTATGTGCAGGTGAAGACCTATCCAACATCAAACCAGCTATGGTATCTGGATAGTGGGTGCTCAAAGCACATGACAGGGAATAAGGACAACTTCACATCCTTTAAAGCCAAGCTTGGACCCAAAGTAATTTTTGGTGATTCAAACTTTGGAACTACAAAAGGATATGGTGCAGTCCAAATTGGGACAGTCACCTTCAAGAAAGTAGCCTATGTTGAAGGACTCAAGCACAACCTGATAAGCATTAGTCAGCTGTGTGATGAAGGATGTCAAGTGACTTTCAACAAAGAAATATGCAAGATCAAGTCAGAAGACAACACAACTGTGTTGACAGGTAACAGGAAAGGTAATATTTACTTAGTAGACTTTCATTCATCTAAGGTAGATATTTGCCTGTTTAATTCCATATCTAGACCTAATATTCTATGACATAAGAGACTAGGACATGTTAACCTTAGAACCATTGCTAGGCTATCTAAGGACAACCTTGTCAGAGGACTGCCTTCTGGCCCCTACAAGAAGGAAGGACTCTGCAAGGCTTGTCAATTAGGCAAGCAAACTAAAAACAGCTTTAAATCAATTAACAAGAGTGATTCACCTAAGATTTTGTATCTGTTACACATGGATCTCTTTGGACCCATTACAGTACAAAGCTTAGGAGGGAAATCCTATACTTTAGTGATTGTAGATGACTTCTCAAGATTCATATGGGTATTCTTTCTGAGGAAGAAGTCTGATAACTTTAAGTGTTTGACAGAGTTTCTCAAATGCATTCAGATTGAGTTCAACACTCACATTGCCCTGATCAGAAGTGATCATGGGACAGAGTTTGATTCTCTTCTCATGCAAGAGTTCTGTCAAAGTGAAGGGATCAGGCATACTTTCTCGGCTCCTAGAACTCCTCAACAAAATGGGGTAGCTGAAAGGAAAAATAGAACCCTTATTGAATCTGCAACTACATTATTGACAGATGCTCACCTACCTCTATACTTTTGGGCTGAGGCAGTGAACACCTCCAATTATGTGTTGAATAGAAGTCTAATACATAAACTGAAGGGCAAGACTCCCTATGAATTGCTCAAAGGGAAGAAACCTAAAGTAGACTATTTTAAAGTTTTTGGTTGCACTTGTTATATTCACAATAATGACAAGAAATATTTAGCAAAATTTCAAGCAAAAGCTGATGAAGGAGTGTTTCTGGGATACTCCATGATCAGTAAAGCTTATAGGGTTTATAATAAAACTACTCTAAAAATAGAAAAATCTGTCCACATTTCCTTTGATGAAACTAATATGTCTTTCAAGGAGAAGAATACTTCTACCATAGAACATTTGCAGGTGCATTCTCTAGCTGAAGAATTGGACAGATTACAAGTCACTCAAAAGGATGAAAGTAGTGAAGATGAAGAAGCTGCTCCACATCTGGAAGAAAATCTTCTTGAAGAGCCAGTTGTTGTCCCACAAGAGGAAACAACAACACAGGTTGGTGAATAATCAACACCCCCTGTTGATCTAGTAACACCAAGAGATCATCCAATCTCCCAAGTGATTGGAGACATCTCAGCTGGTGTGCAAACCAGAAATCAGGTCAATCAAAACCTGATGCACACTTGCATTCTCTCTCAAATTGAACCTCAAACCATTCAAGATGCAGAGCAAGATCCACACTAGATCATTGCAATGCAAGAGGAGTTGCATCAATTTGAAAGAAACAAAGTTTGGGAACAAGCCAAAGGATCATTCAATTGTTGGAACAAAATGGGTGTTCAGAAATAAGCTGGATGATCAAGGAATTATTGTAAGGAACAAGACAAGGCTAGTTGCTCAAGGATATTCTCAAAAAGAGGGGATAGACTATGACCAGACCTTTGCACCTGTTGCAAGGTTAGAGGC
The DNA here is from genome assembly GCA_039513925.1 of Platanthera zijinensis. Classification (NCBI taxonomy): domain Eukaryota; kingdom Viridiplantae; phylum Streptophyta; class Magnoliopsida; order Asparagales; family Orchidaceae; genus Platanthera; species Platanthera zijinensis. Next base: position 22,435,572 of record CM077097.1, read on the forward strand.
CATAAGAATCTTTCTGGCTTATGCTGCTCACAAGGGATTCAAAGTCTATCAAATGGATGCGAAGAGTGCTTTTCTCAATGGGGAGATCAAAGAAGAAGTCTATGTCAGACAACCTCCAGGTTTTATCTCTCTAACTCATCCAGATTATGTTTTTAAACAACACAAAGCATTATATGGTCTCAAGCAAGCTCCTAGAGCATGGTATGAGACTCTAACATGCTTTCTGCTGAAGAATGATTTTGGTAGGGGGAGAGTAGACCAAACTCTTTTTATTAGAACCCATAAGTCCCATACCCTACTAGTACAAATTTATGTAGATGATATTATATTTGGGTCTACTGATTCAAATTTGTGCAAAAAGTTTTCCAGGCTTATGCACTCTAAATTTGAAATGAATAGCATGGGTGAGCTATCCTTCTTCTTAGGATTGCAAGTCAAACAACATGCTGAAGGCATGTTTATTTCTCAAACCAAGTATGCAAAAGAATTGGTTAAGAAATTTGGGATGTCTGATGCATCATGTATGAAAACACCCATGCCTACCAATGCTGTATTGGATGCTGATGAACATGGGAAACAGTTGATCAGACAACATATAGAGCAATGATTGACTCTCTATTGTACCTTACAACCAGTAGGCCTGACATAATGTTTGCTACATGTACATGTGCTAGATTCCAAGTCAGCCCTAGAGAGTCACACTTAACTTTAGTAAAGAGGATTCTTAGGTATGTTAAAAGATGTCCAAATCTAGGACTCTGGTATCCAAAAGATTCAGCATTTGACTTAACTGGATTTTCAGATGCTGATTATGCTGGATGCAGAATAGATAGGAAAAGCACCAGTGGAACTTGTCAGTTTCTTGGTGATAGACTTGTCTCATGGTATTGTAAGAAACAAACATCTGTGTCAACCTCAACTGCAGAAGCTGAATACATGGCTGCAGGCAGTTGTTGTTCACAAATATTGTGGATACAAAACCAACTCCTAGACTATGGTTACAACTTAGAGAAGTCTAAAATATTTTGTGATAACACCAGTGCTATTTCCATTGCACAAAATCCAGTCCTCCATAGTAGGACAAAACACATAGAAATTAGGCATCATTTTCTAAGGGATAATGTTGAGAAAAACAAAATTGAACTTCAATACATCCCAACTGATTTGCAAAGGGGAGATATTTTCACCAAGCCTTTGGATGAAAAGAAGCATAACTTCTTCCTCAATCAGTTAGGAATGCTAGATGGAGGCTGTTTAAAATAAACTCCAAGATTTTGTAAATCTAAAAATAGACCAAGACTAGGCTAAAACCCCTCTCTTTTTTGTGTCTGTAGGATAGTTTTCTGACTCTGAACTACACTCGACGTTTTCCCCAGAAAGCGTCGAACGGAGCTCGACGTTTTCCCAGAAAGCGTCGAACGGAGATCGACGTTTTCCCAAAAACGTCGACCTGAGTTCAAAGCGTGTTAGATAGTTGTACACTATCTCTTTCAGGCCTTCGATCGTCGACCTGAGCTCGACGTTCTCCCTAGATCATCGAACTGAGATCTACGATATTGAAGCCCTTTCAGCTTCCATCAGGAGTCCTGATCGTCGAACGGAGATCGACGATCCTTCCTTTTTCGCGTCGAACCCTAATATAAAATTATTTTTCGGCCGCCGCTCGTCGTTTACGCTTTCATACTCTCTGCAACTCTTTCCCTCCAAACCTTCTACACTTGGTCGTGTTTGTTCCATCTTTGCAGGTACAGATGGCTGTGTCAAGTGCTGCTATTTCAAAGATGAAATTTGATACATGTTTCGACATTGATATGAATTCTTTCGATGGAAGTGATCAGAGATTCAAGGATATTCTAAACCTTTTTCGAGAACAGCAACTGTTTCAGATCATGTCCACCAGAATGAAGATTGCAGCAGAAGAGATAAAGGAATGGTGTTTTACCGCCACGAATGAGAATGAGAATTCTGTAATCGACTCAATCAAAGGGACTCAGGTACTGTTGTCCGCATCCCTTCTAACAGAGGTTTTACTCCTTAGTACTGAAGATGACTCCATAGATTTGTCTGGAGAAGAGTATGATTCTATGCTGGATAGAATGGGTCACACTGCTGTGAACCCTAACAAACTGCTGAAAAAGAACCTTTCCATTGAATTCCAATTTCTGGCTGATGTGGTTGGAAAAGTGCTTCTAGCAAAGCACTCAGCCCATGATACAATATCAAGATACCAATTCTGTTTAATGGGAGCATTGGTTGACAAGAAACATTTAGATTGGGGATCCATCTTTTTCAATCTGATCAAGAAGAAGCTGAACAAAAGCTATGTAAGCTATGGGAGGATATTAGGGGTTTACCTGCACTCCAGGTGCCCTGAACTGCTGACCTTTAGTGGGATGTACATCAATGCATCCAAGAGGCTTACCTGTGCCCTCTTCAGCAGATGGGACAGGCAGATCATCAACCCCAGCAGGGCTGCTGCAACACCACTTGCTTCAGGCACCAGGACTATATCAGTCACTCCTCCTCAGGTATCTTCCCCAGCAGAAGAATTGCCTGTTTCTTCTTCTCCTCCTCAAGCTGTTTCTATCCCAGTCACCACCTCAACTTCTTCACCAATCTCAACCTCTATCATCTCATCCCCCATTACAATCTCTTCACCAATTTCACCTCCTCCAGCCTCTACCTCAGAACAATTCCACCCTTTGTTCTCTTATCCATCTTTCACCACTCCATCATTTTCTCTTATAGATGACTCCTTCATGGATGATTCTCCTCCCTCTCCTCCTGAGCTTCCCTCTACATCCTCTTACCAACAACTTCTTCAAGACATACTTTCTCAACCATCCTTCACCCCATCCTTTACCTCTTCCATCTCATCCATCTCCACCTCAGTAACATCTATCTCCACTATTCCTCCTTCAGAGCCATCCATCCTACACCTCCTATCTCCACACTCTCCATTACATCAGCTCCAGCCACCCTCATTCCAGTCTCTTCAACTCCTACCTCTGCTCAAGCCAATCTTGAGCATGTAGATCTTTCAGCCCTGGCAGATAAGCTCTATGTGTTGCTAGCCCCCAGGCTAACCTCACTGCTGGAGACCTCCTTGGCTCCACTCCTGAAACATGTTCAGGAGATGTCTACCAAGTTTTCTTCCTTCCTCTCCTCCCAGGCAATCCCTTCATCTGGGTGCCTTGATTCAGTTTCCACTGAACCCAGGCAGCGGGAGATGCCTTATGAAGCATTGGGTGTGCCTGAGGCTGCTGAAGGTTCAAGTCCTGCTCCTGTTTTTGCAATGGACTTTCAGAGTCTGCTTTCTATATTTGATTCTGTTTATTTCAGTTCTCTGCCAGTGCATCAAGCTGAAGACCTCACTAAGGCCATTGTGCCTATCTCTGTATGTGATCCCAGCCTAATTGCCTCATATGTCAATTCTTTCAAGGCTGTGGATGTTGATGCTTTCAGTTCTGCTGCTACTGTTTCTACAATTGTATCAGAAGATATTGACATGATTTCTGTTGTTGAGGATACTGCTACTACAGAACTTGCTACATATCTGGAAGGATCTGAACCTGCTGCCTCTGTTACTTCTGCCCCTACTGCTTCTCCAATTCCAGCTGCTGCTGCTACTGCTCCTGCTCTGACCCCTGATCAAGTAAAACAACAAGAAAAGTATATAAAGAGTATTGATGACTTATATGATAGACCTCAAAGTTCAGACAGTGATCAGTTTCAAACTGAATCTGATGACTCTTCTAATACTATTGCCAAGAAAAGGAAGGCCAGAAGCAAGGCCATGATGAAGGTTCCTCCTGCTCAAGCTAAAGATTCAAATGACATTCCATACTATATTCTGCATGAATGTCCCATCTCTGAGCCCTGGATGCAGTATTCCAAAAATCAATTAAAAGCTATGAAGAAAAGAAGGAAGTTGGATAAATATGAAAAGGGATCTTCTTAGTTTCAGCCTCCTCCTCCTCCTCCTCCAGATTCAGGGTCAGGTGGAGGCTCAGCTTCTCAAACCCCAGCTTCTAAGCAAAGTTCCTCCCAGTCCTCTCAAAGATACCATCCTAGGGGGCAATACCAAAGGGGTTATCAGTCCAGAAGGGGACAGTATAGAGGAAGTCAAAGAGAACATAGATTTCATGCAAGGGAAGGACAAAGACTCATGGACTCTGCTCAAGGTCCTTTCCCTTATAAACTCAGAGAAAAAGTTGAGACTAGAACTCTTATTGCTTTAGAAACTGTCAATAGATATGAGCCTGCAGTGCCTTTTGAAGATCCAGAGAACAATCCATTGTCATGGACTGCAAGGATGAAAGAACTGGCTACCTTAGATCAGTTGAAGAAAGCTAGAGAACAAGGGAAAGACACCTCTAATATTACTACTCTATCAGATCAAAGAAAATCTGAACTGGAAAGGTATTCTTCAAGAAAATTCTTTGACCCAGTGGACTACATGAAGTTGCATCCTGAGGCTGTGGTTCCCAGGCCTAGAGCTCAAACCTCCTTAGGTGCAGATGATGATAGAAGGTCAAAGAAGGAAGCCCTTAATCCTAACAGAGAAATTATATTTAAGAAAGGAAGTGAAAAGAAGTAATTTCTGTAAGCAGACAACATAATCTCTTTGAACATTTGCTGAAATTCCTTTTGATTGCTGCTATGATTGCTTGCTCTGCTATTTTGTTTTAGCTTGTTGCTCTTCTATATGTTGATTGTAGTTTTTATTTCTGAAATATGTAAATAGTAATCCTAACCCAAATAGGGGGAGATTGTTGGAACACCCTATTACTAATTTGGGTAAGGATCACTATGTTTGTCTTAGGAAATCAGTTTGACCTAGATGTATAGTTAAAAAGGTCATCATTAGAATGTGTTTAGGGCTTAGAATTTAGGTTTGAAGCTGCCCCCCAGGACCATTCAAGGAATCAGACTTAAAGCTGAGGCAAAGAAAATTATCGTCGAGCTTAGGTCGACGAAACGTCGAACTCCGTTCGACGATCTCTGAGCTCAACTATGTTAAATCATCGAACTCCGGTCGACAATCTTCGAGCTCAGATCGACGATCTTTCTTCACTTATTTCTTCAGGTCGCTGAGCTCAGTTCGACGATCTTCGAGCTCAGTTCGACGTTTTCTGTCTGATGATCATTTTCAGTCTCTGAGCTCAGCTCAACGACCTTCTAGCTCAGATCGACGTTTTTCTTGAGAGATCGACGTTTTTGAGGATTCAAATTTAGTCAGACTTTGGAATGTTTTTCAAATTCTCTTAGCATTTATGTTAAGAGATCTGCCAGCCATTTTCATTTATTCTAGAGCAAGTTTCAAGGAATTCTTTTTGAGAATGTTTTATTGGACTTTCCTCTAGAAGACAAAATTTTATGGAAGACATTTAATGTCTGTTAACGGCTATCTTGGACATAGAATCTTCAGAGAATAAAAACTGCTTCTCTTCTTTTCTCTAACACACAGATTTATATACACATACATAGACAGAGACAGAGACAGTGATATACACAGATAAGAAAGAAAAAGAACAAGTGATTCTCAGGACAGTCTGATCAACACAAGAAAACTCAAGTAATCAACCCTGGAGAATCAGTTGAACATTTTGGCATACTGAAAAAGTGATCTTAGCTTCATCTCAAGGACTCCAGACAACTCATCTTTCAGCATCTGCTGAAACCATCTTCTGCTGGAGATCTGAAGCTTCTGAAGACCTATCACCCTAAAGCAAAGCTTCCACTCCTGAACTAGTCAACATCTCAGGGGGAGCTTTGTCAACACAAATCCACTTATGCTTCTCTCTTTGATTGAGACAGAGAAGACAACTTCACTCTTTTTCTTTTCCCTTTCCCTCTGTAAAAGGGTTTTCAAAACTCCCTTCAAAAGTTTTGAATCTGGTTCTGAGAGCCTTGTCAAAACTCAGTGGTGGCAAGACACCTGATCAAAAAATCTAGTTTGGTTTTTGAGCACCTTATCAAAAGCTCATTGGTGCCAGGACACCTGATCAACCCTTCCTGCAATGGATTCCTACCAAGGGTGGTAGAAGAGTGGATGTACCTAGGTTTTTGGGGAACCACTATAGCTCCTTGTGTTTTCTGGTTTGCTTGTGTGTTTTCTTTGCTGTGTGCTGTGCTATTCTTTTTACTGTCTTGTTAATTCTATAGCAGGCACATTACACCTATTTATAAGTTAAATCTTAAAAGTTTTGCTAGTTTAAAATTGTGAATTTACTTTAAATAAACTCTATTCACCCCCCTCTAGAGGTTAGATAGATCTTGTTCTCACTTTCAACCAGTCTTTTCGGCCTGAAGCCTAAGACTTTCTCCTATAGCTATAATAAAGTCAAAGGCGATCACCAAGATCCACCTCAACAACTCACATCAAGTCGAACGACATAGGGTTGGGTATAGTTCAGCTCTTTCCCGATGCTCAAATCGTCGGGCGCAACAAACCACGATTCTTCCCCTTTCCCATTCACAACAATACATAACCATGTTATGTTCTAAGAATGGCTCTCACGGCCAGCATAGCTGAGAACTCTAAGATCTCAGCTAATCATAAAAGCACCTAAGTCTCCACAAGATAGGCCTCATAAATCTCACTGGGAGTTATCGTCGGTGGTTGCGCTACCCCCGCACGGTATGAGACAGAACATGCCTTCTTCCCCAAAACTTGGGTATTTTCTTGGAGACCATCTCCAGTACTCTCTTTGTATCAACCCACATACCCCGCAACTCCAAAAATACTTGTTTAACAACGAAGTCTTCTCCGACACACAAATCAACAAGATAACCATCACCAATCTAGATCAACCTGTCCGGTTGGGCTTCATACAACATACCTATACCGTACTTCGATTCCAGATTCTAAATATAAATGTAATAAGGAAACAACCGATCAATCGATCGGGAGAAATCGCTTCCACGTGCTCGTGGAGCGTCTACCCGTACATGCCAAAACAAAGGACTTCACATGTCCAAGGAGGAAGATTGTTACCCTTGATGTTCATTTTGGCGCCATGGATGAGAAACTAGCCGGATGAAAATGACTGCAACGGACTCACTTCTGTGAATCTGAACTCATCTCGTGACTCGGAGCTCCGAATCTCCAACAATGGCGGAATCTCCTTCTCCTTCCTCTTCCTTGCTCACACCTCTCTCCACCTCTTAAAAAGAGAATGGATTAGGTTAGAATGAGAGATAACTCCTCATCCCACGGACTTAAACCATCAGGAAACACAGCCCACTGTCAGATCGTGACAAATGACCATGATTCAAAATGGCTCTCTATAAAGAGTATTACTGTCGCACGGTAACCCCAATCAGTGGCTTCTCCAGCAAGCGAACCATTCAAATTCTCCAATCACACACCAATATGTTTCCGCACCATAACTATCGTGCTACCACCGCGCGGTATCTCACTAATGCCGAGCGGCAAGCTATGAGTCATATCATTACGATGCTTATGACGAAAGGTCTCTACCACCGACGTTAGTACTAACACATACAAGGTTGTACCTCAACGGAACAGCTCAAGGAACTCCTTACAGATGGTTTGCTCGCGCTCCTATGTGAGCTCCTCAATGCCATAGTTGTCCCATCATACTTTGACCATCCTGGTCACCTTGTTACGTAACTGTTTGATCTTCATGTCTTCGATTTGAATGGGCTTAACCTTCGTCATTAAACCACTTTCAATCGACACTTGATCAACAATAAACACCTGAGTAGGCTCTTTCAATGACTTCCTCAACACTAATATGTGGAATACATCGTGCAAGCCGCTCAACTATGTCGAAAGAGCGAGCCGGTAGGCATCTTCACCAACATGCTCTAAGATCTCAAACGGACCAAGGTACCTCAGACTCAACTTCTTCAAGCGTCGAATCCTCGACACGCCCTTGAATGGTTTGACCTTTAGATAAACTCAGTCGCCACGCTGAACTCGATATTTCGGTGCTTGGAATTATAGTACTTTTCCTACATATCTTGAGCAATCAACAACCTGTAACGACCCCATCCGTTACATGACGTATAGTAGAAGGTCCGGCCGGGGCCCCACACTATATGCCACAAACAGACGGTGAGGTCACAGGATAATACCAAACCATACACGAATCCTAACTCAGAGCATTCTAGCGGAAGCTTTAAGTTGTAATTTGAACTCTAACCAGGAATGTCCAATATATAAACCACCTTTATATATAAAGCCACGGAATGTACAACAAATACATAGAGTTTGGCCTTAAGGCCTTACAGTTCCTCTTTCCACACCGTATGGTTTACAAACCTCGGCGCGCAGGCCGACCATACATGAGTAAAAGAAAACAAGCAAACACATTCGCTTAGCCTTCAAGGGCTAGCCGCAGCAGCAGCAGCAACAGCAGTAGGGCTTCAGCCCTTCATTTACCACTTGGCTCTCCAGCACCTGCATAGGGACAATCCACCCAACCGGTGGCAAACAATGCAACGGTCAGCATTCAGCTGACCCAATTATAACAATCCTACCCCTTTCTCGGGGCATTAGCATTCTTTCCCTGCAAAGCATGACATCATCATATAACAACTATGTGCGCGCAGGCACATTCAAGCCATCACAACTATCGGCCACACGGCCCGACAGTCCATGCACTCAGGGCACATTCTTGGTGTACCGGAATACCAGGGTCAACACCACCGTCTACATGGTATTTGAGCATTCTAGTCTTTCCGGCGCGCGGGCCTAAGACTCTCATTTGGCGCTCCAACAAAACCTATAACCAGGCTTCCAAGTCGGACGGACCTAACGCAGGTACGGATCAGCCACCCCCCGTTGCTCAAGTCGCCGTGCCACCTCGAATACAGAAGTATCCATGGCTATTTATAGGCGCGGGTCGGTTTCACCTTTCCTGTTCGGCAATCTGCCTTTTCATCGAGTTGCAACCCAATGGCTCAACCGCTCATAAAGTGGCAACGCACGGCCACAAGAGTTGCATCCAACCCTCTTCATTTCCTGGACATCATCCAGTACTTCCTGCTGCACCAAGCAACAGGTAGGCACAAGGCAACACAAGCCATAATCACGGAGCCTTCTCCGATATGCAAACAAGCATCACCAATCCAGACCATGTCCAGATGGGCTTCACACAGCATGCCTAGATCCGTACTCCAATTCCGGACTCTAACAAGGGGGACTTCACATATCTACCCCAAGGGACACCACAACCCACCGCACACTCGCGAGGAAGGGTTTTCCCTATGCAATGCAGAAAAGAAGGACTTCACATGTCCAAGAAGGGAGATCGTTACCCTTGTCGATCTCTTGGGAGCCATCGCAAACTAGCCGGTGAGAAAGAACCGCAGCAGCTTTGCCTTCACAACGCCGGCTTCGGATCATGAATCGGACCACGGGAACTCCGCCGGTGGCTTGATCTCCTCCTCCTTCTTCTTCCTCCTCTCTCTTTCTCTCTTCCTTAAGCAAATGAAGAATGAAGTCTTCATCAGCCTCTACTGATTAAATCCATCTAGGAATCACCTGAGCCCTTGGATCCAAAGAGAGAAATCTGAACGGCCATGATTTGCCCAAAAACTCACTTTTTTGGCTGACACGGCCTGTGACACGCCCGTGTCACAGGCCGTGTACCCTTAAGCGGCACACGCGGTATTCGTACCGACTGATCTTTACCAGAACACGGGCATCGACACGCCCGTGTCAAACCTGACACGCCCGTGTCATTCCTGAGACACGCCCGTGTCACCCCTGCCTCATCGAGCTGCAAGCAGTACACGGGTAGGCACACGGCATCGGACACGCCCGTGTCCAACCTGACACGCCCGTGTTCAAGGCTTGGTTCTAGGCCGTGTAACCTTCTGACTCAGAACGCATTTTATTTGAGTGACACGCCCTGGGACACGCCCGTGTCCCAGGCCGTGTACCCCCGACACGCCCTGGGACACGCCCGTGTCCCAGGCCGTGTAAAATGACCTGCACCTCAAAACCTTGAGTCTTTTTGGGGTGTTACACAACCGTTCTTGAATCAAATATATCGTTGAAGTCACATCTTTGACGTCTTTATGTTTATAAAGCTTCGATTCACTTGTTTCTACCCAAGCCAATGGAGTACGACACTTCCTACCGTATAAAGCCTCAAAGGGCACCATTTGAATACTTGCTTGGTAGCTATTACTGTAGCCGAATTCGATCATAAAGAGATGATCCTCCTACCTCTTCTCGAAATCCAGGGAGCACATGCGAAGGATATCTTCCATCATTCTATTTACCCTCTCAGTCTGACCATCCATCTGAGGATGAAATGTCATGCTAAACTTCAGCTTGGTACCCAATAGTTGATGAATAAGCTTCCAATCATTAGATGTTAAGCGCCCATCTCAGTCACTAACGATGCTACGGGGCACACCGTGCAATCGTACGATTTGTCTAGCATAAAGTTCGGTTAACTTTTCCACTGAATCATCCCTTCGATTTGGAATGAAGTGTGCTATTTTTGTCAATCGGTCCACGATCACCCAAACAAAATCGTTCTCGCATTTCCATCTCGGTAAACCGTGCAGTAAATCCAAAGATATATCATCAAACTTCCATTCCGGTATTGGTAACGACTTCAGGAAACCACTGGGTTTTTGATATTTTGCCTTCACAAGGGCACAAGTTTGGCACTTCGCCACATAGAGTGCTATGTACTTATTCAACCCTTGCCACCAGAATAACTTTTTGATGTCTTTATATATTTTTGTGCTCCCCGGGTGGATCGAGTACTTGGTAAAATGAGCCTCATAGATCAACTCCTTACGTAAGGTGCCAAACTTTAGGATGCACAAACGATCGTCTTTCCGCAAAAGACCATCTTCATAAGAAAACTCAATATTGGAATCATCCATGGTCTCCTCTACGCAGCGCTTCATGCTTTCATCAAGCTCTAATGCTTGTCGAATCCTGTCTGCAAGGTCACATTGCACCTCCGTCTAGTTCAAGCATGCATTCACCGTAGCATTCTTCTCGACGCAAGAGATGTCCAACGTCTCCAACTCATGAATCAGACACTCATCATGCATCTATTACCAATTTGCTCGTGTTGGAGCCTTGCAACTCAGCGCATTCGCGACCACATTTCTGTTACTGGGAATATAGTGTATCTTGAAGGTGTAGTCCTCGAGGAACTCCATCCACCTCCGCTGTCGCATGTTCAAGCCCTTCTGATCTATAAAATACTTCAGACTCTTATGGTCCGTAAAGATATTGATCTTCACGCCATATAGGTAGTGCCACCACAGCTTAAGAGCGAATATCACGACCGCAAACTCTATGTCATGGACCAGATAATTCTTCTCATGCACTTTCAGTTGGCGAGATCCATAGGCTATAACCTTTCCAAAATGCTGAAGAATGCAACCTAAGCCGCTCCCTGAGGCATTGCTATAGATTTCAAAGCCTTCTGTTCAACATGGCAAGCACAACACAGGCACCGTAGACAGATGACTTTTTAACTCCTCAAAAGCTCGCACGCACTCTGGCATTCAAACAAACTTCCGATTCTTCCTTGTCAATGTAGTGAGAGGTAAAATAATTCTCAAAAATTTCTCCATGAAGCGCCTATAATAGCCGACAAGTCAAAGGAAACTTCTGACTTCCGCTATAGTAGCAAGTATAGGCCACTCTCGTATCGCCACTATCTTTGCTGGATCCACAGCAACACCCTCTCCACTAACTACATGACCAAGAAAAGCCACTGAAGATAGTCATAACTCACACTTAGAGAACTTGATATATAGTCGATTCCTCCTCAGGGTTTGCAGAACTGATTCAAATGATTCACATATTCTTCTTCTGACTAAGAGTATACAAGTATGTCGTCAATAAAGACGATCAAAAGTAGGTCCAAATACTCTCAAAAGATCCCGTGCATCAAGCCATAAACACCGATGGCGCATTAGTGAGCCCAAATGGCATTATAGTGAACTCATAATTCCCATAGCATGTGACAAACGTTGTCTTGGGAATATCACTTTCCCTGATCCTCAACTGATAATAACCAGACTTCAAATCCAACTTTGTATATACGGTTGATCCAGCCAGCTGATCAAACAGAACATCGATTCTCGGAATTGGATACTTGTTTTTCTCCGTCAGCTTATTCAGTTCATGGTAGTCAATGCATAGACGCAAGCTTCCGTCCTTCTTCTTCACAAAGAGGACCAATGCACTCCAAGGTGACATACTTGGTCGTATATATCCTTGCTCTAGAAACTCCTACAAATGAACCTTCAGTTCCACCATCTTCTTTGGCATCATACGGTATGGTGAGCGTGACACAGGTTTCACACCTGACAATAACTCAATAGCGAAGTTGATCTCTTATTGGGGTGGAATCCCAAGGAGATCCTTAGGAAAAACATCCGCAAACTTTGACATAATTAGGACGTCACTCAAACTGGATTTCGTCTCTACAACCTCCAATAGTGTAAAGAATAACTCCGCACCCTTCCGAATCGCCTTGACCACTTGGAGAGCAAACATCAGAATCTTGCTCGATTCTTGAGTACCAGTAAATTTAGTCTCGTGTTCGGTATTTTGTCCTAGGTGGCTTCCTTTGAGTTACAATCAATGCATGCATGCTGCTCCGAGAGCCAGTCCATGCCAAAGATTACACCAAACTTAGAAATTGGCAGTATAGATGCTTCCAATCTAAAGTTATGAATTCATATCCACACCTGAACTCAATATGACCTATCTGCACACATCACACATATGTTAGGTAGCAATATATCCAATCTATCTTTCTATATAGAAGAAGGAAATCCGATATGCAACACGAAGTCCTCAGATAGAAAGGAGTGAGAAGCCCATGTATCAAACAGTGCTCTCGCCAGATAATCCAAGATTAGGACAAAGCATAATACAAAAAAGTTACACACAAACAACGCACAAGGTAACAAGTATATTAAGTAATAGAAAGCAATATACTAAACGGTACCTGTCACCACGTCGCTTTGCTTTATGGCCTTCTGCTGGCTAAGATTATATACTATGGGCTGAGCTGGAGTATAATGAGATGCAGTTGATTCCACTACCTTATCCTTCAAAGCATAAGATGCTCCTGCCTTTTTCTCCATCTTTGGAGGGCCACTCCAACTATCGCGGGCTATGTGTCCCAGCTTTCCACAACTATAACAAATTACTGGGCCTCGCCCAGAAGTTGCTCTAGACACAATAGAAGAAGGAGCTGGTCCAGAATATTTGGACTTCTTATAGCACCTTCGATGCCCAATCTTTGAAGAGCTCAGTACTTTGAACTCTTGCTTCTTCACAGACAAGTCTGTAACACTTTCATCTGTCACATAGGATATAACAGAAGGTCCAGTCGGGGCACCACGCCATATTCTGCGGATAGTTAGTGGAGTTACGTATTGAAGCCATAATCCAATTACGTATCCTAACATAGAGTGTATTCAAGCGGAAGATAAGTTTAATAGTTTGGAACCCAACCATATGATTGTCCACTAAACCCAAGAAGGAACGATAAAACAAATACATGAATTTTATGGCCTTAAGGCCTTACAAAGTTTCCTCAAATAATATTGTTTTACATATTCATCACGCAAGACAACCACACATGAAACAATAAATAGAGAAGGGTAACTTCGCTTTGGACTTCAAGGGCCGACTTAGCAAACATGGGCTCCAGCTCGTTATTTCCCGCTTGGCTCAGCTGCACCTGCATAAAAACATTCCACCCCAATGGTGGCAAATGTAGCAATGGTCAGCATTAGTTGACCAAATTATAATGACCCCGTCCCTCACTCGGGGTGGCGGTGCTCCTTATTTGCAGGCATTTAGCATAGATATATAGAGGTAATCAGAACATGCAATTTAAGCACCATTCACCATAGACGTTGGCATGGCTGGCCATACGCCCCGTGCACTCAGGGAACATTGACGGTGTGTTGAGATTCAAGCCCCACCTCCATCCTCAAGATAGTACCTTTGTGCATTTCTAGTATTTCTGGCCTATAGCCTGAGACTCAATTCTTCCTATGCAACTACAAAGTTAAGACGCTCACTTGAATTGGATCCATGACACTGACTCACTCCAAGTCGATCGCCATAGGGTGGGTACTGGTTAGCCACATCCCATTGCTCAAACCGTCAGGCTCACAAGCCACGATGCGGGTCAGCTCCCCTTTCCAAATTACACAATACATAACCACGTTATGTCTAAGGCTGGCTCTCATGGCCACAATAGATAAGAAATTTAAGCTCATGGCTCAACTTACAGGCCCCCAGGTCTCCACGAGACAGGCCTCACAAACAATGTCCCCTAGGTCTCCACGAGATAGGCTTCACAAAATATTGCTCATTGGGAGTTACCACCGGCGGTAGAGTTACCGCCGCATGGTAGAGGACATACTATCGATTCTTCCCCTCCAAATGGGTGTTTTCCTGGAGTCCTTCTCCAATACTCTCTATGCAATAACCTACATACCCCTTGACTCCGAAATTTATATGCTACCACGGAGTCTTCTCTGGCATTCAAACAATCCTCTCCAATCCAGACCAACTTGTCTGGATGGGATTCACACAACATGTCTATTCCGTACTTCGATTCTGGATTCTAAATGTAAAGATAATGGGGATACACAGATCAACCCGTCAGGAGAATCGCTTCCACGAGTTTGTGGAGCATCTACCCTTACATGCCAAAACAAAGGACTTCACATGTCCAAGAAGTAAGATCGTTACTCTTGACGTTCATTCGGCTCCATGCAAGAGAATCTAGCTAGATGGAAATGACCGCAACGACTTTACCTCCGTAGATCCGAACTCGGCTCGTGAATCGGAGCTATGAAACTCTAATGATGGCGGGATCTCCTTCATCTGACTCTCCTCCTCTCTCCTCCAGCAGCTCAGAAGAAGTTAGAATCAAAAGAAATGAATTGAAAACATAACTTCCTAGGCTTTAAACCGGGCTACTACCACATAGTATCTAGCTACCTCCACGCGGTACCTCAATCGACGACTTGTTTCGCATGCCCATTGCCCAAGACCTCAATCACGGGCCGACACGTGGCCACGCCGTTATAGCCCTGCTACCGCCGCGCGGTAACTTACTACCGCCACACGATACCAAGTGCGCTGGTTATGATACAGCCACTACCGCCACGCAATACCCACTATCACTGCGCAGTATAAGGCCGAGAGCTATGCAAAATGATATGGCAACTCTAACACAAGTGGAATTGCTATCGCCGAGCGGTAGCTCACCGAAGGCTCTGCTTCTAACACTGCCAAGCTACTGCCACGCTGTAACCCACTATTGCCGCGTGGTAGCTCACATAATCGCACTCTGTCCACAGGAAACTTGGGGCATTACAAATCTCCCCCACTTAAAAAAATTTTGTCCCGAAATTTACACCTTGCAGTAAAGTATAGTAGTATCAATATTACAAGTGCATACCTCAAAGAAATAGCTCAGAAAACTCGCCTCTCAATGTTTGCTCGCGCTCCCATGACAATTCCTCATGCCCACAGTTGTCCCAACAGACCTTGACCATCCTTATAGACTTATTCCGAAGCTGCTTGACTTCCATATCGTCAATACGAATGTGCTTGACCTTCGTTGTCAACCCACCATCAATCGACACCTGATTCACATCAATCACATGCGTAGGCTCTTATACCGCCTTCCGCAATACCAATATGTAGAATACGTCGTGCAAACCACTTAGTTTCATTGAAAGCTTCAACCGATAGGAAGTTTCACCAATGCGCTCAATAATAGGACCTTGAACAGTTTGATCTTAAGGTAAACCTAATATCCCAAAGCCAACTTGACATTTCTGTGTTTGGCGTTATAATACTTAGCCTGCCTATCTTGAGCAATCAACATCCGCTCCCGGATTGTACGAATAGTCAAAGTTGCATCCTCGTCTTCCTTCCATTTAAATAACTTTGATTCTCCCGTCTCCAGCCACGACAAGGGAGTATGACACTTTCTACCATAAAGGGCCTCGAAGGGTGCCATTTCAATACTTTCTTGGTAGCTAATGTTATAGGCAAACTCGATCATATATAAGTGGTCCTCCCACCTCTTCCCAAAATCTAGGGCACAAATGTGAAACATGTCCTCCATCGTCCTATTTACCCTCTCGGTCTGACCATCTGTCTACAGATGAAAGGCCGTACTGAACTTCAGCTTGGTACCCAACAATTGATGTATAAGCCTCCAATCGTTAGACATGAAGCACCCATCTCGGCCACTAAAGATGCTACGGGGCATACTGTATAATCGTATGATATTGTCTACGTAAAGCTTCTCCAGATTTTCCACTGAGTCGTCCTTCCTATTCGGAATGAAGTGCGACAACTTTGTCAAACAATCAATGATCACCCAGATGGCATCATTCCCCTTCCGCGATCTCGACAAACCGTGCACGAAATCTATAGATATGTCCTCAAACTTCCATTCCGGTATAGGCAATGACTTTAAAAATCCTTCGGGCTTCTGACATTCGGCCTTCACTAGGGTATATGTATGACACTTCGCCACATATAAAGCTATGTCTTTCTTCAATCCTGACCACCAAAATAGCTTTTTCATGTCTTTAAACATCTTCATGCTCCCCGGGTGGATTGAGTACTTGGTGAAATATGCTTCGTACATTAACTCCTCCCGTAATTTTCCTACCTTTGGAATACACAATCGACTGTTCTTCCACAATAGGCCATCATTAACAGTAAATTGGGCATCTGACCCATCCAAAGACTCTGCTGTGTAGTGTCTCATACTATCATCTAACTCCAACGCCTGCCAAATCTGGTCTACGAGGTCATACTGCACTTCCATCCAGTTCAAACATGCTTCAGCACTAGACTTCCTATCAACACAAGAGATCTCCAAGGCCTCCAAATCTCAAAAAAGACGCTCGTCATTCATCTGTATCCAGTTGGCTGGTGTAGAAATCCTACAACTTACCGCATCCGTAACAACATTTTCCTTGCCAAGAACATAATGTATTTTGAAAGTATAGTCCCTAAGGAACTCCATGCACCTCCGCCGTCACATATTCAAGTTCTTCTGATTTAACAAATATTTCAGGCTCTTATGGTCGGTATAAATATCGATCTTTACGCCATACAGGTAGTGCCTCCAAAGATTCAGAGCGAATATCACATACGCTAACTCCAAATCATGGACCGGAGAGTTCCTCTCGTGCACTTTCAATTGGCACGAGCCATATGCTATCACCTTCCCATATTATAACAAAATGCAGCCTAAGCCTCTCCCTGAGGCATCACTATAGATTTCATAGCCCTTCGAACCACATGGAGAGCACAAAATAGGCACCGTGATTAGACTAATTTTCAATTCTTCAAAAGCTTACGCACACGCTGGTGACCAAACAAACTTCTGATCCTTTCTTGTCATGGTCATGAGGGGTAACGCTATCCGCGAGAAGTTCTCTACGAAGCGCCTGTAGTAGCCAGCAAGTCCCAGAAAACTCTAGACTTCCGCCATAGAGGACAGCACATGCCACTCCTGTATCACAACAATCTTCGTTTGATCTACCGCGATTTCCTCTCCACTAACAACATGACCAAGGAATGCTACTGAAGACAGCCAAAACTCACACTTAGAGAACTTGACGTGCAACAGACTACTCCTCAGGGTCTCCAAAATAGTGCTTAAATAATCCGCATAATTGTCCTCAGACTGAGAGTACACTAGAATATCACCAATAAAGACTATCACGAACTGATCCAAATACTCCCAGAACGTCTGATTCATCAAGTCTGTAAACACGGATGGCACATTCGTCAGCCCAAACGGCATGACAGTGAACTCATAATGCCCATATCGTGTACTGAATGTCGTCTTGGGAATGCCACTTTCCCTGATTCTCAACTGTAATACCAAGATTTCAAATCTAGCTTCGAGTACACATTCGATCCAACTAGTTGATCGAACAGATCATCAATCCTCGGAATCAGGTACCTATTCTTCTCTGTAAGCTTATTTAATTCTCGATAATTGATACACAACCCCAGACTTTTGTCGTTCTTCTTCATGAAAAGGACCACTGTGCTCCAAGGTGACTAACTTGGACACACATATCCTTGCTCTAACAGTTCTTGAAGCTGTACTTTCAACTCCACCATCTACCTCGGTGCTAAGTGGTACGGAGATCGCGACACAGGTTTGGCACCTGAAACCAACTCGATGGTGAAATCGATCTCTCTCCGAGGTGGAGCTCAAGGGACATCTTTGGGGAAAACGCTAGCAAACTCTGACACCACAAGAATACTGATCAGACCAGGCTTGGGCTTCTTAGCTGCTAATTGGGTGAAGAATAACTCCGCACCCTCACAGACTGCTTTGACTACTTGGAGGGCAGACATCAACATCTTGCTCGATCCCTTCATAACATAGAAAGTAGTTTCATGACCTGTATTAACCCCTAGTTTGTCCATCTTGAGATTGCAATCGATGTATGCACGTTGCTTCGAGAGTCAATCCATGCCAAAGATCACATCAAACTATACTATCGGAAATAGTGAAGCTTCCAAGTCAAACTCTTGATTCCCTATCCGTACCTTTACACAACAAACTCTATCTGCGTGCATCGAACAACTGTTAGGCAGCAGTACATCCAATCTATCCTTGGCCATAGAAGAAGGTACTCCAATACGCGACACGAAGTCCTCAGATAGGAAGGAGTGCAAAGCCCCTATATCAATAAGTTCTCTCGCCGGACAGTCCAAGATTAAGACAAAGCCTAATATAAGACATTCATACAACAAACACATGGAGTGTAAGGTCTGGAAAGCAATAAAGCTAAAATATAAATTATACCTTTAATCACATCGCCTTACTTAATGGCCTCCTGCTGGCCAAGGTTGTAAACTCTGGTTGGGCTAGAGCATGGTGGGATGTGGTTGACTCCACCATCGTCCCTTTCTCAGTATAAGATGCTCCTGCCTTCTTCTCTGACTTGCCACTCCAAAACTCGCGGGAAATGTGTCCCGGCTTTCCACAATTAAAATAATAAATTGGGCCTCCCCGTCTAGACGATGCTTTAGAAGTAATAGATGAAGAAGTCGGTCCAGCAGATTTGGGCTTCTTGTTCCACCTTCGATGCCCAGTCTTTGATGAACTTGGTACTTTAAATTCTGACCTCTTTAATGCAGAGTCATTTTTATGTTGTACGCGCTTCATGTCCTGCTCCAGAGATCGGGCTGTATTAACCAAGGTCAAAAAGCTCTACATCATAGGACCTGAGAGCAGCAACCTCTGATCATCTTGCAATCCTTCATAGCAACGATTGGTCATACGCTCCTCATCAGTAAAGGTAAATCACGCATATCGCCCCAATCTCGTGAAATCATGCACGTATTCTTGGAATCGACACTATATTTAACAAAATATTTTCAATTTCATATGTATTGTTTGTAGATATACTTAAGCATAATTTAATTTCAATTAGTCAACTATGTGATAAAGGCCTAAATGTTATATTTGAATCCTCTACAAACACTTGCAAGATTATAGATGCAAAAACTAGTAGTGTTTACTTACTGCTCATAGAACTCATAATGTTTACACTATTAGTTTTGAAGATATATCTTCCTTTGATTTGAAATGCTTAGTTACTAAGAATGAGGAATTAGACCTTTGGCATAGGAGACTAGGACACTCTAGAAGTAAACAAATTGTCAAACTATCGAAACATAAACTTGTTCGTGGACTCCCAAAATTATGCGGTAGTTTGAACTCCTAATGCGCACCATGCCAAAAAAGGAAATTTGTTAAAACCTCATTCAAAAGCAAAAATGACATTTCCACATCTAGACCACTTGAACTTCTTCACATGGATCTGTTTGGTCCTCTTAGTACGTGTAGTCTTAGTGTAAAACGATACAAGTTTGTTCTTATAGATGACTACTCCCGTTATTGATGGACGATCTTCCTTACAAATAAATCTGACAAATTCTTTGAATTCACTAATCTATGAACTAGACTTCAAAATGATAAGGAACTAAAAATTAAATGCATAAGCTCAGATAAAGGTGGAGAATTTGAGAATGAAAACTTCACAAAATACTGTAATAATTTAGGAATTAAGCACAAGTTCTAAGCCCCAAACACTCCTCAACAGAACGGGGTAGTACAGAAAAAGAACCGTACACTTGAAGAACTAACCCACACAATACTTGCCGAGTTCGGCTTGTCTTGATATTTTTGGGCAGAAGCGGTTCACACAGCAAGTTATGTGATGAATCGAGTCATGCTTCGCCCCATTCTTAAGATAACTTTATATGAGCTCTACTTCAATAAGAAGCCATCAGTATCATATTTTAGAGTCTTTGGTTGTCTGTGCTTTATTTTAAACACTAAGGATCACTTATAAAAGCTTGACGAAAAATTAGACCATGGCATCCTATTAGGATACTCTAGTACGAGTCATGCCTATAGGGTCTATAACAAACGAACCTTAGTTGTTAAAGAATTGGCTCACATACACTTTAACAAAAATACACCAACCGAATAACCTAGGCTAAACGAAGAGGAAGTTGATGACGATGCACAGTTAGATGATAAGGGTGAGGAGAGAGAAGGGACAGTTGATGTTCCAACTCACGTAGATGGATATAGGCCTCCACGCACTCTAAATTTCTTAAAGCAACATCCACGAGAACTAATAATAAGAGGGCCCTCACATGGAGTTAGAACTCGGTCAGCCTTGCATGAATCCTTCTCGAACCTCTGTTTCTTATCTGAAAGTGAACATAAAGAACATCTCAGAAGCTTTAAAGGATGAATCGTGGTTTTTAGCTATGAATGAAGAACTAAATCATTTTGAGAGAAGTAAGGTCTGGGTATTATTGGAGCTTTCTGATATCAATCCAGTTATCGGTCTAAAATGGGTATACAAAAATAAACTTGATGGTGACTCTAGGATAACTAGAAATAAGGCTAGGTTGGTGGCACAAGGTTACTCACAAATAGAGGGTGTGGATTTTGAGGAATCATTTGTGCCGGTTGCACGTCTTGAATCCATTCGTATGTTTTTGGCGTTTGCGAGTTATAAACAAGTTTAATTATATCAAATGGATGTTAAGAGTGGATTCTTGAATGGATATATTAAGGAAGAGGTATATGTCGAGCATCCACCCGGGTTTAAGAACGCCGACTACCCAAATCACATATATAAGTTGGTGAAAGCCTTGTACGGATTGAAGCAGGCACCCCGTGCTTGGTATGATCGGCTCACGTCTTTTATCCTAGAACATGTCTTTAGGATGGGTAGTGCAGACACCACTCTATTTGTGAAGCACGAGAATCTTGATCTAATTCTTTTATAAATTTATGTTGATGATATCATTTTTGGGGCCACAAATGAAAAATTATGCAAAGAAATTGTCACTTTAATGCAATCTGAATTTGAAATGAGCCTAGTTGGAGAGTTAATATATTTCTTAGGATTTCAGATTTCTTAACGTAATGATGGAATTTTTATAAGTCAATCGAAATACATAAAAGATATGCTTGTGCAATTCGGCTTTGAAATATGAAACAAGTCAAAACTCCAATGAGTGCTTCTCTAAAATTAGGAAAGGATGAGAGTGGCATTTCCGTGGACCAAACTATATTTAGAGAAATGATCGGATCACTACTCTACTTAAGTGCTTCTAGGCCCGATATTACATTCGCGGTGTGTCTTTGTGCTAGGTATCAAGCCAATCCTAAAGAATCTCACTTCAAAGTTGGTAAACATATCTTTAGGTATCTTATAGGCACCCAAAATCTTGGCCTTTGGTACCCCCCACACCACTGGCTTCACACTCCACGAGTACTCCAACTCTGATTAAGATGGATGCTCACTTGATCGCAAGAGCACAAGTGGTACTTATCACTTCCTAGGTCCGACACTAGTCTCTTGGTCAAGTAGAAAACAAAACTCTGTTGCCCTCTCTAATGCTGAAGTAGACTATATTGCCTTAGGAAGTTGTTGCATACAAGCACTTTGGATGTCAAAAATGTTAGAGGACTTTGTCATAGTCTTTAGTAATGTTAACCTTAGGTGCGACAACAAGAGTGTCATAGACTTGACAAATAATCCAATACATCACTCTCATTCCAAACATATTGACGTTCGTCATCATTTCATTCGGGGTCACATTAAGAAAGAGAACGTGAGAGTAAGCTTCATTAGAACAGACGATCAACTAGCTGATTTCTTCACAAAACCCCTCCCCGATGCTCGTTTTTTGCTACTTCGACTTGAGCTGGGCATTTTGGATCTCACTTCCTAGTCATGCTGCATCACCAACTATCATTGGGTCATTTTTTAATTTTTCTTGATTTCTGTGTGTTACCGCCGCATGGTAGACTTAGCCCTGGTGGTATGTTGTTTTTTGTGTTTCTGTTTCTATTTATTTCTACTCTTTCATTTATTATCTTTAAAAACAAAAATAAAAATTGAAATATCCCACAAAAATCCAAAAACATGTCATATTTTCCATTTGTTTTCGTTGTTTATTTGTTTTGCTTTGTGAAATCAGAAAATAAAAAAAAATTACAAAACCCAAAATACAAAAAAAAATGTGGATTGTTAACTCTTAGGACACACTTGGCTATAACCGAGAACACAATGATTATGTACACTGTTTGATTTAGGATTGTCAATCCCTATGACCATTGTCTGCTTATGTCATGATGTGTCAAATCTATAGGTACTTCGCTACTGAGTACGAGTAGACATGTTAGTGTATGTTGCATATGTCTCTATGTATGTGTGAGGATTTAGGTAGCATAATGACTTTACACTATTCACACATCCCTCGACAGAGCACTCAGGTAGAAAATATATGCTTATATACTATAACTCGTGATATTGTGTCTAACATGTTAGGAATAACTTGAATAATCAATGTCACGATATACATGTGTTTATATAAATGTTAGAACATTGGGCTAACTCTCTAGTGGTCAAGTCTTGTGTATACAAGTTAAAGTGTATCTATCTATGTGGGTAGATTTCGATTGATTCGGGGTCCTTGAAATGAATGTTATACTACTGATAGTATAAAAAACTAAATGAAAATAGACTATGCATGCTATCAACTCTTGTGTTAAGGATACCCCCAATCACTACTCACTCCTCTTGATAAGTATTTATGAGTATTGTGAGGACGAGCACCTTGTTCCAAAGAATCATTTCGATCTTGTGCAAAGACTAGACCTTATGCTTAGTGCCCCTTGTTCTAGTCTTGGTATGACGTAGATAGAAATGTGACGTGATTTTTCACTCTATTCCTCTCGTGATAACATATTGATTATTGAGATAAAAAATGTAATAAATGTTATTTCTACTTGGTGTTTTCTCTTTTGATGCTATACGTTCACACATCATTGCTCTATCTAACGCTTCCATGCATAAGAATTGGACTAAAACTTCATTGTATGTCTATAGAATGTAAGTACTAGTACACGATTTCTATTCTTGACGTGTACAATGTTCCTTTGTATTAATTCTATAAATCTCTTAACATTGTACTCTAAATCATTGTGTGCTTAGTTTAACTTGTGATTTCCAATTCATTTTTACTCTGAAAACTCATTTAAATTGCCTTTGTGTACTTCGCTCATTTGTTTGACCCGTATGCTTTATATTCTCTGATATATGTTTGGTCACCCATATTATATTAGCCTCTCAATTCACTTTATAACGTGCACTGTTTGCTATCTGCATCACGCTCATCATATACTGCATTTTCTCTCCCATACATGCGTATGGTTTCTTTTGGTCTAGCCCACTCCCTTTCAATAAAATCAAAGGGGGAGAATAGAATGTTCATGAGTCATGGGTTAGGGAAGATCATATATAGGGGGAGCTTGTTACGCTGTGTGCACATAGATAGGGGGAGCGCATAGAACATGCATATAGGGGGAGCGCGTGTGTAGGGGAAGTGTTATGTAACTTGAAACCTGACCTTTTAATGATTATCTATTATATGCGCTGTATCATGCATCTCCTTTACTATATCTCATGAACCAGATTTTATATTATAAAAAAGGGGAGATTGTTGGAGCCAACGATTCACATATCCTCAGTGTGACAATGTCAAATCCCAGGTTATATTTGATCACATGTGTGCTTGGTATAGTGTGTAGGTTTACAAGTTCAAGCAAAGCAAAGAATTCAACTTCTGTGGCCTACCGCCACACGCTAGTGCTATTGCCACGCGCTAGCGCTACCGCCGCGCGCTATCCCAAATTAATTTGAGTAGGCGTTTGGGAACCTACCGTATGGCGTTAGAACTACCTCCCACGCTAGCCCTGAGATTAATTCAGCTAGGTGCTATGTAAGCTACTGTGTAGTGCTATCTTTCTACCGCACAGTGCTAGCTTACTCAACGCTCGACAAGATAGATTCGTCGAGATGATAAGAGTACCACCAGGTGATAACTTTCTACCGTGCCCCGCTAGCATGAAAAAGAAGAAAATTATATTCTCCGAATATTTTTTCAAATTATGCGTGACAGCTGTCACGTCAATGCATGAAGACCTAGCGTTGGGCGCTAGTCTTATCGCCGACGTTAGCCTGTTTTTAAAAGACGTATAAAAGGCGTCTCGTTTTCTATTTTCCTTAGTGAGACGAATTGATACTTAGAGATTTCATTCCTAGGGTTCGGTAGCTGCCTCTGAACACCATTCGTCCGTCTCTATCGAAGGAAGAGAAAACCGCCTCCCTCTCATTCGCGCACGAAGATATCCGACAAGCCAGGGACTACAACGACTATGAGGAGTTGATCGGTTGCAACCACATGAAGATATCTAACACTGATCACGGATCGCTCAACGAAGGAGTCGTCTTGAGGGAGATTCAATCTTTAATATTTTTATACTTGTTGTACTTTTTCTTTTCTGTATTCTTGTGGTAAAGGAAATCAATCGGTAAGGGTCGTCAGAATCCGGGGAGGATTTTGTGAGAAATCATCCCGGGTAAGGGACGTCTAGATCGGGGGATCTAGCAAGGCTCTAAGACACTTCATTGCGTGAAGGGTAAGAGCCGACTCGAAGACCTTTCTTGGAGGGAAATGGAGAGACATAACCAATCCGGGTAGTGGGTCGGTATAGAAAACAAAAAGAGTCTCTTCATTCACCGCCTCCGATCTCCGGCGTCACGTAGATCAAACTTTTGTAACTATAAAACACCTTTTGATTTTTATTGAATAAATTTATTTGTTCTCTTTTTTCTTCATATATCATCCTGGTTGTTCTCTGGTGGATCTTTGAAGTGGGTATAATTCTCCAAGAAGAAATATGCCTAGGAAATGAGGTTTGTGACCTACCGCCGCGCGCTAGCTTCCAAAACTGGTTTTTGCTGGATCAAAATTGTTCGAATTTTAATTAAAACTTAAAACCTAATTCACCCCCTCTAAGGTTTGCCACACGATCCAACAGTATTGGCCTTGAGCCAGTTTACCTAAAATCTGATAGATTTGATCTCTGTGGATAGATCCTATCTGAGTTCTTTGATGGAATCATATATATAGTGCTCTAACTGTCTTCTTTGATAATCTAGTAGACCTTTCTATTGCACTAGGAATGTGGAAGACATTGGATCAACTTGATGAGATGTCTCTTGGTCATAGAAATCATCATCCTTCTCTTATCTTGCAAATTCTCTGAATTCTGAGTCAGCCATCTTGTACTCAGAGGAATGAGCATCATCATCAACAGCACCCTTGTAAGATTTAGATGATTCTATTGAATACACTGTCTCTGGATCAGGGAGTTCAGTGTGAATCTCCCCCTCAGCCTCAGCACTATCTAATGGAATTTGCTGGTCTCCATCAACTGATGTGAACACTTCCTGGTTTGGTGTAATTTGAACTTGCTCCCCCTCACCCTGAGGGAAGAAGAGCATCTCTGCATCATCAATAGGAATCTGATTTATCTTGCTCTATAGACTTTCCAAGCATGAATCAATCTGAGCTTGGACTGTATCAACCTGCTTACCCTCAATAGGATCATCTATCTTGACATTCTCCCCCTCAATGTTTGTACAGATGTTGTCCACTACTTACTAGTCAGTACTTCAATTATTTCAGCTGGAATCTCTTTAGACTGAGATCCACTAAGTTGAGTTCTTGCTGTAGGTTCTGAGGATATTGAGACCTGAGCACTCATGTCTCTTCTTGTTCCTTTAGAGGAATCAAACAATTAAGGGTCATGTGGCTCTTCTTCACTGCTCTCTAAAGAGCTGCTACTAGTGTTTTATTCAGTGATCATAACTGCCTTCTTTTCTTGTCAGTAGGTTGCTGGTGTGGGAGCAAGACTCTATCCCACCTGTCAAACATCTTTGAGTCCATCCTCCTCATGTGATGGATCTTTGTTCTTAGTCTTATGTTGAGGATCCCTAGAATAGAGGCGTGAAAGTACAGAGATAAAATTCTTCCCAGGTTTGGCTCTGGGGCACATTCCACTATTCTGTCAAACAAAACCTTCCCCAGTTAGTCCTTTTAGATAAAATTATCCATGCCATTACTTCAAACATTTTCTTGTAGATCTTATCATGAGACCCAGTTTTGCAGAGCAGAACCTTGCCGATAACATCTACTAGAAACTTGCCTTTAAGGTTCATTTGCTTCCTCAGAATGGAGCCAGTGACGTGCTTTGGTAGTCCACACCATTTGAGGGCAGATTTCACATCATCCTGATACAGGTCATCTTCTTCATCTGGTTGTTTGGACTTGGGCAGATTCAGTACTTTGATCAGTTGCCTGGATGCGATCTTTAGCTTGTGCCACTGACAGATGATCTGATCTTGGTGGAGGATGAGTCGATGGTAGCATTTGAATAGAGTTTCAGAACTTCTCGCTTCTATAACAATATCGGCTCTGACAGTACACACTCTAGGTCGGCGACCTGTAGTAAGTGGAGAACAAGTAGAAATTCCTCTAGAGCAACCTTGAACCATTCCGAACCAATTTAGAACCCTCGAAAAGGAAATCCTTTCCTTTTCGCACCATTTAACCTTTAAATGTCTTGAGTTTGCTCGAGATTTCATCATAGGGAGGCAGAAAGTCGAGAAGGGCTAGGAATAATGTATTTTATTCTGAGCACACACACTTCTATTTATACTTACCTCTTATTTGAGAATGTGGAGAGGCGCATACCTGTCGTGATAATCACGAGGAGATTAACGGCTGAGATTAATCCCATAAGATAGCCACAATCATAAGTCCCTGGGAGAATTTGCTGAGTTGACTCGACGCCCTCGACAGCTATAGTTGTCTCAGTGCACTCGACGCTCGAACACTTAGTCTTAGCGCTTTCAATGCCCAAAGTTGTCTCGACGCATTCGACGCTTAGACACTTGGTCTCAGCACACTCGACTCCTGGACACTTAGTCCATATCTACCTTAATATCCTATAAGGGTCAACTCTTCCTGCAGCACATATGCATGAAAAAGCACTGAAGCTACACTAAGTTCAATATGCCCAACTCAATTTTGAAGGTGTTGAACTTGGCTTCATTTAGTGGTTTAGTGAAAATGTCAGCCACCTGTTTGTCTGTGGGGACAAAATCAAGACAAATGTCTTCTTTTTCGACATGCTCCCTAATCTTTATGTGCTTAGTCCTGCTAT
Source organism: Platanthera zijinensis (assembly GCA_039513925.1). Lineage (NCBI taxonomy): Eukaryota > Viridiplantae > Streptophyta > Magnoliopsida > Asparagales > Orchidaceae > Platanthera > Platanthera zijinensis. The sequence continues at coordinate 22,463,228 of CM077097.1, forward strand.
GAGACACATGATTCTTAGCAATAAAGATTGCACTAGAAGAATCACAGAACATTGGAGTTCTACTTTGGTGGAGATTGTAGTCTTGGAGTTGATGCTGAATCCATAGTAGTTGTGCACAACAACTTCCGGCTGAGATATATTCTGATTCAGCTGTGGAGATGGCCACACTTATTTGTTTCTTGCTGCTCTAAGAAATCAATCTTCTCTCTAGAAATTGACAGGTTCCTGAAGTGTTTTTCCCGTCTTCTTTACAACCTGCAAAATCTGCATCTGAATACACAATTAGCTCAAAGTCATTATTCCTATGGTACCGGAGACCAAGATTAGGTGTGCCCTTGAGATATCTCAGAATTCTTTTTGTTGCAGAATAATGAGACTCTTTAGGTCTAGCTTGGTATCTAGCACAAGCACATGTAACACACATAATGTCTGGCCTACTAGTAGTCAAGTAGAGGAGGAAGACAATTTTGCCTCTATAAGGTTTCATCAACATATTTCCTTGTCGTATCCTTGTCTATTGACACATTTGACCCATAAGAGTTTTCATTATGGAGGCACTCTCCATTTCAAACTTCTTAATTAACTCCTTGGTGAACTTATACTGAGAGATGAATAAACCATCCTCTGACTGTCTAACTTGGAGGCTCAAGAAATACTTGAGTTCACTCAAACTGCTCATCTCAAACTGCCCTTGCATAAATTTAACAAACTTCCTGCAGAGGTTGTTATAAGCAAACCCAAAAATTATGTCATCTATATAAATTTGGACTAGAATGATCTTACCCTAGACTTCCCTAAGGAATAATGTCTTGTCTATCTTTCTCCTTGAGAATTTATTCTCAATGAGAAAGTTAGATAGAGTTTCATACCATGCCCTGGGGGCTTGTTTCAACCCATACAAAGCTTTTCTTAGCTTAAATACATAATCAGGAAGGTTAGAATTGACAAAATCTAAGGGTTGCACAACATAGACCTCCTCTTTTAGGTCACAATTTAGGAAAGCTGACTTAACATCTATTTGGTAGACCTTGAACCCTTTATGGGCAGCATATGCAAGGAATAACATTATTGCCTCCAATCTAGCCACTGGTGCAAAGGTTTGATCAAAGTCAATACCTTTCTCTTATATATATCCTTTGGCAACCAGTGTAGCTTTATTTTTGATGATAACACCATTTTCATCAAGTTTATTCATGTAAATCCACTTGGTTCAAATGATGTTATGTCTGTGTGGCCTAGGAACCATCTTTCAGACCTTATACCTCTTGAACTGGTTCAGTTCTTCATGCATATCCACAATCCAAAATGGATCTTTGTTGGCATCTTCAAATTTCTTTGGTTCAACTTGTGACAGAAAGCTTGAATATATTGCTATGTTGAGGCTTCTGCTCCTTGTTGTAACACCTTGGTTTGCATCTCCTATGATTTGATTCTTGGGATGATCTTTTAAGTACCTGATAGATGCTGGCATTCTGTCTTCAACCCCTTGTTGTTTAGTTTATATATCCTGGTAGTCTTCACCTATGTCCTATGTAGTTTGTCCTTCTTCAGGTACGAACACACCATCATCTTCCTCTTGGTTAGTGGAAGGAGTATCCTTGATGGTTAGCTTTTCCATGTCTAATTATACACCTGTAGATCTAGAGGAGCTAGGCAACTCACTGTTAATAATAGAAGACTCATCAAACACAATATTAACAAACTCTTCTATAACTTGATTTTTCAAGTTGTAGACTCTACAGGACTTGTTATAGTTACTGTACCCAATAGAGATTCCCTCATAGGATTTGGCAGCAAACTTAATCAAGTAGGACTTCCTATTATTGAGCACATAGAACTTGCTTCCAAAGATCCTGAGATAGACAAGATTTGGTTTTCTGCCTTTTATAATCTCACAGGGAGTCTTCTTGTGATACTTATTGATAGAATCTCTATTCAGGACATGACAAGCATTGTTTACTATCGCGTCCTAACAATATTCTGGGAGTGAAGTGTCACTGAGTAATGTCCTGCCAGCCTCTATAAGAGTCCTATTTTTCCTCTCAGCAATCCCATTTTGCTGGGGTGTTCTTGGAGAAGAAAATTCCTAATGAATTCCTTGCTCTTCATAGAACTGTGTCATGTCTTCAGACTAAAATTCAATTCCATGGTCACTTTTGATTTTTATCACAGAACTGTCATTTTCATTCTAAACTTGCCTAACAAAGTTCACAAAGATGTCGAGGGTTTCAGACTTTTTCTTTAGAAAGAAAACCCAAGCAAATTTTGAATAGTCATCAACTATCACAAGTGTGTAGACTTTTCTACCCAGACTGTGAACTGGCATAGGACCAAACAAGTCCATATGCAAGAGATATAAATACCTCTCTGAATCCTTGGCCCCAATGCTTTTAAAGGATGCTTTTGTCTGCTTGCCTTTTTGGCATGCAGAGCAAATACCCTCTTTGGTGCATCTTAGATTGAGTCCATTTATGACTAGCCATTCACTAAAGTGCTTGCTAATTATCTTGTATTTTAAGTGAGAAAGACTCTTGTACCATTGCACACAATATGAGACTTTCACATTAGCTACTAGACAAACTGGTGAGTATGTACTCAAACATAAGAAGTTTAAACAATAAATATTTCCACTCCTAGTGCCTGTCAAAATGACCTCTTGGTCACTTGACCTTTTGATCAGACACTCATCCTTGTGGAAGATAATGACATTGCCTATATAACATAGTTGGCTTATGCTAATCAGATTGTGTTCCAATCCTTCCACACAAACTACTTTTATGATTAAGACTATGCCATTTGTGATCATACCATAGCCCATAGAAACTCCTCTGTTTGAACCTCCAAAGATGACTTTAGGTTCATTCCTCACTGGTGTATAGCCCTTAAGATGGCCCCTTGTCCCAGTCATATGTCTGGAACAACCATTATCCAAGTACCATATTGACATTATATGGGTACTTGGACTATCCTGTAAGCACAGATTAGTTCTCCTTAGTAACCCAAAATGGATTGGGTCCTTGGTTTGTGTTATCATGAATATGACTATGTCTACCTGTAGCATCCCTGACAGGAAGATTCACCTTTAACTTAGCACACTTGGGTTGTGCCAACAATCTATGACAAAGTGACCCACCTTGCGACATCACCAACACTCATGATTATTATATCTCTTCTTCTGAACAACTCTTTGAGTAAGCAGGCTTTTAGTCTGTTCAGAGGGAGAGCGGTAACCTTCTTCCTGTTCCTTTCAGCAAGTATTTGATTGAAAGTGAGTCTGCCAGTAGATGCACTTGGCATTTTCTGGGAAGCCCTAGCAGATATCATATTTGTAGCTGACATGGTGCTGATGGTATTAGAAATAGCCAAGTGAGGCTTACTTACTAACTTGCTCTTAGTCAAGGTTTTGGCTGAAGGTATAACGACCCCATCCGTTACATAATATATAATAGAAGGTCCGGCTGGGGCCCCACACCATATGCCACAAACATGCGGCGAGGTTACAGTTTAATACCAAAACATATTCGAATCCTAACTCAAAGCATGCTAGCAGAAGCTTTTAAAGTTAATATTTGAACTCAACAGCCACGAATGTCCACTATATATATAAACAACAACATTTATATATAACCCCAAAGGAATGTACATCAAATACACAAAGGTTTGGCCATAAGGCCTTATAGTTAGGCTTCACAAGTGTGGATTACAAACATCAGCGCGCAGGCCGACCACACAAGAATATAATAAAATTCTTCGCTCAGCCATTGAGGGCAAACAGCAGCAGTAGCAGCAGTAAGGCTTCAACCCTCTATTTCCCGCTCGGATCTCCAGCACCTGTACAAGGACAGCCCACCAAGATGGTGATAAACAAGGCAACGGTCAACATTCAGCTGACCAATTTATAACGACCCTACCCCTTTCCCGGGGCAGTGGTATTCCTTCCCTGCAGGCATAGCATTTCGCAAGCAGATATATCACACAATGTGCACTCACGCACAATCCATATATCACAACCGTCGGCCACGCGGCCCGATGATCCGTTCGCTCAGGGCATATTCTTAGTGTACCGACGAACCAGGGTCAACACCAGCGTTCAAGGTCCGAAACCCGATGGTAAAATTGAGCATTTAGTCTTAATGACGCACATGCCTATGACTCTCATTATGTGCTCCAACGAGTCCAATAACTTAGGTGTACCAGTCGGTCAGACATAATGCGGTCCAGTTCAGCCAATCCCATTGCTCAAATCGTCCAAATGGCACGGGTCGGCTTCCAATTATCCATTCGGCATGAAGCCTTTCATGAGCTCGCAGCTCACAATAGCCATACTTTCCACCAAGGACTGGCTTCACAATACAAAAGGGGAGCTAGTGCCAGCGTTTCTCGCGATCGCTTGACGGGTTCAGCAAAAGCTCTCTTTCTGCACCCACACTCAACCCAAACCATGCAACATCCTGTAGTGCCAGAAAACTGGTCTTTCATAGCATACAACACAAGAATTACGAGGGTCTTTTCCTGGAACTCCACTCCAGTACTTCCTGTTACTGCCCTTCACAGGTATGACCCATCGACTCCACAAACTACACGTTTAAACACAGAGTCTTCTCCTGTGCGCAAAATAAAACATCACCAATCTAGACCAACTTGTCCAGATGAGCTTCACACAGCATGCCTATTCCGTACTACACATTTCCGGATCTATATGCAAGACTTATTGGGGATATCAAGAATCAACCCAAGGGAAATCCCTCGATAATCCACCTTTTGGTGGGGGAAATCCATGCACATGCCAAAACAAGAACTTCACATGTGCAAGGAAGAAAGATCGTTACCCTTGACGATTGCTTTGGAGACATGGAAAACTAGCTAGATGAAAAGCACCATAATGGCCTTGCCTCCACGGAACTGGACTCGGCTCGCGATTCGGGGCTCTTAAGCTCCACCGGCAGCCGGATTCCTCCTCCTTCTTCCTTGCTCTCCCCACTCTCTAACACTTTAGAAAGAGAAAGGCCTTTGATAAATAAGAGTTTATCCTGCAACTACCGGCCTTATAACAACAGGGAGAATTTTGGATGGTTGGATCCTAATTGAAGGAAATGAACGACCACAAAATGCCCTGAAAATCACTTTCCTAGGCTGAACACGGCTTGTGACACGCCCGTGTAACAGGCCGTGTGCCTTAAGCGGCAGATAAACTGACTTGACCCGACCAGGACACGGCCCTGTTACACGCCCGTGTCATAGGCCGTGTGCCATAAACAGCTTCGGACACGCCCGTGTCCAGCCCGTGTTCAACAGTCCTCCCAGACCTAGCCAAATACAGATAAGAACACTGCCCTTGACCCGCCCGTGTGCTCAACATGTCTTGCCTCTCGAGGATCGTTGAGTTCATTTTTTTGAGATCATTTCATCGAACTCATAGGACACGTACCTAGACACGCCCGTCTCACAGGCCGTGTGCCCCACTCAAGATCGCCCCGCGCCACACTCGAGACCGCCCTGCACAGAGAAGGACACAACCTTTGACACGCCCGTGTCATAGGCCGTGTGACTCACTTGAGACCCACTCGAGACCCACTCGAGACCCACTCGAGACCCACTCGAGACCCACTCGAGACCCACTCAAGTACATAGAGCAGGACACGGCCTTGAACACGCCCGTGTCCCAGGCCGTGTTGCTCAGTCTACACAGCCCACTCAAAAATCGAGATTTGGGGCTTTACAATTCTCCCCTCCTTACAAGAAATTTCATCCCGAAATTTGTATACAATACTCAGGAAACAATATTTTATGTTGTATACAACATAGAACACAAATTGTTATACAAGTTTAGAGAAATAGTTCGGGAAATTCAGCACGCATGGTCTGCTCTTACTCCCATGTTAGCTCCTCACGGCCGCAGTTGTCCCATCGGACATTGACCATCCTGATTATCTTGTTCTGCAACTGCTTCTCGGATTTATCCTCGATCCGAATGGGCCTAACCTTCGTCGTTAGTACAAATTCGACCGGTACGCGATCATTCACATTCACTTGAGCTGGATCTTTTACGGCTTTTCGAAGCACTGATATGTGAAACACATCATGCAATTCACTCAATTCTGTCAAAAGAGCTAGCCGATAGGCAGCTTCCCCAATTCGCTCCACCACTTCAAACGGACCAAGATATCTCAGACTTAACTTTTTCAAGCGCCGAATCCTGGATACGCCTTTGAAGGGATTGATTTTCAAATATACCCAATTGCCAACCGTAAACTCAACGTTTCGGTGCTTGGCATTATACTATTTTGCTTGTCTATCATGGTCTATCAGTAACCTCTCCCGAATAGAGCATATCATCGAATTAGCTTCTTCACTTCCTTACGCTTATATAGTTTAGATTCGTCTTCTTCCGCCCAAGCTAATGGTGTCCGACATTTCTGACCATACAAAGCTTCAAACGGTGCCATACTTATGCTTGCTTGGTAGCTATTATTATAGGAAAACTCTACCATATAGAGGTGATCTTCCCACCTCTTTCCAACATCCAAGGCGCACATTCAGACCCTATCCTCCATCATTCTGTTGGTCCTCTCAGTTTGTCCATTCATTTGGGGATGAAAGGACGTACTGAACGTTAACTTTGTTCCCAACAACTGATGGATTAGTCTCCAATCATTCGATGTGAAGCGCCCGTCACAGTCACTTACGATGCTACGTGGAACACCGTGCAATCGTATAATTTGCTCAACATAAAGTTTTGCCAAAACTTCCATTGAATCGTCCCTTTTGTACGGAAAGAAGTGAGCCACTTTAGTCAACCGGTCTACAATTACCCAAACCAAATCATTACCGCGTTGAGATATCGACAAACCATGCACGAAATCCATCGAAATATCATCAAACTTCCATTTCGGAATTGGTAACGACTTCAAGAAACCTCCGGGCTTCTGACATTCAGCTTTTACCAAGGCACATGTTTGACATTTAGCCACATAATGTGCTATGTCTTTCTTTAACCCTGACCACCAGAACAGCTTTTTCATGTCTTTATACATTTTTGTGCTCCCTGAGTGAATTGAGTATTTTGTAAAGTGAGTCTCATACATCAATTCTTATCTTAGCTTACCCATACTTGGGACGCACAAACGATCCTCTTTCCTCAAAAGGCCGTCATCCTAGGAGAATTGGTCATTTAAATTATCCACTGCATAGCGTTGTAGACTTTCATCAAGTTCCGTTGCTTGCCGAACCCTGTCCGCAAGGCCATATTATACCTCCGTCCAGTTCAAGCATGCGTTTGCTGTGGAATTCTTGTCAACACAAGAAATCTCTAACGCTTCCAACTTTTGGATCAAACGCTCATCATGCATCTGTAACCAATTTTCCCTTGTCGGAGTCCTATGACTCAAGGCATCTGCGACCACGTTTCCCTTCCCGGGAGTGTAGTGAACATCAAAGGTGTAGTCCCCAAGGAACTCCATCCACCTTCGTTGTCACATATTGAGATCCTTCTGATCCAATAGGTACGTTAGGCTCTTGTGGTCCGTAAATATATCCACTTTTACACCATATAGATAGTGATGCCACAATTTACGTGCACAAATCACTGCCTCCAACTCCAAGTCGTGGATGGGATAATTTCGCTCATGCACTTTTAACTGGCGTGAGACATAAGCGATCACCTTTCCAAACTGTAGAAGAACGCAACCTAAGACACTCTCTAAAGTATCACTATAAATCTCATAGCCGTCTGTACCACATGGCGATGTCAAAACAGGCGCCGTGGTCAAACGATCCCTTAGCTCTTCAAAAGCTCGCGCGCACTCCCGCGTCCAAACGAACTTCTAATCTTTCCTCATTAATGCGGTAAGAGGCAAAGCGATCAGTGAGAAGTTTTCTACAAAACGTCTATAGTAGCCTGCCAGTCCAAGGAAACTCCTGACTTCGGCCACCGAAGACAACACTGGCCACTCCCGTATGGCTCTTATCTTTGACGAATCTACTGCAATGCCCTCTCCACTTACCACATGGCAAAGAAAAGCCACTGACGACAGCCAAAACTCACACTTTGAGAACTTGGCATAGAGCTTATTTCTCCGCAGGGTATGCAACACCAACTGTAAATGGTTCACATGACCAGCTTCAGATTGAGAGTATACCAAGATATCATCAATGAAGACGATTACAAACAAGTCCAAGTACTCTCGGAACATTCGGTGCATTAAGTCCATGAACACCGATGGCACATTACATTGCCCAAACGACATTACAGTGAACTCATAATGACCGTAGCGTGTTCCAAACGCTGTCTTGGGAATGTCACCTTCCCGAATCTTCAACTAGTAATAACCAGATTTTAAGTCCAGCTTAGAGTAGACATTTGACCCCACTAGCTGATCGAACACGTTATCACTCTGTGGAATCAGATACATGTTCTTCTCTGACAGCTTACAGGTTTCACACTTGACACCACCGCAATAGTGTAGTTGGTCTCCTGTGGGCTTCATCACCCATGAAGGTCATTAGGAAATACATCTGTATAAGCTGGCATAATAGAAGTGTCACATAACCGGGCTTCGACCTAATGGATGCTATAAGCATGAAGAATTACTTCGTGCATGGCCGAACAAGTTTGACGACTTGGAGAGCAGACATCAACATCCTTCTCAATCCTCGCATACAAGAAAACTTGGTCTCTCGTTCGATGTTCTTTCCCAGTATAACTTCCGTGAAGGTGTAATCTACACCGATACGCTGCTCCAAGAGCTAGTCCATACCTATGACCTATGATCACAATAAACACAACTATTGTCAGCACAGACGCTCCTACGTCCTGATATGACATCATAACGACATCTTAACATATCACTTTCTACCCATAATAACTCTTTTCACTATGTCCATGTCATTCCACTCTTATCTGTGATACCAAGATAAGTCCACATGGCATAAAAAGCCTTAAACCAACAACTTCTTGATTATTCATCATAATATGTTTATATACGCAAAACAAGTATTGTATACATCATTACTGACTAGGAAATATACGGTACATAATTACAGTTATTTATGTACATAAATTCTTTCCCTTCTTGATTAGTGTCGTCTAAGGGACTCTTTGGTAGTCTCGGGCTTTATGTCCTTCTTTGCCACACGAGTAGCAAATGGGTGGAGTTCGCCCTGCAACTGCTCCAGCCTTAGCTTTCTTTGTCCTTGTCGCATTACCATGGCATTCTCGGGCAGGATGTCCTACCTTACCACAAGAAAAACAAACACATGGACCACACCTTTTCTTTGTTCCCATGATGGTGGAAGAAGTTGATTCCAGCAGATGTAACTTCTTCTTCCACTTACAAGAGTTTGATTTTGACACATTTGCAACGATTGGCACATTAAAACCGTGCCTCGCCCTGAACTAATTTAAGTCCACTTACAAGTATTGTAACTTCTTCTTCTTGAAAGCCTTCAGAAGTGCAGCATGATTTTCAATCAATTGATTGATATCATCTTTTGACAAAGGACTCTCATCATCACTTGATGAGGATGCATCAAAGTCTGAGCATGATTCCTATCCAGACTCTGAGGATGAGCTAGAAGGGGAATATACCTCATTTTGTCCAGGCTGATCTTGGCAGGATTCTTCTTATGGTGTAGTTATCAACCCACAGTATCTGCATTCACCTTCCTCATCTTCATCCACCTCTGAGTCGCTATCTGAATATGTCAGAGGGGACCAGATCTTTGCTATCGTATCTGGATATACTTTGTCTTCTGTAAGAGCTGCCAACAGTCCAATGCTGTTCTTGTCTTTTCTACAGATTTGAAGCTCCATTAATCTCCACACCTTATAGTTCACTTTTGAACACATTAGTTTAAACCTTTTTAGATATCCTCTGAGGTATACTCAGACTGTTAGGTCCTTTTTGAGTAACCTCCCTCTGATACCACATGAAAGTCTTTGTTTTCAAGGATAACTAAATCACCTGGGGGGGGGGGTGAATAGGTTTCTTAGTCCTTAGTGACTATATTAGTTGGATGCTTTATTAGTTGATTAAATTCTGCTTTCAAGACATGCAACCTGCAATAAAGCCAACACAGAGAAAATACACATGGCACACACAAGATTTATAATGGTTCCCCTAATAAGGGCACATCCACTTTCCCTCCCACCTATCCAACTATCTTGTTGGACTAGGCACTTCTCCAAAACTCTGCTCCAAAGAGCTTACATCTCAGTTTCCTCAGGATCTCTCAGTCTCCTCCAAGACTTACAACTCAACCACAAGGGCATACAACTCAGTGATCAGATGATCACCTACCTCAGGTTAAAGTCCCTACACTCAGGCTGGGAGGACAACCCTACCTCAGATCCACTAGGGATCCTACCTCAGAGCAAACTTGCTCCTATCACCCAGATCTAAGAGGATCCTATAAGATGGAAGTGGGTTGGTGAGTTTTGATTGGACACATGAGAAATTTCTCTGTGCCAATCTACCTTGACTAAGATAGACTTAGCCCAACTTTGACTCCAGGAATATATTTCTTGAGTCTACCTTTACTTGAACTAAGATATACTCAGTCCTAACTTCTTCTTCATAGCACCAGAGATTTTTCCTACTAGAACTGTGGAGTGTCTGAAGCAAAACTTGCTACTACCTGAGTTGAAAGATTTTCAGCTCAACTTCTTCACAATAAGGATACAGATCTTGCTTTGACTTGTGCTGGAAGTAACTTGCAGAATAACTATTCTGCTTCTTCTTTATTTCCTTGGTTGAGGATGTTCATACCTAACTTCTTCTCCACAACCTCCAGTAAATGTTCTTCAGAGTTGAATAACTGGATTTGTGAGGAACTTGCTGGTGCAGATAAAAAATGGCACCAGCTAACTTTCATTTTACTCTTCAGAGATCTGCTCTGATCTTGCTATAGTCGATGATAAAGACAAATAACTAACTTGTTTTGCTCTTAGTCTTGCTGACTTGAGCTTCCTGTACTTCAGTCACAACAATAATGTCAATGAAGAAGAAGCACATCAACAACTGCTTTTTCTATAAAAAGATTCTCCTTTTATTGAATGCAACCCAACGCCTCTTTTAGCAGTGGGCCCCACACCAATAAATGCAACCTGTTATCTTGCTTTAACATTAACCGTCGTACAGTAGCTCTATGGTGCCTTTTGTCATGTACTATAGCTTTGCCGCTAACAATTTGAATAAGGTTGACTTGTTGACTTGCTGATGTCACCATCTGTGGACTTAGCCAAAAATCAAGCATCAGCAGCATAGGCGTTGAGTGAGCAAGCCTCACTCAGCGCCAAAACACTTAGATAGAATTCTGTTTATCTAGGTGTGGAGTGAGTAAGCTACACTCAATGCCAAAACACTTAGGCAACCTTTCTGTCATTAGGCATTGACAGCGTTGAGAGAGCAAGCCTCACTCAACGCCAAAACACTTTGGCAATCTTTGTTGAAATTTAATATAGAGGAGAGCGGGAACAAGGCGCAGGAACACTTAACACACTTGAGCAAGTAAACCAGAAGCAAAAAACAAGAACAAGAATCTTGTATTAAAAGAAGATCTTTTTTACAAAGCAGAGCATACATGGCGAGACATGCTTGCCAAAGATTCTGAGGAAAGAAGAAAAAGTATAACTCAAACAAGTCGTGCGGGCTCAAGGAGTAGTCGCTAGATCTGCTGCTAACTATTAAAGGAGTCCGTTCAGGTCGCCAGGTCGCGAGACCGCAACAAACCGCACGGACTACCCGTTATTCCAGTACTGAAAGGAACTCTGTCCGCCGAACTGCAGAACGCCTGACCGCGAGGTCGCCTAGTCGCCAGAACGCACGAACTACTACCACCAACTGAGTAAGCCGCCCAGAGGCGGACAACTTATCGAACAGAAGAGAAAGTTGCAGAAGAGTAACCGCTGCTTAGTCGCATGCGACTAGCAGTAACCACTTGCGGAAGCCGCAGAGTCCGCACAGACTTAGAACAAAATACCCGGTCCTTTATCGCTGACCGAAAAACTGTTCATTCAGCTACTGTTGATGTGACCGGGGTCCTATTTATAGGCGTGGAGAGAAGTGTGGTCACCGCCCTAGTGGATAGATTCACCACCCCAGTCTGCTACAAGAACAGGTCAGTCTGCCAAGTCTGCAAGGACAAGGACGGACAGGACAACCACAACCTCCTTGCACTAAGGCTGGAAGCCAGCCCACACAGGCCACGAACACTGCACCAGCCCGCAAGTTGCACAGCATACGGACACAACAATAATCAACATACTATAGCTGTCCACACACTACATGCGTACACAACACCAACCCACACACAAGTCCACGACCAATAGGCACACCGCCCGGTCAACTAGCGGACAATGCGGACACACCGAACACACTGGAATTGTCATAGAAAATGACCAAGTACAACCAAGAACCTGGCGCGAGCTCGGCAGATAAGGACCCAGTCCGCCAGCTCCCAAGACAGATTGCCAAACCGCCAAACTGCTCCAGCACAAGGCCAACTTACCGATTTGCCGGACACCAACATCAGCCCGCAACACAGGCCGTCCATACCGCACCAACAAACTAACCAGGCCGCACCACCAGTCTGCCCTGGCCGTGCGGACAGCCTGAACAACCCCCACTTTCACTTCACAAAATTCAACACTCCCTCTTGAGTGAGAAGTGGAGACCAACCCCAGTAAACCTCGTAAACGAGTGAATGGTCCCTTTGGCAACATCTTAGTGAAAATATCTGTGATATTGTCCTCACTCTGAACACGCGCAACCATAAGAGATCCCTCCAATAACTTCTCCCATATAAAATGGTGCTCGATCTCAATATGCTTGGTTCTTGCATGACAAACTGGATTGTTCACCAGTTTGAGAGCACTCTCGTTGTAACCGTGGAGCAGAGTAGGACCAAGAACTTCCTCATGGATGTCTTCTACTAGCCTCGTAAGCCAAACGGATTCTCGAGCTGCTAAGGTCGAAGCCTTGTACTCCACTTCTATAGTAGAGACGGACACCGAGTCCCACTTCTTGATACACCAAGAGGTACTGGCTGATCCACACGTGAAACCATAATAGGATATTGACTTCCGGTCATCTGAATCTCCCCCATAGTTAGCATCCGAGTATCCTTGAAGAATAAACCTCATGTCTCTCCCATAAAGAAGACCCATGTCAGAAGTGAACTTCACATACTTCAGGATGTTCCTTGCCGCCATCAGATGAGGCTTCCTAGGTTCCGCTATATAACGACTTACTCGGCCAACTGCATAAGCAATGTCTGGCCTTGTAATCGTTAAGTAAATAAGGCTTCTAACCAGAGCCCAGAACACAAGAGGATCAGGAAGGATCCTCCCTTCATCTCGCCGAAGCTTAATCCCGGAGTCAAAAGGAGTAGAGCTACTCTTCCCCCGCCGCATGCCGAATCGCATAACAATTCGCTTTGCATAGCCCTTCTGGGGCACAAGTATGCTGCTCTCCTTCCTCTCTACCTCGAGTCCAAGGAAGTGGTGGAGCTCACCCAAATCCTTCATCTCGAATCTTATTGCTAGCACTATCCTGAGCCTAGCTACCTCCTCCTTGGAGTTTCCCGTGAAAATCATATTATCCACGTATAACAACACAAAGACTAAGAGCTCCCCCTTCTTCTTGATAAACAAGCTTGAGTCTGAATTTAAAGCAAGATAGCCACAGAATTGGAGGTATTCTGCTATCTTTCCACACCAAGCACGAGGTGCCTGCTTCAAACCATAAAGAGCTTTCCGGAGCTTGCAGACGTAGTCCGGATGATCTTCAGAAACATATCCCAGAGGTTGATCCATGAAGATGTCCTTGTTTATTTCCCCGTAAAGAAAAGCATTCTTTACATTTAGCTGCCACATCTTCCAGCCCTGGCAAGCCGCCAATGCCATTACCACCCAAACTGAAGTCATCTTTACCACGAGACTCGACGTCTCCTCATAGTCTTCGTCGTACTGTTGTGAAAATCCTCGAGCTACAAGGCGAGCCTTGTACCGCTCGATACTTCCATCCACATTCTTCTTTAGCTTATACACTCACTTGCAAGTCAGAGGAGTAACGCCATCAACCTTGGGCATAAGATCCCATGTCTCATTCTTCTTAAGAGCAGCCATTTCCTCATCCATGGCATCTTCCCACTCCTTGACTCCAGTGGCTTCATTAAATCTAGAAGGCTCCCGCTCATCCAGTGGGCCTGGGAAGAAACAAAAGACAAATCTCACCGTATTTCCTTCGCAATAACGAGCTGGTGGCTTGATGATCCTCTTCGATCTCTGAAGAGTATGCTCCTTGCTCACCACCTCTGCTGCTTCTTCTAAATCAGCTCCATTCCCGGGCACACTTGGAGCCTTGCTCCCCCTGCTTCCTGAACTAGAAGCTTTTGCCCTAGAGCTTGAAGCACCTGGAGCTCCTGGTGATACAGGCAGATCCACCTGAAGATCTACAGCAGCCTCCTTCTAACTTTCATCAGACTTGCTCTCGGGTAACTCCACAGATGAGCTGCCTCCATACGACGTCAGTTCATCAAAGACAACATCTCTTGATACAACGAACTTCCTTGTCACAGGATCCATGCACTTCCATCCCTTCTTTCGCCCATCATAGCCTACAAAGACAAGCTTCCTTGCCTTTGCATCATGCTTGGTTCTCTGAGCATCCAGAACGTGAAAATAGCAAGTTGATCCAAACACCCGAAGGTGTTCAACACTAGGCTTCTCTTTGAATATCAGCTCATGAGGAGACTTCATATTGATCAGACTTAGAGGCATCCGATTGATGACATAAGTTACGCAAGCCATTCCTTCCGCCAAAAAGGACCTGGGAATGCCCTTTGCATGAAGCCAACACTTGCAGGTTTCCGTCAAATAACGGATCTTCCTCTCCGCCACTCAATTTTGATGTGGAGTATGAGCACAAGTAAGCTCTCTCTAGATCTTGTGCTTCTTGCAGAAGTTAGAAAATTCAGATGATACAAACTCACCACCGTTGTCTGATCTAAACTTGTTGATTCGCAGGCCAAGCCGGCCCTCCATTAGCTCCTTAAACTCCACAAACAATTGGAAAGCAGCTGACTTCTCCTTCATGAAATTCACCAAAGTGTATCTTGAGTAGTCATCAATCAGCACCATCATGTATCTGCTGCCTCCAAGACTAGCAGTCGTAGTTGGCCCCATCAAATCACCATGGATGCACTCCAAAGGTGCCTTGCTCCTTGTCTGAGACTTGTCAAACAGAAGGCGATGAGCCTTTCCGAACTGATATCCTGCGCAGCCATGACCATCTCCGTAGGATGACAACTTTGGCAAGCCTTTCACAAGTCTTCTCATCGTCATAGCTTTCAGCTTGTCCATCCCTATGAGCTCTAGTCTCTCATGCCAAATAGCAGTGCTATCATTGGCCCTCATCCGATCAACATAAGAGCTTGTTGATAAAACAAACAAGTCTCTAACCCTTCTCCCTACATGAGCAACATTATCCTTAACCGCTGATACGTTGCGGATAAATTTCACTTTTGTTGGCCCAAAAAGAACGTGATAGCCTGCGTCAACCGCATTGGTCACAAAGAAGAGGTTCTTCTTCATTCCAGGTAGGTGATAGACACTCCTTAACGTGAGTGGACCCTGATCACTACCCACAGACACCACACCCTCCTTTTCGATTGCATAAATAGTATTATCAGTTGTAATAATAGCTTCATTACCTGTGAATGTCTATAGAGAGGAAAACTTGGACTTGTCTTCGGTGAGGTGATGACCACACCCAGAGTCCACGATCCAGTCATCCTGGTAGTCGACGGAGGACAAGGCACTGACACAAGTGTCGGTCATAAATGCTACTCCCCATCCGGCTTCCTCAGAACTAGGGCAAGCTTCTTCCTTGTCTGCAACATGTCTAGGCTGCAGCTTGACCTTGCAGTCCCTTTTGAAGTGTCCTGGCTGGTTACACCTGTAGCACTTGAGCCACTCCTTCTTCCAATCCTTCTTAGCAGCAGCGCTTCCCTCTTGTTGATAGGAAGTTGAAGGTCTATCACTAGGAATAGTCTTCTTCTTCTTCTCCCATTTCTTCTTCTTTCCTGTAAAGAGAGCTTCACTGCCTTCTTCAGAGATTGTAACACCGACCATCTGCCTAGCCAGGCTCTCCTGCGAAGCCAGCAGATTCTCTAACTCCAGCAAAGATGGCTGAGTAGCTCAGCCTTGAATAGAAGTAACGAAGGCCACATATTCCTTCCGCAAGCTGTGGATTATGTGCCTTTTTAACCTGGCTTCAGAGATAGGCTCATCAGGGTCAAGAGCTGAGATCTCAGCACAGAGATTCTTCATCTTGAGGAAGAACTTGGAGATGGATAGATCTCCTTGAGTTGCTCTGGCCAACTCATTTTCCAAGAACTATAGTCTAGCTACGTTCTTCCTGTTGAACAACCCATTAAGGAAAGTCAGATCTCCACAGTAGATTGACATCCAAGAATGTGATCAAAGAGTTCCGGTGATATAGCTCGCATGAGAGCAAACTCTGCTGTCGCGTTTGTTTTTCTCCAAGCTTTCACCTCATCAGTGTTGGCACCAACAACAGCATAACCTCATGCTTGATATCACCATCGGCAACATCCCACAGATCCTCACCAAGAAGATAACATCTCATACACGACTTCCACTTCTTGAAGTTAGTTGGCGTGAGCAGCTCAATTCCAAGACCCCTTGCATACCCAGCTTCCATTGCAACAAACCTGGTTACTTACTTACAGAAGCAACAAGCAAACTGAGGGGATTAACTGCTTAAGCCACTGTTCCCTCTGATACTATGTTGAAATTTTATATAGCGGAGAGTGGGAATAAGGCGCAGGAACACTCAACACACTTGAGCAAGTAAACCAGAAGCAAAAAACAAGAAAAAGAATCTTGTACTAAAAGAAGATCTTCTTTACAAAGCAGAGCATACATGGCGAGACATGCTTGCCAAATATTTTGAGGAAAGCAAAAAAAGTACAACATAAACAAGCCGCGCGGACTCAAGGAGTAGCCGCCGGATCTACTGCTAACTGCTAAAGGAGTCTGCTCAGGTCGCGAGACCGCAACAAAACGTGTGAACTACCCGTTATTCCAGTGCTGAAAGGAACTTTGTCCGCTGAACTACAGACTGCCTGACCGCGAGGTCGCCTACTCGCCAAACCGTACGGACTGCTGCCACCAACTTAGTAAGCCGCCCAAAGACGGACAGCTTATTGAACAGAAGAGAAAGTTGCAGAAGAGTAACCGCTGCTTAGTCGCTTGCGACTAGCAGTAACCGCTTGTTGAAGCCGTAGTGTCCGCACAGGCTTAGAACCAAATCCCTGGTCCTTTATTGCTGACCGAACAACTGTTCATTCAGTTACTATTGATGTGACGGGGGGGGGGGGGGGTCCTATTTATAGGCGCGGAGAGAAGTGTGGTCACCGCCCTAGTGGATAGAGTCAACACCCTAGTCCGCGACAAGAACAGGTCAGTCCGCCAAGTCCGCAAGGACAAGGCCGGACAGGCCAACCACAACCGCCTGGCACTAAGGCTGGAAGCCAGCCCACACAGGCCGCGAACACTGCACCAGCCCGCAAGCTGCACAACATGCGGACACAGCAACAGTCCACACACTGCAGCAGTCCGCACACTACATGCAGACATAACACCAACCCGCACACAAGTCCACGACCAACATGCACACCGCCCGATAAACCAGCGAACAATGCGGACATAGTGAACACACTGGACTTGTCACAAAAAATGACCAAGTCCAACCAAGAACCTGGCATGAGCTCGGTGGATAAGGACCCAGTTCGACAGCTCCCAAGACAGACCGCCAAACCGCTCCAGCATAAGGCCAACTTGCTGATCTGCCGGACACCAAAATCAGCCCACAACATAGGCCATCCAGACCGCACCAACAAACTGACAAGGCCGCACCACCAGTCTATCCAGGCTGCGCGGACAGCCTGAACAACCCCCACTTTCTCTTCACAAAATTCAACAATCTTTCTGCCGTTAGGCGTTGACAGCGTTGAAAGAGCAAGCTTCACTCAACGATTTTTGCCTTAGCTTATTTTTCAGCCTCTTTTGCATGCTTGGCGTTGAGAGCGTTGAGTGAGCACGCCTCACTCAACGATTTTTGCCTTAGCCATGCTTTCTTATACTTGGCATTGAGTGTGTAAGCTCCACTCAACGCCAAACTACTTAACAGATTTTATTCTGTTATCTGGCGTTGAGTGAGTGAGCTACACTCAACATATTTGGACTTAGCCAAATTTCCGTGTCTAAAAACAACACTGGCTTTGAGAATTAGTCAATGCATTATCATATGATATTGAGTGAGCTTGCCTCACTCAACGCCTGTGTACTTGGTAAATATTCACAATTTTCCTGTGGCGTTGACTGACTGAGTTATACTCAATGATTATGAAGCTATGTCATTGAGTGAGTGAGCTACACTCAATGCCTGTGGACTTATCCACTTTTCTACTCATTTCTTCTTAGGCTTTTACTACATTAATCTGTCTCACAGCTTTTTGCTGTATGACGTTGAGTGCGTTGACCTCACTCAATGCCTGTGGTCTTAGCCACTTTCTCAGTTTGTCACTTCTTTGGCTTTGACTGTATAGGCTCCACTCAGTGCTATAAGTCATTTGACGTTGAGTGAGTAACCTTCACTCAACGCCTGTGGACTTAGACAAATTTCTGTCTATCTACATCTTAGGTAAGCGTTTACCTGACTTAGCCACTTAGGCTACCTGTCCCATCAATGTTGCTAGGACATCATGCAATCACTAAACTTGAGCACAAGTTAGATCACCACATGTGTATACATTGTTTTCTAGGCTTTCTTCAAATCCAGAACATTGGGATCAATGGACCCAACAATTGGCACGCAGGACGACAACACGTGAAAGTAGTAAAGAAGCTTCACTTGGCCTTCATGGGCCGACACAACAAAAAGGGCTTCAAACCGCTACTTCCCACTTGTCTCCCAAGCACTTGCATAGGGACAATCCACAAAGTTATGGAAAATAAGGCAATGATCAGCTTTAACTGACCAAATTATAACGATCCCGCCCCACACCCGGGGCGACGATGCTCCTTCCCTGTAGGTAAACAACTTGTACATATAGTGGCAATAGAATGCTCAATTTAAGCACCATTCACCACATATATTGGCACAGCCGGCCACACGCCCCGTAAACTCAGGGCACATTATCGGTATACCAGACATAATCAGGGTCCCACCTCCGTACTCAACATCGGTCAACATTCTTTTAAGCATTATCATTCTTTCTGGCTCGAAGCCTAAGACTCTCTCCTATGGTTATGACAAAGTCATAGATGATCACTAAGATCTACCTCAATGACTCACTTCAATTCGAACGACATAGGGTTTGGTACAGTTAAGCTCTTTCCCGTTGCTTAAATCATCGAGCGGAACAAACCATGACGCAGGTCAGCCTGCCCTTTCCCATTCACAACAATATATAACCATGTTATGTTCTAAGGCTGGCTTTCACAAACACCATAGCGGAGCGCATTAAGCTCTCAGCTAATCATACATGCCCCCAAGTCTCCACGGGATAGGCCTCATAAAACTCACTGGGATTTACCGCTGGCGGTAGCACTACCACCGCACGGTAGGGGTCAAAACACGTCTTCTTCCTCAGAACTTGGGTATTTTCCAAGATACCATCTCCAGTAATCTCTTTGCAGTAACCTACATTCCCCATGACTCTGAAACTACTTGTTTAACAACGTAGTCTTCTTCGGCATGCAAATCAATAAGATAACCATCACCAATCCAAACCAACCTGTCCGGATGGGCTTCACACAACATGCTTATACCATACTTCGATTCCGGCTTCTAAATGCAAAGGTAATAGGGGTACAACCGATCAATCCATCGGGAGAAATTGCTTTCATGTGCTCGTGGAGCGTTAACATGCCAAAATAAAAGACTTCACATGTTCAAAAAAGGAAGTTCGTTACCCTTGAGGTTTGTTTTGGCACCATGGATGAGAAAATAGCTGGATGAAAATGACCGCAACGGATTCGCCTCCGCGAATATGAACTCGGCTCGTGACTCGGAGCTCCGAAGCTCCAACAATGGAGGAATCTCCTTCTCCTTCCTCTTCCTTTCTCTCCCCTATCTCTACCTCCGAGAAAGGGAATGGTTTATGTTAGAATAAGAGATAACTCCTCATCCCATAGACTTAAACTAGCAGAAAACACAGCCCACTATCAGATCGTGAAGAACAACTTTGATTCAAAATGGTTCTCTATACAGAGTGCTACTGCCCACGCTAAGAAGATACTGCCGCGCAGTAACCCCAATCAATGGCTTCTCCAACAAGCACACCATTCAAATTCTCAAATCATACACAAACACGTTTCTGCGCCATAACTGTCGTTTTACTGCCGCGCAATACCTCACTATCGCTGAGCGATAGGCAATGTGTCGTATTATTACGATGCTTATGACGAAAGGTCTTTACCACCATGCAGTATCGCTACCACCGAGTGGTAGCTCACAAAGTGCCTCACCATTTAAATCAGCTATGCTACCTCCAGCATTAGTACTACCGCCGAGCGGTAGCTCTCACAGAGCTATACCTGGTGAAATCTGGGGCGTTACACAAGATAAAACTTAGATCATATCTTCGTCTTCTTAGTTCCTTTAGCCTTGCCATTGTCTTTATGCACCATCAATATGGGGCTAATGGGCTTGGCTTTTTCATATTGTTCTCAGTAGTTCTCAACATGTCTAGGATCTCTGGAAGTTTCTTATCAATCTCATTCATATTGTAGTTCAAGGCAAACTGCTCATAACTATCCAACAACAATTGAAGGATCAAGTCAGTAGTTGACTCTTGGCCTAAGGGAAAACCCTATCTCTTAAGGTTCTCAATGTACCCAATCATCTTGAGTACAAGAGTCCCTATTGGGTCTCAATCTCCCATTTTGCACTGAAACAATGCCTTAGATAGGTCAAACCTCTCTTATCGAGCTTATCCTTGAAATATTTTCTTTAGGTGCTCAATTATCTTATAACCATACATACTCTCATATTTCTTCTGAAGCTTAAAGATCATGGTAGTAAGCATGAGGCATTCAATATCCAAGGAGTTATCTTGATACTTTTTATAAGCCTCTTTATCTGCTTGGGAGACAGATGTGGTTGGCTCCTCTGGGGGGATCCTCTTCCAAGACATAGAGCTTGTGCTCTTGTCCGAGGAAAATCCTAAGGTTCTTATACCAGTCTAGAAAATTTGTCTTGTTAAGCTTATACTTCTCAAGGACGACTCTCAAGGATAGGGTGAAGTGTGAATCACTTGTCATGGAAATTCTACAAGAATTATGCAGAATCTTTTAGAACTATATTTCAAAATACTTTTTTATTTAATAAGGTTTTTTATTAAATACTCCCACTATTTTCTTCAAATTGATAACCCTTAATATCAATTTGGAGAGTTTATGTGAGCTACTCTCTAGTGGACACGATCAGTATTTCACCCTATAATAAGTTAGCTTTGGTTGATCACCCATAATATGGTTATTTATGTTGGCAACCTTTGTCAATTGTATCACTATGCAACTCCTGTATGATTGGTAAATAACATTTATTTGCATCATTCTTATGGTGCATGCCAACTCTATGCTTCTTGACACACAACGGTTTAGGTCACATAGTTAAGTTAGTCCCGATATCGACAACGAGATATCATAATTATCCACTCGCACCCTTACTAAGATAGATTAATGCGCATTGCTTTGGTAAGTCCACACTTCATCGATCGAGGTAGGAAGAGTGTTAGTCATCAGAAGACATCCAAACAATTAATATATGGTTTATGTGATATTTCATAATAGGTTATTAACAATTAATCTTGATTAACACTTAATCATTGTGTATATATTTTTAATAAATCATGAAAATAATAAACCATTCACATTCCAGATACATTCCAGATTTACTATAAAGAAAACCATCAAATATGAATGTTAATGAATAAATCTGAACATGTAGAACTATTCTAAATTTTTAAATTTACATGTAATGGACAAAGGAAAAACATTCCTCCTTATGCAAGAAGATAAGCTCGCCTTTCTATGCTTTAGTTTCACAAACTAATATAGAGGAAGATAGTTACTGTAAATGATATTACTTTCTGAAACATAGAAATTGCAGGAACCTCCCTCTGATACAATTGTTAGGTCTTTGTCTAGTGGTACACATCAGTATATGCACACCGTAATTAGATTCTAGAAAATCCTAACTAGAAGCAAGACCTTGTGATAACAATGAATCAAGAAATAAAATAACATCATATGCAAAGTACCTATATCAGAATGAAGATTAACGATTGGATTGGTATTCAAAATCTGTTATAGAAATTTTTTTGCCACTTCTTCTTCAGAATTAGAATGCTTTTCTGCGCCTGGTTCAAAATTAGAGGCCGGCCGCCAGTTGAATCATAATAACACAGAAGTAGATCCGTGCCTTTACGAGTATCCACATTAATGGAATGAAACACCTCACTTATGTCAAAGAAGTAGGTTGGAAGTTCGTCCCCACGGATTACTAGATCTATCGCTGGAGAAGATTGCCAATACTAGGGTTCCAGTTCTCAAAATGAACGCAGTCGTTAGGGTCGCCACACTTTAGAACTTTTTAAAAAGTTGGCAAGGAGCTTAACCTTAGATTTGAAATTAAATCTATACATAATTATTCATGAACTGGGTTCAGCTTCAATAGGAATTACCCTAAGAACAGGTGAACCGGGTTCAGGGCTTGGAAACAAGAGAAGCTTACTCCGGCTGTGTCAACTTGACATCTAGTCGATATACAATATATCGACTAGATTTCTAATTGATCGGCTAGAAGAACGAACATATTTAAAGTGATATAAACTATATCAGTTAGATGTCTAGTTGATATTATCTAGACAATAATGAAACAATCTAGTCGACATTTATCTAGTCGATCAACTAGATGTTGAAAGTGAGGGGATAGATTTGACTAACTCTAGAGGGGGGGGGGGTTAATAGAGTGTTTTAAAAACTTGATTAGTTTTTATAGAGGAATTAAAATATGTGATGGTAGTATATATATAAAGAGAAATAAGAAAAAGAAAATATCACAGCACATCAGAAGTAAAGAAAAGAGACAACCAGACGACACAATAAAATTATAGTGGTTCCCCAAAACTGGGTACATCCACTCTTCTACCACCCTAGTAGGAATCCACTAACAGGTTTTTGATCAGGTGCCCTGCCACCACATGTTTTTGCTCAGGTGCCCTGTCACCACAATATCTATTTTCTAAGGGAGATATAGCAACCCTTTGAGCTTTTGATCAGGTGCCCAAAAACCAAATCATGTCTTTTGATAAGGAGACTTGTCAACCAAGTGATAACTTTTGAAGGTAGTTAGAAACCCTTTTTTACAGAGGGAAATGAAAAGTGATGTTGTCTTCTCTTTCTCAAACAGTTGAGAAGACTTTATTGGATGTTGTTGTCAAATCTCCCCCTGAGATGTTGAATGGTTCAAGAAGATGAGAGTTTTGCACATGGTGTAGGTCTTGATGAAGATCTTCAGAACCTTCTTGGACTAGTGTTGAAGAGTTGTCCTTGTGAAGCCTGAAGCAGAAACTGAAGAAGACTAAAGATCTGTGTGTGTTGTTCTTCTTCAATTTCCTGTAGATGACAATCTTTTTTCTGTATCAGTTGTCTGTAAAAATTGTTCTATAAAGATCTCTTGTTCTTATTCTTTTTGAAAAAGATCTTTTTATATTCTGAGAGGATTTCCAGCTATTGAATTTTGAATATTATCCTTGATTTGCTTCTAAGATTTTGGGAGTTGAAACGACTGGAATTTGTCTTTAATGTGTTTCCTCAACTGTCCCAGTAAATAAGTCAAGTAATTAACTCTATGAAAACCATAATTAATGCTGCCAAGCAATGATTATATTCTTGAGAATATAAGCATTAATTATCAGAGAATTATTGCCTTAGAATAATACCAATTGAGATCAAAGTGACAGAGAAATCGCCAAAACTGATACTGACAGAAAATATTGACCTCAAGATAGATTTCGTCGACCTGAACTCCAAGTTCATCGAGCTGAGAAATCGTCTTCGTCGAGGTGAGCTCAGAGAAAATTATTTTGGAAGAAACTGCCAAAGCTGAGCTCCAAGTTCGTCGATCTAAGATGGACTTTCGTCGACTAGATAAACTGAGTAGAGGAGGAAGTTCGTCGATCTGAGATTGTATTTCATCGAGCTCAGCTCAGAGTAGAAACTCTAAGTTCATCGATCTGCGATCGACGATCGTCGAGCTGAGTTCGAAGAACTTCGAACTGATTGTCTGAACTCTTAAAAACTAAAATTCTTCTAAGTCTGGTTCTCTAAAGTCTTCTGAAGGCTGGATCAAAGATTGTCTAACCTAGTCAGACTGACCTAGACCTTAGAACTAACAAATTGACCCTAGGCTATACATGATGGCTCAATAACCTAATAGTGAACCTAGCCCAAATCCAAACTAGGGATCCAACAATCTCCCCCTATTTGGGTGAGGTCACTAAACAAAAAAGAAATGCATAAAAACACAAAGCAATATAAATATCTGACAGAATTTTAAACTAATCAACAGATATGATATAGCTAAGTGCAATACACATAAATATCTCAGAGAAATAAAAGTTCAAGAATTGTCAGAGGGAGGAGCAGAAGATGATTTAGCAAACACAATTGTTCTGTGAGGATTTTCTACTTCCTTCTTAGATATTTTTAGGTCTTGAGATCCAAGAACTGTCATAGATGAAGCTCTGAGAATAACAGCTTTTGGATGTACCAGCATATATTCATTTGGATCAAATAAATGTCTTTCTACCTAAAATTTGTCAAATTCTTTCTGCCTGTAGGTATACATAGTAGTGAACTTTGATGGATTTGATCCTTCTGCTCTGACGTTGTTCATCTGAGACAAACCAATAAATTCTTGAAATCTAGCCATTCTGAAGTTTGGATCTAACTCAGGTTCATAAACTGGAGAGGGAGGTCTCTCTAGATCAGATTTAGAAACATTTTGAGCAGATTTTTGAGGGTTTCTGAAAATATTGGATTGCTGTTGAAAGTTTGTTGGAGGAAGCGATTGTTGAGATTTGCCTGGATAATAGGACCCTGGAGGTATGTATTGACTGTACTTTCCAGCAGGTCTATAAGACTTGTAGGAAGCTGGCCTTTGAGATTGAGAGCTGCTGGAATCTAGCTTTTGAGCTTTTGCAACACTTCCTGAAGCACCTGCAGCAGCAGGAGGAGGAGGAGGTCCTCTCCTGGTCTACCTTGGTGGAGAACTGTATCTTTTTCTTTTCTTCCTTTCCTTTTGCTCATTTTTGGATAACCACATCCATTGAGCCATATCTGGATATGGAGTAATATTATGCAAAATGTAGTAAGGAGTGTCAGCAGTGGGATTAGGCTTAGGAACAGCCTTAGTAGGAGCCTTTCTCTTCTTAGATTTTGTCTTCTTAGGACCAGAGTCATCAAAATTCTCATCATCATCATCATCATCAGATGATCCAGGAGAATTGTCATATAAATCATCAATTTCCTTTAGAGTTTCTTTGGAGATCTGCTTCTCAGCCTGAGGCTGTACTGGAAACTCTGGCTTTGCAAAACATTCAGTAACAATCTGATTTCCTTCCTCTTCTTCCATATCTGCAAACATAATATCATCAAGATTTGGCATTGGGGACTCAGCCCATATGCGAGGAGGACTGCAAACATCTTCAGCAACTACTATCTCTTAAATCACAGGATCTGCAAAGCTTGCCCTTAGTTGATCTACAACTTCAGGACTTATTGGAGCAGAATAACATACAATGGCCTTGGAGTAATCAGAATCAAAACTAGGCAAAACATTTATGTAAATTCTGTAAATTGGATTGAAAGAATTAAGTAAAGAATTCAAATCAACTGTGGGATTTATGATAAAATCACCAGCAATGCTTATTTCTTCATCTATATCATAAGCCATATCCATATCCGAATCATCTATAATATCTATAATATATGTTGGAATGTCTGCCTCAGGGGAATCTACTGCTGCTGATGCTAGAAGAGGAACTGGAACTGCTGCTGCTGCTAGAGGAGAAACTGGAACTTCTTCACAGGACATCTCCCCCTGCCTGGTTTCAGAGGGTCCTGAAGCTAGGCCCCCAGAAGAAGGGACAGAATGGAGAGAAGCAATTCTAGTAGAGAGAGAGAGAAAGTTGATAGAGGCAGAGAGAGGAGCAATAACATTTGCTATTTATTGCTCTAGAGTAGGAGAGATGAATTTAAGAAGATCCTTTGCAATATCAGAGAAATTTAAGTACAGGGGTTTTGGAGCAGAGGGAGTATAGGAGGTTTAATTTCCACAATTAGAACATACAAAGAAAGCATTGGGGAAGTCTGTATGCAGGAATTCAGGGAACGTGGAGGTAGGGTTAGAAGGAATGTTGGATGAAATGGTAGTAGATGTGGATGGAATTGAGGTAGAGGGAATTGTTGTGGTAGGAACTGATGTAGTGGTGATGTCCTGGATGGGTGATTGAGCTGGGGATTGATGTGGAGATGGTGGAGGTGGAGATAGCAGATTGAAGTTAGGCTGAGAAGATGTGGATGGAATGTCAGCCAGATGAGTTGGAAGAGGGGACTGAGGTAGTGTAGATTGATAATCCTCTAGTATGTGGATTGGAGATTGAGGAAGGGGAGAATGAGGTTGAGATGGTGATCTAGTAGGAATTGGAGAGGAAATGGATGGTTGCTGGAGGGGAGTTGATGATGGTTGTTGTTGAGTAGGAGGTGAAGGAATTCTGATGGAGGGAGTAATTTCTTTTGGAGGTGGGGGAGTAGCTGTAACTGCCCTTGTGTCCTCAGAAGTCTTGGAAGAGGAGGAAGCCCTAGATGGCTTGGGGATGGTCCTCTCCTATCTGGCAAACAAGGCAGATGTAAGCCTCTTAGAGGCATTAATGAAGATGGTATGTGAGACCAGTAGTTCAGAGGCATTGGCCTGGAGGAAAATGCCTAAGATTCTCCCAAAACATACCTCTTTCTTAATTTTTTTTTTAATCAACTCAAACAGTAACTTTACCCAGATTACTGCTTTCTTATTCACCAGAGCACATGTCACTAAGAACTGGTGCCTGGTTATGTAGTCATGGGCAGTGTGTTTGCCCAACAAAACCTTACCAATAATATCAGCAAGAAACTTATACTCAGCAGATAAGTTCTTTTTAAGCAGTTTGTTAGGGTTTCCATCAGAATTACCCATTTTGATCAACATGTTATCATATTAAGAACTATCTATCTCAATATCCTCATCTCCATTTATCAAACCAAAAATCTCTCTTAAAACATCAGGGGTTAGAGTAACCTGATTTCCTGCAATGGTGCCAGTAATCGTATCTGCATCTGGAGAAGATGATGTATAAAGTCACTCCCTTATCTCTGTTGCTGCTAACTTGATTCCGGTGGTCATAAATTTCTTCAGTTGTTGCTCATCAAACAACTGCAAAATATCCATAAAGATCTGATCGGAGTGACGGAAGGAATCTAAATTGATGTTGAACCCGGTGTCAAACTTCATGCCGGAAAGGGAAATCGCCGGAATCGCCATTAGTTTTCCTACAAAAAGAAAGAGAGAACAAGTGCAAGAGAACAAAAAGCGTGGGATGGAGCTCGAAGAAAACCTAGTTATAAGGTTTTTGGAATATGAAGCGGCAGACTCCGTCCTACGAAAATAAAAGAAAATCTTCATTCTCAGGTCGACGAAAAATTTCATGAAGAAATAATATCGTTGATCTCAGTCTGAAGAGGGGAAAACTTTTCGCCATTCTCAGGTCGACGAGAAATTTTCTGAAGCAAGATCGTCGATCTCTAATTGACGAAAATAACTTCACACAGAGAGTTCGTCGATCTCAGGTCGATGAAATTTCTCAAGAACAGTTCTCAGATCGTCGATCTCCGTTCGACGAACTGTGACCAATTCTTCGACCTCAGACAAAAAATTAAATTAATGCTTCTCCATTGATCATACCTAGCTGATTCAGAAAGAACAGATGTTTCTTCTCATCCAAAGGTTTGGTGAAGATGTCTGCTCTTTGTAAATCAGTAGAGATAAAGACAAGATAAATTTTCTTTTTGTCCACACAATCTGTAATGAAATGATGTCTTACTTCTATATGCTTTGTCCTACTATGATGTACTGGATTTTGTGCAATTGAAATTGCACTGGTACTATCACAAAATACAGTTGAATTATTTATATTGTATCCATAATCCAGGAGTTGGTTTTGAATTCACAATATTTGTGAACAACTACCAGTTGCAATATATTCAGCTTCTGCAGTTGAAGTAGACATAGAGGTTTGTTTCTTACAAAACTAAGACACAAGCCTATCACCAAGGAACTGACATATTCCTGATGTGCTTTTCCTATCAACTCTGCATCCAGCAAAGTCAGCATCTGAGAATCCAGTTAATTCAAATTCTGACTCAGTTGGATAAAAGATTCCTAGATTTGGGCAACCTGTATATATATCAAAATTCTTTTTAAGAAAATAAGGTGAGATTATTTAGGGTTCACTTGGAACCTAGCACAAAGACATGTAGCAAACATTATGTCTGACCTACTAGCTGTGAGATATAATAAGGACCCAACAATATTCCTATATGTCTTCTGATCAACTGACTTGCCATGTTCATCAGAATCAATCACAGCATTTGAAGCCATGAGTGTTTTTCTGGCTGAAGCATCAGTCATCCTAAATATTTTAACTAATTCCTTAGCATATTTAGATTGGGATATGAAAATGCCATCAGGGGATTGCTTCACTTGGAGACTAAGGAAGTAAGAAAGCTCACCCATGCTACTCATTTCAAACATAGAATGCTTCAGGTCAGAAAACCTTTTGCATAGCTTGGAATCAGTAGAGCCAAAGATGATGTCATCTACATATATTTGTACTAACAATATGTTATTATTATGATGTCTAGTAAACAAAGTCCTATCTACAATGACCCTAGTGAACTTATACTCTAAAAGAAAGCTAGCTAGGGTCTCATACCAAGCTCTTGGAGCTTGCTTTAAACCATAAAGAGCATTATGCAATTTGAAAACAAAGAGGGATGAGTTGGAGAGATAAAACCTGGTGGTTGTTCAACAAATACTTCCTCTTTGAGTCCACCATTCAAGAAAGCACTCTTGACATCCATTTAGTAGACCTTGAACTTTTTGTAGGATGCATATGCAAGAAAAATTATGATAGCTTCCAGTCTTGCCACAGGTGCAAAGGTTTGATCATAGTCATTGTGAAAGTAGCGAAAAACGACTAGAAAACAAGCCGAAAATTTTAATAATGAAAGTTTTATTATCCAAAAAGATGTCATTTACAATGGTATGACCTCCCTTTTATAGAATGGAGGAGATGGGAGAGAGTACAAACTAACAATGTGGGACTAAAAAAAGTACAGAGACTGTGCGGTTAGAAACAAGCAGACCGAACAAGCCACGCGGTTAGACAATGGGCTAACCGCTTGGCAATACCAGAGAAAGGGAGCGAGATGCTGTAGGAGACCGCTAGATCGCCCGGTCTCCAAGTCACCGGAGACAAGCCGCCAGACCGCCGGACAACAAACCGCAACAGCTGGAAATCAACCCGCTGGAGAGTAACCACTAGACCGCGCGCGGTCTATAACCCGCCAGGTACAAACCGCCAGACCGCTCGGTATCATACTTCAACACTCCCCCTCAAGCTGGAGCATAGATATCAATCATGCCTAGGTTGTCACAAATGTGGAAGAAGGAAGTAGAAACCGGCTTGGTGAAGATATCTGCCAACTCTTTGTCGGAGGTGACGAACGGAGTGCAAATCTGTCTCTTCAAGACCTCTTCTCGGATGAAATGACAGTCGACTTCTATATGTTTCATTCTCTCATGGAAGACCGAATTTTTGGATATGTATATAGCGGCCTTGTTGTCACAGAACATAGGCAGAGGATAGTCATAGACCTCTCTTAGGTCAAGCATGAGAGCCCGCAACCATTTTAACTCACACGTGCTTGAATCCATACTCCGGTATTTGGCTTCTGCACTGGACCTTGAGACAACAGACTGCTTCTTGCTCTTCCAGCTTACAAGATTACCTCCAACAAATGTGCAAAAACCTGAAGTAGATTTACGGTCACCTTTATCATCCGCATAGCTTGAGTCTGAGTAGGCTTCAACTCTCAGATGACCATGCTTCTGAAAAAGTAGCCCTTTTTCCGGTGCTGCTTTGACATACTCTAGTATCTTTAAGGCAGATTGAAGATGACATTCCCTGGGAGCTTGCATGAACTGACTGACCTTGCCTACAACATAGGCGATATCAGGTCTGGTCACCGTGAGATAAATGAGTTTGCCCACCAGACGTCTATACCTCGTTACATCGGATATAAGAGGTGAGTAATCTGTCCATGTTTTGCACTATCCAGTATCCATGGGATACCGGGCCAGTTTGGCACCGGTCAATCCTGCCTCTTGTAGAAGATCAAGAGCATACTTCCGTTGGGAGAGAACCAACGAGTCGGGATTCCGAGAGATTTCTATCACCAAGAAATATTTTGGGGAGCCCATATCCTTCGTGACTAGGTGTTGACGGAGGTGTTTCTTTGTCAAGTCCACCCCAGCCTGGTCATCGCCGGTAAGAAGAATATCATCCACATACACCGCCAAAACCATAAGGCCCGATGCGGTTTTGCGAATAAACAACGAGTGATCGGTCGAACTTCTTGTAAAGCCAATGGAATCCACAATGCCACTAAACTTGTCGAACCATTCCCGAGGGCTCTGTTTTAGGCCGTAGATGGCCTTCTTCAACTGACATGTTGGAACCTTAGGTTCTGATTTGGGTTAAGATCACTATTAGGTTTATTAGTTTGACCCAATTTGTATAGTCTAAGGGTCATAGGATTCTCCAGGTATACATCAAAAGAATCCAAGAAGAAAGTGCAGAAAATTCCAGAGAAGTTCAGTTTTGAAGTTCAGAATTCCAGTCCAAAAATAGTAGAACGGAGTTCAACTATAGTAGAATGACGTTCAACTATAGTAGAACGGCGTTCAACTATAGTAGAACGGCGTTCAACTATAGTAGAACGGCGTTCAACTATAGTAGAACGGCGTTCGACTATAGTAGAACGGCGTTCGGCTATAGTAGAACGGCGTTCGGCTATAGTTGAACGGCGTTCCCCTATAGTAGAACGACGTTCAACTATAGTAGAACGGCGTTCAACTATAGTAGAACGGCGTTCGACTATAGTAGAACGGCGTTCCACTATAGTAGAGCGGCGTTCGACTATAGTAGAACGGCGTTCGACTATAGTAGAACGGCGTTCGACTATAGTAGAACGGCGTTCGACTATAGTAGAACGGCGTTCGACTATAGTAGAACGGCGTTCGACTATAGTAGAACGGCGTTCGACTATAGTAGAACGTCGTTCAACTATAGTAGAACGACGTTCAACTATAGTAGAACGACGTTCAACTATAGTATTATATGCGTTCTTTAATGGTGTTTTATTTCCTGTATTTCTAGCATATATTTATTATATAATATCTGATTGATTTACTGCTATTACTTCAAAGCAATCCTTGCTATTATTATGCATAAGTCTTTCCTTTCAGATAAAGTAGTTTGTCTTATTAGTTGACTTATTGATTACTTTATCTGCAGCTGTCCTTTATAGCCGTTGGCTGTAAAGAGTTATCTGATGTGACCTTTTATAGCATTCTTTATCAGATTTAATACTGCAGCTTCTTATGAAGCTTTATTCTTTATATAAAATATATATGTCTGCAGGATATGTTTTGTCTTTATGTTAATTGCAGCCCAGATTCAAGATCTGAGAAGAAGACAAAAGCTCAACTCAAATAATAGATCCGTTATTGCTGCTTATATATAAAGAGTTCTTTTGAAGAAAGAACTAAGCTTGCTACCAACAATATACAGCAGCAGAAGGAAGAAATACAATACAACACAGCTGCTCTCAGCATTCATACATCCAACTGAGAAGATATCTCTTCACTCTTCTTCAACCTGAGTGCTCCTGTTCCAGGAAGACTATACTCAGAGATATTGAAGAAGAAGAAGAAGAAGGAAGCTGCTGAAGAAGATCCTTTTATTTTATATTTTATTATCTTCTTCTAAGCTTTATCCTTCAGAACTTCAAGACAGTATTCTCTCAGAAGTTCCGAAGAGATTCTTGTGCTTCTCTAATCTTATTTAAAATAGAGAAGACAATCTAACTCTCCTTCCCCCTCCTGTAAAGGGTTGTTTACTCCCTTCAAAAGTAAAGCTTGGTTTTTAGACACCTGGTCAAAAGTCTAAAGGGTTTTTAGATCTACCTGAAGCAGATCTTGTTGGTGGCAGGGCACCTGATCAAAAACCTGAGTGGATTCCTACCGTGTGGGTAGAAGAGTGGACGTACCCAAGTTGTTTGGGGAACCACTATAATATCTTGTGTCGTCTGGCTTGTTTAATTAATTACTTATATTGTGGCTGTGAGTAGAAATAACTAGGATTGCTAGTTGCTGGAATAGGACTCTAGCCTTAACTGTAATTACAGTTGGCTACCTTTTGTGCACAACACTTTGTGTTAGGCTTTAGTTTTTAATCTAAAATATCTATAATCTGAATTTCGCAATCGGTATCTATCCCTATTTTCTTTCAATTGGTATCAGAGGGAGGTTGGCTGACTGTATAGGCTAACACCTAAGTCACAAGATCCTGATAGATACCAAGGATTATAGATATTCACTTTCACTTTCATGGCCCAGTACAATGATTATTTTAGCACCAGACCTCCAGCTTGCAACTTAGCTGAGTTTAGCATCTGGAAGGCAAGAGTCAAATTATTTATGAATAATATTGATGAAGAAATAGGTTCTTCTATTTTGACAGGTCTTCCAACATCGGCAACAACAACAAAAAGTGCCAGGCTAGCTGATGCCCGAGCAATGAATATCTTAGCTCAGTCATTGTCTGATGACATTTTTCAAGAGATTGTTGAATGCTCAACAGCTAAGGAGATGTGGGATTCCCTTCACCAAATGGCTTCTGAACCCGTGGATAATATATCAGAAGGAAGCCACAACATCTCATCTGAAGAAGGAAAACCAACATCCCTAAATGTTATCTGGGATATCTCAGATGATGACTCGTCATTTGAAGATGAAGAGGAGGAAGCAAGGGCCAAAGAATTTTGCATAATGGCCATAAATGCTTCATGCAACAACTTAGATGCTGAACAAACAGAAGACAAATCAAAACCTGAAAAGGTTCAGGTAATATCTAATTCTGTTATCAGTTTAATTAATTTAGAAATTAAATATTGCTGCCAAAGTTTAACAAAACCTGAGAAGGATACAACACTTCTCAGAGAAATGTTTTCAGATTATTCTAATCAACAAAATGAGTTCAGATTTGAGAACTCAATCAGCTTTTTCAAAAATTTGTTTTATTATCAAAAGGATAAATTACTTAAAATATTTTCAAATCCTTCTACCATCTGGAACAAATTTATTAGGAAGCATTTCCTTTTTCTTAAGGCTGTTTATACATCTGTTTGATATTTTGTTCAAATATTTTATTCAGATTTCTGTATAAAGAAATTCTCTGTCAGATAACTCTATTTCTTATAGATCATTTTCTAATTTCATCTAGATTGAGTCCTCTACTCTAGTTGTATTGGTCAGCTGAGTTTGAATCTCGTCTAATGAAAAGAAATTCTATAGGAAGGAAGATATCTGATTTTGGTTTTCAGATCCAGAATCCTAATTAAATTTGCTGGACAAATATCATTTTTTTTGCTGCTAACATACCCTTTTTCAAGGAGAGAGCAATCTCTACCATAGTCTTCTGCAGGTACTATTTATAAGAGTTTGTTGTATGACTCAATCAAAATTCAAAGTCATCTCAGTCTCCTTCAATCACAGGTACTGCATCAACATAGGGGGAGAGTGCAAATGCCTGCAAGCACCCAGCTTTTATCAAAAACTGAAGCCTGCTATGCAAAGCTTTTCTTTTTTATATATCTTATGCTTTGCAAATATATATTTATTATAATATTATTTTGCTAATAGGATCCTCACCCAAATAGGGGAGATTGTTGGAACCTTAGGTTCTGATTTGGGTTATGATCACTATTAGGTTTATTAGTTTGACCCAATTTGTATAGTCTAAGGGTCATAGGATTCTCCAGGTATACATCAAAAGAATCCAAGAAGAAAGTGCAGAAAATTCCAGAGAAGTTCAGTTTTGAAGTTCAGAATTCCAGTCCAAAAATAGTAGAACGGAGTTCAACTATAGTAGAACGCCGTTCAACTATAGTAGAACGGCGTTCAACTATAGTAGAACGACGTTCGGCTATAGTAGAACGGCGTTCGGCTATAGTAGAACAGCGTTCCCCTATAGTAGAACGGCGTTCCCCTATAGTAGAACGGCGTTTGACTATAGTAGAATGGCGTTCGACTATAGTAGAACGTCGTTCGACTATAGTAGAACGTCGTTCGACTATAGTAGAACGGCGTTCGACTATAGTAGAACGGCGTTCGACTATAGTAGAACGGCATTCGACTATAGTAGAACGGCGTTCGACTATAGTAGAACGGCGTTCAACTATAGTATTATATGCGTTCTTTAATGGTGTTTTATTTCCTGTATTTGTAGCATATATTTATTATATAATATCTGATTGATTTACTGTTATTACTTCAAAGCAATCCTTGCTATTATTATGCATAAGTCTTTCCTTTCAGATAAAGTGGTTTGTCTTATTAGTTGACTTATTGATTACTTTATCTGCAGCTGTCCTTTATAGCCGTTGGCTGTAAAGAGTTATCTGATGTGACCTTTTATAGCATTCTTTATCAGATTTAATACTGCAGCTTCTTATGAAGCTTTATTCTTTATATAAAATATATATGTCTGCAGGATATGTTTTGTCTTTATGTTAATTGCAGCCCAGATTCAAGATCTGAGAAGAAGACAAAAGCTCAACTCAAATAATAGATCCGTTACTGCTGCTTATATATAAAGAGTTCTTTTGAAGAAAGAACTAAGCTTGCTACCAGCAATATACAGCAGCAGAAGGAAGAAATACAATACAACACAGCTGCTCTAAGCATTCATACATCCAACTGAGAAGATATCTCTTCACTCTTCTTCAACCTGAGTGCTCCTGTTCCAGGAAGACTACACTCAGAGATATTGAAGAAGAAGAAGAAGAAGAAGGAAGCTGCTGAAGAAGATCATTTCATTTTATATTCTATTATCTTCTTCTAAGCTTTATCCTTCAGAACTTCAAGACAGTATTCTCTCAGAAGTTCTGAAGAGATTCTTGTGCTTCTCTAATCTTATTTAAAATAGAGAAGGCAATCTAACTCTCCTTCCCCCTCCTGTAAAGGGTTGTTTACTCCCTTCAAAAGTAAAGCTTGGTTTTTAGACACCTGGTCAAAAGTCTAAAGGGTTTCTAGATCTACCTGAAGCAGATCTTGTTGGTGGCAGGGCACCTGATCAAAAACCTGAGTGGATTCCTACCGTGTGGGTAGAAGAGTGGACGTACCCAAGTTGTTTGGGGAACCACTATAATATCTTGTGTCATCTGGCTTGTTTAATTAATTACTTATATTATGGCTGTGAGTAGAAATAACTAGGATTGCTAGTTGCTGGAATAGGACTCTAGCCTTAACTGTAATTACAGTTGGCTACCTTTTGTGCAAAACACTTTGTGTTAGGCTTTAGTTTTTAATCTAAAATATCTATAATCTGAATTCCGCAA
The DNA here is from genome assembly GCA_039513925.1 of Platanthera zijinensis. Taxonomy (NCBI): domain Eukaryota; kingdom Viridiplantae; phylum Streptophyta; class Magnoliopsida; order Asparagales; family Orchidaceae; genus Platanthera; species Platanthera zijinensis. The sequence continues at coordinate 22,499,103 of CM077097.1, forward strand.
TCGGTATCTATCCCTATTTTCTTTCATGACATACTCGTGTCTCCCCCTGAGCAACATACACAAGAGGTTGCTCCATGTAGACATCCTCCCGAAGATCCCCATAGAGAAAGGCATTCTTGACATCAAGCTGGGAAATATCCCAATCCCTGTTGACGGCCACATAGAGAAGAACCCGGATGGTGCTGAGGCGAGCAACCGGGGAGAAAGTATCAAAATAGTCAACTCCATAAGTTTGAGTAAAGCCTTTGTCCACCAGCTGGGCTTTGTAACGATCCACAGTGCCGTCTGGGCAAAACTTCACAACAAACACCCAGCGACAGCCAACCACATCAATACCTACCGGTGGAGGAACAAGGGTCCAGGTACCCCTTTCAGTAAGAGTGGCCATTTCCTCATCCATGGAAGATTTCCAATGAGGAATAACAAGAGCCTCCTGGTAAGTGCGGGGAGTGGTAATAGCCGAGATAGCCAAAGCAAAGCACCTGCGAGAAGGAGTAAGCCGATCATAGGAAACAATAGCCGCAAGCGGGTGTTGGGTACACGCCCGCACCCCTTTGCGAAGAGCAATGTGAAGATCCAGGTCGTCTCATGCCTCAGGGACTGGAGCGTTCGTGGCAGAGAAAGCTGGACCGGGACTAGAGAGACGGCTGCGGAGACGAGGGAGGGGGTATAATGGAGAGAGGAGGGGACGGAGGAGGAGATGATATAGGAGGGGAGACGTTGATATGCGTGGAAGGAACATAGAGAGATGAAGGAGAGTCAGAGAGAGCAGGAGGAAGCGGGGATTGAAAAGAGAAGTAGGATGCATTTTCGAAGAAGGTGACATTCGCGGAAACAAACTGTTTGCGCAGAACGGGGTCAAAGCAACAATAGCCTTTTTGAGTGGTCGAGTACCCTTAAAAGACACATTTTGTAGAACGGGGGGAAAGCTTGTCACGGGTAGCAGACGGAGTATGCACAAAAGCCGTACACCCAAAGATACGGAGAGGAAGAGGAAAGGGTTCCTTGCCCGGGTAGAGAATAGAGAAGGGGGTTTTTCCGTGGAGAACCGAAGAGGGAATGCGATTGATGAGATAGCAGGCGAGGAGAACAGCATAGCCCCAGTAGGAGCGAGGCACCTGCATCTGCGTCATGAGAGTGCGAGCGATATCGAGGAGATGACAGTTTTTACGCTCCGCCACCCCATTTTGCTGGGAGGTGTAAACACAACTGGTCTGATGAATGAGACCATGTTGCATACAAAAAGACAAAAACTCATGGCTGAGATATTCTTTAGCATTATCAGAGCGTAGTACTTTAATAGAAATAACAAACTGAGTTTTAATCATATTATAAAATGATTGCCATACAGATAAGAGTTCAGAGCGATCTTTTAATAGATACACCCATGTACATCTAGAGAAATCATCAATAAAAGTTACAAAGTAAGAACTACCCCGACCAACGGTGAGAGTAGGAGCAGGACCCCAGACATCAGAATGAATGAGATCAAAAGGGCGAGAGGAACCACGACCTTGCTTCGGCGGGAAGGAGGAGCGGTGATGTTTGCCAAGCTGACACACATCACAGTTGAGCGGAGGACTGTTCTGAGGTAAGTGGGGAAGAAGCTGACGAAGAATTTGAGGAGGAGGATGTCCAAGGCGAAGATTCCATTGAAATAGATCAATAGACGAGGAAGAGAAGATGGATAAAGCGGAAACATTATCGAGGAAGTAGAGGCCGCCGCTCTCAGTCCCAGTAGCAATCGTCTGTTTGGTCCTCAGGTTCTAAAAATAATAAGAAGTAGGAGTAAATAAGACAGAGCACTGAAGTTGCTTGCATAAAGTAGTAACAGATAACAAATTACAAGGGAACTTCGGGATATAGAGAGTGTCCGCTAAGCGAAGCGACGAGGTGACTTGAACCATGCCCGTCCCATAAACCGAGGAAGGTGAACCATCCGCAACAAGAACCGGGGGTAACCGATCATGCGTTTCCAGGAGAGAGAAGCATTGAGGATTTCCGGTCATGTGATTTGTAGCACCATAGTCAATAAGCCATTTACCTTGGGTAACAGCGTGTGCACTACCTGAGGTCGTGGCCACAGAAGCAGATGGCCGAGAGGAGGCGGAGGTTGAGGAAGAAGTATCACCAGAGGGACGAAGATGAGGATGTTTCTGCCAGCAGAGGTCAACAGAGTGGCCGGTACGACCACAGTGAGAGCAGAGGAACCTTGACGGACCGCGCGTGCCTGACTGACTGCGGCCACTAGTGCCACCCCGCTAAACTTGGTGAGCATAAGTGTCCTGTGGAGGAGGGGAGGACAATAGAGGATGCTGGAGCAGCGAAGTAACAACGGCGATGCGAGCCGCGGTGGCATCCAAAGTTGGAGACACTGCTTCTACCAAGATCTGCTGGAGGATCATATCAAAAGACTCGGGGAGTCGCAGAAGATAACAAATAACCAAGAGTTCCTGGAAGTGTTTGTCCTGCTCGGCCAAGTCCGCGGAGAAGGGGCGATTCTGGAGGATTTCGGCGCCAAGAGCCTGAACTTGCTGATAAGCCGCAGTAGGAGACATGGAAGGACGAGCGAAGAGATCCGCATAGAGAGTATAAATGCAGGATGTCTGGCCCCCCTTCGAGTAGAGAGCAGCAAGGTGAAGCCATGCGGTCTTGACCATCTCATCATGGCGTATGATAGAAAGGCATTCATCAGAGAGGCTGTTAGCCAACCAAGTGCGGACAAGCGCATCACTGGCATCCCAGTCATCAAATTCAGCAGAGTTTGGAGGAGGAGGGTCATCGGTGAGGTGATGACGTTTGTGCTGAGAGCAAAGAAGAAAGGTAAAAGAAACTCTCCAATCCGGATAGTTGGAACCAACTAGTTTAGAAACCATGCCAAGGTTTCCGGAAGAAGTAGAAGGAGGAGGCGGAGCCGGATTGGCTACAAGAGTGGTGGCAGTTGAATTCTCGGAAATAGCCATAGAAGAAAGCAACAGGAGGCCACGCAGTTAGGAAACAAGCAGCGGGAAAGAAGAAGAAGGAGAGCTGCAGCGGTCACGATGTTAGACACCAGCGGCCAGAAAAGCCACGACCAAGCCGCAGAACCAAGAAGAGGGAAAGAAGTCGGGTGGCTAGAAGACAGACCGCGCGAACAGAAGAGGGGGTTGCTGAGAGGAGAAAGGCGAACAAGAAGAAAACAGGTCGCGACGACAGGTCGCGGCGACTAAGAAGAGGAGGAGGGCGCGATGACTAGAATAGGTTGCAAGCAAGGAGCAAGCAAAAGAAACAGGACGCGCGAACAGGGCGCAAGCAAACAGGCTGAATAAACAAGCCGCAAAAACAGGTCGCGAGATGAAGAAGAAGCAAGCCGCGTGGATAGGTCGCGCGGTCAGAGCAGGTCACAGAATCAGGAGGAGAAAATCGAGTCCTCTGATACCATGTGAAAGTAGCGAAAAACGACTAGAAAACAAGCCGGAACTTTTAATAATGAAAGTTTTATTATCCAAAAAGATGTCATTTACAAAGGTATGACCTCCCTTTTATAGAATGGAAGAGATGAGAGAGAGTACAAACTAACAATGTGGGACTAAAAAAAGTACAAAGACTGTGCGGTTAGAAACAAGCAGACCGAACAAGCCGCGCGATTAGACAATGGGCTAACCGCTCGGCAATACCAGAGAAAGAGAGCGAGATGCTGTAGGAGACCGCTAGACCGCCCGGTCTCCAAGTCACCGGAGACAAGCCGCTAGACCGCCGGACAACAAATCGCAACAGCTGGAAATCAACCCGCTGGAGAGTAACCGCTAGACCGTGCGCGGTCTACAACCCGCTAGGCACAAACCTCCAGACCGCTCGGTCTCATACTTCAACAGTCAATTCCTTCTTCCTGTCTGTATCCTTGTGCTACTAGCCTTGCTTTGTTCCTGATGATGGCTCCTTGTGCATCCAATTTATTTCTGAATACTCACTTAGTTCCAATAACTTGTGAGTCTTTGGGTCTAGGAACTAAGTACCAAACTCTGCATCTCTCAAACAGATTGAGCTCCTCTTGCATTGCAATAATCCAGTGGGGATCTTGCTCTTCATCTTTTATGGATTGGGGCTCAAGTTGAGATATGAAGCAAGCATGCATCAAATTTTGGTTAAGTTGATGTCTTGTTTGCACACCAACTGATATGTCTCCAATCACTTGAGATACAGGGTGATCTCTAAGTGTGATAAGATCAGTTGGAGGAGTTGGTTCAGCAACATTATTGGGAAATAATTGCTCTTGTGGAATTAAATTTGCTGTTGAAGGTTCAGCAATCATTTCATTCAAATCTTCTTCACTATTTTCATCATTATGTGGAGAAGGAGGTGATATAGCCTCATTGGTGAGGTTCAGATCATCCAATTTCTCACACAATTTGGGTACCTGCAATAAATCTTTGGTAGAAGAATCCTTTTCCTTGTAATACATGTTAGCTTCATCAAATGTAATATGTACAGATTCTTCCATTTTCAAAGTTGATTTATTAAATACCCTATAGGCCTTGCTGACTTGGGAATATCCAAGAAAAATTCCCATTGCAGCTTTGACTTCAAATTTTCTAAGATGTTTCTTGTTGTTATTATGAATGTAACAAACACAACCAAAGATTCTAAAATAGTATATTTTAGGTTGCTTCCCTTTGAGTAATTCATAGGGAGTCTTGCCCTTAAGTTTATGTATCAAACTTCTATTCAGGACATAATTTATTGTGCTCACAGCCTCTGCCCAAAAGTATAGGGGCATGTAAGCATCTGCAAACAATGTTCCTGCAGCTTCAATCAGGGTTCTGTTTTTCCTTTCTGCTACCCCATTTTGTTTAGGAGTTCTAGGAGCAGAGAAGCAATGCTTGATACCTTCCATCTCACAGAATTCTTGCATAGGAAGAGATTCAAACTCAGTGCCATGATCACTTCTAATCAATGCAACTTGAGTAGAGTACTCAATCTTTATGCTCTTAAGAAAGTCTGTAAGAACTTTAAAGTTATCTAAATTGTTTGTCAAGAAGAACACCCAAATGAACCTAGAGAAGTCATCTACAATGCCTAAGGTATAAGATTTCCCTCCCAAAATCTGTACAACAATGGGTCCAAATAGATCCATGTGTAGCAAATACAGAATCCTGGGTGAATCACTCTTATTAATAGATTTAAAACTATTTTTGGTTTGCTTGCCTAATTGACAAGCCCTGCAAAAGCTTTCCTTCTTGTAGGGGCAAGAAGGCGAGGCCTCTAACAAGGTTGTCCCTAGAGAGTTTAACAATATTTTTAAGATTTACATGTCCTAATCTTTTATGTCAAAGTTCATTATTGTTACTAATTTGATTTGATAAACAGATTTCTGACCTAGTAGATTTGAAATTTACTATATAAATGTTTTCTTGCCTAAGTACAGTTAACACAGTTTTATTATCTACAGAAGATATAATGCAAGAAGAATGGTTAAATGATACCTGATAACCTTCATCACATAATTGGCTTATGGATATCAGGTTATGTTTTAAACCACTCACATATGCTACTTTCTTGAAAGTGACAGCTCCAATCTTAATAATCCCATAGCCTTTAGTTTGGCCACAGTTGGAGTCACCAAAAATCACTTTTGGACCAAGCTTGGACTTGTAGTTTGATTAGTTTTCCTTGCTACCTGTCATATGCTTTAAGCATCCACTATCTAGATACCACTGTTCCTCTGTGGTAGGATAGTTTTTCACCTGCAAAATGAAAAATTAGGTGTTCTTGACCCAAGTAACCTTGGGCCCATGATTCTTTTCAAATCTAAAGCTAGAAATATAAGAGCATTCATGTTTGTTCTTATATCCTAGGGGGTGAAATTTTCTAGGTGGAATTATCCATTGGGTAAGTGGGTTAACAAAATCTTTTGAATGATTAAATGTTCTTGAATAATTAAAGTTTCTATTAGGCTGAACTGGGATTGACGAATTCTGATAAGTTAGTCGACCTGAGTTCGACGAATAGGGATGAGTTCGCCGAACTCCATTCAGAGAATGAAAATATTCATTCTCTGAGCCCCAAAATCGTCGATCTCAGCTCGAAGAACCATATTGGTTTCGTCGATCGTAGTTCCAAGAATAATTATAATAGAATTCTGCATTCAGAGTTCGTCGACTTGAGTACGATGAACTGTACACATTTCGTCGATCTGAGTTCGACAAAATCTGTTGAACATTGTTATGATTAAGGTTTTTCTTATTCTTTCTCTTTTTCTTAAGTTTCTATTTTAATTCAGTTGGTTCATTGTTTTCATCTACCTTTTCTTTACCTTTTTCTGATATAAATTTAATGGGTGTAGAAAGAATATTTTTGAATTAGATGAGGTTGGCTTGATGAATCACCTAAGCCCATCTTTCCATTGAGCCTTGCATTTACTATGCTTGTGATGTTCATCAATTTTATGCTTTTCCCATTAAGGAATTCTTCAAATTACTTAGCCTCATTTAGTTTAGTTTTTAAAGAAATAATTTCTTCTGAAGCTATAACTAGTTTATCTTTTAGTTCAATGTTTTCAGATAGCAGATTTTCATGTTAAGTTATCTTATCTCTGAGAAGTTTGATTTCCTTCTCAGATTTGATTAGATTATTACATAATAATTTAAATTCAGTTTTGAAATGATCAGAATTAAAATCAAATGAGGATATTACCTGATCCTCTTCAGATTAGGAGTCTTCTTCAGATTTCTCAGCTTCTGAAAAGCTGCCTGATGTATTGATAGCAATCATGTAAACTTTTTTTTGCTTTATCTTCTTCCTCATCTTCACAAGAGCTGGAAGATGAAGATTCTTCTTCTCTTTCACTCCAAGTTTCTGCAATAAAACCTTTCTCCTTTCTCTTATGCTTGCTTGAGGAGGGCTTGCTGTACTTCTTTCTGGAGACTTTTCTCTTCTTTTCTCCTTTATTTGATTCTCTGGACACTCAGGAAGAATGTGTCTAGGCGTTCTGCAACCAAAGCAGACAATCTCCTTGGTAGGAGTTTTGCAATATCTTGGTCTGTCATCTTGTCTGGATGACTTCCTTCTGAAATCATTTCTGGCCATCTTGTAGAATCTCTTGGCCAATAAGCTTATGAGCTCATCATTTACTGGTGGAGCTTCTTGTCCTTCAGATGCCTTGAAGGAAATGTTTTGCTCCTTTCTTCCAGAAGAGGAAGTCTTCTGCTCATCTGCTTCTGTTATCTTTATTAGTTGCTCATAAGATTTGAGATTGCCTAGAAGAGACTCAGTGGATATTTCATTCAGGCTTCTGGCCTCCTTGATTGGCCTGATCCTGAAGTCCCATGTGTTGGGGAAGCACATAAGGATCTTGTCTTTAATCTTTGTCAGTGAGATGTTTTTATCCAGTGTTTTCAGCTCATTGATAATTAAGCTGAGTCTGTTGTACATGTCAGCTACTATCTTAGACTCATCTTTTTGGAAATTTTCATACTGAGAGATGAGATGGGATCTCCTATCCTTTCTCTCATCAACTGATCCTACAACCATTTGGTTTAGAGAGTCCCAAATAGCCTTTGCTGATGTGCACTCAGCCACCTTCTGAAAAATGTCATCTGACATGGTTTGTGCTAGAATGTTCATGGCCTTTGCATTAACAATTTTTGCCTTCTTTTGAGCATCAGTCCATTTAGGTGGAGGGACTGCATTTGTTCTTGTTGAAGTAGAAGCTTCTTGACTTGGAGGACCTGTCAAAATGGAATTGTAGATGTCTTCATCAATAGAGTTCATATATAATCTGATTCTTGCCTTCCATATTGCCAACTTATTCAGATTGTAGACTGGAGGTCTGGTGCTTGAATATTCTTTATTCTATGCCATGATATAAGAGAGATACTAAAGAAATTAAGATCTATCAAGGAACTTTTGATTCAGGTATTAGCCTGTGAAATCAAACAAACACACCCTCTGATACCAATTGAAAGTGAGGGTATAGATCTGACTAACTCTAGGGGGGGGGGGTGAATAGAGTGTTTGAAAAACTTGATTAGTTTTTATAGCGGAATTAAAATAAGTGATGGTAGTATATAAATAAAGAGAAATTAGAAAAAGAAAATATCACAGCACAACAGAAATAAAGAAAAGAGACAACCAGACGTCACAAAAAAATTATAGTGGTTCCCCAAAATAGGTACATCGACTCTTCTACCACCCTGGTAGGAATCCACTAACAGGTTTTTGATTAGGTGCCCTGCCACCATAGGTTTTGCTCAGGTGCCCTGTCACCACAATATCTATTTTCTAAGGGAGATATAACAACCCTTTGAGCTTTTGATCAGGTGCCCAAAAATCAAATCAAGTCTTTTGATAAGGAGACTTTTCAACCAAGTGATAACATTTGAAGGGAGTTAGAAACCCTTTTTATAGCGGGAAATAAAAAGTGATGTCGTCTTCTCTTTCTCAAACAGCTGAGAAGACTTTAGTGGATGTTGTTGTCAAAGCTCCCCCTGAGATGTTGAATGGTTCAGGAAGATGAGAGCTTTGAATAGGGTGTAGGTCTTGATGAAGATCTTCAGAAGCTTCTTGGGCTGGTGTTGAAGAGTTGTCCTTGTGAAGCCTGAAGCAGAAACTGAAGAAGACTAAAGATCTGTGTGTGTTGTTCTTCTTCAATTTCCTGTAAATGACAATCTTTTTTCGGTATCAGTTGTCTGTAAAAATTGTTCGGTAAATATCTCTTGTTCTTCTTCTTTTTGAAAAGGATCTTTTTATATTTTGAGAGGATTTCCAGCTGTTGAATTTTGAATATTATCCTTGATTTGCTGCTAAGATTTTGGGATTTGAAACAGCTGGAATTTGTCTTTAATGTGTTTCCTCAACTGTCCCAGTAAATAATTCAAGTAATTAACTCTATGAAAACCATAATTAATGCTGCCAAGCAACAGTTATATTCTTGAGAATATAAGCATTAATTATCAGAGAAATATTGCCTTAGAATAATACCAATTGAGATCAAAGTGACAGAGAAATCGCCAAAACTGATACTGACAGAAAATGTCGACCTCAGGACAGATTTCTTCGACCTGAACTCCAAGTTCATCGAGCTGAGAAATCGTCTTCGTCGAGCTGAGCTCAGAGAAAATTATTTTGGAAAGAAAATGCCAAAGCTGAGCTCCAAGTTCGTCGAACTATCAAGTCAACATATATTATGCCAACTTGATCTCTAGTCAATATTACTATATCGACTTAAAGTATAGCCGACAATGACTTTCTACCACTCAATCCAAGCTTGGTTCTTCACTAACGTCCTATATGAGTCGAGCAAACCCAATCATTTATCCAATTTATTATACGTTATTATTGTTGGAACATGCGTTATGCATCTCTCAGGTTTGATTATCTCAAATCCCAAGCTCTATTTGATCATACATATTTTGGGTATAATGTGCAGGTTTTTCGGTGTGAAGTCATCAAGCAACTACGAATTTACATGCTATCACTAGCAATAATGATATTATCGGGTGTTAGCTTTATTTTACTCGACGACAAGTCTTGCTTGAGACTAAGGAAAATGCCAATGTGTCATGCCTTATATAATTATGACAAGGCTCATATCATCATGACAAGCCTTACATCAACGTGTCATGGCTCATATCTTCGTAATGAGCCTCCACTGCTAATTATTGTTGTGACAAGCCTTACATTGTCGTAACAAGGCTCATATCATTATAATGAGCCTCCACTGCTAATTATCATCGAGATAAGGCTTATATCATCATGACAAGATTTTAAATCATTGTGAAGACTCCAAATCATCGTGAAGACTTCATATCGTCATAAAGACTCTATATCATTGTGAAGAGAGCACATTGTTGTCATGAAGACAACATGACTCAGTGTGAAGTTTTAGCTACCGACTGTGATGTAACACCCCAGGTTTCCTATAATGAAAATAACAAAAAGTTGGTCTTTGGAGCTATTGCTGGCATTAGCTCAATATCACCAGGCAATAGCGTGCAACGTGACAGTCGTCCACGTGTTGGCAGGCGACAAAGCGATCATTGAGCGGCCCTGACTGGGTCAAGTGGCCACTGCTGGAGCTATCGCGCCGTGATAGTGGATATTGCCCGACGATAGCATTAATTTAAGTTTTGCGGCTGAAAATTGTGGCCCTTCATTCCTTTTGATGAAATTATCTTATGGTTGGGTTTAATCCCGTATCCACGTAGTCATAGTAGTGGGGGAAAGAAACTCATTTCTCTTTATCTCACTCTTTCTCTTTAAACCTCTCTTTAAACCTTGGAAGAAAAGAAGAAAGGAAGAAGAGGGCTGGAGGAAGATCTTTGGATAGTTGCTGAAGGAGTTCCTACGGTTGGATTTGCGGTCTAAGACTAGATCTACGAATAGAAAGGCAAGACGATCCTTTACATCCGGAAAAAATCCTTGTTCATGGCTCCTATGCGATCTACAAGGGTAACGACCTTCCTTCCTTGACAGGTGAAATCCTTATTTGGCATGTGCACAAAAACCTTCTCTAATTGGTGAAGAATCTGAGATTTCCAACAAATTGATCGATGATATCCTCGGTATGAAACTTGCATATAGAATCCAGAATCGAAGAACGGAATAAGCATGCTGTTTGAAGCCCATCTTGACAGGTTGGTCTGGATTAGTGATATTTTAGTTATGTACCAGAGAAGACTCTGTGGTTAAACAAGTAGATTACGGAGTTAGGGTTGTTGTAGGTTGTTGCAGAAAGTACTGGAGGTGTGCTCCAGAAAAACAACCTTGATTGTAGCAGAATCAAAGTTCTGTTAGTATCGCTCCGCGGTAGTGTTACCGCCGACAGTAGCTCCTGGTTGTATCCAACGAGTTGATTGTGATGGATGTGAAGCCCAGGTCTTGGGGACGGGGTGCGTAGCATCAGACAGTGTGAAGTCATATTGTGCCTAACGTAAGACAAATGTTGTGATTCTGTTTGTTACCGCCAGGCGATAGTGCTATCGCAATTGATATCTCCTAGTGAGCAGATTTGAGTTTGCGAGCCCAGGTCTTGGTGAAAAGGTTGGTGGCAAGTTAAGTTATGAGGCATGCAATGCCTAGCTTGGTGGCCTTGAGTGCTGACGATTGTTGGATAACGTTGGTTATCATATACGGGCTGAGGAGAAGCTATACCCAGATTATACTAGAGTGATGCCGATGATTTGAGCACGGGCAAGACCAATCCGAACCCATCTCTTACTGGTTGGTGAATAGGTAGCCCCTCGGTGCACCATTTGATTTTGGGGTAGTACGTAAGGCATGGTCGCCTTGACAGTAAAAGCTCAGTGATGAACCATTGGTCTAGGACTGAGGATGGTCGTGGGACTAGGAATCAAGTACACAAATAGTGTGCCCTAAGTGCACATGACGTGTGGCCTTACGAGTCAACGTATGTGGTGAATGGTGCTTGAATTACACGTTCTGATGCCTGATATATACATGCTATTTATTGCAGGGAAGGAGCACCGTCGCCCCGAGTGAGGGGTGGGGTTGTTATAATTTAGTCTACTAAAGCTGACCATTGCCTTATTTTGCTGCCTCTTAGTGGATTGTCCCTATACAGGTGCGAGAGATCCTAGAAGGAAGTAGCGGGCTGAAGCCTTTTGAGCTATGCCGACCCTTGAAGGCTAAGCGAAGCGTATTTTACTGTTTTCATGTGTGGTCGGCCTGTGTGCCAATGTATGTATTATACTCTTATGAAGAGAACAATTTGTAAGGCCTTAAGGCCAAAACAATTTGTGTATTTTATTACCATTCCTTTGGTGTTGTTAGTAGACATTCCTGGGGTTGAGTTCTTCTTAACTTAAAATTTTTCGCTAGAATGCAACTCTGAGTTTGAATGCATTAATGATTCAGTTTCAATACATTACTCCACTCACTGTCTGTGGAATATGACGAGTGGCCCTGACCGAACCTTCTATTATATTCTATGTGGCAGATGGAGGTGTTACAATTTGGTATCAGAGTCACATGTCGGTCTTCCTTCTTCAAATTTATGATCAAATTATTTTAAGGGGTGGTAAACACATGTATGTGCGTTACCTTTATAACATGAAAAAACCCATGAATGTTCACTTAGGAATGAAAATACACATGTTTGTGGAACCCACATGTTCCTATAATTGCTTTTTGCAATATGTTTGGTCGTTTAATTGTGTGTTTCATGATTATAGGTGACTAGAAAAGGTGTAGGGCAGTCCCAACCCCAGTGCTCGACAGAGAGTAGTGTACCATCTAAGGTTCCTACACCTCCCCCTTCTACTGAAACAATATGGTTAATTGCTAAAGCCCTGTTTGCAATAATCAATATACATCTAGGAGGGCAAGTACAACCTCCTACTCCTGAGGTTGCCCCAACGCAGGTTGGTGTAGTTGAGCCTATGGCTATGTGGCTAGTTCCCGATTAGCCTTTGGCGATAAGGCAAGCGACGGAAAAGCAACTGAAGCATGTTATGAGTTTCCATCCTCCAACGTGGTAAGGAACTTAATCGCCCACTTAGGGCAAAGATTGGCTCTCAAGAATAAAGAGAACCTTGACAGCGACGAAGTCGAAGGAGAGGCAAAAAGTGTCTTTGGCTACCTTTCTTTTGGAAGGAGAGGCAAGAATTTGGTGTGATGAGCTGGAATTGTATCAGGTTACTAGAAGACAACTGTCTGAGATCTCAATGGAGGAGTTCTCGAGGCTTTTTATGGCAAGGTATCTCCCATCTGCACAGAGTATTGATATGGAGAATCAATTCCAGAGGTTATCTCAGGGTGAGAGTTGTGTTGATGACTACTTGCATAAGTTTACAATATTGGGGCGATATGCGGGCTCTACGTTTACAGACTCAAAGTACAAGACAAACATATTCTATGAAGGTTTGCATGACGATTTGAGGTTACTTCTCTCAGGTCCAATGATGCAGGGCTTTCTAACGTTAGTCAATACTACCCAATCCCTGGAACAAGACTTGAAAAGTGTTCAAAGAAAGGACTTGGGTGTGAAGAAGCCAGAGTTCAAAGTACTGAGCTCTGAAAGATCTGAACACATCAGTAAGTGGAACAAGAAGTCCAAATTTTTTGGGCCATCTTCTTCATCTGGAGCAACTACTAGGCGAGGCCCATTTATTTGATATACTTGTGGCAAGCTAGGATACATTGCCCAAGACTGTCAGAGTGGTCCTTCAAAGGCAGGAGCATCTTATGTTGAAAAAGGAAAGACAAAAGAGTCGATTGCATCCCATTATGCTCCAACCCAACCCAGAGTATATAATCTTGGCCAGTAGGAGGCCATAAAGCAAAGTGATGTGGTGACAGGTACGATATAGTATACAGATTTACTGCTTTATATACTTGTTACTTTGTGCATTGCTTAACTTGTTTAATTTAGGCTGTCTTGGTTTTGGACTATCCGACGAGAGTATTATTCGATACAGGGGCTTCTCACTCCTTTCTATCTGAGGACTTTGTGTTGCGTATTGGAGTGCATTTTTTGTGTCGAAAGATCGATTGGATATATTGCTGCCTACCAACTACTTGATGCGCTCTGATAAAGCTTGTTGTATTCAAGTGTGGATAGGAGGTCATGACTATGGATTAGAAGCATCTGTGTTGCCGATATCTATGTTCGATGTGATCTTTGGCATGGACTGACTCTCGGAGCAGCGTGCCTATATTGATTGCAACTCAAAGGAAGTCACGCTATGGCAAAACACCGAATGTGAGACTAAGTTCACTGGTATGCGAGGATCAAGCAAGATACTGATGTTTGCTCTCCAAGTGGTGAAGGTGTAACATCCCATTTCCGACTAGACCCCTAGGAGTGGTTTTGTCTTAAAAGAACCCTGGGAAGCCCAGGAATTGAAGTTTATCGACCAAGATTTCGAGTCAAGGGGTGGTCACGCCCGTGACCGACCCGTCACGCCCGTGACCTAGGGCGTGACCCCTTTGACGATTATCGACCTCAGGAAGACGATCGTCGAGCTCAGAAATTTCAACATGGGCCTGACACGCCCGTGACCAATCCGTCACGCCCGTGACCTTAAAATGGCGTTGAGTGAGCTAAGCTTACTCAATGCCGTGGTCTGGATGGCGTTGAGTGAGCTTAGCTCACTCAAAGCCATAAGTTGAATGGCGTTGAGTGCACTGACTGCACTCAACGCCATCTAGTGTCGTCAGGTTGGCGTTGAGTGAGCTGAGCTCACTCAACGCCGTAGACTGGATAGCATTGAGTGAGCTTAGCTCACTCAACGCCGTAAACTGTCAGGCGGGATGGCGTTGCGTGCGTTGAGTGCACTCAACGCCATAAGTTTAACGGCGTTGAGTGCACTGACCGCACTCAACGCCATTTGGTGTTGTCTGGATGGCGTTGAGTGAGCAGAGCTCACTCAACGCCATAATCTGGACGGCGTTGAGTGAGCTAAGCTCACTAACGCCATCTTTTAAAAAAGGACATATTCAGGGTGGCGTTGAGTGAGCAGAGCTCACTCAACGCCATAATCCGGATGGCATTGAGTGAGCTGAGCTCACTCAACGCCATAGTCTAAGATGGCGTTGAGTGAGTAGAGCTCACTCAATGCCGTAGCTTAGATGGCGTTGAGTGAGCTGAGCTCACTCAATGACATTATACTTAGAATTTTTGCTGGCATTTTTCTGGCAAATTGGTTAGGGCTGTGTGCTGGTTCAGCTGAACCGGACCGGTCTAGGAGTGGGCCGTTTCTTTTAATAAGGCCCAATTAAGTCTTATTCTAAAGAGTGTCGACTGGTCATGCCACGTGGCAGCCGACTCCTCTCCTTCCAGCCATGGCCGAGTGACGGTTTGCATGGCCATTAATGGCTTTCAAGGCTCGGCTCCATCCTCTTCCCCTTGAAACGGCTGGATTCAACTCCTCTCAGGGAGAGGAGGAGTTTCCAGCCCTCTTCCAGCTGTTACAGAGCCGTTTCAGCCCCCCCACCATCATGGCCGAAAAAGCTATAATGGGCCATTAATGGCCACCAGCGTTAAACCTTTCCCCTCACTCCTTTTACTGGTTTAAAAAAAGGCTCCCTAGACTCAGAGATGGAGTTTCCACCCTTACCCGACGGATTTGGAGCTTGTACGGTGCTGTAGAAGAATTCCGACGACGCCACCACCGCGCCAATGGCATCCCGACAGTCTGCACGCCTCCAGCCCGCGAACAAGGTCCTCCCCTCCTCTCTCTCTACGGGTAGATCTTAGCTTCTTTAGGATTAAGATTCAGGCTCAAATGAGCCCGATCAGAAGAGCTTCTCTTTTTGATTTTCTCGTAAAAATGAAGTTACGGGCTCGCCGTAAAAAGCCTCTCCGGCGGCTGCGCCGCCGCCCGACGATAACCACCACCTCAATAGAGGTGGTGGTGGCGGTGGCCGGCCAGGGAGGAGGCTGGCCGGCTGGCTGTGGAAGGGAGAAGTGCTCCCAGGTGCGTGCTATCTAGACCATCGACTGGAGGTTGAAGACAACCTCCCAACCGACTGATCAACCTTTAAGATCTGTGCAAACATATTGATTAAAGTAATTTCTATATATTTTCTGTAGTTTCTGCCTGTAACTTGCATGAATTTCTATAAATACTTAAAGGCTCCTACAGGAAAAGTTGTCAACACCAATATTGTAGCTCTATGAGTCTAGGAAATTTTAAAATTTGTTTCAAGTGATTTGGATCATTGGATAGACCTCAGCACTCATTTTGGTGAGGTCAATCCATAGGGCTGTCCTGACCTTAGAAAAATTCCCCACTCCAATCCAGTCATCAAAATGACTTTGAAACTTTGGGTGTGGCCTAATCTTACCTATATCTAGGTGTTATCCAAAAATTAGGAATTTTGGGAAAAATATTTCTATAGTTTTTAGAAAAATTTAATAAATCATGTGTATTTTAATCAAGTGTCCTAAACACCTCAAAATACCCCCAAATTTGGGTGGGTGGCCTTAGAGGTCATAATAGGAAACTGGAAAATTTTTCACCTCATTTGGAAGTGTTTTGACTAGGGTTTTACTCAACCCTATTTGGCCCCATAAAGGGCTATTTAGGGTAAATCACCCCCTTGGTAATTTGAGTGGTCATATCACCTCAACAGAGGCTGATATTTTGGTCACTGACTTTTTAGGGCATGACACACCCTCCAAGGGAGTTTGGGGTGGTTTGGTGTAGGGTAGCCCTAGAACCCTAGGGTAGGTCCCTTAATGGGGATTTGTAGGGTTGTGAAGGTCATGGGGTCAAATGACTTGGACTGACTTGAAATTTGGTGGAGAGGACCATAGGGCCATTATAGTTCTCTGGACAAAATATTAGGGGATTTGGAGACAGTTAGGCCACCTAAAACCCTA
Source organism: Platanthera zijinensis (assembly GCA_039513925.1). NCBI lineage: Eukaryota > Viridiplantae > Streptophyta > Magnoliopsida > Asparagales > Orchidaceae > Platanthera > Platanthera zijinensis. The sequence continues at coordinate 22,515,427 of CM077097.1, forward strand.
ACCCTAGTTTAGGGTACCAATCTTAATTTGAACTATTATGCTGACAAATGAACTAAAAATCAAATAAAATTTGGGCAGGGTGATTTTATAGTCTAAATGGCCATAATATTATTTTGTTGAGAATTTTGGGTTAATTTATACAGTACTTCATTTACAACTATAGTTGTGTCCTAGATATTTATTTTGATGATTATGGAATTTCTGTTCACTAGAAAGTTATGAAATCTTGGATTAGGGCATCTTATAGCATGCTATACCTTCTGTATTTTTCTTGGGAGTTTTATCTGATTATTTTGGGTACTTGCTTCTTTAACTTATCATTTGAGATATGTAGTCAAAAATACAAATAATTTCCAATTACTATTTGGAAAATTATGAAATTTGGTCAGTGGATGTTTCAAATCATGATAGTCACCTTGTAATTTTCTCTTGATTTTTAGATAATTAAAAAATAGTACCTCCTTCACTAAGCTAGGAAAATTTGTATTTTACATTAAAATAAATTCAGAGCCCAAAATATTAGAGGAAAATCATGGGACATGGTTTATGATATTTTAGGTCACCATAAAGCTTCTGTAATTTTCTTGTGATTTTTGGGTACATATTTACAGTACTTGCTTCGTAATATGGTAGAAGTGGCCTAAAATGGTAAATTAGAAAATATAGGCCTAAACACCTCTGAAATTTCTCAAAATTTTGAATTACTGCTTAAATGCCTCATAGGATTTTTACTGATTTAATTATGATTTATTGTTGGCTCATTAGTGCACTTCATGTTCATACTAGGGCATTGAGAGGCTTAGAATAAATAAATTAAATGCCCGATAAAAAGGAAAAATTTGGAAATCTTGGACTTAGTTATAGTATGTCATGATAGACCTCTAGTAAATATTATAAGAGATTCGGAAGATAATTTGGAGTACCTCCCCTTATATACCTCATGTATCTTAGGATGGTCTGCATATAGTAAAATCACAGGAACTGAACTAGAGTGGGTAATGAACTTGGGGAGATGGAATCTTGGTAGTTGCTGGTTTGGATAGAGCAAGTTAAGTTTAAGTTCATTATTGGAAGTCAGGATAAGTAGAGTGTGAGATTGTCTAGTGTTAAGTGGCGTTCGGGAACGACGAAAGATCGTCCACCCCGGGTAGGAGAGGAAGAGTCTTATTACTCTAGGGCTAGATCCAAAGTAACTTAAAAAAGGATCGGATAATGGGTATCAACCAATTACAATAAGTGCCTTGCGAAAGGGAACGGTGTGCTTCAACTACCATCATAGTTCCTAGTGCCCTTTGAGAGCCCTTCACGGGGAATACCGGGGGCAGTCCTGGGCTAGCGTAAACCGTAGGAATAATAAATTAAAAGAGAAACTAGTATAACTAGGGTTGCACATACACACACCCCGATAGCTAGAAAGGTAGAATAAGTTGGTTTGGTTGCCATTCAGACGGTAGCTCTGAAGGTAGATGCACGGACGGGATAGTCCGGGGAGCCGAGGGCTTGAGGGTTTGAGTACAGAATAAAGGTGGTGGGTCTTCGGTATTTGATTGTCGTTCACATCGACATCGGTACGTTGACTCGGCGGTGTGGGACACTTAGCCAAAGAAAGTCTGGTGGATATAGCCAGCGCTAGTACGCGGATACTCTAGGTTGTGTTCTTCTAGGGGCGTACGGAAGGGCTAGGCCCGGTAGTGTGGATACCTGCCTAGGAGTGGGGGCCCGACCCAATGTCTCCGTTTGCCACTACGGAGGTTCCTGGGAGTGAAGCTAGCTTCCCGAACAGGGGGAACTAAAGGTCTGTGCGCATAGAGTCGTGTGCGTGAGTTGAACATGCATGAATCATGACATAGCATATCACTACACTCATATTTGCATACAACCGACACCCCAACGTATAAATCTATATGAGACTTTTTATACGATGGGAGCCTTGCAGAAGACCCCTTAACTTATAAGTTTGTATGGGCATTCATATAAGTTAAGGTTACTTACTTATTTACTTATTTGTTCTCTATCTGCCTTCTTAAATATTTGCTACGTACTACATGTCTACTTTATTACTTACTACCGTAGAATTGCTAGATGTACCTTATTCTAGATAGTTGTTTATACACCATGATAGTTGTTAGATTAGCTCCATTATCATCTGCTTGATTACTCTCCACCTTTGTAGCTTCCCTTTTCTCCTCTCCGCTCGGTGCTTAGGATCCGTGGGGGGAGGGGTAGGGGATGATAGGGCTTAGTCTTTATGACTAATGGTTTTCGAACCACAACATTACAGGAGCTCCAGATGGGAGACAGGGACCAGCAGTCCAGGGACCAGCACCAGCGGAGTACGGTGTGCATGGAGGTGGGTCAGTCTAGCACCGGTGCACCTGCGACCAGCTCCGTGAGTGATTAGTGTTTTTATAGCTTCTGCGATGAGTGATTTGTAGTGAGGACTCTGATGTACCGGGCTCGAGCCTGTTTATCTATATTTCATCTGAACTATATCTTTGCAGTACCTCTATTTCCTGTTATTATCTACTGATGGACTGGATGTGATTTTATTATATATATTTCTGTGGACTTGTTTACATTTTACGTATACTTACTTCTCTTTCTTTATGATCGAAAAGGGCCGGCAGAATTGGCGTTTTGTAGTGGCGACCTTCCCATGAGTTGGTGCCACCGCAAAGCGGAATTCTGGGCTAAGACCCCGGTGTTCGAAAGAAAAAAAAGGGGGTCTTACAGAAGGTGGTTCAGAAGGGCGCAAAGTTGTTCTTCATTCTATTAGAGGCTGTAGGGCCAAAGCCTAGGCTGACTGACATTCCAATTGTGTCAGAGTTCACAAATGTGTTTCCTAAAGATCTCCCTAGGGTTCCACCTCAGCGAGAGATCGAATTCACTATTGAGTTTGCGCCAGGTGAGAAGCCTGTGTCACGCTCACCTTACCGTGTAATTCCAAAGGAGATGGTAGAATTGAAGGTTCAGTTACACAAATTACTAGAGCAAGGCTATATATGTCCGAGTATGCCACCTTGGAGTGCACCAGTCCTCTTTGTGAAGAAAAAGGACAGAAGCTTGCGTCTATGCATTCACTACCGTCAATTGAACAAGCTGACAAAAAATAATAAGTATTCGATTTTGAGAATCGATGATTTATTTGATCAGCTGGTTGGATCAACTATTTATCCGAAGCTGGATTTAAAGTCTGGCTATTATCAGATGAGGATCAGGGAGAGTGATATTCCTAAGACAACGTTTGATACACGCTATGGTCATTATGAGTTCACCGTGATGCCGTTTGGGTTAACAAATACGCCATCGATATTCATGGACTTGATGCACATGAACTTTCAAGAGTATCTTGACCAATTCATAATTGTCTTTATTGATGATATTTTGATATACTCGCAGTTAGAAAAGGATCATACAAATTATTTGATGTTAGTTATGCATACCTTAAGGAGGAATTGACTTTATGCCAAGTTCTCTAAGTGTGAGTTTTGACTATCATCAGTGATTTTTCTTGGTGATATGGTTAGTGGAGAGGGTATTGTCGTGGATCTGGCGAAAATAGTTACGATATAGGAGTGTCCTGTGTTGTCTACTATAGCAGAAGTTAGGAGCTTTCTTGGACTTGCTGGCTACTATAGGCGCTTCGTAGAGAACTTTTTGCGGATAAATCTACCTCTCATTGCGTTGATAAGGAAGGATCGTAAGTTCATTTGAACGCCAGAGTGTGCGCGAGCTTTTGAGGAGTTGAAGAGTCGTCTGACTATGACGCCTATTTTGTAATCGCCATGTGGTACAGAAGGCTATAAGATCTACAACGATGCCTCAGGGAGCGGCTTAGGTGATGCATTGAACGAAAAGTGTACCGGTCGCATAAGTAATATAAAATGGGCAAATTTTCCCAAGTATCGATCTCTCAAGGAACACAGTAAGGTGGAGTTAATTTTAAGGATGACTAGATATTGAAGTCCTTAGGTCGGGGTTACAAAGGGGGTTTTGATTAGCTGCGGATAAAGAAAGTAAAATACTATAAACTACTCCTATGCAACGCCGCTATGCGATGCTTTGCCAGGCGAGATGGAAGACTACACGGGCCGCTATGCACCGAATCGCTGGGCGGATGGATGAGTAGGCTTGCGGATGAGGTGGTGAGAACGACGGAATGAGGGTCGTGTGTTGGGTACATTGGAAAATGTGTACCAGATTTGGAGAAGCCTAACCTAACTCAATGATATACATCAAGGTGTATTTGATGGAATGTTGAGTTTGAATGTGCAGGTTAAAGAAATGCATGAAAATATTCTAAGTACAAGTGTCGACACTAGTGAAGGACTTATGTCGACACCAGAATCAAGTTGTGTCGACACCTTCAGGACTTGTGTCGACACACAGAGGTTTTGTCAGCAGCAGCTGTGTCGACACATAGGACTTGTGTCGACACACAGAAATTCTTTCATAAGCAACTGTGTCGACATACAGGACTTGTGTCGACACACAGAAGTTCAGTCTACAGCAGTTGTGTCGACACACAGGACTTGTGTCGACACACACTCAAGAAATCTGTTAACACCAGTTATGTCGAGACAAGAAGCAGTTGTGTCGACACACAGGAAGTGTGTTGACACACACTCAAGAAATCTGTTAACACCAGCTATATCGAGACAAGAAGCAATTGTGTCGACACACAGGACTTGTGTCGATACACACTCAAGAAATCTGTTAACACCAGCTATGTCGAGACCAGAAGCAGTTGTGTCGACACACAGGACTTGTGTCGACACATCCAATAGAAGCTGTGTCGAGAAGATAAAGTATGACTGTGTCGACAATGTGGGAGCTGTGTCGACACCTTCAAGACTTGTGTCGACACATGGTCTATTTGTGTCAACACATTTGGAGTTATCTCAACGCCCTTTAAAGCTGAGATAGAAGTTCAAGGAGGAGTAAGTTGTCAAGACTGAAGACCCGACAACTGTCATAAGTAACAAAGCTGACACATCTGTCAGAGCTATCAGAAGGCCGTTATGAACCAGATCAGCCGGTAATCTTGGATGGATTCTATATATAGATCTATTCTATCATAATCAGAAGAACAATAATAATAGAATAAGTAAGGGGGAACAAGAGACAACCCCATAAGAAGGCAGATCCTGAAGAGTCTGCTAGAAAAATTCAGATCTGATTCTGAATTCAAGAAGGAAGCTGGATTGAAGATCAACTCTAACTCCAATTGAAGATCAACCTTACTTGGTACAAATTCAAGAAGCTTTGGAGAAGCTAAGACAGGTTGGATCTAAAAGTAATCAGTTCTATCAAGAACTGATCAAGAAGCTTTCACCCTATTCTCTTTCTCTCAGGGTGAAGATTTTATTATTTTAAAACAATTAATTTCCATGTAAGATATTATATAGATCTGAGTTGTTAGCCTAAATTTATAAAGGCTGAGGTAGGGCTGGGAGCCTTAGGTAGGACTTGAAAAACTCTGAGTTGTAGGCCTGGTGATAAAGGCTGAGATAGGGCTGTTGCCTGAGGTAGGATTCTTGAGAAGAATCTGAGGTGTAGGACTTGAAGAAGTCTGAGTTGTAGGAACTAGTGTGGTTCTGAGTTATAAGATATGTGGATCTGAGATTGTGGAAGGAAGTTTGGTTGAATCCAGTACTCTGCTGGATAAGTGAAGGGGGAGAGTGGACGTACCCATAAATTGGGGAACCACTATAAACCATTGTGTACTGTGCTGTGAACTTGCCGTGATTGTTTGTGCTGTGATTATTTTACTGTGATTTAACATTGTTAATTGCCTAAGTTGATTAAAAGGATTTGAACCTATTCACCCCCCTCTAGGTGTTTAGGGTCTATCAACCTAATCTTTCAAATGGTATCAGAGGGAGGTTGACTCAAATATAGACCTAACAGTCTGAGTAGATCTCCAAGGCAATTAATTGATTAGCCAGAATGGGTTCAAGTGAAAATCAGAAGGAACTTGGATCCATGAAACTACCTATATGCAGGAAAGAGAATTTTGGCATATGGAAAGAAATGGTCAGATTGTTCATGGAAGCATCTGATCCAAGAATTTACATCACAGTTTTGGAAGGTCCTTTCATTTCTATGAACATATCAGTTCTTGATGCAAATCTCAAAACCCTAAAGAGCTATTCTGAAATGACTAGGAATAGATCATCCTAGCTACCTTAGAAAAGAGAGCACAAAACATAATTGTGAGTGCCATTGATGATTCAACATTTCAGAATCTGGTTCATTGCAAAATCTCCAAGGAGATGTGAGACACCTTGATTGTATACATGGAGGGAACTGAAGAAGTTAGAGAGGATAGAAAGTCCATGCTAAATCAAGAATATGAGAGCTTCAGACAAGCCAAGTCAGATAGCATAGCAGAATGTTACAAGAAGTTCTTTAGAATTGTGTTGGAACACCCTAGTTTGGATTTGGGTAAGGATCACCATGTCTTTAGGACTATTAGATTGACCCATCCATGTATAGCTAAGGGTCATAGGATGTGCTAAGTCAGTGGCTCTCAGAGATTGAAGAAATCAGCCAAGAGAAATCAGTCAGAGAAGAATTCAGAATTCAACCTAGGCGTCGAGCTCAGATCGATGAGATGAGTTTAGGCATCGAGCTGAGATCGACGATCTCTGAGCTCAGGTCCACGAGGCGTCGAACTCCGTTCGATGATCTCCGAGCTCAGATCGACGTTTTCTATTCCAGACCAGCTCCAACATCTCTGAGCTCAGATCAACGATAGTCGAGCTCAGATCGACGGTCATCTTGTTGAGATCGACGATTTCTGCCATCTCACTGAACACAAGTTTCCAGGCAGATTTTCAGGATATTCTTGGTCCAATCAATGTGAGCTGTTCATATTCCAACACAGCTTTATTACAGGACAGTTACAAGAATGTATTTATAGAGATTATAGCCGTTGGAGTAACTAAGAGGCAACAGTAATAAATACAAGAATTCAAAGGACCATTGGTCTCCTATCAGAATATATACACAGAGATACAGAGAAGAAAAGAACGTGAAAAGGAGAGAATAACAAGAAGAAAGAGAATAAGAAGAAGAGAGAGAATAGTGGAGAGAAGAAAGTAGTACAGGAATCAGAGTTCCAGGAAGAACTCAACATCACCTGTACAGCCAGTGCTCTTCTCAGATTTACTATTCCAGGAAGCCTGAAGAGATAACTACTCTACATCAGTCTGAAGGCTTACTGGAAGATCAACATCATCAAGGCTTCATCATTCACACTCCAAGACAACTCAAATTTCAGCCTTTGCTGAAATCATCATTTGCTGGAGCAGTCATTCATTGAAGACCTATCACCCTTTGCAAAGCTCTCCTTCCTGAATAATTGCAAATCTCAGGGGGAGCTTTGACAACATCATCAAAATCCACTTATGCTTCTCTTTGATTGTTGAATAGAGAAGACAACATCAACTCTCCCTTCCCTCCTATAAAAGGGTTCTTGAACTCCCTTCAAAAGTTCTGCTTGGTTTCTGAGACCTTATCAAAACTCAGTGGTGGCAAGCCACCTGATCAAAAAATCCAGTTTGGTTTTTGAGCACCTTATCAAAAGCTCATTGGTGCCCAGGACACCTGATCAACTCATCCTGCAGTGGATTCCTACCTAGGGTGGTAGAAGAGTGGACTACCCAAGTTTAGGGGAACCACTATAAATTTCTTGTGTTGTCTGGTTTGCCTTTGTTTCTTATCTTTATTATTCTTGCTGTGTGTTTGCTCTAATCTCTAGGATAGATCTCACTTTCAATTGGTATCAGAGGTTGGTTGGTTATTCAACAACTAGATCTTCACTAGTTTGGTTGTTTATACAGGCTAACACCTGGACCAAAATATCTCTCTTGATCCATCCTAGTTAGATTAATCCTTTTGTTTTTCACATAGCATGAATATGGAATATTCTAGCACCAGACCTCCTAAGTGCAACATAAACAAATTTGCACTTTGGAAGACAAGAATTAAGTCATTTATGGACTATATTGATGAAGAAATATTTTATGCTATTATGACAGGTCTCCCAACCTCAGCAACAACAACTAAAAGGGCCAAACTAGCTGATGCCAGAGCCATGAATATCCTAGCACAGCCATTATCTGATGACTTGTTCCAGGAAGTTGTTGAATGCTCAACATCTAAGAAGATATGAGATTCTCTTCATCAAATGGCTTCTGAACTAGTGGATGGAACAACAGAAAGAACACTACTAGAAAACTGACTTTTAGCCACGACAGATTGCCGTGGCTAAAAGTTCAAAACTGTGGCTAAAGTCTACCCACGGAAAATGAGCGTGGGCAATGCGAGCGTGGCTAAAATTCCAAACCGTGGCTAAAAGTCCAAAACCGTGGCTAATACTGGACTTTTAGCCACGGTTTGATTGTCGTGGCTAAAAGTCAATACTGGACTTTTAGCCACGGTTTAATTGCCGTGGTTAAAGGGCCACTCATAACATAAAAAATTCAGGCCGTCCGGCCGCCGCCGCCGCCGCCGCCGCCGCCGCCGCCCGGCCGCCGCCGCCGCTGCCGCCCGGCCGCCGCCGCCGCCGCCGCCCTGCCGCCGCCGCCGCCCGGCCGCCGCCATATTTATTTCAAATACTAATTGAAATAAATTCCTTATAAACCAAAAATTTCATTTTGTTTTGGCGGTGTGGGACTAAATGTAGCCACGACTTTTTGCCACAGTTCAGGCAAACCGTGGCTAATACTAGACTTTTAGCCACGGTTCAGGCAAACCGTGGCTAAAAGTCCAGTATTAGCCACGGATTAGTCAACCGTGGCTAATACTCGACTTTTAGCCACGGAATAAAAACCGTGGCTAATACTCACTATTAGCCACGATTTTTCCCCCGTGGCAAAAGAAATCGTGGCTAAAAGCCATTTTTCTAGTAGTGGAAGCTACAACATCTTATTTGAAGAAGGAGAATCAGTATCCCTAGATGTCATTTGGGATGTATCAGATGATGAATCATCATTTGAAGATGAAGAAGAGGAAGCAAGGGCCAAACAATTCTGCTTAATGGCCATCAATACTTCCTGCAGCAGTTTAGAGGCTGAACAAACAGAAGGAAAATCAAAACCTGAAGAGGATCAGGTATTATCTAACTTTGTTTTTAGTTCAGTTAACTTAGAACTTCAATTTTGCTGCCAAGATTCAATAAAATCTGAGGGGGAAACAAAACTTCTTAGAGGAATGTTTTCAGAATATATTCAAAGGAAAAAGAAATATTTTAATCAACGAAATGAGTTCAAATCGTCGAACTCAGATCGACGATCCTATATAAAATCGTCGAACTCAGATCAACGATCCTATATAAAATCATCGAACTCAGTATGTTTTTTCATAAATTTGATTTATAATTATAAGGATAAACTATTTAAAATATTTTCAAATCCTTTTCTTATTTGGAACAAATTTATTAGGAAATATCTTTTTCTTAGGGCTGCTTCTATCTTTTTGATATCTTTTTCAAAATTATATTAGGACTTCTGTATGAGAATTCTCTGTCAGATAACTTTATATTTCTTATAGATCTTTTTCTAAATTCATCTAGATTGAGTCCTCTACTCTAGTTGCATTGGTCAGCAGTGATCATGACACTGAGTTTGAATCTCTTCAGATGAAAAGAAATTCTATAAGAAGAAAGATATCAGACTTTGTTTTTCAGATTCAGAATCATAATAAAATTTGCTGAACAAATATCATTTTTATGCTAACATATCCTTTTCAAGGAGAGAGCAATCTCTACCATAGCCTTCTGCAGGTACCATCTACAAAAGTTAGCTGGATGACTCAATCAAAACCCTATTTTTAAAGTCATCCCAGCCTACTCCAGTCACAGTTACTGCATCAACATAGGGGGAGTTTTGTAAAGCCAGCAGCAGTCAGTTTTAACAACAATAGAAGTCAGCTATGCAAAGCTTTTTCTTTTTATATCTTATGCTTTGTAATATTAATTGTAATATTTTTATTTTCATGTAAATAGTAATCCTAACCCAAATAGGGGGAGATTGTTTGAACACCCTAGTTTGGATTTGGGTCAGGATCACTATGTCTTTAGGACTATTAGATTGACCCATCCATGTATAGCTAAGGGTCATAGGATGTGCTAAGTCAGAGGCTCTCAGAGATTGAAGAAATCAGCCAAGAGAAATCAGTCAGAGAAGAATTCAGAATTAAACCTAGGTGTCGAGCTCAGATCGACGAGATGAGTTCAGGAATTGAGCTGAGATCGACGATCTCTGAGCTCAGGTCCACGAGGCATCGAACTCCGTTCGACGATCTCCGAGCTCAGATCGACGTTTTCTGTTCCAGACCAGCTCTAACATCTCTGAGCTCAGTTCGACGATAGTCGAGCTCAGATCGACGGTCATCTTGTTGAGATCGACGATTTCTGCCATCTCACTGAACACAAGTTTCCAGGCAGATTTTCAGGATATTCTTGGTCCAATCAATGTGAGCTGTTCATATTCCAACACAGCTTTATTACAGGACAGTTACAAGAATGTATTTATGGAGATTATAGCCGTTGGAGTAACTAAGAGGCAACAGTAATAAATGCAAGAATTCAAAGGACCATTGGTCTCCTATCAGAATATATACACAGAGATACAGAGAAGAAAAGAAGGTGAAAAGGAGAGAATAACAAGAAGAAAAAGAATAAGAAGAAGAGAGAGAATAGTGGAGAGAAGAAAGTAGTACAGGAATCAGAGTTCCAGGAAGAACTCAACATCACCTGTACAGCCAGTGCTCTTCTCAGATCTACTGTTCAAGGAAGCCTGAAGAGACAATTACTCTACATCAGTCTGAAGGCTTACTGGAAGAACAACATCATCAAAGCTTCATCATTCACACTCCAAGACAACTCACATTTCAGCCTTTGCTGAAATCATCATTTGCTGGAGCAGTCATTCATTGAAGACCTATCACCCTTTGCAAAGCTCTCCTTCCTGAACAATTGCAAATCTCAGGGGGAGCTTTGACAACATCATCAAAATCAACTTATGCTTCTCTTTGATTGTTGAACAGAGAAGACAACATCAACTCTCCCTTCCCTCCTGTAAAAGGGTTCTTGAACTCCCTTCAAAAGTTCTGCTTGGTTTCTGAGACCTTATTAAAACTCAGTGGTGGCAAGCCACCTGATCAAAAAATCCAGTTTGGTTTTTGAGCACCTTATCAAAAGCTCATTGGTGCCCAGGACACCTGATCAACTCATCCTGCAGTGGATTCCTACCTAGGGTGGTAGAAAAGTGGACTACCCAAGTTTAGGGGAACCACTATAAATTTCTTATGTTGTCTGGTTTGCCTTTGTTTCTTGTCTTTATTATTCTTGCGGTGTGTTTGCTCTAATCTCTAGGATAGATCTCACTTTCAAATTGTAAATGAGTTAATGACCTATGAAAGAGTCTGATAGTTTAACTTTCAAGGCAGCCTAAACACCTAGAGGGGGGGGGGGTGAATAGGTTCTGCTTTTCTTTCTAAAACTTCTAGACAGAATTCAAGTTATTAACAAATATGAAAACACAGCAATCACAGAAAACAAAACATCACAGATTGCACTATGTTTTATAGTGGTTCCCCAAGGTCTGGGTACATCCACTTTCCCCCCTTCACCTATCTAGCTGTATGCTAGATTCGGCCAAACTTCCACTTATCTCAGATCAATAGATCTTACAACTCAGAACCCAACAGGTTCCTACAACTCAGGCACAACTGCCCTACCTCAGCCTTGCCCCAAGGCCTACAACTCAGAGAATATCCTTCTCCTACACTCAGGCAATCAGCCCTACCACTCAGAGTTCAACACTCCTACACTCAGCCTTTATAACATAGGCTTACAACTCAGATCTGTATAAACAGATCCTACAGAAATATAGAAAAGATAGTTTAAATTGTCTTGCCAGGTTGAGAGAGAAAAGGCAATGACAATTCTTAATCAGCTGATGCAATCAACTGTTTCTTAGCCTTCTTCAAAGCTTCTTGAAAATGTACTTAGCTGAGTTGATTCCAAACAGCTTCTTGAGAATCCACTGGTGGATTCCTTCTTCTTCTTCAAATTCTGACTTGATCTCTCTCTATCCAGAACTTTGAATGATTCTTCTGAATTCTGATTAGAACTCTTCTTAGATCTATCCTTAGATAGTCTTCTTAGATCTCCCGGAGAAGATCTTCTTAAGTGCCTAGCACTTTCTTGAAATGAGTAGAATGTAATCCTTCTCCACTTTTTGATCCAATGTATTTCAAAGGATCAGTTCTATATCTTCTTAATTGTGTGTGTTATTTTCTCCTTCTGAATCTGTCTATTTATAGACATTCTTCATGGTAACCGGCTGATCCGGTTTCTAACCGTTTTCTGACAAGTCTGACAACTTCAGTTAACTGGTGATAACCCACAGCTGTCAAGTCTTCAAACAAGTCCTGTGCCTTAGCGTTGAAACAGTCTGTCAGAAAGTGTCGAGACCATCTGTCTATTTGTGTCGACACAATTGACTTTGGTGTCGACACTGCATTCAGTGATGTCGACTAAATTGCCTTTGTGTCGACACATCTTCTTCTGAAACTAACTTGGTCTTTGACTCTGCAGTGTGTCGACACAAGTCCTGTGTGTCGACACAGTTGTTGTAGAATCATAACTTTAGTAAGTGTTGACTTAGCCTTCAGGTGTCGACTATTTTCTTCTGTGTCGACATATTCAGATGATGTCGACAAACTGGAGATCGACTATACTCTTCAGTGTCGACACATTCTCCCAATGTTGAGGTCGACGTTTTTCTTCTGTGTCGACACAATTTCCCAGTGTTGTGTCGACTTACTTCTTCTGTGTCGACACAATTTCCCAGTGTTGTGTCGACTTACTTCTTCTGAGTCGACACAATTTCCCAGTGTTGTGTCGACTTAGTTCTTCTGTGTCGACACTTTTTCCCAGTGTTTGTTGTAGACTATGTTATGTGTCGACACTTTTTCCCAGTGTTGTGTCGACAACTTTCTTCTATGTGACGACACATGTTCCTTTGTGTCGACATTTGGACTTAGAATTTTTCCTGTAAACTTTAACAATTCTTTACCTGCACATGTCAACTCAAAACAACATCAAATACAACATGATGTATATCATTGAGCTAGGTTGGGCTTCTTCAAATCAGGTACACATTTTCCAATGTACCCAACAATCTCCCCCTATTTGGAGAAGTCATAACCCTTATAGCCAATGATATACACCATTTAGAAATAGTATAAAATGATGATATATGACAATACACAGGGATACTTAATTATAAACAAAATAATAAGTACATCATGGATAAAACAATCTATCACAGATTTAACAATATTTTGTTTATTACTGGGTAATGTTTGATTACATGGTTTTTCTTTGACTGATCACATTACATCATTACAAAACATTATGAAAGAACTAAAACATTATCAGGATTGATCAGGTTCTCTAATAACAATCCCTTGGCCAGATTTAATTTTAGCTGTCACCGGAGCTTCTGATTCTTCAGCCATCTTTTTTCCTTTAAGATCAGCTTTCTTCTTAGCTTCTTCCTTGAGCCTTTGCCTTTCAAAATAGTGAAAAGGCTTTGGGAAGTATTTGCTTGGCTCCATAGCATCAGTTGGAAGTCTTCCCAGCTTAGCTTTCCTTCTGAATTGTACAATGGCTTCTTGTCTTGTCTCATACTTCTGCCATTCCTGCTCATTGTACCACTTGCCCCTTTCATGAACTTGATCTTTGACAGCTTTCCATGCAGTGAGTATTATATTTCTGGAAGTAGGACTCCACTGCTCAAAATCTGGCTTCAGCTCAGCCTGCTCTCTAAATCTTTTCTTTGACAGTAGAGCATCTTGCTGTTCTTGCAAATTTACCTCAGGCTTATCAACCTTTCCAAAGATAACATTTACAACCTCCTTTGAAGGACTATACATATATTGCACTTGCTGATCCAATATATCAAAATCTGGAGGGGGGTATATGACTTGGGCAACCTCAGGTTGGTCACCTTCAAGTAGTCCTGTTTGTAGACCAGACTCAGCCACCATGTTATCATCACACAATGGTGGATATCCCAATGTGGCTCTTATACTATTGGTCACCCATTTGGCATGCTCAGAGCCTGCATGAATCAGCATCCTCTCCCCCTTTATGGCTTCTCTTGATACATGATCTCTAAGATCTTCTTTCTGGAATCGAATTTGGCCATCCAAATAATTCACTCCCTCTTTGAAAAATGGTCTTAACTTTTGAAGCTTTTCTGATATTTCCTGTTGAGAGGTTGTGATGGCAGTCTTAACAGATGCAATAGCAGCCTGAAAATTCTTATCAAATTCTTCCATTTCTTTGGCTCTATTTGCAGGCATCCCTGGAACAATCTTCTTCACCTCTTGAATGATCTCATTATGAGATTCAGTTAAATTGTCATTCATTCTTATTTGATTTTCCAGAACATAACCTTGCTTCAAAGCAATATCATCCACCTTTGTAGAGATAGCCTGCTGTTGTTTAGCCAGATAAACTACAGCATTGCCACCCTTGTGGAAGCAATCTGTCATTTCAGTTTTATTTAAGTTGACTTGAAATTGGATAGATTTGATATCTTGGGCTAAGTCAAACTGCAGATTTTTGTTGCTTTCATCAACATATTTCTCAATGGCCACCCTGTGGTCATCCAATTTCACCTGTAAATCCACCAAGAACTTATTATAATCAACTTCAGGAGGTGGTGGTGGAGGTGATGTCTGTAAAGCCTGTTTATAAGTCTTGCTTCTTCTTTTAAATACAACCAGTTTTCTTTTCTTAGCCAACCTGGCTTCTTCAGTTTCAGATTCAGAAGTACTCTCAATGTGAACTCTATCTGCTTCAGTGCCATGTTGCTCAGTTTCAACATGTACTGGCTCCCCCTCAATTCTTTGCTCCTCCTCTATTTCTTGAACTTTTTCAATCTCTTGAACTTTCTCCACTTCTTGTTCTAGCTCTATGTCAAGAGGCTGCTCAACATCTTGGTCCTCTTCTATTCTATCAGTAGCTATGTCATCATTAGGAAATAACTCATCCAGAGTGTATTCTTTTTGAACTGGAGCATCTGAAGATAAGTCATTAGGTGCATCCTTGTGCACATTCTCAGGCAGCTGCATATCTGGAGTAGGAGAAGACACATGCTCCCCCTGAACCTGTGCAGAAAAAAAAACTTTTAGAAAGTCTTTTATAGTAAAATACATTTGCTCCCCCTACACCTGTACTACTTGTACCTGAGCAGGGGTAGATACATTTTGAGCAGGAGATTGAACTGGCTCCCCCTGCATCTGTGCAGATGTATCTACTTGATGAACTATAGTGGAGGCAGGTTGTTCTTCACTCTGTATCCTAAGTGGGTCCTCTTGTTGTTGCTCAGTCTCGTGAGCTGGAGAAGGGGATCTTACAGGGGTGTCTGGCCTGCTCTCTTCAGGCACATCCTTAGACAGCACCCTTTCCCACCTGGAGAATAGTCTCATGTCCATCCTTCTCATATGATTGATTTTAGATCCTGGCAGTTGCTGCATCACTTCAGGAATTGCTCCATTGAGATAAAGACTTATGATCCTAGCCATGTTAGGCTTCTTGATCCCTTCTTTAATCTTGTCAAATAGGATTACTGACCAATCAGTAGGAATTGTAAAGGCAATCCTGGTCATAAGGTTGAACATATAGGCAGAAATCCTATCATGTCCACCTGTCTTGCAGAGAATTACTTTCCCAACTATTTCAGACAAGAACTTTCCTTGCTGATTCATACCTTTCCTATTGAATGCAGCTCCAATCTTCATGTTTGGATCCAAACCACACCATAGAAGGGCTTCCCTTGTCTTAGAACTAGGAACCTCTTCTTCATTTTCAACCACATGTAATTGCAAAAACTTTCTCAAACCTCTTTGAGTAATCTTAATCTTAGTCCCGTGAACAATGGACTTGATCTTGAGTTCAGTAGAATGGACTGATGCTGAGATAAAGAACTCATGCACCTCCTTCTTCCAGATCTTGGATGGTTCTGAGACAAGAAATTCTAACCCTGATGCAGAGAGAAGGGTGATAACTCCTTGAACATCAGGCGGCGCCTCTGCAAACGCCTGGCGCACCAATTCATACCCTTCATTAACATTGTCTTCAATCTTTGGCGCCATCGAGTCGTCGAGAAGGCTTGTGAGAGGAGAGAAAGAAAGATTGTCGACACAGGGTTTGAATCTCGAAAACCTTGAAAGCGTGTCGACAATAAGAGCTTTTGACCTATTTATAGCTTCTGTTGAAAGAAGTTCAAAAGGCGCCAAAAATAGTCTAAATGTGTCGACACAGACGGAATGTGTCGACACAAGCTTCTATTAACTCGACATTTCTTCAGCCTACTATGTGTCGACACCAATATGTGGTTATGTCGACACCTTGGATACATAGTAGAAAGACAGAAATTCTGTGTCGACACTAAGGACAAGTGTCGACACATATTTTGTAAGTGTCGACACCATAATTCTGGTTGAGTCGACATTACATTCCTGGTTAAGTCGACAATAAACCTCTTAAGTGTCGACACATATTCTCTGTGTCGACACACTATTTCTGACTTGTCGACATAATTTCTCTGAGTCGACACATTATTACTGAATGTGTCGACACATTCTTACTTAGCCAATTTCTGTAACTTCAATGTGTCCTTTTTAACACTTGATTATTGTTGTTACTACTTTTACTTACTTATTAACCATTTCAATAGCATTGTTAATGATTTTATTTAATACATTATTCAATGGTTAACATACCTAATTCAATTTTGAATTTATTGAATTTGGTTTCATCTAAAGGCTTAGTAAATACATCTGCTATTTGATAATCTGTTTTTACAAATTCCAATGAGATGTCACCTTTTTCTACATGTTCTCTAAGAAAATGATATTTGATTTCTATATGCTTAGTTCTACTATGAGAAACTGGATTATTAGCAATAGAAATAGCACTCTTAGAATCACATAAAAGGGGTGTTCTACTTACCTGAATACCATAATCTTTAAGCTGATGCTGCATCCATAATAGCTGTGCACAGCAGCTTCCTGCAGCAATATACTCTGACTCAGCTGTGGAAATTGCCACACTAGTCTGTTTTTTACTACTCCAAGATATTAGTCTTCCTCCCAGGAATTGACAAGTACCTGTAGTACTCTTTCTATCCTCTCTACATCCTGCAAAATCTGCATCTGAATAGCCTGTTAGTTGAAAATCTCTATTCCTAGGGTACCAAAGACCTAGAGTAGGAGTGCCCTTTAGATATCTCAGAATCCTTTTTACTGCAGTATAATGAGATTCTTTAGGGCAGGCTTGGTACCTAGCACAGACACATGTTGCATACATAATGTCAGGTCTACTAGCAGTGAGATATAGTAGTGACCCAACTATTCCTCTATACAATGATTCATCAACAGGTTTACCTGCCTCATCTTTGCATATTGGCATACTTGTGCCCATAGGAGTTCTCATGGAGGAGGATGACTCCATACCATATTTTTTAATTAATTCCTTGGTGAACTTAGACTGGGATATGGACAATCCATCATCAGTCTGTCTTACTTGGAGTCCCAAGAAGAACTTAAGTTCTCCCATACTGCTCATCTCAAACTTCCCTTGCATAAGTTTGGCAAACTTTTTACAAAGATTGTTTTCAGTAGATCCAAAGATTATGTCATCAACATAGATCTGGACTAAGATGATCTTTCCTTTGGATTCCCTAAGGAATAGAGTTTTGTCTATCTTTCCTCTTGAGAATTTATTCTCAATGAGGAAGGTAGACAGGGTTTCATACCAAGCCCTTGGAGCTTGTTTTAACCCATACAAAGCTTTCCTAAGCTTGTACACAGAATCAGGTTTAAGAGGATCTACAAAACCTGATGGCTGCTCTACATATACTTCTTCTTTAAGATCACCATTCAGAAATGCTGACTTTACATCCATCTGGTATACTTTGAAGTCTTGGTAGGCTGCATAGGCAAGGAACATTCTGATTGCCTCCAGCCTTGCTACTGGAGCAAAGGTTTGATCAAAGTCAATCCCTTCTTCCTGCCTGTATCCTTTTGCAACCAATCTTGCTTTATTCTTTATTATTATTCCACTTTCATCTAGCTTGTTCCTATAGATCCACTTAGTCCCAATTATGTTGTGGCCTCTTGGTTTAGGAACAAGCTCCCAGACCTTGCACCTTCTGAACTGATTCAGCTCCTCTTGCATAGCATCAATCCAGTGCTGGTCTTGGATAGCTTCTTCAAACTTCTTAGGTTCCATTTGAGACAAGAAACTAGAATGCAAAACTGTGCTTTGATTTCTGCTTCTAGTTTGCACTCCTTGTCTTGGATCACCAATTATCTGATCAGTAGGATGATCTCTTAGATATCTTATAGCTGGAGGTAGATTCCCTTCAGGTTGAGCATCTCCAGCTTCTTCATTCTGCTGTTCCTCTTGGTTTTCATCAGCTTCCATTATCTCTTGTACTCCCCCTGGACAGCAGCCTTCATTTTCCAATGCTCCCTCTTCCTTTGAAGCTTCAGCAATGGAGAGCTTGTCCATCTTCTTGCTTATACCTGTTGAGTCATTTGATCTACAAGACAATTCACAATTGATTAATCTTGTTTCATCAAATACAATATGCACAGATTCTTCAACAACTTGAGTAGTTAAGTTGAAGACTCTATAGGCCTTACTATTTGTGCTGTACCCAACAAATATCCCATCCTGGGATTTGGCAGCAAACTTAGTCAAATAAGACTTACCATTGTTAAGTATAAAGCACTTGCAGCCAAAGATCCTAAAATAGGATAGATTTGGTTTTCTGCCTTTCACAATCTCATAGGGAGTCTTCCTGTGGCTTTTGGTGATAGAAGCCCTATTGATGACATGACAAGCAGTGTTAACTGCCTCAGCCCAAAAATATTCTGGGAGAGAGGTGTCACTCAATAGAGTTCTACCAGCTTCAATTAATGATCTATTCTTTCTTTCAGCAATTCCATTTTGCTGAGGTGTTCTAGGTGAGGAGAACTCTTGGAAAATCCCAAAGTCTATACACAAGTTTGTCATGCTTTCAGATTGAAACTCAGTACCATGGTCACTTCTGATTTTGACCACTGTACTGTTCAGTTCATTCTGAATTTGCTTTACAAACTTAAATAATACACTTGGGGTTTCAGATTTTTGTCTCAGAAAGAACACCCATGTAAATCTAGAATAGTCATCTACAACCACTAGTGTGTAGACCTTCCTACCTAGACTGTGAACTGGCATAGGACCAAAAAGATCCATATGCAAGAGGTATAAGCACCTCACAGAATCCTTGTTTTCAAGGCTTTGAAATGAGGTTTTTGTCTGCTTGCCCTTTTGACAAGCTGAGCATACCCCTTCCTTTATACACTTAACTTGAGGCCCATTCCTCACTAGTTCTTTACTAAAGAGTTGGCCAATTGTCTTGTAGTTTAGATGAGCCAATCTCTTGTGCCACTTAACACAATGAGAAGCATTGTCATCAGCTACAAGACAAATGGGGGATGCCTTATTCTCACATTCAAAATTAAGGCAATACACATTTCTCTTCCTATACCCAGTCAATATGATCTCTTGATCACTTGACCTTTTGATATGACATCCATCCTTACCAAATGAAATGTCATATCCTAGATCACTCAGCTGGCTTATGCTTATTAGATTATGTTTCAAACCTTTTACATAGGCCACTTGGGTGATAGTAATTAGGTTTGAAGAGATGTTACCAAATCCTTTGATGACTCCTTTTTCAGATCCACCAAAGATCACTTTATGTCCATCTTTGACAGATGAATACTCCTTCAGCAGCCCCTTTGTTCCAGTCATGTGCCTGGAACAACCACTATCCAAGTACCATATAGGGGCATGGTAACTTGGATTCACCTGCAATACAGAATTACTTACCCTTAGAACCCAAGTAAGTCTTGGGTCCTTGGTTCAGGTTAGCCTTAATAAAGTTATCATAACCTCTTCTAACAGGTAGACTCTTATTCTTTATAACACTTGTGTTATACCAGCAGTTCAATGCAAAATGACCCCTCTTGCCACAGCACCAACATTCAAACTTATTGTATCTAGATCTAGATACATCCTTGTCAGAAGCATTTCTGTTCATTGCTGGTGCTGTTGCAACTTCTCCTACTGGTTTCTTAAAGCCATAGGGCTTATGACCATAGGTTGGCCTGCTTGCCTTAACACCCTTGTTCTTCAGAACATTTGTCTTGATATGATCCTGAATGTCTTCATGATCATATATGTTAGAAGACACTTTCTCCTTACCAAACCTTATGGGGACTGAAAGGTTTAGTGGCTGAATAGGGGCTTTGCCTTTCCTCTTGAATCTGCCAGCCCTGGAGTTACCCTTAAATCCTAATCCAGCCTTACCCTTCTGAGTGACAAATTCATCTATCAAGGGTAAGACAGATTTTGGCTTAGAGTAACTAGCCACTAAATCCCTTTCAATTCTAAGTCTGTCCTCCAGACTCTTTACTTGATCATTAGTATAGTTAATTGTGCCCATCTGAATAATAGTTATATTCTTCAGCTTGGCAATTTCAGCTAACTTTTGATCAAGGACTTTTTCTAACTCAGTTGTTGCAACCCTTAGATCAGCAATTTCCTGAGCCTGTGATTTAACCAGGTTCTTGCTTTTCTTAAGGGCCTGCAACAAGTCCCCATACTTGTCTATCAATTGATAGACATCTCCTTCAGATTCAGATGCATCTTCATCACTTGATGCAGATGTAGCTGATTCTTCACTTGTACTACAAACATATGTACTGGAAGGACAGTTTACCTCATTAGGACCAGACTGATTCTGGCATAGGTCCTCTTCTGATCTAGTCATCAAACCCATGCATTGATGTTCATTGATGGAGTCTAGCAACTGCATAAACTCCTCTTCCTCAGATGCAGCATATAATCCAATATATGCTTCAGCTTCAGATCCTGATTCTGAAGTTGACTGGTCTGACAGACTTTTATCTTTCTTTGCTACAAAGGATTTCTCCTTCTTGCCTTTCTGATAAGTCTTCTTCTTTTCTGAAGATTCCTTCCTTTTGTCAGGACAATCAGCCACTACATGTCCAGGCCTATTGCAACAATAGCAGACAATCTTTGAAGTAGTGGCTTTGCTGGGCTTTGACCTGCTTTTCTCTTTCCTAGATGACCTTCTTTTCTGATAATAGTCATCTACTTGCTGTGATGAGGAAGGCCTAGACTTCCATTGCTTCTTTTTCAAGAACCTTTGAAATTGCCTAGTGAATGCAGCAAAGTCTGCATCTGAATCACTGCTGACTGAACCCTTATCTGAATTTTCAGAACTACCTTCTTCAACTTCCTTAGGAGGAGATGGTGATTTCCTCCTATTCTTTCTGGTGGCTTCAGCATTAAATGCCACAGTCTTTTCTCTATGCTCTCCTCTTGAGTTTCTTTCCTCCTCCTTCCTTACCATAAGTTGCATTTCATAGGATAGCAACTTTCCAAACAGAGTTGGAGGAGATATCTCTGCCAATTTTGCCACTTCTCTTATGGCACAGATCTTTGTATCCCAATCCTTTGATAAGGATCTTAAGAATTTGTCATTCAGTTCATAGGTACTGAAGACTCTTCCATAGGAAATTAGCTCATTCACAATTCTATAGAATTTCTTATAGCACTCAGTTATGCTATCAGATTTTCCTTGTCTAAAACTTTCATACTCCTGATTTAGCATAGATTTTCTGTCCAGCCTTACTTCTTCTGATCCCTCCATGTAGACAATCAATGTGTCCCACATCTCCTTGGAGGTCTTGCAGTGAATCAGATTCTGAAATGTTGAATCATCTATGGCACTGACAATGATGTTCTGTGCCCTTTTGTCCATGGTTGCCAAGATGATTTCATCCTTGGTCATTTCAGAATAAGTCTTTGGTGTTTGGATATTTGCATCAAGAATAGATATCTTCATTGGTATGAAGGGGCCTTCCTGTACTGTGATGTAAATCCTTGGGTCAGATGCTTCCATAAACAATCTGACTCTTTCTTTCCAGATCCCAAAGATTTCCTTCTTGCATATGGGTAATTTCATTGACCCTAGCTCCTTATGATTCTCTCCAGAACCCATCTTCTTGATTCTTGAATCTGCCTATCAGATCTACCTCAGACTGTTAAGTCCTTTTTGAGGAACCTCCCTCTGATACCACTTGATAGTTTAACTTTCAAGGCAGCCTAAACACCTAGAGGGGGGGGGGGGGGGTGAATAGGTTCTGCTTTTCTTTCTAAAACTTCTAGACAGAATTCAAGTTATTAACAAATATGAAAACACAGCAATCACAGAAAACAAAACATCACAGATTGCACTATGTTTTATAGTGGTTCCCCAAGGTCTGGGTACATCCACTTTCCCCCCTTCACCTATCTAGCTGTATGCTAGATTCGGCCAAACTTCCACTTATCTCAAATCAATAGATCTTACAACTCAGAACCCAACAGGTTCCTACAACTCAGGCACAACTGCCCTACCTCAGCCTTGCCCCAAGGCCTACAACTCAGAGAATATCCTTCTCCTACACTCAGGCAATCAGCCCTACCACTCAGAGTTCAACACTCCTACACTCAGCCTTTATAACATAGGCTTACAACTCAGATCTGTATAAACAGATCCTACAGAAATATAGAAAAGATAGTTTAAATTGTCTTGCCAGGTTGAGAGAGAAAAGGCAATGACAATTCTTAATCAGCTGATGCAATCAACTGTTTCTTAGCCTTCTTCAAAGCTTCTTGAAAATGTACTTAGCTGAGTTGATTCCAAACAGCTTCTTGAGAATCCACTGGTGGATTCCTTCTTCTTCTTCAAATTCTGACTTGATCTCTCTCTATCCAGAACTTTGAATGATTCTTCTGAATTCTGATTAGAACTCTTCTTAGATCTATCCTTAGATAGTCTTCTTAGATCTCCCGGAGAAGATCTTCTTAAGTGCCTAGCACTTTCTTGAAATGAGTAGAATGTAATCCTTCTCCACTTTTTGATCCAATGTATTTCAAAGGATCAGTTCTATATCTTCTTAATTGTGTGTGTTATTTTCTCCTTCTGAATCTGTCTATTTATAGACATTCTTCATGGTAACCGGCTGATCCGGTTTCTAACCGTTTTCTGACAAGTCTGACAACTTCAGTTAACTGGTGATAACCCACAGCTGTCAAGTCTTCAAACAAGTCCTGTGCCTTAGCGTTGAAACAGTCTGTCAGAAAGTGTCGAGACCATCTGTCTATTTGTGTCGACACAATTGACTTTGGTGTCGACACTGCATTCAGTGATGTCGACTAAATTGCCTTTGTGTCGACACATCTTCTTCTGAAACTAACTTGGTCTTTGACTCTGCAGTGTGTCGACACAAGTCCTGTGTGTCGACACAGTTGTTGTAGAATCATAACTTTAGTAAGTGTTGACTTAGCCTTCAGGTGTCGACTATTTTCTTCTGTGTCGACATATTCAGATGATGTCGACAAACTGGAGATCGACTATACTCTTCAGTGTCGACACATTCTCCCAATGTTGAGGTCGACGTTTTTCTTCTGTGTCGACACAATTTCCCAGTGTTGTGTCGACTTACTTCTTCTGTGTCGACACAATTTCCCAGTGTTGTGTCGACTTACTTCTTCTGAGTCGACACAATTTCCCAGTGTTGTGTCGACTTAGTTCTTCTGTGTCGACACTTTTTCCCAGTGTTTGTTGTAGACTATGTTATGTGTCGACACTTTTTCCCAGTGTTGTGTCGACAACTTTCTTCTATGTGACGACACATGTTCCTTTGTGTCGACATTTGGACTTAGAATTTTTCCTGTAAACTTTAACAATTCTTTACCTGCACATGTCAACTCAAAACAACATCAAATACAACATGATGTATATCATTGAGCTAGGTTGGGCTTCTTCAAATCAGGTACACATTTTCCAATGTACCCAACAGAGTCTTTAGCTCATATGAATTGAATGACAAGTTTCTCAGGTCACTAACCAAGGACTGAGATACAAAAATATGTGCCATCAGAGAAGTGGCCAGGCTTGCTGATACACCTCCACCAACCCTGTTTGGTAAACTGTTATCTTATGAGATACAGCTCACTACCAGAAAGGAGGAGGAGAAAAGAAATAGGTCTGAATACAAAGAAAGGTCAGTTGCATTCAAGGCCGAAGCCACAAGAAAGGGCAAGAGAATGTCACCTTCTCCTCCCAGGAAAATTGCTGAAGTTGAACCAGAAGATACTGACATAAACACTTCAGACAACCACAATTCTGATGAGGACTTTGCTGCCTTTACAAGGCAGTTTCAAAGGTTCATGAAGAAGAAGAAATGGAGAACCAAGACATCTTCATCTTCCTCCAAGGATGACTATTACAAGAAGAAGAAGACTTCTAAGGATGACAGGTATGACTCTAATACTAGTAAACAAACATCTTCTAAAATTGTTTGTTATTGTTGCAAAAGGCCAGGACATGTCATAGCTGAATGTCCTGATAAAAGAAAGGAGTCTAAGGACAAGCAGAAGCATCAGAATAAGGGCAAGAAGGAGAGATCCCTTGTTGCCCAAAAGAAGAAGAGTTGGACGGACTCTTCATCATCGGAATCTAGAGAAGGGGATGAAGCAGAAGCCTATATTTGATTGTTCTCTACAGAAGAAGATCCTGTAGAATCTGAATTCTTGCAAATGCTGGATTCTATCAAGGGATGTGAAGAATATTATTGTAGAGGGCTGATGGCTTTATCTAAGGAAGATCAGTGCTAGGATCAGCCTGGTCCCAGTAAGGTATACAATTCATCCTTAGCTTCTGAGTATTATACTTGATCAGAATTAGAAGCATCTGCATCAAGGTATGTGGATGGTTCTGAATCTGAAGGGGATGTTCATCAATTAATTGATGAGTATGGTGGTCTGTTGCAAGCCCTTATGAGAAGCAGATTCCTTGTCAAGAAGCAGACTAAGGAAATTGAATCTCTTAAACTGTCTGCATCAGATTCAACAAAGATGCTGGATCTAAAAGTGAATGAGGTTGCCAAACTGAAAAACATAACTTTTGTTCAGATGGGTACAATCACTTTCAAGAATGATCACAACAAGAGTCTGGAGATAAGACTTCAGAGAGAGAAGGATCTTGTGGCCAAGTTCTCTAAGCCAAAGTCTGTCCTACCCATAATTGATAACTTCATCACTCAGAAAGGTAAGACAGGACTAGGCTTCAAGGGAAGAACTAGGGCAGCTAATTTTCATAGAAAAGGCAAAGCCCCAGTTCAGCCACTAGTCTTCAAACCCCATATTTCTTTTAGTAAAGTGATGCAACCTACTAACAGGTATGATCATGACATCACTCATGGTCACTGTAAGTATGGTGATCCGAATGGAAAAAGAGCAAATGCTGATAGGGCAGCCCATGAGCAAACACACCATGTTCTTCAGGAGTCATCTGTGTTTGTTGCTCCAACACCTGCACTTAAAAGAACTGCTAACAACAGTATTATTAAGCATGGACTTAAGAAAAGGTACAACAGATTTGAGTGCTGGTGTTGTGGCAAGGTGGGCCACTTTGCCATTGATTGTTGGTTCTATGCTAGTACTCAACATAAGGCCAGCTTACCTATCAGAAAGGCTGTAGGTAAGCATGTCAAATATCAAGCTAACCTGAACCTAGGACCCAATAACAATTGGGGTTCTAAGGAAAGGTAATTTTATTTGATATAGGTGAGTCCAAGTGGCCATACACCTATATGGTACTTGGACAGTGGATGTTCTAGGCACATGACTGGAAAAAGAAGGATGCTGAAGGATTACTTCCCTATAGAAGATGGACCCAAAGTGATCTTTGGTGGATTTGAAAAGGGAGTCATCAAAGGGTTTGGTAACATTTCCTATAACTATATCACTATCACTCAAGTGGCTTATGTGAAAGGTCTGAAACATAACCTAATTAACATAAGTCAACTTAGTGATCTTGGTTATGACACTTCTTTCCTCAAGGGTGTGTGCCAAATAAGAAGGTCAAGTGATCAAAAGATCATTCTGATAGGCACTAGGAAAGGAAATATCTATTGTCTTAACCTTGATTGTGAGAATAAGTACTCACCTATCTGTCTAGTTGCAGATGAGAAAGCATCTCATTGTTTCCAATGGCACAAGAGGCTAGCTCACCTAAACTATAAGTCAGTAGGCCAACTCTTTAGTTTGGAGTTAGTGAGGAATGGTCCTCAAGTCAAGTGCATTTATGAGGGTGTGTGTTCAGCTTGCCAAAAGGGCAAACAGACCAAGACCTCTTTCCATGGACATGATACAAAAAATTTGGTAAGATGTCTATACCTCTTACATATGGATCTATGTGGTCCTATGCCAGTTCATAGTCTAGGTAGGAAAGTCTACACATTTGTGGTTGTGGATGACTATTCTAGATTTACATGAGTTTTCTTCTTGAGGCAGAAATCTGAAACCCCAACTATTTTACAGAATTTTGTTAGACATATTCAGAATGAACATAACAATTTAGTGGTCAAAATCAGAAGTGACCATGAGACTGAATTTCAATCTGAATGTATGACAAAGTTCTGTGAAGAATTTGGGATTCATCAGGAGTTCTCCTCACCTAGAACTCCCCAACAAAATGGGGTTGCTGAAAGAAAGAATAGGACTCTTATTGAGGCAAGTAGAACTCTACTAAGTGACACTTCTCTCCCTGAATACTTTTGGGCTGAGGCAGTAAACACTGCATGTCATGTTATAAATAGAGCTTCCATCAATAAGAGACACAAGAAGACTCCCTATGAGATTATGAAAGGCAAAAAACCAAACATATCCAACTTTAGGATCTTTGGTAACAAATGTTATGTTCTGAATAATGACAAGCATTATCTAACTAAATTTGCTGCCAAATCCCTAGAAGGGATATTTATTGGGTACAAAAATAACAGTAGAGCATACAGAATCTACAACTTGACTACACAAGTTGTAGAAGAATCTGTCCATGTAGTTTTTGATGAGTCTATGCTTATTAACTGTGAGCTATCTAGTACTTCTATTAGCCCTACAGGTTTGAAGAAAAAGATGGACAAGCTTACCATTAGTGAAGACAAACCTGCAAGTCAGGATGAAGAAAATGATGGATGATGTACAGGGGGAGTACAAGACTCATTGAATGAAGATGAATACAATGGAGTTCATCTAGGTGAGGATAATGAAGAAGACCAAGAGGTGGACAGACTTCCTACAACAAGAAGATATTTGAAGGATCAGAGCACACCAAATCATTGGTGATGCAAGTCATGGAGTTCTGACCAGAAGCAAAAGCATGAACACAGTTCTTTGTTCAAGCTTCTTGTCCCAGATGGAACCTAAGAAGTTTGAAGAGGTCATACAAGAAACAAATTGGATTGATGTCATTCAAGAAGAGCTGAATCAATTCAGAAGATGTAAAGTCTGGGAGTTAGTTCCTAAACCTAAGAATCACAATATCATAGAAACTAAGTGGATCTATAGGAACAAACTAGATGAAATTGGCACCATAGTAAAAAAATAAAGCCAGATTGGTAGCAAAGGGCTACAGACAGGAAGAAGGGATAGAATTTGATAAGACATTTGCCCCAGTGACAAGGTTGGAAGCAATAAGACTGTTCCTGGCTTATGCAACTTATCAAGGGTTCAAAGTATTCCAAATGGATGTCATGTCAGCTTTTCTGAATGGAGACTTGAAGGAAGAAGTATATATAGAACAACCATCAGGTTTTGTTGATTCTCATTATCCCAACTATGTATATAGGCTTAAAAAGCTCTATATGGATTGAAATAAGCCCCTGGGGCTTGGTATGAAACTTTTTCTACTTTTCTTATTAAGAATAAATTCTCAAGAGGGAAAATAGACAAGGCTCTATTCTTTAGGGAATCAAAAGGCAAGATCATCCTAGTCCAGATATATGTTGATGACATTATCTTTAGATCAACTGAAAACAACCTTTGTAGTAAGTTTGCCAAACTTATGCAAGAGAAGTTTGAGATGAGCAGCATGGGTGAGCTGATATTCTTTTTGGGACTCCAAGTTAGACATACTGATGATGGATTGTCCATATCTCAGTCTAAGTTCACAAAGGAGTTAATCAAGAAATATGACATAGAGACAGCCTCCACCATGAAAAATCCAATGGGTACAAGTATGCCTATAGGCAAAGATGAGGCAGGAAAACCTGTTGATGAGTCTTTATATAGAGGGATAATTGGCTCCCTACTTTACTTGACTGCTAGTAGACCAGACATCATGTATGCTACATGTGTCTGTGCTAAGTACCAAGCTTGCCCAAAGGAATCTCATTATTCTGCTGTAAAGAGAATTTTGAGATATCTAAAGAGCACACCTAATCTAGGTCTTTGGTACCTTAAGAATAGAGATTTCTTGCTAATAGGTTATTCAGATGCAGACTTTGCATGCTGCAAAGAAGATAAGAAAAGCACCACTGACACATGTCAGTTCCTAGGTGGAAGCTTGGTGTCATGGAGCAGCAAAAAGCAGACAAGTGTAGCTATTTCCACTGCTGAATCAGAGTATGTAACTGCAGGCACTTGCCGTGCACAGTTGTTGTGGATACAACATCAACTCGAAGACTGTGACATCAAAGTAAGTAGACTTACATTATATTGTCACTCTACTAGTGTTATTTCTATAGCTAGAAATCTTGTTTCACGTAGCAGAACTAAGCATATAGAAATCAAGTTTCACTTCATCAGAGAACATGTTGAAAAAGAAGACATAAGTCTAGAATTTGTCAACACTAATAATCAAGTTGCTGATATATTTACAAAACCTCTGGATGAAAGTAAATTCAATCATTTTAAAATTGAATTAGGTATGTTAGAATGAGATACTTAGTCAGCATAAAACTTCCTCAAGATATTTGGATAAGTTAAAAAGTTTGTGTCGACACAAGCTAACTGTGTCTACACTATCAGCAGGTTATGTCGAGAAAGAAACAGACTGTGTCGGCACAGAAATAAAATCTGTGTCGACAAACAAAGTCTGTTTCGACACAACTCTTTCGAAACCATGTATTAGAAGATTTTTGCGTCGACACACAAAAATCTATGTCGACACATAGATATGTCGACACTTACAGTTTTTTGTCGATACTTCAGTAGTCTATGTCGACACAGGCAAAAGTATGTCGACACATAGACATGTCGACTTCAACAAAGTTTTGTCGAGACCTAGGTCATCTATATCGACACATGTAAAGTTTTTTCGACTAGTTTATTCCTAAGTTAGGCGCATCTTTTGACCTACCCATTACAAGCACATTTTAAATAGGAGAAGACAAAATCTGGCCGACTGTGCTTTCAGAACTCTCGACTCTAGACTTTGTGTCGACAAGAAAATCTCCCGTCGACTCTCTTATCTCTCGTTCACCAATGGCACCACAATAGGAAGACAAGATCAATGAAGGATATGAACTAGTACGACAGGCGTTCGAGACTGCCTCGCCAGACATCAAGGGGGTGATTACCCTAATCATAGAAAATGGATTGAAATACTTGGTCTCTGAACCTACAAAGATATGGAAGAAAGAGGTTCTTGAATTTTACTCTTCCGCAAAAATGGATTCTCAAGGAAAGAAGTTGAAGTCCACTGTAAATGGTTCTACAGTAAAACTCTCCCAGAAGAATATCAGAAAGTCACTTCAGCTTCCAAAGATTAAGGAAGAAGAAGATATCACATCTTCCATGATAAGGGATGCACTCCAATGGTGTGGGCTGGATCCCAATACCAAGATTGGTTCTTCAATGACCAAAAAGTGAATTAAATAGAATAATGTGAAAGCTTCTTGATCAGTTATTGATAGAACTGATTACTTTTAGATCCAACCTGTCTTAGCTTCTCCAAAGCTTCTTTAATTTGTACCAAGTAAGGTTGATATTCAATTAGAGTTGATCTTCAATCCAGCTTCCTTCTTGAATTCAGAATCAAATTGAATTTTTCTAGCAGGCTCTTAGGGATTTGCCTTCTTCTGGGGTTGTCTCTTGTTCCCCCTTACTTGTTCTATTATTACTGTTCTTTTGATTGCGATAGAATAAATCTATATATAGAATCCATCCAAGATTACCAGCTGATTCGG
This sequence comes from Platanthera zijinensis, assembly GCA_039513925.1. Classification (NCBI taxonomy): domain Eukaryota; kingdom Viridiplantae; phylum Streptophyta; class Magnoliopsida; order Asparagales; family Orchidaceae; genus Platanthera; species Platanthera zijinensis. Next base: position 22,545,619 of record CM077097.1, read on the forward strand.
TTCATATCGACCTTCTGACAGCTCTAACAGATGTGTCAGCTTTGTTACTTATGACAACAGTCGGGTCTTCAGTCTTGACAACTGACTCCTCCTTGAACTTTTATCTCAGCAGAAAAGGGCACTGAGACAACTCCAAATGTGTCGACACAAATAGACCATGTGTCGACACAAGACTTGAAGGTGTCGACACAGCTCCCATATTGTCGACACAAACATACTTTATCTTCTCGACGTAGTTTGTGTTGGATGTGTCGACACAAGTCCTGTGTGCCGACACAACTGCATCTGGTCTCGACACAGCTGGTGTTAACAGATTTATTGAGTGTGTGTCGACATAAGTCCTGTGTGTCGACACAACTACTTCTTGTCTTGACATAGCTGGTGTTAACAGATTTCTTGAGTGTGTGTCGACACAAGTCCTGTGTGTCAACACAACTGCTTCTTGTCTCGACATAGCTGGTGTTAACAGATTTCTTGAGGGTGTGTCGACACAAGTCCTGTGTGTCGACACAACTGCTGTAGACTAAACTTTTGTGTGTCGACACAAGTCCTGTGTGTCGACACAGTTGCTTCTGATAGAATTTTTGTGTGTCGAAATAAGTCTTATGTGTCGACACAGTTGCTGCTGACAAAACCTCTGTGTGTCGACACAAGTCCTTAAGGTGTCGACACAACTGGCTTCTGGTGTCGACACAAGTCCTTCACCAGTGTTGACACTTGTACTTAGAATATTTTCCTACAATTCTTTAACCATAACATTCAAACTTAACATTCCATCAAATACACCTTGATGTATATCATTGAGTTAAGTGAGGCTTCTCCAAATCTGGTACACATTTTCTAATGTACCAAACAATCTCCCCCTATTTGGAGAAGTCATAACCCTTAGTCAATGATATACACCACTTATAATAAAACAAAGAAGATGTATATTATCATTTTACAGGCAGGGTAACTCATAAACAGAAATAGCAAGGAATAACGTTTATTATCATCACAGAATATGATAACATTCATTAATCAAGAATAAGTGTTTGATTTACAAGATTGTTTAGAACAAAATTTACATAGTTCTAAGACTAGCCTATCTATCCCTAAGATTAATCAGGCTCTTTGATCACAATTCCTTTGCAAGATTTTATATTTGCTTGCACATTGGTTTCTGAATCATCAGCTGGCTTCTTCCCTTTCATATCTTTCTTTTTGAGCTCTTCAGCCTTAATCTTCTGCCTTTCAAAGTAATTATAAGGCTTTAGAAAGTACTTGCTAGGCTCCACAGAGTTAGCAGGTAACTTCTTAGCTTTGATATCCCTTCTGAACTAATGTAAGACATCTTGCCTTTTCTTATATTTAACCCATTCTTGTTCAGAGTACCATTTTCCTCTATCATGCATATTGTCTTTTACAGCTTTCCAGGCAGTAAGAATGATATTTCTGGAGGTTGGACTCCATTGCTCAAAATCAGGCTTTAATTCTACCTATTCTCTGAATCTTTTCTTAGAAAGTTGAGCCTCTTTCTGAACATCTTTACCAATTTTAGACATTTCAACTTTTTCAATAATAACATTATGAGCCTCCTGTGGAGGGCTATACATATGTTGTACTGCTTGCTGTACTTCTTCAAAATTAGCTGGAGGATAGATGACTTGTGCAACTTCCTGCTGAACCCCTTCAATGTTGGCAGGTTGAATACCAGATTCAGCAGTGTTATCATCATTTCAAAGGGGTGGATATCCAAGAGTAGCTCTGATGGTATTAGATACCCATTTAACATGATCAGAGCTAGCTTTGACAAACACTCTCTCCCCCTTTATGACTTCTCTGACCACATGATCTCTCAGAACATCCTTTTGAAACCTTACTTGATCAGCCAGATATTCTGTACCTTCTTTAAATTAGGCTCTGAATTTGTTCAGGTGATCATAAATAGCCTTTTGAGATTCCTGAATGGCTGTTTGTACAACAGCTAGATCTTCTTGGATTTGCTTGGATACTTCAGTTTTTAAATCAGTAGCAATACTTCCCAGTTTTTTGAGAATTTCATCATGTGAGTCCTTGAGATTTACATTTGATCTGAATTGATTTTCTAGAATATATCCTTGCTTGACTGCAATGTCCTCAACTTCAGTCTTTATCAGCTGTTGTTGCTCAGCCAAGTAAACTACAACATTACCTCACTTATGGAAGAATTCTGTCATCTCCTTTTTGTTCTAATTGACTTCAATTCTGATGGATTTAATATCTTGAGCTAGTTGGAACTACACTTCTTTATGGGACTCATCCACATACTTTTCCAAAGCAAGTCTTTGCTCATCCAATTTCACTTGCAGTTGTATTAGAAGAGAATTGTAGTCTATTCCTGGAGAAGATGCTTGAGGCACTATTTGTAAGGCTTTCTTATAGCATGTGCTTCTTTTCCTGAGAGCCACCAACTTCCTTTTCTTAGCCATGGAAGCTTCTTCATCATCAGAAGAATTTGAGGAACTTTCTATATCCACAGTATCCTTAGGGCTGGAGGCATGTAGTTTCTTATCCCCTTCAGTCCTTGGCAGCTCCCCCTCAGTCCTTACATCTTGGAGGTCAGGAAATAATTCTTCCAAAGTTACCTCCTACTACATTTGAATAGGAGGTATAATTTTCTCTTGTCCAATAAATGGTTCTCCCTGGGCATCAAGATCCTTGTCCAGGGTTTTCTCTAAGCTGGAGGAGTGGAGGTGCTCATCTTGATTTGGATTTGGCATATGCACATCCTGTGCTTCCTTCTCAGAGATGACTGTTTCTACATTGTTGATTTCTAATACTATGTTCAGAACAGTATCAATTGCATACTCAATCTCCAAAGCAACATCAGCAATAACTCCCCCTTGGGCAGGCAGCTGTGATTGTTCAGGGTCTTGAACAACTGAAGTTTCATTGTTTTCTCCCCTGGAGATGATACCACCTGAGTGTCATTAGTTTGGATGCCCTCCCCTTGGGCTTGAGCTTCTTTATCTTGTTGTGGTGTAGGTGATTTTCTTTATTATTCTTCATCTGAGCTGAAGACAGCCTGCTCTTCAGAATCACTGGAAGATTCTGCTTCCTGGGTGGTAGTTTTCTTTTTCTTATCTTTCTTCACTGGTTTCAGTGGAGTAGAAACATCTTTGGTCAAAACTCTATCCCACCTGGATAGTATTCTCAAATCCATTCTTTTCATGTGATTTATCTTGGTTCCTGAAGTTTGATTCATCACCTATGGGATGGTGGAAGCCAGATACAAGCTCAATATCCTACCCAGATTAGGCTTCTTGACACTTTCTTTGATTTTGTCAAAAATTACAGCTGACCAGTCTGTTTTCACTTGGAAGATAACTCTGTTCATGAGTTTGAACATGTAGGCAGAGATCCTATCATGACCTCCTGTTTTGCAGAGAATAACTTTGCCTATTATTTCTGACAGGAATTTACAACTCAGATCTATATAAGATCTTACAAGGAAATTAATTGTTTTAAAACAGTAAAATCTTCACCCTGATAGAAAGAGAATAATGTGAAAGCTTCTTGATCAGTTCTTGATATAACTGATTATTTTTAGATCCAACCTGTCTTAGCTTCTCTAAAGCTTCTTGAATTTGTACCAAGTAAGGTTGATATTCAATTGGAGTTGGAGTTGATCTTCAATACAACTTCCTTCTTGAATTCAGAATCAGATCTGAATTTTTCTAGCAGACTCTTCAGGATCTGCCTTCTTCTGGGGTTGTCTCTTGTTCCCCCTTACTTGTTCTATTATTACTGTTCTTCTGATTGTGATAGAATAAATCTATATATAGAATCCGTCCAAGATTACCAGCTGATCCGACTCATAACGACCTTCTGACAGTTCTGACAGATGTGTCAGCTTTGTTACTTATGACAGTTGTCGGGTCTTCAGTCATGACAACTGACTCCTCCTTGAACTTCTATCTTAGCAGAAAAGGGCACTGAGACAACTCCAAATGTGTCGACACAAATAGACCATGTGTCGACACAAGTCTTGAAGGTGTCGACACAGCTCCCATATTGTCGACACAGTCATACTTTATCTTCTCGACAAAGTTTCTATTGGATGTGTCGACACAAGTCCTGTGTGTCGAAACAACTACTTATGGTCTCGACATAGCTGGTGTTAACAGATTTCTTGAGTGTGTGTCGACACAAGTCCTGTGTGTCGACACAACAACTTCTTATCTCGACATAGCTGGTTTTAATAGATTTCTTGATTGTGTGTCGACATAAGTCTTGTGTGTCAACACAACTGCTTCTTGTCTCGACATAGCTGGTGTTAATAGATTTCTTGAGTGTGTGTCGACACAACTGCTTCTTGAAATAATAGGCAAAGTTATCTCTGCAAAACAGGAGGTCGTGATAGGATCTCTGCCTACATGTTCAAACTCATGAACAGAGTTATCTTCCAAGTGAAAATAGACTGGTCAGCTGTAATTTTTGACAAAATCAAAGAAAGTGCCAAGAAGCCTAATCTGGGTAGGATATTGAGCTTGTATCTGGCTTCCACCATCCCAGAGGTGATTAATCAAACTTCAGGAACCAAAATAAATCACATGAGAAGAATGGATTTGAGAATACTATCCAGGTGGGATAGAGTTTTGACCAAAGATGTTTCTACTCCACTGAAACCAGTGAAGAAAGATAAGAAAGAAAACTACTACCCAGGAAGCAGAATCTTCCAGCGATTTTGAAGAGAAGGTTGTCTTCAGCTCAGATGAAGAACAACAAAGAAAATCACCAACACCACAACTAGATAAAGAAGCTCAAGCCCAAGGGGAGGGCATCCAAACCAATGACACTCAGGTGGTATCATATCCAGGGGGAGAAAACAATGAAACTTCAGTTGTTCAATACCCTGAACAATCACAGCTGCCTACCCAAGGGATATTTATTGCTGAAGTTGCTCTGGAGAGTAAGTATGCAACTGATACTGTTCTGAACGTAGTATTAGAAATCAACAATACAACAACAGTCATCTCTGAGACATAAGCATAGGATGTGCATATGCCAGATCCAGATCAAGATGAACACCTCCACTCCTCCAGCTTAGAGAAAACCCTGGACAAGGATCTTGATGTCCAGGGAGAACCATTTATTGGACAAGAGAAAATTATACCTCCTGTTCAAATGCAGCAGGAGGTAACTTTGGAAGAATTGTTTCCTGACCTCCAAGATGCAAGGACTGAGGGGGAGCTGCCAAGGGCTGAGGGGGAGAAATAACTACATGCCTCTAGCCCTAAGGATACTGTGGATATAGAAAGTTCCTCAAATTCTTCTGATGATTAAGAAGCTTCCATGGCTAAGAAAAGGAAGCTGGTGGCTCTCAAGATAAGAAGCACATGCTATAAGAAAGCCTTACAAACAGTGCCTCAAGCATCTGCTCCAGGAATAGACTACAATTCTCTTCTAATACAACTGCAAGTGAAATTGGATGAGCAAAGACTTGCTTTGGAAAAGTATGTGGATGAGTCCCATAAATAAGTGTAGTTCCAGCTAGCTCAAGATATCAAATCCATCAGATTTGAAGTCAATCAGAACAAAAAGGAGATGACAGATTGCTTCCATAAGGGAGGTAATGCTATAGTTTACTTGGCTGAGCAACAAAAAGCTGATAAAGACTGAAGTTGAGGACATTGCAGTCAAGCAAGGATATATTCTAGAAAATCAATTCAAATCAAATGAAAATCTCAAGGACTCACATGATGAAATTCTCAAAAAACTGGGAAGTATTGCTACTGATTTAAAAACTGAAGTATCCAAGCAAGTCCAAGAAGATCTAGCTGCTATATAAACAGCCATTCAGGAATCTCAAAAGGCTATTTATGATCACCTGAACAAATTCAGAGCCTACTATAAAGAATGTACAGAATATCTTGCTGATCAAGTAAGGTTTCAAAAGGATGATCTGAGAGATCATGTAGCCAGAGAAGTCATAAAGGGAGAGAGAGTGTTTGTCAAAGCTAGCTTCGATCATGCTAAATGGGTATCTAATAACATCAGAGCTACTCTTGGATATCCATCCCTTTGAAATGATGATAACACTGCTGAATCTGGTATTCAACCTACCAACATTGAAGGGGTTCAGTAGGAAGTTGTACAAGTCATCTATCCTCCAGCTGATTTTGAAGAAGTACAGTAAGGAGTACAACATAAGTATAGCCATCCACAGGAGGATCATAATGTTATTATTGAAAAATTTGAAATGTCTGAAGCTGCTAAAGATGTTCAGAAAGAGGCTCAACTTTCTAAGAAAAGATTCAGAGAATAGACAGAATTAAAGCCTAATTTTGATCAATGGAGTCCAACCTCCAGAAATATCATTCTTACTGCCTGGAAAGCTGTAAAAGACAATATGCATGATAGAGGAAAATGGTAATCTGAACAAGAATGGGGTAAATATCAGAAAAGGCAAGATGACTTACATCAGTTCAAAAGGGATATCAAAGCTGGGAAGTTACCTTCTAACTCTATGGAGCCTAGCAAGTACTTTCCAAAGCCTTATCATTACTTTGAAAGACAGAAGATTAAGGCTGAAGAGCTCAAAAAGAAAGATCTGAAAGGGAAGAATCCAGCTGATGATTCAGAAACCAATGTGCAAGCAAAGATAAAATCTGGCAAAGGAATTGTGATCAAGGAGCCTGATCAATCTTAGGGATAGATATGCTAGTCTTAGAACTACGTAAATTTTGTTCTAAACAATCTTGTAAATCAAACACTTATTCCTGATTAATGAATGTTATCATATTCTGTGATGATAATAAATGTTATTCCTTGCTATTTCTATTTATGAGTTACCCTTCTACAGAAATGATAATATACATCTTCTTTGTTTTATTATAAGTGGTGTATATCATTAACTAAGGGTTATGACTTCTCTAAATAGGGGGAGATTGTTGGGTACATTGGAAAATGTCTACCAGATTTGGAGATGCCTCACCTAACTCAATGATATACATCAAGGTGTATTTGATGGAATGTTGAGTTTGAATGTGCAGGTTAAAGAAATGTAGGAAAATATTTTAAGTACAAGTGTCGACACTGGTGAAGGACTTGTGTCGACACCAGAAGCCAGTTGTGTCGACACCTTCAGGACATATGTCGACACACAGAGGTTTTGTCAGCAGCAGCTGTGTCGATACACAAAAATTCTGTCAGAAGCAACTGTGTCGATACACAGGACTTGTGTCGATACACAGAAGTTCAGTCTACAGCAGTTGTGTCGACACACAGGACTTGTGTCGACACACACTAAAGAAATATGTTAACACCAGCTATGTCGAGACAAGAAGCAGTTGTGTCGACACACAGGACTTGTGTCGACACACACTCAAGAAATCTATTAACACCAACTATGTCGAGACAAGAAGCAGTTGTGTCGACACACAGGACTTGTGTCGACAAACACTCAAGAAATCTGTTAACACTAGCTATGTCGAGACCAGAAGCAGTTATGTCGACACAGAGGACTTGTGTCGACACATCCAACAGAAACTGTGTCGAGAAGATAAAGTATGACTGTGTCGACAATATGGGAGCTATATCGACACCTTCAAGACTTGTGTCGACACATGGTCTATTTGTGTCGACACATTTGGAGTTGTCTCAGTGCCATTTTCTGTTGAGATAGAAGTTCAAGGAGGAGTCAGTTGTCAAGACTGAAGACCTGACAGCTGTCATATGTAACAAAGCTGACACATCTGTCAGAGCTGTCAGAAGGCCGTTATGAAGCGGATCAGCTGGTAATCTTGGATGGATTCTATATATAGATTTATTCTATCACAATCAGAAGAACAGTAATAATAGAACAAGTAAGGGGGAACAAGAGACAACCCCAGAAGAAGAAAAATCCTGAAGAGTCTGTTAGAAAAATTTAGATCTGATTCTGAATTCAAGAAGGAAGCTGGATTGAAGATCAACTCCAACTCCAATTGAAGATCAACCTTACTTGGTACAAATTCAAGAAGATTTGGAGAAGCTAAGACAGGTTGGATCTAAAAGTAATCAGTTCTATCAAGAACTGATCAAGAAGCTTTCACCCTATTCTCTTTATATCAGGGTGAAGATTTTATTGTTTTAAAACAATTAATTTCCTTGTAAGATCTTATATAGATCTGAGTTGTAAGCCTAAATTTATAAAGGCTGAGGTAGGGCTGGGAGCCTGAGGTAGGACTTGAAAAAGTCTGAGTTGTAGGCCTGGTGATAAAGGCTGAGATAGGGCTGTTGCCTGAGGTAGGATTCTTGGGAAGAATCTGAGGTGTAGGACTTGAAGAAGTCTGAGTTGTAGGAACCAGTTGGGTTCTGAGTTATAAGATATGTGGATCTGAGATAGTGGAAGGAAGTTTGGTCGAATCCAGTACTCTGCTTGATAAGTGAAGGGGGAGAGTGGACGTACCCATAAATTGGGGAACCACTATAAACCTTTGTGTACTGTGCTGTGAACTTGCTGTGATTGTTTGTGCTGTGATTATTTTACTGTGCTTTAACATTGTTAATTTCCTAAGTTGATTAAACGAATGTGAACCTATTCACCGTCCTCTAAGTGTTTAGGGTCTATATACCTAATCTTTCATCGTGATCACCTCTTTGCTACGCACACCTCTAGCAATCGCTAGAGCGGCACTACCAGCTGTGGTGGCGGATGGAAACAAAGGCACACCTCAAGCAAATAACGAAAATATAAAATCACATAGACATGATTGTATACAAACGTTTTACAAACTAAACACACTTCATCAAATACAAGAGATCAAACTACATTATCAACAACAAAAGAAGAAGAAAGTGTGAAATCGATCGGATCCGTAGTCTTGCTGAGGATTCACGGTAGGATTCGCCGGGTTATCAATCCGCGTCCTAGCTCGGTCCTCAACTGCGTCCGAGGTAGAGGAGGCTGCCACTAACTCCCAATGGACCCGTCTTCTTCGTGTCATGATCCGGTGGCAGATGGCACAAACTCCTCTGAGCTTGATGGTGAAAGCTAGGTCAAACCTTTCTTGAATCTCGAGGATGAAGGAGGAGGCTGAGAGGAAACTCTGGCTTAAATTTGGCGTTGAAAGCTTGCCCAAAGCCTCTCTCCTTGGTGGAAGATGAAGGGCGGAGGTGGAAGGGCGGAGCTTTGCCCTAAAATGGCGGGAGAAAAATCAGTCCCGAAATGGCGGAAAATCTATGCTTAAATAGAAGCAGGTCAGAAAAATAGTCACGCACGGTTTGGCGCACGACCGTGCACTAACCGTGCGTTATTAACTTCCAGGCCAAGCTTGCGGAAGAAGATGCGTTGACCCGTGCGTTTTACTCGCGCACGGGCGCTTTCGCCCGTGCGTGAAGGAAATCGCACGGGTAAAAACATAGCACAGGAAAACAAGATAATACAGGGGAACCTTGTGTTTTAATCGCGCACGAGTGCGTATGCCCGTGCGTGAAGGAAACACACGATTAACCCCAGAAATCTGAAATTCAGAGAAAAATATGCAGACTGTGTGTTTCCTTCTCGCACGGTTTGGCCGAAACGTGCGGGAAAAAAAATGCATGAGTAACCATAGATGCCCCCAGAATTGCTGTGTATAACGCACGATTAATCTCAAGCCATACGAGAAGAAATTCGCACGACCGTGCGTTTTACATAGAAGCTGGAAAATGAATCTTGGACGTCCCGACTACCTGCATAGCAATTAAACTAAGCTGGAGCAAAAGCTCCCAGCACAAGAATGCAATCAACAACATCCAGAAAGAGCCACGGGGAGCACCAGGTGCTTACCCCTGACAACAGAATGCCTAATTGTACACCCATGGGCCAAAACAGTGCACAAAGTGGTCATAGACCGAACGAAGCAAATATAACCTATTACTGGCTGAAATGCGGTGCACGAGTTAGAAAACAAGCCCATATGAGTCTGAAAAACCCTATAAATATTGGACTCATCACACCCCCAGACTTACCTATTTGCGTGTCCCGAGCAAACAAACTCAATGCAGATAGGGAAAATAAACTAGCTAACAAAAAATTGAGATACGCAGTATCATGCGAAGTCGCATGCTCGCGTATAAACATATAATAGAGGAAATTTCTAAGTATACAAAATAGTTTATATTTTTCACAATGCGTATCAAAATTTTATTACTACTCAAAAATGGAATCACGGCGAATCTTCCGGTCACGCGCAGGGAGAAAGAAGGCAGGCCATTAAGGTGAGCTTTGCCAAAGACCGGGGCTCAGGATCACCTCCAAAGGAATCCACCAATGTCAGGGACCATACGCTTGCCCGTTCACACTCTCTCCACGGTACTAGTTTGACTCAAGCGTGAATTTGTAGGACTTTAGGAGAATCATGGGGCTTAGGTTTCGGTGAGGTAAACAAAGATAAATAAGAAGGCTACGCATCTAACCCAAATGAGCTAGCATAAAAAGGAATCCATCCGCTAACCAAAATACAAGCGGGTACACCACACCCCCAGACTTAATTTTTAAAATATGGGTGTGTGCACCACCTACTCCAAATGCAATCTCCTCTCAAATTGAATTTTCAATTATACCTTTTCTTTTCACTTTTTTTTACAATTCATTTTCATATATTTTTTAAACCATCTTTTTATTTTAACAATTTCAGCAAATAAAAACTTTTGAGCACATCCACATATTCACAAAGAATATCACCACATCAACACCCCAACATGAAAAATGTAAAATACTAAAGCTCGACTTGGGTGTGCGACTAGGATCGGCTATGAGGCTTTGGTGAAATAATGGTGGTGCTAAATCAAAAGAAGGGGTAGGCACAACGGGGCTAGCGAGGATAAGACGTTAGGAACGGTACAAAGCTCAATCGGGCCAAAATGATGGCCTACATCATCACGCTCACGCTTAACTAACCATGCACCAATGCTTCGAGAGTAGCTTGGGGCAAGTTCTTAGAGACTGAGAAAGATGATCCTTCCTCCTGACTCGAGAAATACGAGGCTAGTGATGGCTACACACATTCCTACACTACCATTTGATTCACACCGGATTCACCAATTTTTTAGAAGAATAAAAAGTCTTTACGCAAATAGAAAAATATAAAACTATAAGCATACCGAAAAATTAAATCTACTCCAATTTCTACACGAGATGAGAGCACTCGACTAGGAGCACTGCATGAGTCAACATTTTACTCCGTCTCACAATCCTATGCCAGCACAATAATTTTCCCAAATCATATAAAAGAAATGAGTTTAACTCGCAACACGCTGACAGCTAAGCACACACTCATGTGGGTGTAGTGGTGTGCGATGCAATGAAGTAATCAAAATAAAACAATAAAAGCTTGTAGTATGCACATGAAATGTGCGCGTGCAAAAGGTAACAAATATTGGCTCTCCCCTAGACTTAAACTAAGTTACACATCATATGATATTGAAATTTAAATCAGATGGAGACAAGGGAAGAGGTTACCCAATGCTCAGCCAGTGAGCATACCAGAAGATGCGTGAAAAAAAGAAGCAGGTCTGCCAAACGAAGAATCACAACCCCGCAATACAAATTTGCCATGAATACCTCCAGGGGAGAGCTCCGCAAAAACAAAAGAAAAATATACAAAATACAAAGAAATACTAAAACTCAGATAGACATGAAAAATAAAAATGCAGGAAATGAAAGATAACTACTAGGGTTATTGTCCTCCCAACATGACTTATTAAATTCTATACATTTCTAGCTAATGGGCCTATGAAAAGAAAAGTGCACAGGTAACTATTCCACTATCCGTTTCGGTAACGAGTACCGATATGGAGATAGAGCAGTTACCCATCTACCTAAATAATAATACCTCCCCAACACAGGTAGAGGAAATAGGAAGTAAGAAGAGGAGGAGCACTGGTCCTCACTCATCTCACCACAAAATAAATCCTTGTCAAGCAAGGTATCGTCTACAGGGAGACGATAGGAGGAGAAAGCAATCAATGGAGCTTCCTTAACAGAGGAGGAATCAACCTCCTCGTGAAAGAGGATGTTATCATCAATGACTCAAGCAAAAAGCTCCAATTCCTCCTGAAGCACCTACGAAGACTCAACCCGCATAGGCTCAGATACAGAAAGGGGATCAAGAAATAAAGAAGATGAAAAACTAAAATAATTAAAAATAGGGGGAGTGGTCCCGGTCTCACTCCCAGCAGGATCCAAGCATAGATCATCGTTAGTGTCATGAGTCATGGCGAGGGGAATCTGAGAGCTCGAGGTCCTCGGTGGTGGTTTGGACTCCCTCATCTAACAAGGAAGTGAAAACTTCCTCATCAGAAAGGATCTCCTCATCAACTCACCTCGGTGTGTCATCATGTTACAAGGTATCACACTCCCTATTGGAGAGAATAACGTCCTCGACCCACATTGGCGCAACCTCAGACTTTGAATCACTATCGGGCATAATATCATCAACCGACTCACTAAAAATTGGGATAGATAATTCTTGCAAAGAAAGCGGAGGAATGATAACATCATGGAAAATATGTGCGGGTTCCTCCGGGGGTGAATCTAAAAGAGGGGAAGAATGCATAGGGAGTGACGGCACCACAATGTCGTCACACCGATCATTAGAAAGTCTGATGGGTATATCTGCAGCAGTCCCCCATAGACAAGGTGGTACTGCGAATATATCATCAGAATCAGAAGGGGCAGCTAATTGAGAGGTGGATGGAACCGATCGGATACCTGGTTCATCATCCTCCTCCAACTGGTGCTGAAATTCTGCGCAATCTTTCAACATGTGCTCGGTGCTATGACAACACAAAGACCATTTTCCATTACTCCTTAGTCCTGGTGGGACCAGAGAGGAATAAGAAAAAGGTGAAGGCGTAGAAGAGAAGTTACCATAAGACTTGGGTATGGTGTATGAAGTACCATAAAAGGACGGTGCTCCATACACTAAACCACAAGAATTATGCTCACTATCTTCAGTGGGGCACTCATCACTACCATGCCTATAATCCCCGCACCATCTGCAACGAATATTCATATTAGAAAACATGGTGCAATAAGAAAGAATTCACAGACAGAAATATTCTAAGCAAAAATTAACTACACACTAGCAGATAAAAGAAAAGGAATGCCTGCTGCTAAAAAATTAAAACTAGAGAAGGAACAGAGAAAAATAAGCAACAAATTCTAAAAACTAAAACAAAGAATAAACATGATATGAACAAATGGAAAAGGGCTTCTATCTCCTATCTCCCTCTCCAAAAACTCACACGACTGTGTTCCCCGGCAACAACACCAAAAACTTAATGCGTTGAACGACAAGTGTACCGGTCACACAAGTAATATAAAATGGGAGAATTTTCCGAAGTATCGATCTCTCAAGGAACACAGTAAGGTGGGGTTAATTTTTAGGAGGACTAGAGTTTGAAGTCCTTAGGTCGGGGTTACAATGGGGGTTTTGATTAGCTGCGGATAAAGAAAGTAAAATACTATAAACGACTCCTATGCAACGCCGCTATGCGATGCTTCGCCGGGCGGGATGGAAGACTATACGGGCCGCTATGCACCGAATTGTTAGGCGGATGGATGAGTAGGATTGCGGATAAGGTGGTGAGAACGACGAAATGAGGGTGGTGAGCACCTCTTCGCTACGCACACCTCTAGCAATCGCTAGAGCGACAGTACCAGCTGTGGTGGCGGATGGAAATAAAGGCGCACCTCAAGCAAATAACGGAAATATAAAATCACATAGACATGATTGTATACAAACGTTTTACAAATTAAACACACTTCATCAAATACAAGAGATTAAACTACACTATCAACAACAAAAGAAGAAGAGAGTGCAAAATCGACCGGATCCGAAGTCTTGCTGAGGATTCACGGAAGGATTCGTCGGGTTGTCAATACGCGCCCTAGCTCGGTCCCCAACTGCGTCCGGGGTAGAAAAGGCTGTCACTAACTCCCAATGGACCCGTCTTCTTTGTGTCACAATCCGGTGGCAGATGGCATAAACTCCTCCGAGCTTGATGGTGAAAGGTAGGTCAAACCTTTCTTGAAGCTTGAGGATGAAGGAGGAGGCCGAGAGGAAACTCCGGCTTGAATTTGGCATTGAAAGCTTTCCCGGAGCCTGTCTCCTTGGTGGAAGATGAAGAGCGGAGTTGGAAGGGCGGAGCTTTGCGCTAAAATGGCGGAAGGAATGGCGGGAAAAATCTGTCCCGAAATGGAGGAAAATCTGCGCTTAAATAGAAGCAAGTCAGAAAAATAGTCACGCACGGTTTGGCTCATGACCGTGCACTAACCATGCGTTATTAACTTCCAGGCCAAGCTTGCGGATGAAGATGCGTTGACCCGTGCGTTTTACTCGCGCACGGGCGCTTCTGCCTGTGCGTGAAGGAAATCACACGGGTAAATATAGAGTGTAGGAAAATAAGATAATATAGGGGAACCGTGCGTTTTACTCACGCACGGGCGCGTATGCCCGTGCGTGAAGGAAACACACGATTAACCCCAGAATTCTGAAATTAAGAGAAAAATATGCAGACCGTACGTTTCCTTCTCGCACGGTTTGGCCGAAACCATGTGGGAACAAAACGCACGGGTAACCACAGATGCCCCCAGAATTGTTGTGTATAACGCACGATTAATCTCAAGCTGTGCGAGAAGAAATTCGCACGACCGTGCGTTTTAAACAGAAGCTAGAAAATGAATCCTGGACATCCCGACTACCTGCATAGTAATAAAACCAAGCTGGTGCAAAAGCTCCTAGCACCCGAAATCAATAAACAACATCCAGAAAGAGCCACGGGGAGCACCAGATGCTTACCCCGACAACAGAATGCACAATTGCACACCCATGGGCCAAAACAGTGCACAAAGTGGTCAAAGACCGAACGAAGCAAATATAACCGATTACCGGCTGAAATACGGATCAAGAGTTAGAAAACAAGCCCAGATGAGTCCTAAAAACACAATAAATATCAGACTCATCATTAGGCTGCATTTTTCTGTAGTTCGGGAAGGTTATAGCTTATGGCTCTCGCCAGCTGAAGGTGTATGGATGAATTTATCCAATGCATGACTTGGAGTTGACAGCTATGATATAGACCCTAAAGCTGTGGCAGCATTACTTATTTGGCATTAAGATCAACATCTTTACAGACCATAAGAGCCTAAAGTACCTATTTAACCAAAAGGATTTGAATATGCGGCAAAGGAGGTGGATGGAGTTCAATGGGGACTATACGTTCGAGATACACTATGTTATCGGGAAGGGAAATATTGTCGCAGATGCATTGTATAACCCCCCTCCCAGAACACAAGACACGGTCAAGGGTAGTTTTATGCCAAAATAGCTGTTATGCGATAACATCAACACACATGCTAATCTGTACAACAAGTCTCCTATTCTGACGCCTAATTACCGATATCAAGAGCCAACCCAATAATAACAAAAGAACATAGAAGTCATAATTCACAAAAGTAAATGTCTAAAATAATACAACAAACAGGAAGCTACATATGCTCCTGTAAATATCAGAGTGAAACTATTGCCCGAAGGGCTACAACAAAAGGCTCAAAAGCTCACATCAATCACTGAGGGGAGTGAAGGTAACGCAGTGTCAGGCCCTATCCCCATGGCCTAGTTGCCCTCCTACACATAGTGCTGTTGATGTTCTATTGATGGGGGTGTCCTAAAAAAGTGGGTGTAGCAATTGTTACTCATAAAGAGTAATGTTGGGTACATGGGAAAATGTGTACCTGATTTGAAGAAGCCTCACTTAGTTCAATGATATACATCAAGGTGTATTTGATGTTATTTTGAGTTTATATGTGCAGGTTAAGTATATGCTAATATGCAGGAAAAAGTTTCAATGTCCATGTGTCGACACTTAAGGAAGCCTGTGTAGACACTTGGAAAAGCTGTGTCGACACCAGAAGCAACTGTGTCGACACTCAGAATTTATTATTCGACATCAACTATGTCGATACCGGGAGGCAGTGTCGACACACAGAAAGTATTAGTCGATCTCAACTATGTCGACACCTGGAGGCAGTGTCGACACACAAATTCTGAGAATACATCAACTGTGTCGACACACAGGACTTGTGTTGACACTCAGCAGAGTTTCAACAATGTTGATTGCTGTGAAGTGAAGAAGTGTCTATGTCAACACAAAGAAGCTGTGTCGACACATTCTACATATGCAGTGTCAAGAAGCTGTGTCGACACCAGAGGAGCTGTGTCGACATCACCAAAGCTTGTGTCGACACTTAATCTACTTGTGTCAACACATAATGACAATCAGTCTCGACGCTTTGCTGACAAAGACAAAGGTTCAAGAATTGACTGGAGACTTGACAGCTGTGTATTCCAACAAGTTTGCTGAAGATATCAAACCTGCCAAAAGTTGGTTAGAAACCGGATCAGTCAGTTACCATGGATGAAGACTATATATAGATGGATTATATCAAATAAAAAAAGAACAATAACAATAACAGAAACTACTATTGAAGTATTGATCATTGATCAAGAAAATGCACGACATACAGAAGAAGATTTTCGTGAGAAGATCTAAGGAGAATTCAAACAAGAATTCTAAAGAAACTTCAAAAGTTCTGGAGAGTGAGAGAGATCTCCAACTGTTGAAGTAAAGAAGGAGACATTTACAAGTCTCTTAAGAGGCAGATCTTGAACTAATCTGCTAAGAAGGATTCAGATCTATTTCCGAATTCTAAGAAGGGAGCTGGCAGCCAGTCAACTTCAAAGGAGATCAACCCTACTGAGTTCAGATTCAAGAAGCTTTGAAGAAAGCTAAGAACAGGTTGATTTCATCAATCAGTTTTATCAAGAAGCTGATCAAGAAACCTTTTATCCCTTCTCTATCAACAAGGGTAAGAGTCCATCTAAAACACTTATCAAATTTTGTAGGATCTTTTCAAAGATCTGAGTTGTAAGCCTATATTATAAAGGCTGAGTGTAGGAGATATAGATCTCTGAGTGGTAGGGCTTTTGAGCCTGAGTGTAGGAGAAATTATTCTCTGAGTTGTAGGCCTTGTGGGAAGGCTGAGTTAGGGCTGTTAGCCTGAGCTGTAGGAGTGTGGTTACACTCTGAGTTGTAGGAATCTTATAGGATTCTGAGTTGTAAGAACCTTTCAGGGTTCTGAGCTGTAAGATCTGTGGATCTGAGAAGAAGAAAGAAGTTAGGCCGAATCAAGCACACTGCTAGATAGGTGAAGGGGGAAAGTGGATGTACCAAGACCTTGGGGAACCACTATAAACCTGTGTGCAATCTGTGATGTATGTGTGATTGTGAATTCTGTGCTGTGATTGCTGTAGTATAAGTTAGATTCTAATTTAAGAACTGAAATATTATTCTGCCTTAAGTAAAAAAGAAAAGAACCTATTCACCCCCCTCTAGGTGTTTGGGTTATCTTGAAATCAATTCTATCAAGTAAGTGACTTCACATCCTCTCACCCTGGTGGCTCTTAGACACCGAGCGAAGGGAAAAAAGTGGGGACACAATATAGTCAGTAGTATAAACAGTAGGTGATAAGATGTAATAATAATTGGAGAGTTATCTTGCATCAACAGTTAAGTAATTAAACAAGAAATAACAAGGAGTATCATCTGGCATCTAAAGTGCAATTATGCTAGCTTTATATAAAATATAGAAAAGTAAGATTTGAATTTAACTTAACTTAAAGGATTCCCATATAAGCTCATAAGTTAAGGGTCTGGTTGTAACGCCCCAAAACTTAATAGGGTGACGGGTGATGTTTGGAGCCAATTATGTGTTTTGGCAGGGGTGACACGGCCTAGGACACAGGACTGTCCCAGGGCGTGTCGTGCTCGGTTTCAGTGATGGCCGTGCGGTCATCAATTTTGGGGTCGACGATCGTCGAGAGGCTGAACACGGCCTGGGACACAGGTGTGCCCCAGGGCGTGTCAGTCACTCGTCGAGTGTGGTGCACACGGGCCATGATACGGGCACAGACACGGGCGTGTCACATGTGACACGGGCGTGTCTGGTGCCGTGTCGCAGGCCGTGTCCTTCTCGGGTTCAGAGTGTTGGTCGTTGCACACGGGGTGTGACATGGGTCGCGACACGTACGTTTCGCATGCGACACGGGCGTGTCGGAGGCCGTGTGCTGGTTATCGAGTCGGTCGATACGGCGAATGGGTGACACAGCCATGCACACGGCCGTGTTGCAACCCGTGTTCGGCCCAGATTTTGTAATTTCAGGCCCCGATCGTGGCCGTTCGTTTCCTTAGCTTTGGATCCAACGGTAGGGAGTCAGTTCTGGCGGTTTAAACCCGAAAATAGGGTTGCAAACCCTAATTTTCTTTTGGGTGTTCTCTCTCTAAGATTTTAGAAAGAAGGGAGAGCTAGGTGGAGGAGGAGCCAAGATCCGTCCACCGGTGGAGCGTCGGAGCTTCGAATCGCGATCCGAGTCCAGATCCGCGAAGGTGACGCCGTTGCGGTGCTTTCCAACCGCATAGATTTTCATGGCGCCGCGGAAAAATGCAAGGGTAACGATTTCTCATCCTAGGGCATGTGAAGCCCTCTTTTCCTTTGCATAGGAAGCCCTCTCTCGCGATTGAGCGAAGAGTTGGAGCGTTCCTTGGGGTAGATATGTGAAGTCCCCCTTGTATAGAGTCCGTATGCGAAAACGGGCATATGCATTGTGTGTGAAGCCTATCCGGACAAGTAGAGCCGGATCGGTGATGTTGCATTGCATATGAACCGGGGAAGACTCCGGATGTTTGGGCGTTTTTCGGGTTTTCTACGTGGTAGATTGCAACAGGGAGCCTTGGAGATTAACTCCAAGGTGCACCCGGAAAACTGGGCAAAAGCGGATTTTGCCAACACGATGGCCGGGGAGCCAACGTGAACATAACCGGGTTATGTGATTGTTGTGGCGGAAACGGGACTCGGTGAGTCTTGACCTGCGCATATGGCTTAAATTGTCATTACAGAATGAGCACGGGTCAGGCGGAACCGTACCCGACCTATGTCGTTCGGTGGGACCGTTGGCATGGATGAGAGTCGTCGGCGGTCTATGGCTTAAATTGTCGTGACCAAGGCCAGGAAGACAAAATGCTCATATGATTGGCCGTCCAAGGGGCGGTGGTGGAACGGGAATGTCTATGGCTTGAATTGAAGTGACGTTGGCCGGTTTGCCGTGAATGTGCCCTGTGTGCACGAGGTGTGTGGCCGTGTAAGCCTACGCCTGTGATGAAGTGTGTTTACACTATTTTATTGCCTATACTAATAAAGTGCAGGGAAAGAGCATCGCCGCCCCGATTTTGGGGGCGGGATCGTTATAATTGGTCAGCATAGCTGACCGTTGCTTTTGTTTACCACATGGCGGTGGATTGTGGCTTGCAGGTGCTGCGGAGCCGAGCGGAAAATAACGGGCTAAAGCCCATGTTGCTGAGCCGGCCCTCGAAGGCCTAATTTTGAGTGTTTCATTGTAATCATGTGTGGCCGGCCTGCGAGCCGAAGTATGAAAACACTTTTATGTCAAGCAAACTGTGTAAGGCCTTAAGGCCAATTCTATTTCTGTGTATTGAAACATTCCTACGGGTGTTATTGTAGTGGACATTCATGCTTTTTGGTCGGGTTCTTTCGTCTTGCAACTTAATTTTAATGCTTCCGCTAGGTGCTTGTGTAGGACGTGTAATTGGTTGAATGGTTTCAACACGTAACCAACCGGTCTGTCCGTAGTATATGGCGTCGGGCCCCGGCCGGACCTACTGCTGTATGCTATGCGACGGATAGGGGTGTTATACTGGTACTGTAAACGTAACTCATCATATAAAAGTGCCCATACTAATTTATATGATGAAGATCTTATGTGGTACAATGCAATGCAATGAATGTATGATGACACATCCATGTATACTAATGCACTATGTTTGCTATGTCGACATAGACCTTATAAGACCCTTTTTTTGCTTCACCTTCGGGTCTTATGCCCAAAACCGCCGCTTTGCGGTGACACCAACACCTGGGAAGGTCGTCACAACAAAACGCCGATCCTTCCGGCCATATCGATCACATAAGAAGGTATAAGTACAGATGAACAGATATAAGTCCAAGTCCACAAGATCACATGAAACATAGAATCACACTAGTAAGGTGTACATATGATAATAACAGAATAGAAATAATAGAAATAATAAATGGGCTCCTGCCCAGTACATCACATCCTCACTACAAATCACTCACAGAAGCAAAGCTACTATCGACACTCACTGTCCCGGTAGGTGGTACTCCTGTGCTAGACTGGCCCACCTTAAACTGTACAGGACTCTAGTGGTGCCTCGTCTCCTAGTGCTACTCCTCGATCCCCTAAAATGATATGGTCCACCGACCGTTAGTCAAAAGACTAAGTCAACGATCCCCACCCCTCCCCCTATGACTCCTAGGCATCAGGCGGAAGGAATGAAGAGAAAGGACATCAAGGCAGAAGATATCAAAGCATGTGACAACGGCCTTAAGCTAACAGTTATATAAATATGTAAAGTAAGCTAAGCAATTCTATATATATCATGAAGTATGGAATAACAATGATAAGAGGTAAATAATGAAAAGCACATTTAGCTATCATAGGTAAATAATTAACCTTAACTTATATGAATGCCCATACAAACTTATAAGTTAAGGGGTCTTTCGCAAGACTCCCATCGTATAAGCTATCCCATACTAGTTTATACAATGAGGTGTCAGGTTATATGCAGGTATGTGTGTTGTGATATGTTATGCCATGATTCATGCAAGTGCAATACACACACACGACTCTATGCGCACAGACCTTTAGTTCCCCAGTTTTGGAAGCTAGCTTCACTCCCAGGAGCCTTCGTAGTGGCCAACAGAGATAGTGGGTTGGGCCACCCGACTCCTAGGCGGGTAACCACACTACTAGGCTTAGCCCTTACGTACGCCTCTGAAGGACACACATGAGTTACCACGTACTATTGTTGACAAACCTGCCAGTCTTTCGTGGTCAAGTGTAGGGTCACTAAGTAGGCATCTCCACAGACACTGGAAAGCTAGTCCCAACCACTACACCATCCAGAGTCATCATTCCTCTGTCGGTGCGATGACCAGAGAAAACTGAAGACCCGCCACTTTTATGCACATACACACATGCTATTCCTGAGTTCCCGATCCCACGGCTCACCGGACTAACCAATTCTTATCAAACAACACCGAGCATTCAGCTCGCAGGACCAAACCATCCTTTCTCACTAGTACTACCTATCCCTTTAAGAGGGGGTGAATGTGTGTGCTCCTTATTTACTACTAATTAGTCTTCTCATGTTTATATAATTCTACGATGGGATGACACCCCAAACCTCCCTTTCTCAAGACACTTATTCTTACTGGTATCTACCCATAATTCACCCCTTTTACTTGTATTACTCTAGTGGCCTATGGTGAGTTTTTATCACGAGGAAAGCTAGCTCTCTGTTGAACAACGCCCACCTCTTAAGCATACTTCTTCCCTACTATTAAGAGATGCACGGAGGGGACTCTTGCCCTCCTCACCGCGTGGTTGATCCCTACACACACTCCTTAGATGAATCCCAACCTCAATCGCCTAAGTGACCTCAAGCATCAATCTGGGCTACCCGCAGACCAACAAGCCTTGAAAGAAAGGATTGAGACACATGAAGCACCCTCATGACCCCATTGTGTTCCTATGGTCAATGATACACCCAAAGGTTATGTATGATCAAGATTAATGGAAAAAATCAGCAATTACTATTTCTCCCTAGTTAATTCCATGATAAAACATAAATTGAATAATTGGGGGCACTACTTAAGTTTGTGAAGGGTCTACTATTTTCTCTTCTCAAACATTATAAATAGTTTACCGAAGGTTTATCCAAGCTAAAAAAAAAGTTCTCTAACCGGGGGTGATGAGAACCAAGTTCATTTAATTAATTAAATTAATTAAACCATAATTGCTAAATAAGCACGACATGTGAATGAAGTACTCTAAATATTATTCCAAAAATTACAAATAAATTCGCAGAGCATTGTAACTAACTTAAATGATCTCTGCCTAATTTTAACAATTTTCCAAGGCCAATTAATCACATAAATAATTAAATTCAAGAATACTATAAATAATAAAGGTGTGAAAGAGGTACTATAAATATCCATCTAAATGATTCCATAAAATTTCCAGAGCACTATGCTATCCCTAGGAGCTCTCTGGCCAAGATTCATATTTTTCCAAAATACAATGCCAGCTAATTAATTTATATCAATATAATTGAATTAGGGCACATTGTGAATAATCTACCCAAAATACCCATCCAAAAATTATACAAAAATTCACATAGGATACTTGTATCATAAAAACATCATTAACAAGATTCCAAGGCATTTCTATAATATTTGACCCTTTAGTTTGTAACATCCCTCAGACTTCTAGACCCCTAGGATGGTTTTGTCATGACAAGGTCATGACAAAACCCTGAGAAGTACCAAAAGGTTGGGGAGAACTTGGGAATTAGTGTGTGAACCACCTTGGTCTGCAAATAGTAGAATTCCAATTACTAGCATAGGGATGATCATAGGGCTTCACCATGACTCCATGACCCCACCACAACATCATTAACCTATTAGAGGGTCCATTAGAGCCATTGGGACTCACTAGGGTTAACTAAAAATGTCAAGTTGACTAAAGTCAACCCAAACCCTAATCAGGTCAAAGTAAGCTCATACATGTCCAACTGACATCCCAATAGCCAAAGGGACCCACCTAGACCTTCCCAAGCACTAAGGGAGGCCAATGGGTCACAAAGGACCCATTGGGGTCAACCAAAGAGGCTAAGTTGACCCAAGTCAACCACAACCCTAAAAAGGTCAAAGTGCCCTAACTAAGGGTCAAGTGACCTTCAAGGTGCCCAAACAACCCTATTCAACCATTCCTAAACCTTAGGGGAGGCCAATGGGTCACCAAGGACCCATTGGGGTCAACCCAAATGGTCAATTAGAACAAAGTCAACTCTACCCTAGAGTTAGGTCAAACTAGCCTAAATGGCTAGCTCAAGCCTAATCCACTAGGGGCTAAGCCCAACTTGAGTGGCCCACTAGATTAGGAGGCTGATAACTACATAATTAGCCATCCATTTTCTAGAAATGGTGACTAGGAGAGAGAAATGGGAGTTTCCTCAAGTTGGAGGAGAGAGAGAAGAGAGAGAAAATGGCCATTCATGGTGTTCGAATTCCCTTGACCCCTCATCTCTCTCTCAATTGATGGAGATTCATCTCCCCTCCTCACTTAGAGGAGACCAATGGTTTTCCCCAGCCTCTAGGTGGCTGGATTCAGAGGTTCTGCCATGGCTGAAATTTGAGCTTTCAAGGCCATTAATGGCAATCGGTGCTTGATCCCTCCCCTCCCCCATTTTGCTATATTAAAAGATTCCCCAAGGTCAGACGAGACGTTTCCACCCTTTCCTGAAGGAGCTGAGCGAGTTGGTAGTGCTGTTGCAGAACACCGATCGGCGCCACCACCGTCCATGGCAATCCGGCGATTGACCTGACTCCAGCTCTCCCAACAAGTCCTCCTCTACTCCTTCTTCGTGGGCTAGATCATAGGATTAATTAGGGATAAGAATTGGGATCAGTTGAGCCGATTACAAGCTTCAAAATCCATGAAATTTTAGATTTGGGCTTCTTCTCAGGTTCGCCAGAAACCGCCCCTCCGGCAGCCGTGCCACCGCCTGGCAATAGCCCCCACCTCAACGGAGGTGGTGCGGTGGTGCGGTGGTGGCTGGCCAGGTGGCTAGCAAATGGACTTGGAATAAGCTCCAGGTTTGGTCAATCATGGCCTTTGGATGGAGGAAGAAGATGATGCTAGGGCAATCCGATCACGCTTTAAGATTCGTGCCTTTAATTCATTTTATTTCATTTTATGTCATTATTATTGGGCTATTTTAGATTAATTATTTAAAACACCTAGGGGGCTATTAAGAAAAAGTAGTCAATATAAAAATTGTAGCCTTATGAGTCTAGTTTAATTAAAAATTGGTTTGAACCAATTTGGAGTTCAGGTCAGACCACAACACTCATTTTGGTGAGGTCTATACCTAGGCTAGATCAGAGATTATTTTGAGTGCACCCATCAATCCAGCCATCCAAATGACTTGAATTTTTGGCTGGGGGTCACTCTTACCTATACCTAAAACATATCCAAAAATGGGAATTTGTGAAAAACATTTTCCTAAAGTGTTTGTAGAAATTTAATAATTAATGTATGGTTTAATTAAAGGATCTAATGACCTCCAAATCCTTCCAAATTTTTGTGGGTGGTCCTTTGGGTAAATATAGGACTCTGTAAAAAATTTTCATCCCATTTGGAGATGATTTGGTTTGGAATTTGGCAAACCCTAGCCTATGCCCAAAAGGGTTAATTAGGTTAAAATGTCCCTTGTGGTATTGAGTGACCAAATCATCTTAAGAGAGGTTGAAACTTGGGCCACTGATTTGTTATGACATTAAACACCCTCACATGGAGTTTGGGGTTGATTAGGGTGGATTTTCCCTAGGACCATAGTTCAAACCCTAAGGTTGAACTTTGGGGGTTTGTGAAGGACATGGGGTGATGTGCTTGTATGGACTTGGTGTTTAGTCCATGTGACCTTAGGGTGGTGAAATTCCCTAGGGAGGGATTTGGTAGTATTTGGACACATGCACCCCACTTTAATCACTTGGAAATTATTTAAGTATATAAACCTTAAGGAATAATTAAGGGGACATATGAATTTATACCTTCATGAGATTTTGGTGATGTAGGGACGACCGTGATTCGGACGTGACTACAATACGGACACCTAAACGTTACCGAACAAGAAATAAAAGAGGGAACGCCGACCAAAAGCGAACGAAAAGGGGTCGGTTGGTTCCCAAAATCCGGGACTCGATACCACGTCCTTAGAACCTACTTCTCCAACAAGCACACAACTCACCGTAAGCCGGACTCGATACAACGTTCTTAGGACCTACCTCTCCAACAAGCACATAACTCACCGCACCTACACAAGCATATATTCATTTCAATATAGCCGTTTCAAGCGCAGCAATAGTTTATTTCGGAGTGGCGGAAAACCTTTAAGAGCGATCGAAATTCGAGTCGTGATTAATTCCCTTGTTGGCACATAAAGTGCGCCGAACGGAAGAGCAAATCGAGGCTAGGCCACGTTGCACTCCCAAGATGGATCTACCCGTTCCGGACAACAAGAGATTCAATAACAACACCGTCAAATTCAGATTTTGCAAGCGACGGATTTAAAAATCACGGAAAAAACGGTGCATGAAAAACCTCCACAATTCTAAAGCAAGAATCACACAAAGGGAAGAGTTTACCCAACCGGGAGGAAATTTCACACAAAGATAAGGTGGGAGAATCACTCTCTCCACGGATCCGCCGGCGTCACACCAAAGGGTTTGTAACCTTCTTCCATGGATTCGCACCAAGGAAGCCGCGCCGGAGTCGCACCAAAGCGGGTGGAGGGAGCAAGGAGGGGCGGCGGCTTCACACCACCACAAGGGGCCGGCGGTTTTACACCACACAAGGGGGGCGGCTTGGATTCTCTCCTCTTGGCCGAAATTCCTCTTAAGGGGAATAGAATTAGGTTTCAAATCTCAATGATATTATTCCTCTTAAACACCTACTTAAATAGGAGTTTATAATAACTCTTAGCCCTCCATGATGGAGATGTAATCTCATCCATCCAAAAGGCTAAATGCACAGCAAAATAAAATAGTGTTCCAAATGAAAAAAAATAACACATGCCATGAATATAAAATTATCACTTAAACATAGGATAATTTTATATTCCAAAAATATAAAATAAAGTGCATGAAATAAGAAAAATTAGGCTAATTCTTCATGGCGGTTTTAACACGCCGCGGGCGGAGGTTGTAACGCGCACTTCCTTCAGCATCATCACGGCGTCTCAGATCTTTATGTCGTAGCGCCTCGGCAACCGGGTCATCATCAAGTAGCGGTGGCACTGCATCAATCCTCCCCCACTCAAAATCACGTATCTCTGATGCGTGAGTGGAGAGATAGCGGCGGAGAAGCTCGGCATCCAAACGTTGAAGCTCTGTCGCGAGTACCCAAGAGTCGTACGAAGGGGGGCGGTCACGCCAACGGACAAGGAAGCGGTAAGTAGTACCATCCGGAGTAGTGAATGGTTCCGCAGCGAGTATCATATCTGGAGTGAGAAATGTCCTGGGGAACTTGGGAAACATGTCAGCAGTAGGAGTAAAAGAAGGCAACGTACCATCCGATGTTTTACCTGCAGGGACCGAAGGAGAGAGATCATCCGAACTACCACTCCCCAACCCATCAGAATTTTTAGTGGAGGGAGAAGACGGCAGAGAATTCAACTCAGGTAGAGGTAAAACAAACAACGTCAAATCCGAGACATTAAAAATAGGGGAGATATCCCAATCAGCCGGCAAATCCAAAACGAAAGCATTGTCACCTAGTTTCTTGATAATCCGAAAAGGGCCGGCGCGCTTCGGTGCCAACTTATTAACGGTGCCAGATGGCAAGCGTTCGGGAACTAAGCGGACTAGGACCAAATCGCCAACTTTAAAGTGTGACACCCTCCTATGTAAATTAGCGTGCGACTGATAAGACTCGTATTGAGCAGTCAAGGTAGCTCGTATACGTGCATGTAAGTCATGAATATGTTGGGCGAAGGATTGTGCAAACTGACTTGTCTTGTATGTTAGGGGCAACAGTACCAAGTCAATAGGCACAGGGGCCTTGTATCCATGGACAATTTCGTTTGGTGACAGACCAGTAGACCGATTTTTGGAATTATTATAAGCTAACTGGGCATGGGGAAGAATAAGATCCCACGTGCCTTTGTGATTGCTCACTAGGCATCTAAGAAGACTTCCCAAGCTTTGATTAACCACCTCCGTCTGCCCGTCAGTCTGGGGGTGATAGGCAGAGGAAAATGATAGATTGGTACCCATTAAGACCCAAAGTGTCTTCTAGAAATAACTAGTGTACTTAACATCACGATCCGAGACTATTGTCTTCGGCACTCCTCGGTGACTAACTACTTCTTTAAAATATAATTTGGCGATATGAGACGCATCGTTAGTTCTAGTGCACGGGATGAAATATGCCATTTTGGAGAACCTATCCACAACTACTAAAATAGAATCGTGACGTCGTAAAGTAGTGGGTATGCCTAAGACAAAGTCCATGCTCACATCTTCCCATGGGGTGTAAGGAATAGGCAACGACGTATATAAACCAACATTGGTTTTGATGCCCTTAGATAATTGACAAGTATGGCAACTACTCACCACTCGTCCCACCATTGCCTTAAGTTTAGGCAAATAGAATTTTTCTTCAACTAACGTAATGGTCTTATCCCTACCAAAATGACCACTCAACCCTTCTCCATGCATTTCCCAGATGATATGGAGACGTAATGACGACTGCGGAATACATAACTTTCCAAGTCTAAATAGATAGCCGTCCTTAATGACGAAAGCCGATATGTTCGTGGGGGAGCTATCTTGGGCTGACAAATATGCGTCCTGGAAATCGGGGCACATGGCTTACTCATCTTTGACGCGCTCGAATCCTACCACATTAACCTCCATAGTGGTGACTAACAAGGTTAAGCGACTAAGAGCGTCCGCGACTCGATTGTCAGCTCCCTTAAGGTGCTTGAGATTAAACGTGTAACCTTGTAAGAAAGCTACCCACTTAGCGTGTCGTGGGCTGATCTTATGCTGGCCGTTGATGAAACGTAAAGCCTCATGATCGGAGGGAATCATAAACTCCTTAGAGAGGAGATAGTGCCTCCAATGGTGTAGACATCGAACTACAGCATAAAAGTCCCTATCGTAATTTGAATAGTTCAGCTTAGGGCCGGACAACTTCTCGCTAAAGTAACTAACGGGATGGCCCTCCTGGCTCAAGACTCCTCCAATCCCTACCCCAGACGCATCACATGTGAGCTCAAAGACTTTAGTAAAGTCAGGTAGACGTAAGACAGGTGCCTCAGTCATAAGCTCCTTTATTCGCTCAAAAGCATAGGTGGCGGACTTCGTCCACGTAAACTCTCCCTTCTTCATACAGTCTGTGATAAGCACCATAATACTACTAAAGTCTTGTATGAAACGACGATAAAACGTGGCTAACCCATGGAAGCTACGCACCTCACGTAGGGTGGTTGGCACGGGCCAGTCTTTAATGACCTGAACCTTGCCCGGGTCAACTCGAATAACCTTAGAGCCGACTATATAGCCTAAAAACTCAACCTCCGAGGCATAGAAAGTGCATTTCTTAATATTGAGAAATAAAGTCTCCTTCCGCAGGGTGGAAAGGATCACTCTCATGTGGGAGATGTGCTCGGTAGTAGAGGTGCTATAAATCAAAATATCGTCAAAGTAGACGACAATGAACTTCCCCATGAATGGCTGAAAGATATGTGTCATCATCTGGGAGAAGGTACTAGGGGCATTGGATAACCCAAAGGGCATTTCAAGCCATTCGTACAGACCATCCTTCGACTTAAACGCCGTCTTCCACTCGTCGCCCTCTCGTATCCTAATCTGGTGATAGCCACTCCGAAGATCTAATTTGGAGAATACGGTGGCTTTAGACAAGACATCCAACAAATCATCTAGGCGGGGAATGGGGAACCTATACTTGATGGTGATTTTGTTGATAGCTCGACTATTAACGCACATCCTCCACGTACCATCCTTCTTGGGGGCAAGGAGGGCTGGCACAACACATGGGCTCATACTAGTCCTAATAAAACCTTTCTCTAGAAAACCCTCTATCTGGGACTGCAACTCCAGGTGAGCCGTGGGGTGGAGTCGATAGTGGGGCTGATTTGGCAAGGAAGACCCCGGGATGAGATCTATCGTATGCTGGATATTCCTAAGCGGGGGTAACGTGGGCGACAACTCATCCGGGTACACGTCCCTATACTCCTCCAACAGTACCCGTAACTCACTAGGTAGCTCATCCAAAATACTAGAATCGGGCTTCACACTTAATAGGACTAGCGCATACATAATTCCATCAAAGAACGGATCTCTCTCCAACTCTTTCCTCCCAACTAGATTCAACATTTTCCGTTCTACCGGAATAGTGGTGTCCTTAGCCAAGACTACGGGCTCCTTTGGGATGGTCGGCCTCAAAGTGATGGTTTTGCCATTGAATTTGAATTCATAAGTGTTGGCTCTACCAAAATGTGTAACATCACGGTCGTATAGCCAAGGGCGGCCTAACAACACATGACAAGCGTCCATCGGAAGTACATCACACCACACCTCATCAATGTAGGATTTGAATGAGAGTGGGACCAGGCATCACTTAGTAACGGGTACGGAGATCTTGTCTATCCAGGCGACCTTATATGGGGTCTGGTGTGGCTCCGTGGTCAAGGACATACGTGCAACGACGTTCACAGAGACGACATTCACACAGCTACCACTATCAACAACCAGCTTGCAAAGCTTCTCGCCACTCTTAAAAATCAGAGAAAATATGTTCGTCCTCTTCCAATCATCTAATGGATGAGGAGTGGTCAAGATACAACGCATCACCATAAGGGGGTGATCATCCTCTAAGTCACTTGGGACCCCTTCTGGGTCGCTCTCCTCAGCAGCCTCATAAACATAATCCGCAAGATCGGTCGTCGACTCTTACAAGGATATGGCTTTAGTTTTCGTTGGGCACTCGAAGGCATAGTGACCTTGAATGCCGCAAGAGTAACATGTGGCGTTAGTCTTGCTAACCTTTCTGATAAGAATACGTTCGCTCGCGGGGTTCTTAGTGTTCCTAGCAGTGATTACAACAGACTTTGACTCGGCGGACCGGAACTTCCCTTTATCCTGATATGTGGAGGAGGATGATCCGGTAGTGGATTTCCCCTTCGTAAGGGAATAACGGGAGTGAGCCTTAGATGCTAAGTGTTTCTCAATGTCGAGGGCGGCATTGAATGTCGTGTTTAGATCCGTGTGGCCATATCGTAAGATCTTCCACTGAATATCGGGTTGAAGCCCCTTACGGAATCTTGAAAGGGTGACCTCGGGGATTTCCTTCAGATCACAACGTACCATTCGGTCCTTCAGTTCTCCCATATACTCCGCTACTGAACTTGAACCCTGCCGCAGGGTGGCAAGCTCGTCAAACATCTGTGTCCGATGGAACGCGGGGACGTACTGATCGGTCAACAAATTCTTCATTACGGTCCACCCAATAATTGGGTCTCCGTTCCCAACTCCTAGCCTACGCTCTTCATTCAGCCAATAAGTTTTGGCACGGCCTGCCAGCTTCATCCTGACAACTTGGACCTTTTGGGGGTCCGTGAGATGGTGCCAGTCATAGTAACATTCCATGTCCACTATCCAAGTGAGGAAGTTCTATGGATCTCCCATGCCATCGTAAGTGGGGGCATCAATCTTGATAGCCCTCGTAATGTCAAACTCTCGCTCGTGGAGACGGCCTCGAGGGGGCACTCGTGGGGAGTCCCCATCAGAATTCGAATCGGAGCTTTGTTGGCGCCGGCGGGGCAACTCAACATTAGCGGGTGGTGGAGGTGGCCTAGCTTGGGTTTGGATGAACTGAGTAAACATGTTCTTAAGCTCAGTCATCTCGTTACGCAGCCCCGCGATGGCCTCAATGTTGGGATCTACATGCTCATTCGCAGCCATCCTAGACGTAGACGGAGCCGAATATTCTAGTCCTAGCCTAGTGCGCATTCAGGATTAGGAAAAACTTGGAAAGATGAATTTTCCTAGGGCTGTAGCTATACTTAAAATAAGATATTTTTATAGATTCCCAAAGTGACTAACACGTAGATCGTTAAAAATTATTTTTTTTGGAATTTCGCTGAAAAATAGGGATTTCAGCCCGCTATTTGCAGACCAACTAGATAGAATTACGACATTTCCAATTTGCAGGCTGACCTAACGAGGACGAATCGAAAAATTTTCTGTTTTAATGTTGCTGGAAATAAAGTCAGGAAGCTACAAATTTTTTTTCAGATTTTTTTGACAAGTTTTAAAATTCCGAGGATTTTACTAAACGCAGACCAATCCGAAAATTTCAAATCTTTGAAAATTCAGATCGACCAACGAAGAACACAGAGAGGATGTTTGCAACGTGGAAGTTGAAACGACCGCCTCTGATACCAAATTGATGTAGGGACGACCGTGATTCGGACGTGACTACAATACGGACACCTAAACGTTACCGAACAAGAAATAAAAGAGGGAACGCCGACCAAAAGCGAACGAAAAGGGGTCGGTTGGTTCCCAAAATCCGGGACTCGATACCACGTCCTTAGGACCTACTTCTCAAACAAGCACACAACTCACCGTAAGCCGGACTCGATACAACGTCCTTAGGACCTACCTCTCCAACAAGCACACAACTCACCGCACCTACACAAGCATCTATTCATTTCAATATAGCCGTTTCAAGCACAACAATAGTTTATTTCGGAGTGGCGGAAAACCTTTAAGAGCGATCGAAATTCGAGTCGTGATTAATTCCCTTGTTGACACATAAAGTGCGCCGAACGGAAGAGCAAATCGAGGCTAAGCCACGTTGCACTCCCAAGACGGATCTACCCGTTCCGGACAACAAGAGATTCAATAACAACACCGTCAAATTCATATTTTGCAAGCGACGGATTTAAAAATCACGGAAAAAATGGTGCATGAAAAACCTCCACAATTCTAAAGCAAGAATCACACAAAGGGAAGAGTTTACCCAACCGAGAGGAAATTTCACACAAAGATAAGGTGGGAGAATCACTCTCTCCACGGATACGCCGGCGTCACACTGAAGGGTTTGCAACCTTCTTCCACAGAGTCACACCAAGGAAGCCGCGCTGGAGTCATACCAAAGCGGATGGAGGGAGCAAGGAGGGGCGGCGGCTTCACACCACCACAAGGGGCCGGCGGTTTCACACCACACAAGGGGGGCGGCTTGGATTCTCTCCTCTTGGCCGAAATTCCTCTTAAGGGGAATAGAATTAGGTTTCAAATCTCAATGATATTATTCCTCTTAAACACCTTCTTAAATAGGAGTTTACAATAACTCTTAGCCCTCCATGATGGAGATGTAATCTCATCCATCTAAAAGGCTAAATGCACACCAAATTAAAATATTATTCCAAATGAAAAAAAACACATGCCATGAATATAAAATTATCACTTAAACATAGGATAATTTTATATTCCAAAAATATAAAATAAAGTGCATGGAATAAGAAAAATTAGGCTAATTCTTCATGGCGGTTTTAGCACGCCGCGGGCGGAGGTTGTAACGTGCACTTCCTTCAACATCATCACGGCGTCTCAGATCTTTATGTCGTAGCGCCTCGGTAACTGGGTCATCATCAAGTAGCGGTGGCGCTGCATCATTTGGTAGGAGTAATATTTTAGTATTATAAACCTCTGAAATTTATTATAAGATGTTTAGAAAACAGTAGCTCATACTTGTAGGTATAATCATCATCTTGCCTCTTTTGATGATCTTGAAGTATCTATGGTCTAATTGTCTTAGGATGATATGAAACTCTGGCAAGGTTAATTAAATATCATTTAGAGGCACTAGTGAATTATTTGGATCATTTGAGTATTTCCTCTTAGTACTTCATGTGTAAAGTGAAATAGTAAACCTTATTTTGATAAATAGATAATAAATAGTATATCTTGCTGTAAAATTATGTTACTTGGCCAGGGAATCTTTAGGGGCATAATAAAGCCTAAAAAAATTATTACATGTTATTTTGATGAGTTTATAAGAATGTTGCTTCACAAAGTGCACTTTAATGGAATTATTTGAAGTATTTTTATACATGTCTCACTTACCTTGGAATTGACTTAAACTTAGTCAGTAGTGTTTTATGATCATTATAAGTCTTTGATAAATTTTACATAATTTTCAAACTATAATTTATGATACTCCCTTCATTAACTCTAATTATTTTGATTATATTGAATTAATTATTTAGATGTTATTACATTTATAAAAGTCTGTAAAATTTGGAATTCACTGATATTTTGCTATCATATACTGTTCCTAATTTTTGGGTGGCCATAACATAAGAAAAATCTAGTAGTTCATGTTCAAAATTACCCATGGCCAAACATTTGGGAAAATTTAATAAATGCCAAATTAATTAGGAAAACTACAAGTTTCTGGATTTAGGCTAAATATGTTATGATTGACCCCCAATAATTATCTTAGGGCCTTTGGATGAAAATTTGGAGTACCTCCTGTCATGTACATCATATAACTTATGTTGGTCTGCATTTAGTAAAACTACGGAAATTGTACATGGGGAATGGACATAGGGAGATGGGGTTAATAGTTTACTAATCTTGGTGGAGTGAAAAATAAAAAGTGAGCTTCATTAAGAGTCATGATGAGGAGAATGTTGGGTTGGCTAGTGTAAGGTGGTGCTCGGGATCGACGAAAGATCGTCTTTCCTGTGGAGAGAGAGAGAGAGTCAAAACACACTAGGGTTAGATCCAGCATAATATTAAAAAGGGATCGGTAATTGGGTAATAACCAATAATAGTAAGTGCCTTGAGAAAAGTAATGATGAGCTTCAGCTACCATCATAGTTCCTAGTGCCCTGTGAGAGCCCTTCAGCGGGAAACCTTGGGCAGTCCTGAGCTAACCTAAACCGTAAGAATAATCAATGTTTAAGAGTAACTAGTATAACTAGGATTACACTTACAATCACATTCCCCGGTGTTGTGGGAGTTAGGTTGGATCTCACGAGCGATAGGCCTAGTGGTTTTGGTGATGAGCAGGTTAGCCCGGCGAGCCGATGGCTTGATAGATAATTGTGACAGACGGGTTAGTCCCGGGAGCTTTGGCTCGGTAGAAAATATATTAATGTTGCATGTACATAAGAAATAATGTGGTGGGTCTTCGGTATTGGAGAGTCGTCACACCGACACCAATACGTTGACTCGCCAGGTGTGGTATAACACTTAGCCAAATGAAGTCCAGTGTGCCAACCAGCAAGAGTATGCAGGAGCTCTGCTTAGTGCACCGGCATTGAGGCGTACGATATGTTTGTCTGGTAGTGCTGATAACGGTTTAGAGGTGGGCGAGGCCCAACCCACCGCTTCCGTTTGCCACTACGGAGGTATCCTTGGAGGCTAGGCTCCAAAAAGGGGGAACTAAAGGTCTGTGTGCACAGAGTCAGGTGTGTGCATTGCACTTGCATGTTCTCATCATAACATACCTGCCTAACATAGCATAGTTATTTCATATAACCCTTGACACCTATTGTATAAATCAGTATGAGACTTTCTATACAATAGGCCTTGCGAAACGACCTCTTGGTCTATAGGTTTGTATGGGCATTACTATAGGTCACAGTTACTTACTTAGTTTACTATCTCATACTTTACTTGCTCACCTTTTTCATGTGTATACTCATACTGCTTACCTATTACTGCTTACTTATACTTGCTCTGTTTATGAACTCATAATAGATTAGTTCTGCCGCCACCTGTTTACTTTTATTACTCTCCACCCTCTTTACCTTCCCTTTCCTTCTCCCCGCTCGGTGCCTAGGAGCCATGGGGGAGGGGTGTGGGATGATAGGACTTAGTCTTTTAGACTAACGGTCATTGACCAAATCATTTTAGGGGATCGTGGATCCGAACCAGGAGATGCAGCCCCAAAGGTCGGTGCGCTTGGAGATGGGACAGTCTAGCACGAGAGTTCGGGCAGCATGGACAGTGAGTCACGATGATTAGTAGTTATTATAGATTTGCTTCCACATTGAGTGACTTGTAGTGATGATCATGATGTATCGGGCAGGAGCCCTCTTTTTAGTACTCTGATTTATCATTACTGTGGACTTTACCTTTGTGGAGATTTATTTATATGTGATTTCTAGTGGACCAGTATTTGAGATTTACATTACTCTTATATTTCTTCTACTCTTCTACGATCGGTATGGCCGGCAGGATCAGCATTTTGTAGTGACGACCTTCCTGGTTGTGTTGGTGTCACTGAAAAGTGGCGGTTCTGGGCATAAGACCCTGTTGGTGTTAAAGCAAAAAAATGTGGTCCTACAAACTGGTATTAGAGCAAAACCTCGATCGAAAGAGTAGAAGTCCACTAACCCTGGGTCACCCCCACTCGAGTTTAGTTTTGGGACAAACTAAGCAGCAGAAGCTGTGGTGTGCCCATATGGGGGATCACATGTAATCGTCCACTTTTAACTAGGTTTGGGTCAAATTTCTTACAATTGGCCTTTGTTATGCAGCCCCCGTCTTATCCTTCACCATAGGGCAGAGCTCAACAAACTCCGAATGTTGCACCACCTCCACTTGCTCCTACCCCGTTTCTACAGTCGGAGATGGGGCAGACTCTGACAGCCATTCTGGAGGCCTTCAGGGCCCAGCAAGCTCCGGCTCCGCAGCCAAACCCCGAGGCCAATTGATTGAGCATCTTCCGAGGACTATCTCCCCCATCCTATATGGGGACGGAGTCGGCCGTACGAACAGAAGAGTGGCTTGATATCATGTTCGAGATGCTGACCGGTATACAGTTCCCGTAGGAGGAGAGGGTACCTCTAGTGGTCTCCTGCTTGGAGTCTCATGCCAAGAGATGGTGGAAGACACTTCTGGATATGAAATTTGTAGGTCGGGAGGTTATTGACGTCACTTGGGAGGAGTTCAGGACTGCACTATTAGAGCACTTTGTCCCACAGTCGGTAAGAGATGAGCTGGAAGATAGGTTCCTGCAGTTGAGGCAGGGCAACAGGACGGTGGTGGAGTACCACCGGGAGTTCAATCACTTAGTCCAGTTTGCGAACTTAGTCCAGTTTGCGAACTCCTATCAGTTGGACGAAGCGGGGTATACTAAGAGGTTCTATAAGGGCATTTGAGTGGATCTGAGACAGGCTCTTCTATTTTTATTTGACGGGCCTATACCTCAGATTCTACAGATGGAAAAGAGGATGGAGGCTGATTGGCACACGACTCGAGGCCGAAAGAGGCCAACTGAGGATCAGGGTCGGGGAGGCAAGAATGATCAATGGAGGGGCTGCTTTGCTGATGAGAGAGGGGCAGAGGACCAACCCCGCCAAGAGGTGAGACAGGAGCCAATGGAGCTGGTTGTATTGGCCCCTCAACCTCTTCGGATGTGGGAGATACAGAGACTTAGGGGTGTGGCACTTCCCCCGCCCGTGTGCTACAACTGTCATCAGGTAGGGCACATCTGGAGGAACTGCCCCATGAGTGGGGCACCTCTACCGGCACTACAGGCTGCCCCGCCCACTCGGCAGTTTGCAGGCCGAGGCCGTGGAATAGGACGTGGTTTCTAGGGAGGAGATCAGAGGCAAGAGAGGGAGCAAGTGTATGATCTAGACTTAGCTCCACCTCGGGACCCGGGCAGGGTGATTGCAGGTATGGTAGTAATTTTAATGTTGTAATTTTCCTGTGAAATTTTAGAAACAACAAACAATAGTAGCATACTAGGAAAGAAAACCATAGGCTTAGTTACCTAACCATATCTAAATAAACAGGTGTTGGAACCCTAGTTCTGATTTGGGCAAGGATTACTATTAGGATGCCTAGGTTGACCCAATATGTATAGTCAAGGGTCATAGAATTATTTCCAGGATCATTCCTTCAGAAGAATTCAAGGGAAATTCAGATTTCAAGTTCAGGAAATTTAGTTCGACGATAGTCGAACTCAGCTCGACGATCGTCGATCTCAGTTCGACGAACTCAGAGTCCCTTCTCTGAGTTGAGCTTGACGAACTCTGATCTTCAGTTGATGAACACTGATCTCAAGACAGAAACTCAGCTCAACGAAAGCCAAGCCCAGATCGACGAACTCCGAGCTCAAGTCGACGAAATGATTACTTCGATCGACGATTTATTTAGGCAGTGGCAGTTACAAAAGACAGAATAAATTCAAGGCTTATTTTCAACCAATTAAACTCAGATACTTAATACTAAATATTCTTAATGAATATAGCTGTTCTAAGGCAGCATTAAATATGAATTAAATTAGAGAGTTTAACATTATTTGATTCCCAAGGCAGCTACCATTCACCGGGAATGCTTCAGCCATTTCAAATGAAATGAATTCAAAAGTTTGAATTCCCCTCAGGCTTTTTGATATATATTACTAAAAGGTTTTTGCTTAAAAATAGACAGAAAATAAGATAAAAAGATTATGAAGTTAGGAAAGATTCCAGGGTTATAAATTATGACTGTCAACAAATATAGATCAACACTTTCAAACATTACAGAGAATCTGCTTCATCATCAGCTTCATAATCTGCTCCAGGCTTTCAAGAGACAAACAATCGCAATCAGTCTAAAAGTCTGAAGAGCAACATCATTTGAAGGCATACACCCTGAAGAAAAGCTTCCACTCCTAAACTATTCTACATCTCAGGGGGAGCTTTGACAACATAAACAAAATCACTAGTCTTCTCTCAGATTGTTGACAGAGAAGAACATAATCTTTATTTCCATTCACTTTGTATAGGGTTTTAACTCCCTTCAAAAGTTAGCCTTTGGTTGTCAAGTCTCTTGATCAAAATACTTGGTTTGGTTTTTTTGGGCATCTGGTCAAAAGCTCAAAGGGTTGCTAGATCTCCCTTGAAATAGATCTTTTGGTGACAGGGCACCTAAGCAAAAA
This sequence comes from Platanthera zijinensis, assembly GCA_039513925.1. Classification (NCBI taxonomy): domain Eukaryota; kingdom Viridiplantae; phylum Streptophyta; class Magnoliopsida; order Asparagales; family Orchidaceae; genus Platanthera; species Platanthera zijinensis. The sequence continues at coordinate 22,583,307 of CM077097.1, forward strand.
CCTATGGTGGCAGGGCACCTGATCAAAAACCTGTAGTGGATTCCTACTAGAGTGGTAGAAGAGTGGATGTACCCAAGTTTTAGGCCCACTATAAACTCCTTGTGTCGTATGGTTTGCCTTTTGCTTTCTATTTCTGTTCTGAATGTTTCCTTTATATATACATATATATATAAACTCTAGAGTAAAGATAAGATCCATCCCTTCTCTTTCAATTAGTATCAGAGGTGTGAGGTTGTTTTGTTTCACAGGCTAACACCTAAACCAAAAGATCCTTGGTAGATCTTATTTATTTTCTAGTTTGTTCTTTTCCCATGGCACATAATAAGGAATTTTAAAGCACTATACCTCCAATGTGCAATCTTAACAAGTTTGCACTTTGGTGGATAAGGATTAGGTTGTATATGAATTCCATTAATGAAGATATCTATAATTCCATTTTGACAGGTCCCTATACACCAACTACAACATCAGGAACCAGTGTTGTACCACCTGAATGGACAAAAGCTCAGAAGAAGCTGAGAACAGCTGGTGCTAAGGCTATGAACATTCTAGCCCAAAAAATGTCTGATGACATTTTTTAAGAAGTTGTTGAATGCTCTTCAACAAAAGATATTTGGGACTCCCTCACAGCAATGGTTGCTGAAACATGGAGTGAATTAGATTCAGAAACTTCATCCTGTACAACTGAAGATGAAGAAGAATCAAGAGCAAGAGAATTCTGTCTGATGGCAATAAATGCATCCTGCAGCAATTCTGATTCAGAATCTGAGTCTGAAGAAAACCAGGTAATCTCTTCTTATGATTTCACTTCAGAACATTTTAAAACAAATTTTAAATTATTATGTAAAGATTTGATTCAATCTGAGAAGGAAATAAAACTTCTCAGAGAGAAATTAACTGAAAAAATAATCTATCTTATGAAAACATAAAACTTAAAGAAGATTTAAAAAATGCTCTTGAACAGATAGTTTCTTTAAAATCAGCTAAAGAGAAAGAAAAAGATTTAGATAAAATAACAGAAGTTTTACATAATATTAAACCAAAACCAATTAAGAATTTTCAGAAAAACTATGTTCAAAATATTTCGTCGAACCGAGATCGACGAAATCAACATCATTTGTCGAACTCCGATCGACGAACTATGAAAGCTAGATTTCAGTACAATTATCAAAGAAACTCAGATCAACGAAATCAATATGATTCGTCGAACTCACATTTTCAAAACAGAAAATTCAATTTCTTTCAAAATTATAATGAAAGACAAAAATCTGTAAACCCTTTTACTCAGTGGATAATCCCTCTTATGAGATATAAACATCAACCTGAGTGTTCTTTTTTTTCAAATTATTATTATGAAAGAAAAATAGGACCCATGGTAACCTGGGTCAAGAACACCTAACCTTTCTTTTCAGGAAAAGAACTATCTTACCACAGAGATATAATGGTATTTGATAGTCTCCAAAAGCTGTTATTTCACAGACTCATTCAAGAAGATTATAGACTCTCAAATTTCAGATGAGCCATAAGGAAGCTGAAGATCCAATAAGTTTCAAATTCTTCTTCAGCTGCTCTTAATAAGGACTCTTAGTTTTAGTTTAAATATTGTAGTTTCTTCAAAGCACCTTTGTATTTTTATTGAAAATTTATAATTCAGTAAGACTTTTTATGCTTTTTGTTTTATTTTGTGTGAATGGTATCCTCACCCAAACAAGGGGAGATTGTTGGAACCCTAGTTCTGATTTGGGCAAGGATTACTATTAGGATGCCTAGGTTGACCCAATATGTATATTCAAGGGTCATAGGATTATTTCTAGGACCATTCATTATGAAGAATTCCAGAGAAATTCATATTTCAAGTTCAGGAAATTTAGTTCGATGATAGTCGAACTCAGCTCGACGATCGTCGATCTCAGTTCGACGAACTCATAGTCCCTTCTCTGAGTTGAGCTCGACAAACTCTGAACTTCGGTCGACGAATGCTGATCTCAAGACAGAAACTCAGCTCGACGAAAGCCAAGCCCAGATCGATGAACTCCGAGCTCAGGTCGACGAAATGATTACTTCGATCGATGATTTCTTTAGGCAGTGGCAGTTACAAAAGACAGAATAAATTCAAGGATTATTTTCAGCCAATTAAACTCAGATACTTAATGCTAAATATTCTTAATGAATATAGCCGTTCTAAGGCAGCATTAAATATGGATAAAATCAGAGAGTTTAATGTTATTTGATTCCCAAGGCAGCTACCATTCTCCGGGAATGCTTCAGCCATTTCATAAGAAATGAAATCAAAAGTTTGAATTCCCCCAGGATTTTTGATATATATTACCAGAAGGTTTTTGCTTAAAAATAGACAGTAGATAAGATAAAAAGATTATGAAGTTAGGATAGATTCCAGGGTTACAAATTGAGACTGTCAACAGATATAGATCAACACTTTCAAACATTACAGATAATTTGCTTCATCATTTGCTCCAGGCTTTCAAGAGACAAACAATCACAATCAGTCTAAAAGTCTGAATAGCAACATCATTTGAAGGCCTACACCCTGAAGCAAAGCTTGCACTCCTGAACTATTCTATATCTCAGGGAGAGCTTTGACAACATCAACAAAATCCACTAGTCTTCTCTCATATTGTTGACAGAGAAGAACATCATCTTTATTTCCATTCACTGTATACATGGTTTTAACTCCCTTCAAAAGTTAGCCTTTGGTTGTCAAGTCTCTTGATCAAAAGACTTAGTTTGGTTTTTTCGGGCACCTGGTCAAAAGCTTAAAGGGTTGCTAGATCTCCCTTGAAATAGATCTTGTGGTGATAGGGCACCTGACAAAAACCTGTGGTGGAAGGGCACCTGATCAAGAACCTGTAGTGGATTCCTACTAGGGTGATAGAAGAGTGTATGTACCAAAGTTTTAGGGGAACTACTATAAACTCCTTGTGTCGTCTGGTTTGCTTTTTTGCTTTCTATTTCTGTGCTGAATGTTTCCTTTATATATACATATATATAAACTCTAGAGTAAAGATAAGATCTATCTCTTCTCTTTCAACAGGAATAGTTATGGTGTGCGGCAAACCTGCCCACACCTTGGTGGATATGGGGGCATCGCACAACTTCATCTCCGAGGAGTTCTTAAAGGGACTGGAGGGAGTCAGACATTATTCGGGAGTTGTCAGGAGGGTGCGTCTCCCCAACGGGATAGAGTTATAAGTTACTGCTAATTTCCTCCTGAAGGTGACTATTGATGGTCTAACACTTGAGGCCCCGACTACGGTCTTGAGGATGCCAGACTTCGACCTGGTTCTGGGCATGACATGGCTTACTTGGAACAACACCCAGATAAATTGCCCGACAAAGAAGGTTGTACTGAGTTACGATGGCACCTTCGCGACCTTCGAAGGTATTACTCCCGTCTCCCGTAGGATGTTATCTTCTACTCAAGCCGTCAAGGCCCACATGCAGTGAGATGAGGTCTATCAGGTTTTATTCGAGATGGTCGAGGCCAAGATGATGGTCGCCGATATATCGGTGGTGCGGGACTTTGCAGATGTGTTTCTAGAGAAGCTACATGGATTTCCGCTGCATCGTGAGAAGGATTTTTAGATCCAGTTGGTGCCGGGAGCTAAGCTAGTGTCTAGGGCTCCCTATCGGATTGCTCTGAAGGAGCTGGTGGAGTTCAGGTCAGTTGAAGGAGATGATGGAGTTCAGGAGTCAACTGAAGGAGCTGGTGGAGGTTGAATTCGTTAGGCCAAGTTCCTCTCCTTGAGGAGCTCCGACCTTGTTTGTAAAGAAGAAGGATGGGACCCTCAGGTTGTGCATTGACTATCGTGCACTAAACCGATTGACAGTCCGGAACACATATCCACTGCCAAGGATTAATGAGTTATTTGATCAGCTGGAGGGAGCACATTGTTCTCGAAGCTGGATCTGAGGTCGGGATACTACCAGTTATAGATTCAGGAAGAAGATATCCTTAAGACAACATTGGGCAGCAGATATGGCCTGTACGAGTTTATCGTGATGCCCTTTGGGCTCACAAATGCACCATCGTATTTCATGAGCTTGATGAACAGGGTGTTCGAGCCATACCTCGACAAGTTTGTCATTGTGTTCAGAGATGAAATCCTTATCTATTCGAGGACGAAGGAAGAGTATGCACAACATCTGGTCTTGACTCTGGAGAAGCTCAGGGAGCATCAGTTGTATGCCAAGTTCAACAAATGCCAGTTTTGGCTGACAGAGGTGGCCTTTTTAGGTCACATTATCAGTGGAGAGGGATTGGCGGTGGATCCCGCGAAGATTTAGGCAGTGCGAGATTGGCCTCAGTTGAAGATGGCCACGGATGTCCGAAGTTTTCTGGGATTGGTCGGGTACTACCAGAAGTTTGTGCAGGGATTCTCTCAGATAGCCCTCCCACTCACTTCTTTGATGAAGAAGGACACTTCGTTCGTTTGGAAGCCGCAGTGTGAGGCGTTCTTCCAGGAGTTGAAGGGTCGGCTTACGTCAGCCCCTATCCTCGCTCTTCCGTCTGGGAAGGAGGGCTTCCAGGTGTACACTAATGCGTCATTTCAAGGGATGGGTGTTGTACTGATGTAGCATGGGCATGTGATAGCATGCGCATCCCGCCAACTAAAGAAGCACGAGCAGAACTACCATATGCATGACTTGGAGATGGGAGCAGTGTTGTTCGCTCTGAAGATTTGGCAGCATTATCTTTATGGTGTGCACAGCGAAATATTTTCGGATCACAAAAATCGAAAATATGTTGATACGCAGAAGGAGTTTAACATCCGCCAGAGATGCTGGGTGGAGTTTCTATCTGACTATGAGTATACAATGCACTATCACCCAGGGAAGGAGAATGTGGTGACGGGCGCACTGAGCCGGAGGACTACCACTTCAGGAGCAGAGCCCTAGTTGATGACTATGGAGCTGATACAGATGATGGAGGATATGCAGATTACTTTGGTGTCCTCGGATGACTCAGAGCTTTATGAGGAGTATTTGGCCGCGATGAGCACTACCAATGATATTCGAGATCATATTAGGGCTGAGAAGAGAAGGGATGACAAGCTGGAGCCAGTATTCAGGACCTTGGAGGCAGGCAGGGCCGGGGAGTATACTGAGAGGGATGGGTTGTTGTGCTTTAGGGGACATGTGTACATATCAACTAGGGGCAGGATTCATGAGGACATTTTGATCGAGGCGCATTGCATCAGGTACTCGGTGTACCCAGACATCACTAAGATGACGGCCGACCTGAAGAGGACGATGTACTGGCTAGGTATGAAGAGGGATATCACATACTTCGTGACCCATTGTGAGGCTTGTCAGTTAGTGAAGGCAGAGTGTAAGAGTCTAGTCGGATTGTTGTAGCCACTTCCGGTGATGGAGTGGAAGTTCGACGATATCACCATGGATTTCATGCCTGGTCTTCCTCAGTCACATGCGGGGAACGACTCGATATGGGTGATCGTCGATCAATTGACGAAGGTGGCCATATTTCTACTGATCAGGAAGGACGCTCCGTTGGGTGACTTGGTGCGGAGGTTTGTGGAGCAGTTCGTCCGATACTATGTAATTCCAAGGACGATAGTGTCCGATCGTGATGGACGATTTACATCTAAGGAATGGAGGTCGTTCCTGGCTTATTTGGGGACCCGGTTGACATTTAGTACCACCTTCCACCCTCAGACGGATGGACAGACAGAGCGCACCAATCAAACATTGGAGGATTTGTTGCGTTTTTGCATACTAGACCGCAGAGAGCCATAGGAGAGGCAGCTACCATTGATCAAATTCTTGTACAACAACAACCACCAGTCTAGCATCGGCATGGCCCCTTATGAGGCTTTATACGGGCAGAGATGAAGGACTCCTTTTCCTTGGATCCAGGATGAGGATCCGACGTGTAACACCTCTCCTGTAATGACCGTATAATATGGGTCCGGCCGGGGGCCCACAACATACAGACGCCACAGCTTTAGCATTAAAAGATGATATTAACTACCCAGTCTCAAAACTCAGAATAAATCACATCAGAAATAAACCAAACAACTAAAAGTTATCAACTACTTAAAATAGGAGTATCACCACAGCCTTATGGCCTTATAACAAAAGTGTCCAAAACAGAAAGATCACAAGGTCTAACATCAACGTGCAACCACACTCTTAGGATATCTCAGCATGCAAGCCGGAATATACCAAAACATGAAGCATACAATCAAAAGGAAACAAGATATAAAGCACAACAAACACTTCATGAGGCTTAGGGCCTTTCAACCGGCGCACTTGCTCCCGCTTGCGATCCTTGCCCTATAAAAATTTGTAGTAATGTGGGTCAGCAAAGGCTGAACTCTACTGTGTAACCAACACATCTCCTCCCGACCGCCCCTAATGGACCCCGGGGTACCCCTCCAACCTGCAAGTAAGCACTTCGTATACCATATACATAAACATGTAAAGCTTTAAAACAAGTTTGGAAGTCTCATACAACAATCACGTTTTCTATGTTGAGCACAAAACAAAAAGGGGCCTACTATGCAGCATGTATGCAGACCCGGGCTTCGCCCAAGGCACCCTATAGCGTATGCAACTAGCACATCATCATATCAACTGGGTACTTCCATTTCCCCATTGGCATAAAGCCACAAACAAAAGGGGATTACAATGCCCCTAACGACCCAAAAGCTGCTACATGGAAATCTTGCCAAGGCCCCACCCGCACATGGGTCTTAAACCCGGGCTTGCCTGCAAATTCTGACTTCTCGCGTCAAGATTACGTCTCACACACAAACCGATTCTAAGAACCCTTGCTGGACCCCACCCGCTCATGGCTTCATTGCCTCGGCTTACCTTACGCTTGGCGTTCTCGTCAGTCTCACAGAAGGGGACTAGTCTCGCCGGGACACTCTCCCCACATGACTTGCATGTCATGGGATAGCCAGCCGACTACGGAGACATAGCCACGCCTTAGCATAACACAACCATAATCTTTCCCACCCTAATCCACTATTTGTATAGCAACGTTCCCGTGCACCAAGGAAACCATCTACCGCAAATGCGGAGCTAACCTTGTCCGATTCCGGCTACATGTACTCACTCAAGAAAAGGGAGAAAACACATACATTACAACGACATCTTGCCGCAACGGATTTCAACCGAATCCTTAAGGCTGGCTATGCAACATCACCGAGTCGGACTAACGGTCGTGACTACGGCTTCACCCATAATGCCTAATCCACTAACGAAGAGGATCTCTAATGCAAAATCATGCCGGGGACGGACACAATAAACCCGGAGGTTCCTCTTGAACCAAGGCAACCCAAACCCCTCTCATTTGAGAGATCTATTGCCCAAAAACTAAAAAGAAGAGATGCTAAGCATGCATCCTAAAAGACCAAGAGGAGAAATATCGTTACCTTATGACCCCTCTTCCTAGCCATGAAGAAACTTAGTCAGATGAACACCACCGCAATTGTCTAGCCTTCGCGGATCTAGACTCGGCTCAAGAAACGGGGCTCCAAAGTTTCTCCGGTGGCCGGAGTGTTGGAGTTACCATGGTGATCTAGAAGTGGTCAAACATGTAATCTCACTGCCAATGCGATATGATCCTGCAGGGTCGCTCATAAGAGCATGTGGAGAAATTGAAATATTGATTGTGTTGGTAAAGGTTACCAATCACCATACAGAATGGGGTCAGGCAAATGTTGCCAAAGAGATTCGTCGAGAATGGTTCGACGAAAGTCGTCGAGTATGACTCGGCGACTAAGGCCAATTCGTCAAGAGTCGACGAGAGTCGTCGAGTATGACTCGGCGACTAAGGCAAAATCATCGAGAGTCGTCGAGTATGACTCGCCGACTAAGGCATAATCGTCGAGAATCAAACTGTTCGATTCTCGCCGATTCTGCGACTGATTCTCGCCGATTCTGCGATTGATTCTCGTCGATTCTGCGAATGATTCTCACCGATTCTGCGACTGATTCTCGCCAATTCTGCGATTGATTCTCGCTGAACGGTCCAGAAGCCCTATCCTGTGTGGTCTGCGGATAGCAATACCTTTGGACTGTTTATGCCTTTGGTATAAATAGAGGACTTAGGGTTTTGGAAAAACAAGATAGATCAGGATTTCTCCTGTAGCCGAATCAAATACGACGGAAACGTTCCGCCGCTCATTCGCTCCGCCGATTCCCGAACCCCGACTGACGGAAGTGTTCCGCCGCCTCTTCGCTCCACCGACCTCCTCCTCTCCAGCGACTATCGCCGGTGTTGCTCCTCCTGGAACGGACCTAGCAGTCCGTGGAAGTGCAAGGTGCAGTTGATCTCCTTCCCGACCCTTCGTGCGACGAAGCTCGGTATTCTCCCGCTCGTGTGGATTTCTGTAGAGATGTGGACATTATTCCATGTAGAACTCGCCACCGACAAGGACTCAAAGCTTGGAGCATCTCCGTTGAGTTGTGACTCAACGCCGTTAAGGTATTTTTGCCTAGTTGTTTGTTAATTTCTTGATTCAACTTTCATGGCCCGATCCCATCTCTTTTGGGTTGTTCTTGATGTTTTATTCCTTCCGCTGCGTGCACAAGCGTTGTGCCATCCTCATAGAGAAACCCAACAGTGGTATCAGAGCTGTGGTTACGGCCATGATTGTTGTATTGGAAGTTAGGTTATTCTAGTGCGTGTAAACCTAGGGATTTAGAAGCGTTCTAAATGTCTAGATTTAATCCTTCTACATCAATTGTTGATGGTTTTTCAAAGGGAGATCGGTGGGCCCATAACCCACAGGTTAGCGGCTCTGCCCCTTGGAACCCCGCCAGGAACGTCTGGGATTTCATGGTAATTTCTAATTGTTAGAAATTGTTGTCTCCTTAGTAGTAACCGTCCCTCGAGTGGTTAATGAACCAGTGTATTGTTTTGGATTTTTAATCCAACAATGAGAGACGAGCTTGTCTACTGCTTTAAGTCGAGTTGCCTTTGCCTTTATCCAATGCATGTAAATCTGAAGATTTAGAAGAGTCTGGATGTTCAGATTTAGCCCTTCCTTCTATCAAGTGTTGATAGTGCCAGGTTGTGCACATAAGGGATGCATGTGGCTTTTAGAAATTGTTTTTCTGTGGATGTGCACAATGATCAAATGTTGATCATGGTTAATTGTTAACCTATAATTAAAAATCCCTTAATCTAATATAAAGTGTTCGGATGCCTTCCGATGGATGACACTCTTCCTGCCTCGATCGATGAAGTGTGGGCTTGCCAAAGCAAGGTGCATTAATCTATCTTGGTAAGGGTGCGACGGATAATTGTGATATCCCACTGTCGACATCGGGTATAACTTAACTAGGTGACCTCAAAGGTTGAGTGCCTAGAGGCATAGGGTTGGCATGCACCATATGATGGATGCGAATAAGGAGTTATTCACCAACCATACAAGAATTGCATGAGGATGCAATTGGCAAGCGTTGCCTACCTAAATAACCGCATCGTGAGAGAAAAGCCAAAGCTGACTCATTGTGTTGGTGAAATACGGATCTTGTCCACTAAGAGAGTAGCTCGCATGAACTCTCCGAATTGATAGTGAAGGCTATTATTTCGAATAAAATAGTGGGAGTTTTAATTGAAGTCCATATTAAAAAAAAAAAAATTGTATTTTGAAATTTTGGTACTGATATTATTCTGCATGAATTCTTGTAGAATTCCATGGCAAGTGGTTCACACTCCACTCTGTCTCTGATAGCCATCCTTGAGAAGGATAAGCTCAGTGGGACTAACTACATGGACTGGTACAGGAACCTGAGAATTGTTCTCATGCAAGAGAGAAAGCTCTATGTCTTGGAAGAAGAAGCCCCCGAGGTGCCGGCCAGGAATTCTTCCCGTGCTGATAAAGATACTTATAAGAAGTATACTGATGACGCCTTAGACGTCGAATGCCTTATGCTTTCCACCATGAACTCTGAGCTTCAGAAGCAACATGAGAACATGGGGTGCAAGGAGATTGACGAGCATCTCAAGAAAATATTTCAAGGGCAAGCTCGTCAAGAGAAGTTTGACGTCACAAAAGCGTCGTTTCAGTGCAAGATGGGAGTTCGAGACTCAGTAGGGACTCACGCACTCAAGATGATTGGGTATATAGAGAACCTTGAAAGGATGGGTTTTCCTCTGGGTCAAGAGTTGGCCACAGATCTGATCCTGCAATCGTTGCCGGACAGTTATGAGCAGTTTGTCTTGAACTACAACATGAATGAAATAGACAAGACACTGCCCGAGCTCCTAGGCATGTTGAGAACTGCCGAGATCAATATGAAGAAGTCCAAGCCTGCCAGCCCCATATTGATGGTGCATAAGGGCAAGGGCAAGGCCAAGGGCTCTAAGAAGACGAAGGTGGGACCTAAGTAAAATCTAGAGCCCAAGTCTTCTGCACTGATGAAAAAGAAGAGCACGATGAAGGAGGGGAAATGCCACCACTGTGGCAAGGCTGGCCATACAAATGTCTTCCTACTTCCATTCAGTGATCGACAAAAGTTGCAAAAGACACCAGGATGCTGACACCGAGCGTTCACCTTCTGGCACGTCAAACATTGAGAGATGAAGCGGGTAATGTGATTCTTCATATTAGACCACCACACAATCTGCTTCAAGTCGTGATAGATCTTATTACTGCACAGATTATCAGAACTGTCCTTCTTATATTGAGGGTCTGTAGAAAATGAAGGGAGGTATGACTTCCGCTTCGAATATTTACGTTATAGAAATAAACCTCTCTGCTCCTTCATCTTGGGTATTGGATACCGGATGTGGTTCTCACATTTGTACAAATGTGCAGGAACTGGGAAGGAGAAGATTGGTTAGTAAAGGGGAGGTGGACTTGCGTGTCGGCAATGGAGCAAGAGTTGCTGCTATGGTCGTAGGGGTTTACCGTCTTTCTTTGCCCAGTGGGCTTGTAATAGAACTAGATAACTGTTATTTTGTTCCGGCCATAACTAGAAACATTATATCCATTTCATGCTTGGACATGATTGGATTTTCTTTTATAATTAAGAACAACTGTTGTTCTATATTTAAGAATGATGTTTATTATGCTGTAGCCCAATTGTTTAATGGTCTTTATGTTTTGAACTTGGACCATCAGATCTATAATGTAGAAAATAATAAAAGACTAAGAACAAATGACTCAAACCCTACATATCTCTGGCATTGTCGTTTGGGCCATATAAACGAGAAGCGCATATCCAAGCTCCATAAAGATGGACTTTTGGACTCATTTGATTATGAATCATTTGAGCAATGCGAATCTTGTTTGTTAGGCAAGATGACTAAAGCACCTTTCACTGGTTATACTGAGAGGGATGAGGATCTCTTGGGGGTTGTACATAGTGATGTATGCGGACCCATGAGCTCCAAGGCTAGAGGTTGGTATTTCTACTTCGTTACATTTACTGATGATTTCAGTAGATACGGATATGTGTATCTTATGAAGTGCAAATCCGAGACCTTTGAAAAGTTCAAAGAGTTCAAGAATGAAGTAGAAAACCAGTTGGGTAAAAGGGTTAAAGCACTCTGATCTGATCGAGGTGGAGAATACCTGAGTCATGAGTTCCGTGATCATCTGAAGGAGTGTGGTATTGTATCACAGCTCACTCCACCTAGAACACCACAACATAATGGTGTGTCTGAGAGGACAAATCGTACTTTGTTGGACATGGACATTCGATGATGAGTCATGCAGACTTGCATGTTTCCTTTTGGGGTTTTGCTTTAGAGACTGCTGCAATGACACTGAATCGCGCTCCAACGAAAATGGTTCTGAAGACACCATATGAGATATGGACTGGGAAACGTCCTAGTATGTCGTTCATTAAAATATGGGGCTGTGAGGCATACGTGGGACGTCAAATGCCTGACAAGCTGGAACCCAAATCGGATAAATGTTATCTGGTGGGATATCCTAAGGAAACGAAAGGGTATTACTTTTACCTACCATCCGAGGGCAAAGTGTTTGTCGTAAGGACTGACGTCTTCTTGGAGAAAGAGTTCTTATCAAGAAAGACTGAAAAGGTAGAACTTGATGAAGTTCAAGAACAACAAGTAGTGAATGAACCAGAATTGGATTCTGAGACAGGACTACAAGATGTTGTAGCTAGAGAACCTGCTCAAGAAACACAGGTCCTACGTAGATCTGGTAGACCTAGATTTTAGCTTGAGAGATATGGATTTCTCATGTCTCAAATAGGTAATGTGTTGCTTATGGATCATGATGATGAACCAGCAACCTACCAAAAGGCTATGAATGGACCGGACTCCGACAAATGGCTTGAGGCTATGAAATCCGAAATGGACTCAATGTATGCAAACCAAGTTTGGAACTTGGTGGAACCACCTGAAGGGGTACGACCCATAGGGTGCAAGTGGGTCTTCAAGAAGAAGACCGACATGGATGAGAATGTACAGACATTCAAAGGGCGACTGGTGGCTAAGGGTTTCAAGCAAATTCATGGTATTGACTATGATGAGACCTTTTCCCCTGTTGCCATGGTAAAGTCCATAAGGATACTACTTGCTATTGCTGCGTATTATGACTACGAGATCTGGCAGATGGATGTCAAAACGGCTTTCCTTAATGGAAACCTCCTTGAGAAAGTGTACATGACACAACCCGAGGGTTTTGTATCCTCAAATGAAGCCACTAAAGTATGCAAGCTGAATAGGTCCATCTATGGACTGAAGTAGGACTCTCGAAGTTGGAATCTTCGTTTTGATGAGAAAATCAAAGAGTTTGGTTTCATCAAGAATGAAGATTAGCCTTGTGTTTACAAGCGAATCAGTGGGAGCATTGTAGTCTTCCTGATATTGTATGTAGATAACATACTGTTGATTGGGAATGACATTCCTACCCTGAAAGTTGTTAAGAACAACCTAGGGAACTGCTTTTCTATGAAGGACTTGGGTGAAACAACTTATATACTCGGTATTAAGATCTATAGAGATAGATCGAAGAAGTTGCTGGGTTTGACCCAGAGTACATACATCGAGAAGGTGTTGAAGCGGTTCAACATGCTTGAGTCTGAGAAAGGATTTTTACCCATGTCTCATGGTGTGAATCTCTCTAAGGATCAGTGTCCAAAATCTTGTGAAGATAAGGACCGCATGAAGTTGATTCCATATGCTTCGGCAATTGGATCAATCATGTATGCAATGCTATGTACTCGACCCGATGTCTCCTTTACTTTGAGCATGACTAGCAGGTATCAGTCAGACCCCGGTGAGTGTCACTGGATTGCAGTCAGGAATATCCTGAAGTACATGAGAAGGACAAAGGATGTGTTCTTGGTGTATGGTGGAGAGGAAGAGCTCGTTGTAAATTTTTACACGGATGCTAGCTTCCAAACTGATAGGGACGACTCAAAGTCTCAGTCAGGTTTTGTGTTTTGCCTTAATGGAGGAGCTGTGAGCTGGAAGAGTTCCAAGCAAGAGACAGTTGCTGATTCTACAACAGAGGCCGAGTATATCGTTGCAGCTAACGCAGCGAAGGAGGCTGTATGGATTAAGAAATTCATCGGCGAGCTTAATGTAGTTCCTAGCATTGTTGGTCCCGTAGTTCTCTACTATGATAACAATGGTGCAATTGCACAATCTAAGGAACCTAGATCCCATCAGCGCTCCAAGCACATACTTTGGCGGTTCCATCTTATTCGTGAGATTGTCGAACGAGGAGATGTGAACATTTGTAGAGTGCCGACTGAGGAGAATATTGCAGATCCACTGACAAAGCCTCTCGCGCAGAGAAAGCATGATGGTCATACTAGATCAATGGATATACGATACCTAAATGATCAACTCTAGTGAGAGCCTTGTGGGTTGCATGTAAACATATATTCTGTTGTCTGTTTATTGTTTATTCATATGATGAATTGTGTACCAATGTTTTTCTTTTACAATTAATGGCAAGTTCTTTTATTATGGTTTCTCTATGCGATAGTTAAATGTTAACATAATAAATACCCTTAGAATGTTTGCTTCCATAGGACATCAAGTACGAGACTTGAATGTGAGAGCCTATGATTTATTTGAAGCTTCATTCTTAAAAGGTCCCTGGTCGTTGTATCATCATAGAAACCAAGGGTGATGATTATACATTAAGACTAGCACGTGTGTTGACTGATGATCAGTTCTCATAGGTCATAATATTGTGATATCAAGTCATCACGTGGGTACTTGTTAATGAAATAGTTGTACTGGACAGACCCAACCTGAGACTACTTTGTGGATTGATATCTAATCGTGTCATGAGTAGGTATCAATTGACAATGGTGTTGTGGTCCTTTGACCTGAAGTCACAGCATTCATCAAGTGAGGAAGAGCGTGCTTTGATGCCATCTAAAGTCTTCCTTGAGAAAGGTTGATGATAAGGGTGGTTGTTGGGCACGTTACGAATCATTTGGTTGTTTGTGTGTGAGCAGATATGGGATTTGTCCTCCTATATGATAGGAGTTTCATCCATGGGCCCCTTGATAGAACTGGACTGAGAAATGCATGGCCATGCTTGGTTGAGTCAATATGTGATATTGGACTAACCATTCTCTAGAAGTCCGTTCTAGATCAAGAAACTTGGATTCAGCTATTATGAGGGTGACACGGTCCATGCCTCTCGTTCTTTCCGGATGTAAGGGACAAATGGGCAAAGACAACGCTGGGACATTGTTCATAAAGGCTTATGAGTTATGAACTCTTATTGCTTGGGGAGAAATGATGCATTGCTAGATGCCGCTCATTATTTGTGAGGTTTTTGGTTTGATACTTTCAAGATCAAGTAGGAGACTGTTTGAGTTACCATGGTGATCTAGAAGTGGTCAAACATGTAATCTCACTGCCAACGCGATATGAGCCTGTAGGGTCGCACATAAGAGCATGTGGAGAAATTGGAATATTGATTGTGTTGGTAAAGGTTACCAATCACCATATAGAATGGGGTCAGGCAAATGTTGCCAGAGAGATTCGCTGAGAATGGTTCGACGAGAGTCGTCGAGTATGACTCGACGACTAAGGCTAATTCGTCGAGAGTCGACGAGTGTCGTCGAGTATGACTCGACGACTAAGGCAAAATCGTCGAGAGTCGTCGAGTATGACTCGCCGACTAAGGCATAATCGTCGAGAATCGAACTGTTCGATTCTCGCCGATTCTGCGACTGATTCTCGCCGATTCTGCGATTGATTCTCGCTGATTCTGCGAATGATTCTCGCCGATTCTGCGAATGATTCTCGCCGATTCTGCGACAGATTCTCGCCGATTCTGCGATTGATTCACGCCGAACGGTCCAGAATCCCTATCCTGTGTGGTCTGCGGATAGCGATACCTTTGGACTGTTTATGCCTTTGGTATAAATAGGGGACTTAGGGTTTTGGAAAAACAAGATAGATCGGGATTTCTCCTATAGCCGAATCGAATCCGAAGGAAATGTTCCGCCGCTCGTTCGCTCCGCCGATTCCCGAACCCCGACTGACGGAAGTGTTCCGCCTCCTCTTCGCTCCGCCGACCTCCTCCTCTCTGGCGACTGTCGCCGGTGTTGCTCCTCCTGGAACGGACCTAGCAGTCCGTGGAAGTGCAAGGTGCGGTGTATCTCCTTCCCGACCCTTCATGCGACGAAGCTCGGTGTTCTCCCGCTCTGGTGGATTTCTGCAGAGACGTGGACATTATTCCACGTAGAACTCGCCACCGACAAGGACTGAAAGCTTGGAGCATCTCCGTTGAGTTGTGACTCAACGCCGCTAAGGTAATTTTTGCCTAGTTGTTTGTTAACTTTTTGATTCAACTTTCATGGCCCGATCCCATCTCTTTTGGGTTGTTCTTGATGTTTTATTCCTTCCGCTGCGTGCACAAGCGTTGTGTCATCCTCATAGAGAAACCCAACACGGAGTTAACCTCCTCCTTCTTCCTTGCTCTCCCCTCTCTCGAAACCTTAGAAAGAGAAAGCCTAAGTGCAAATGAGGGTTTGAAAACCCTATTCCCGGCCAAATACCAGCAGGGGATAGCCTATGCCATTAGATCCTAATTGAAGAAGACGAACAATCACAATTCGCCCTGAAAAAGAATTTCCTGGGCAGAACACGACTTGTGACACGCCGGTGTCCAAGGCCGTATTCCCTCAATCGCCGTCAAACCAGAAATTACAGAACAGGACATGGCATTGGACACGCCCGTGTCTCAAGTGACATGCCCGTGTCATGGGTCGTGTGCCTCAAACGACACATGACCCAAAACATCCTGAACAGGACATGGGCTTAAGCACGTCCGTGTCAAACTTGACACGCCCGTGTCAACCAGTACACGCCTATGGTCCGGGCCATATTACTTAACTCAGCATAACTCGCCAAACTGCCCGAGCTGGACACGGCCTATGACACGCCCGTGTCTCAGGCCGTGTTCCCTGTCTCGACACTCGTCGACTTAAATTTGTCGACCTCTCGGAAAATCGTCGACCTCATGCACGACACGCCCAATGACACGCCCGTGTCACAGGCCGTGTGCCCTGTGTTGACGCTCGTCGACTGAAAATTGTCGACCTCTCGGGAAATGGTCGACCTCAATCACGACACGCCCTGTGACACGCCCATGTCACAGGCCGTGTCAGCCTAGTCAGAATCCAACTTGGCCTGAAAACTCCATCCGTTCCTCTTTTGAATTTCGGGGCGTTATAATTTCTCCCCCTTAAAAGAATTTCGTCCCAAAATTTAAATAGAAAGTACACAAAACTTAAACGGTACCTGAGAAGAAAAGCTCGGGGTACTCCTCAAGCATGGCCTGCTCTTGCTCCCACGAAAGCTCCTCACGACCATAGTTGTCCCATCGAACTTTTACGAGTTTGACCTCCTTATTCCGAGACTGCTGAATTTTTGAATCTTCTATACTAATTGGACGAACTCGTGTCCTCAAGTCCTCTTCTATCGGCACTGATGCCGATTCGATCACCATACTAGCCTCTACCAAAGCTTTTCTCAAGACGGAGATATGGAAAACATCGTGTAATCCACTCAGCTCTGTGGACAACGCCAACCGGTACGCTGCTTCTCCCACCCATTCTATAACCCGCGAAACGCCTTTGAATGGCTTGATTTTTAGATATACCAAGTCGCCTATCGTGAACTCCACCTTCCTGTGACGAGCATTAAAATATTTTGCTTGCCAATCTTGAGCTACTTTCATGCGCTCGTGAATGGCTCGCACAATCTCACATGCATCAGCTACCACTTCTTTTCCCAAAAGCTTGGTTTCTCCCGCCTTTATCCAAGACATCGGTGTTCGACACCGCCTCCCATACAAAGCTTCGTATGGCACCATCTTTATACTTGCTTGGTAACTATTGTTATACGCGAACTCTACCATGAAGAAGCGATCCTCCCATTTCTTGCCGAAGTCAAGAGTACACATCCTCAGCATATCCTCCATAGTACGGTTCGTTCTTTCGGTTTGCCCATCAGTTTGAGGATGGAAAGCCGTACTGAACTTGAGCTTCGTGCCCAGACTCTTCTGAACCAACCTCCAGTCCTTAGACATGAAATGTCCATCGTGATCACTAACTATGCTCTTGGGAATCCCATGTAGTCGCACAAGGTTGCGAACATACAATTCCACCAGCTTCTCCACGCTGTCCTCCTTCCGATTTGGGATGAAGTGTGCCACTTTTGTCAAGCGATCCACGATCACCCAAATTGCGGTGTTACCCTGCTGCGATCTAGGTAACCCTTGCATAAAATCCATAGAGATGTCATTAAATTTCCACTCGGGGATAGGAAGAGGCTTCAAGAACCCGCCCGACTTCTGACACTCAGCCTTCACCAAGGCACAAGTTTGGCACCGACTCACGTACAAAGCTACGTCCCGCTTCAGACCAGGCCACCAATAGGATTTCTTCATATCCAAGTACATCTTTGTACTGCCCGGGTGAATGAAGTACTTTGTGAAGTGGGCCTCAAACATCAACTCCTCCCGGAGCTTGCCGAACTGCGGTACATAAATCCTCCTGCCCTTCCTCAAGATTCCCATCAATCATCTCCCAGGCGCTACACTCGCCCTTTGGATCTTCCTCCACATATGGTTGGAACTCCGCATCCAAACGGGTCGCTTCCCGAATACGATCAGACAAATCGTTCTTCATTTCAATCCAGTTCAACCGAGCCGCATTAGACTTGCCTCTGACTACACACTCCATACCAAGGGACTCCCAGTCCCGCCTCAATCGCTCATCACGAGCTTCGATCCAATTCCATTGCCCAGAGTATTTTCTACTCAAGGCATCAACCACCACTAGAGCTGTCACTTAAAACCGAAAACCACAAATTGAACCGGAACCGAACCGGAACCGCAAAGAACCAGACCGAACTGTTCGCAAATTATTCGGGTTTCGGTTTTAATTTTGTAACCATGAACAACGTTGGTCCGAGTGTGGTTCTTATATTTTATTATCCGGACTGGAACCGGAACCGCAGCATACAAGTCTCAAACGGTTTCAGGATTTTTAGACCCGATCTGAACCGGACCGAGGTTGAACCGAACCGCAACCCGTTTATTATTATTATTATTATTTTATAATTTTTCTATAATATTTATACTTACTATCATGAGTGAAGCTGGTGTAGTTTGAACTCAAACCGCAATCGCACTAAAGAGGGTCGATTTTGGACCGAACAAAACTTCACCGCATAAAAACCGTATGGTATGATTTGACATTGGTGCGGTTTGAAGTCAATTTTTGCAGTGTATTTTTTATTTTTATACAGTTATATAATATATTTTCAATTTTACTTACATATTTTTTTGAAATATTTTATTTAAAAAATATAGAAGATATAAAACTACTATTTATTAATAATCATGAAAGACAACTAATTGTAGGCGATTGTTACGGTTGAGCATGCCGATGAGACATTCACAAGCCAACTAAAATTCGTGGCAAGTTTGCACGCGTAGGAACGAAATTGATATTATCCCACCAATCGCGGAAAAGACCGTCGAGAAGTGCGCAACATAATTATTTTTATTTCGATATTGTTTTGAGTTTTACTATTTGCAGCCCGCTTTTATTTCATTCCGTCAAGCTTGATTTTGATTTTAGTTGGAACCGATTGGAACCGGTACGAACCGCATGTAACCGGACCGAACCGATAGTGACCGGTTTGGTTTTGGTTTTTGTTGAACCGTAACCGGAATTGTTGACACGACGGTTCCAAAAATTAAGCTAGAATCGGAACCAGAACCGGAACCGGTCAAACCAAATAAGGTTTTGTTCTAATTTGAAGAACCGTTACCTTAGTGGTTCGGTTCATGGTTTTAGTAGAACCGGAACCGAACCGGAACCGTGACAGCTCTAGCCACCACATTGGCTTTGCCTGGCGTATACTGAATCGCCACCTCTGAGTCTCCAAGAAACTCAACCCACCTGCACTGCCGTACATTCAAATCCTTCTGATCTAGGAGATACTTCAGATTTTTGTGGTCCGTGAAGATCTCCACTTTTGTACCATAAACGCAATGACGACACAATTTCAGCGCAAAAATTACCGCTGCCAATTCCAAATCATGGACGGGGTAATTCCTCTCGTGAGGCTTCAACTTCCTAGAACCAAAGGCATGTTGTACCAATACGCACCCCAAACCGCATCCGGATGCGTCGCTGAAAATTTGAAATCCTTCAGTCCCTTCCGGCAGACTTAGGATTGGAGCTGTCATCAGTCTTTCCTTCAGGGTGTCAAATGCCTGATTGCACTCCTGAGTCCACACAAACTTCTGATCCTTACGAGTTAGTGAAGTGAGGGGTAGAGCTATCCGCGAAAAGTTCTCCATGAACCTTCGATAGTACTCGGCTAGTCCAAGAAAACTTCGGACTTCCGCCACGGTCCTCAATACTGGCCAATCCCTGATGGCCTCCACTTTTATTGGATCTACCGCCACCCCATCCCCCCTAATCACATGGCCCAAAAATGCCACCTTCTCTAACCAGAACTCGCACTTTGAGAACTTTGCATAAAGCTGGTTCTCTCTCAAAACTTGCAAAACAATTATCAAGTGAGTCTCGTGCTTCACCTCTGACTTGGAGTACACTAGAATGTCATCAATAAAGATGACTACAAAAGAGTCAAAGTATTTGCAAAACACTCGGTTAATCAAGTTCATGTAAACGGATGGTGCGTTTGTCAGCCCGAACGACATCACCGAGAACTCAAAGTGACCATACCTCGTACCAAACGCTGTCTTGGGTATGTCCTCGTCTCGAATTCGCAACTAATAGTATCCTTACTTCAGGTCTAACTTGGAATACACCACCGACCCCACAACCCCACCAACTGGTCGAACAGATCGTCTATCTGAGAAATAAGATACTTATTCATGATAGTCAGTTTATTCAACTCTCGGTAGTCTATGCACAACCACATACTACCGTCTTTATTCTTTACAAACAACACCGGCAGCTCCACGGTGATGAAATGGGTCTGATATACCCCTGCTCCAACAGTTCCTGTAACTGTACTTTGAGTTTGGCCAACTATTTTGGTGTCATCCTAAAAGGTGGACGTGACACCGGCCTAGCCTCTAGCACTAACTCAATTGAGAAATCAATCTCCCATCGAGGAGGTGCTCCAAGTAGATCCTCAGGAAACACATCCTCGAATTCTGCCACTACGGGTACTTCTCCAAGGGATAACCTGGAAAGGCTAACCTCCAACAATGCTATAAGGGCTACCTCTCCCTAGTTAACTGCCCGCACCAACTGCATTGCTGAAACTATGGAACAGGCCACTCCGTGAAGACCCTCAAACTTAGCTTCCGCTTGCCCTTCGCTCCTCAGGGTTACCACCTTGGATAGGCAGTCAATATTGGCACGCTGCTCTGCTAGCCAGTCCATTCCCAATATTACATCAAACTCCACCAATGGTAGGACCGCCGCTATCAACATGAAGTCGACTCCATCTAAGTTCCAATAAATACGTCCCTTAACCCTGGTAGTCATGGATGACCCATTGGGCATGCACACCTTCAACTCTGCGTCCGTTGAGAATGACTCAACTCCAATCCTTCGGATAAAGCTTTCCGCAAGGAAGGAGTGTGACGCTCCCGTATCAAACAATACCCTTGCGTGGTATCCAGAAACTATCACAAAGCCTAAACAAAGGAAACAAACATAAACAGCTTGAAAGTATGAAACACAAGGTTAAAGTTAAACTCTCATACCTGTCACCACATCGGGTTGACAGATCGCTTCCTAGTGCCCAAGGTTGTAGGCCCTTGGTTGCACCGGTTGGAACCGAGACGCGCTCGACTCCGCCATCTTCCCATTCTCTACGGCACTGGGGCCGAAGCGCACAGTCTGCTCCTGTCTTGGCTCTTGCTCAGTGCCTCCTTGAGTACAAAATCAAGCTATGTGCCCCACCTTGCCACAATTAAATCACGTCAAGGGTACCTTAGAGCAAGACCCTCCGACGTCCAGTTGCTTTTCTCACCGGACTTGTATGGGTGAGGCATTTTCTTCCATCTGCTCCCTTCAGACTTTCCTTGGGACTGAGAAGGCTTCCTTTCCCCTTGCTTGGGTGTGAAACCCTTGCAGCGCTGGGTTAGTTCCATCTCTCTCTCCAAAATTCTGGCCGCCTCAACCAACTTATTGAAACCTGCGCATTTCATAGATATGAGTGGCTGCCTCAGGTTCTCCCTCAATCTATGGTAGAAGAGGTTGTCCCTCTCCTCATCGTCCGTCATGGTTGTTCCCGCATAACGACCCAACCGAGTTAATTCCTGAACATATTCATCCACTGTCTTGTCTCGCTGCACCAAGTGCAGAAATTGCCTCTGGAGGGATAACCTTGTTGACGCGGGAATATACTTCTTTAGGAAAGCATTCCCAAACTCATCAATGGACGGGGTGCATCCAGGAAACTGCCGGCCACTATGGCTCACCCACCACAACTTGGCGTCTCCTTCCAACATGAAGGTTGATAACTCAGATTTCTTCTCTTCTGGCGTCTCTGCCGCCTTCAAAAATTCCTGAATCCGTGCCCACCAATCCTCTGCATTAGTCGGCGTACCGACTCCCTTAAATGCTGGAGGATGGAAGATTAGAAAATACTTCATTTGTCGGTCCCCATGCCTGACAACCACCCTTTTGGCCAACGGCTCTGCTCGTCTGGCTTCTCCGCCCGGCATGGCCGTCGCCGGATCCGGGGTAGTAGGAGTTGCTACCTGAGTAACGGGGGCTGTTACTTGTGCTGCCGCTGCAGCTTGGGCTGCCACCATTTCTTCTGTAAGCATGCGACAAAAATCGGCCGGGGTTACCCCCATGCCTAAAGGACCCCGCACAGTAACGCTGCTCGCCGAAGTCTCTTTTCTTGGCCTCGATGTTCCCTCCTCGTTGCTTGCACTCTTAATACAAGCAAGGTAAACACAAATTAGTCTCTTATCGCAAGACTCAAACACAAGGACACTCATGGTCCTGCAATACTCCTATGTGGATAACTTCTTATACGCGATTCGATTATGATTTTCGACCACGAATCCTCTCCTTGGAACACTAACCTCCCTCTGATACCTAATTGTAACACCTCCCTTATAATGATCATATAATATGGGTCTGGCCGGGGCCCTACAACATACAGACGCCACAACTTTAGCATTAAAAGATGATATTAACTACCCAGTCTCAAAACTCAGAATAAAGCATAGTGGAAATAAACCAAACAACTAGAAGTTATCCACTACTTAAAACAGGAGTATCACCATGGCCTTATGGCATTAAGACAAAAGAGTCCAAAATAGAAAGACCACAAGGTCTAACATCAACGTGCAACAGCACTCCTAGGCTACCTCGGCATGCAAGCCGAAATATACAAAAAACATGAAGCATACAACGAAAAGGAAACAAGCTAGAAAGCACAACAAACACTTCATGAGGCTTAGGGCATTTCAGCTGGCGCACTTGCTCCCTCTTGCGATCCTTGCACTGTAAAAAATTATAGTAACATGGGTCAGCAAAGGCTGACCTCTACTGTGTAACCAACACATCTCCTCCCGGCCGCCCCTAACAGACCCCGGGGTACCCCTCCAACCTGTAAGTCAGCACTTCGTATACCATATACATAAACATGTAAAGCTTTAAAATAGGTTTGGATGTCTCATACAACAATCACGTTTTATATGTTGAGCACAGAACATAAAGGGGCCTACTATGCAGCATGTATGCAGACTCGGGCTTCGCCCAAGGCACCCTATAGCGTATGCAACTAGCACATCATCATATCAACTGGGTACTTCCATTTCCACATTGACGTAAAGCCACAAACAAAAGGGAACTACAATGCCCCTAACGGCCCAAAAGCCGCTACACGAAAATCTTGCCAAGGCCCCACCCGCACATGGGTCTTAAACCCGGGATTGCCAGCAAATTCTGACTTCTCGCATCAGGATTCCATCTCACACACAAACCGATTCTAAGAACCCTAGCTGGACCCCACCCGCTCATGGCTTCATTTCCCGGGCTTGACCTA
This sequence comes from Platanthera zijinensis, assembly GCA_039513925.1. Lineage (NCBI taxonomy): Eukaryota > Viridiplantae > Streptophyta > Magnoliopsida > Asparagales > Orchidaceae > Platanthera > Platanthera zijinensis. Next base: position 22,606,825 of record CM077097.1, read on the forward strand.
CGCTTGGCGTTCTCGTCAGTCTCACAGAAGGGGACTAGTCTCGCCGGGACACTCTCCCTACATGACTTGCACGTAATGGGATAGCCAACCGACCACGGAGACATAGCCACGTCTTAGCATAACACAACCATAATCTTTCCCACCCTAATCCACCATTTGTACAACAATGTTCCCGCGCACCAAGGAAACCATCTACTGCCAATGAGGAGCTAACCTTGTCCGGTTCCGGCTACATGTACTCACTCAAGAAAAGGGGGAAAACGCATAAATCACAGTGACATCTTGCTGCAACGGATTTCTACCGAATCCTTAAGGCTCGCTATGCAACATCACTGAGTCTGACTAACGGTCGCGACTACGGCTTCACCCACAATGCCTAATCCACTAACGAAGCAGATCTCTAATGCAAAATCATGCCGGGGACGGACACAATCAACCCGGAGGTTCCTCTTAAACCAATGCAACCCAAACCTCTCTCATTTGAGAGATCTGGAGCCCAAAAACTGAAAAGAAGAGATGCTAAGACTGCATCCTAAAAGACTAAGAGGAGAAATGTCGTTACCTTACGACCCCTCTTCCTAGCCATGGAGAAACTTAGTCAGATGAACACCACCGCAACGGTCTTGCCTTCGCGGATCTGGACTCGGCTCGAGAAACGGGGCTCCGAAGCTTCTCCGGCGGCCAGAGTTGACTTCCTCCTTCCTTGCTCTCCCCTCTCTCTAAACCTTGGAAAGAGAAAGCTTTAGTGCAAATGAGGGTTTGAAAACCCTATTCCCAGCCAAACACCAGCAGGGGATAGCCTGAGCCGTCAGATCCTAATTGAAGAAAATGAACGGCCACGATTCGCCCTCAAAAAGAATTTCCTGGGACGAACACGGCTTGTGACACGCCCGTGTCCAAGGCCGGGTTCCCTCACACGCCGTCAAACTAGAAATTACAGAACAAGACACGACCTGTGACATGGCCTAGGACACGCCCGTGTCTCAAGTGAAACGCCCGTGTTATTGGCCATGTGCCTCAAATGACACAGGACCCAAAACGTCCCGAACAGGACATGGGCTTAGACACGCCCGTGTTAAACTTGACACACCCGTGTCAACCAGTACAATCCCGTAGTCCGGGCTGTGTTACTCAAATCAGCAACACTCGCAAAACTGCCTGAGCAGGATACGACTTATGACACGCCCGTGTCTCAGGCTGTGTTCCCTGTCTCGACGCTCGTCGACAGAAATTTGTCGACCTCACGCACGACACACCCTGACGCCCATGTCACATACCGTGTGCTCCGTAACACCTCCCCTGTAAAGACCATATAATATGGGTCCGGCCGGGGCCCCACAACATACGGACGCCACAACTTTAGTATTAAAAGATGATATGAAAACTACCCAATCTCAAAACTCCAAACAAACACAGCGGAAACAGAACAAACCGACAGAAGTTATCCACTAACGATAGAGTATCAAATGGCCTTAAGGCCTTACACAATAATAGTCCGAAACATATAAATGTGTCAAGCACTCCTAGGCTACCTCGGCATGCAAGCCGGACATAAACATAACAAAAGTAGCAAACATAAAAGGAGAAACCAAGCACAGCAACACTTCATGAGGCTTAGGGCTTTTCGCCCGGCGCGCTAGCTCCTGCATGCGATCCTTTCCCTGTAAGGATTTGAAGTAATGTGGGTCAGCAAAAGATGACCTCTACTGTGTAACAAACACATCTCCTCCCGGCCATCCCTAACGGACCCCGGGGTACCACTCCACCTGCAAGTTAGCACTTCGTATACCAAAAGAGCAAATATATTAAAGCGGTAAAACAGGCTTGGATGTCTCATACAACATACATGTTCTCTATGTTTTGTACAAGGTGAAAGGGCCTACTATGCAGCATGAATGCAACCTGGGTTTCACCCAAGGCACCCTAGTTCGTATGCATCTATCACAACATCAAACACTGGGTACTTCCGTTTCCCCATTGGCTTAAAGCCACAAACACAAGGGAACCACCATGTCCCTAACGGCACACACGCCGTCACACGGAACCTTGCAAAGGCCCCACCCGCACAAGGGTCATATACCCCGGGGCTTGCCCGCACATTCTAACTTCGCACGTCAGGGTTCCGTCTCACACTGACCGATTCTAAGAAGCCTTGCTGGACCCCACCCGCTCATGGTCACAATGCCCGGGCTTGTCCTCCGCTCGACATTCTCGTCAGTCCACAAAAGGGGCTAGTCTCGCCGGGACACTTCCCCCACATGACTTACGCGCCACGGGATAGCCAGCCGACCACGGAGACATAACCGCGCCTTAGCACAGCACAAACAAAGGTTTCCCCACCCCAATCGCCACTCGCACCGTGTCTTTCCCGTGCTCCAAGGAAACCATCTACCGCACAAAGTGGAGCTAACCTCGTCCGGTTCCGACTACGAGTACTCACTCAAATATGAGGTGGAAAACGCATACATACAACGACGTATTGCCGCTGCGGGTTTCTATTGTAACCCAGAAACTCGATATGCAACATCACCGGGTCGGACCAACAATCGCGACCACGGCTTCACCCACAATGCCTAATCCGCTAACGGAGTGGATCTCTAATGAAAAGTATGCCGGGATGAACATACTCAACCCGGAGGTCCTCTTGAACCTAGGCTACACGAATCCCTCTCATTTGAGAGATTCGGTGCTCAAAATACGAAAGGAAGGGGATGCTATTCATGCATCCTAAATCCTAAAAACCGAGAGGAGAAGTATCGTTACCTTCCGTCCCCTCTTCCTAGCCATGAAGAAGATTTGCTCGGTTGAACACCACCGCAATGCTCCCACCTTCGCGGATCTGAACTCCGCTCGCGAAACGGACCTCCGAAGCTTCGCCGGCGGCCGGAACTTGGCCTCCTTGCTCTCCCTTCTCTCTAGAACTTAGAGAGATAAAAGAAAGTGGGGAATGAGGGTTTGGAACCCTATTCCCGGCCTTAAACCGCCCAGGGAGGCCCCCCACCATTGGATCTTCCAAAGAAAAGAACGAACGACCACGATCGGAACCCAAAATAGAAAATCTGGGCCGAACACGGGTTGCAACACGGCCGTGTGCATGGCCGTGTTAGCCATTCGCCGTCTCGACCGATTCGAAAACCAGCACACGGCCTTTGACACGACCTTTGACACGGCTTCCGACACGGCCGTGTCGCCGTTGACACGCCCGTGTCGAGGCCCGTGTCACTCCCCCTACCGACCAACATATCCAGTCAGAGAAGGACACGACGCAAGACACGGCCAAAGACACGGCCCTCGACACGCCCGTGTCAGCCCCGACACGGCCGTGTCGTGACCCGTGTCACGCCTAGCAGAATAAATTCTGCGAACAGCCCGAGAAGGACACGGCCAGGGACACGCCCGTGTCCAAGGCAGTGTGCCTTCTCGCCGATCGTCGACCAACACGGCTCGGCGACCCAGGCGCAACACGGCTCGACGACCCAAGCGCAACACGACTTGTGACACGGCCGTGTCATAGGCCATGTGCCTACCCCCAAAACCTAAACTTGGCCAAAACGACACCATCGATTCCTCTTCCAAGTTTTGGGGTGTTACAATTCTCCCCCCTTCAAAGAATTTCGTCCCGAAATTTAAAACATGGAAAGTACACAAATTCTAAACGGTACCTTAGGAGAAAAGCTCGGGGTACTCCTCCAGCATGGCCTGCTCTCGCTCCCATGAGAGCTCCTCGCAGCCACAGTTGTCCCAACGGACCTTTACGAGTCTGACTTCCTTGTTCCGCAATTGCCGAACCTCTGAATCTTCTATCCCGATTGGACGAACTCGCGTCCTCAAGTCTTCCTCTACCGGCACCGCCGTCGGCTCAATCACCACGCTGGCTTCTAACAAAGCTTTCCTCAAAACGGAGACGTGAAAAACGTCATGCAATCCACTTAGCTCTGTGGACAACGCCAACCGGTACGTTGCCTCTCCCACTCGCTCGATGACCTTGAATGGTCCCAAAAATCTCAGACTCAGCTTCTTGAGTCGGCGAATTCGTGAAACGCCTTTGAACGGCTTGATCTTAAGGTACACCCAGTCGCCCACAGCGAATTCCACATGCCTGTGGCGAGCATTGAAATACTTCGACTGCCGATCTTGAGCTACCTTCATGCGCTCTTGGATGGTCCGCACTAGCTCACTAGCGTCGGCTACCACTTCTTTCCCCAAAAGCTTTGTGTCTCCCGCCTCTGTCCAAGACATCGGTGTTCGACACCGCCTCCCATACAGAGCTTCGTATGGCGCCATCTTGATACTAGCTTGGTAACTATTGTTATACGCAAACTCCACCATGAAGAGGTGATCCTCCCACTTCTTGCCGAAGTCGAGAGTACACATCCTTAGCATATCTTCCAAAGTACGGTTCGTTCTCTCAGTTTGCCCATCGGTTTGAGGATGAAAAGCCGTACTGAACTTGAGTTTTGTGCCCAAGCTCCTCTGCACCAACCGCCAATCCTTAGACGTGAAACGTCCATCCCGGTCGCTGACTATACTCTTCGGAATCCCATGGAGTTGTACAATATTGCGGACGTACAACTCCACCAACTTTTCCACACCGTCCTCCTTCCGGTTTGGGATGAAATGTGCCACTTTGGTCAAGCGGTCGACAATCACCCAAATGACATCATTACCCTGCTGCGATCTAGGCAACCCATGCACAAAATCCATGGAGATGTCATCAAATTTCCATTCGGGGATTGGAAGAGGCTTCAAGAACCCGCCCGGCTTCTGACATTTGGCCTTCACCAAGGCACATGTTTGGCACCGACTCACACACAAAGCCACGTCCCGCTTCATCCCAGGCCACCAATAGGACTTCTTCAAGTCCAAGTACATCTTTGTACTACCCGGGTGAATGGAGTACTTAGTGAAGTGGGCCTCAAAAATCAACTCCTCGCGGAGCTTGCCGAACTGCGGTACACAAATCCTTCCGCCCTTCCTCAGAATCCCATCAACCATCTCCCAGGCGCTACCCTCGCCCTTTAGAGCTTTCTCCACGAACGATTGGAACTCCGCATCTACACGGGTCGCTTCCCGAATACGATTGCATAAGTCACTCTGCATCTCAATCCAATTTAGTCGAGCCACGCTAGACTCGCCTCTTGCCACACATTCCAAGCCAAGGGACTCCCAGTCCCGCCTTAACCGCTCATCGTGAGCTTCAATCCAATTTCCTTGCCCCGAGTATTTCCTACTCAAAGCATCTGCCACCACATTGGCTTTCCCTGGCGTGTACTGAATCGCCACCTCGTAGTCCCCCAGGAACTCGACCCACCTACGCTGCCGCATATTTAGGTCCTTCTGATCTAGGAGGTGCTTCAGACTCTTGTGGTCCGTGAAGTCTCCACCATTGCACCATAAACGTAGTGCCTCCACAACTTCAAAGCAAAAATTACCGCCGCCAACTCCAAATCATGGACGGGGTAATTTCTCTCGTGGGGCTTCAGCTGCCTCGACCCAAAAGCTATCACACTACCATGCTGCACCAACACGCACCCTAGACCGCATCCGGATGTGTCGCTGAAAATCTGGAACCATTCGGTCCCCTTTGGCAGACTTAGGGTCGGCGCCATCATTAGCCTTTCCTTCAGGGTTTCAAACGCCTCGTTGCACTCTTGAGTCCATACAAATTTCTGATCCTTGCGAGTTAGTGAAGTGAGGGGTAGAGCTATCTGCGAAAAGTTTTCCACAAACCTTCGGTAGTACCCGGCTAGTCCAAGAAAACTTCGGACTTCCGCCACGGTGCTCAAAACTGGCCACTCTCTGATGGCTTCTACTTTCGTTGGATCCACCGCCACCCCATCCCCACTAATCACATGGCCTAGAAATGCCACTTTCTCTAACCAGAACTCGCACTTGGAGAACTTCGCATAAAGTTGGTTCTCTCTCAGTACTTGCAACACTGTCCGCAAGTGCGACTCGTGCTCCGCTTCCGACTTGGAATACACCAAAATGTCATCGATAAAGACGACTACGAACCAGTCCAAATATTCGCGAAACACTCGGTTCATCATGTCCATGAACACGGACGGCGCATTCGTCAGCCCGAACGGCATCACTGAGAACTCAAAATGACCATACCTCGTACCAAACGCGGTCTTGGGTATGTCCTCGTCACGAATCCGCAACTGATAATATCCGGACTTCAGGTCAAACTTGGAGTACACCACCGACCCCACCAACTGGTCGAAGAGATCGTCTATCCGAGGGATCGGATACTTATTCTTGACAGTTAATTTGTTCAACTCTCAGTAGTCTATGCACAGACGCATACTACCGTCCTTCTTCTTTACGAATAACACCGGCGCACTCCACGGTGAAGAGCTGGGCCTGATATACCCTTGCTCCAAAAGCTCCTGCAACTAAACCTTGATCTCGGCCAACTCCTTTGGCGCCATCCTGAAGGGTGGACGCGACACTGGTCTAGCCTCGGGCACCAACTCGATGGAGAAATCAATCTCCCGCCGAGGAGGTGCTCCCGGTAACTCCTCGGGAAATACATCTCCAAACTCTGCCACCACGGGCACTTCTCCTAGAGACAGCCTGGAGAGGCTAACCTCCAAAAATGCTACTAGAGCTACACCTCCCTGGTTAATAGCTCGCACTAACTGAAGTGCCGAAACTAGGGAACAGGCCACTCCATGCAGACCTTCAAACTTGACTTCCGCTTGCCCCACGCCCCTCAGGGTTACCACCTTGGACAAACAGTCGATACTGGCACGCTGCTCCGATAGCCAATCCATCCCCAAAATCACATCAAACTCGGACAACGGCAAGATCGCCGCTACCAATAAGAAGTCGACTCCCTCAAGACTCCAACAAATCCGGCCTCTAGCCCTGGTAGTCATAGATGACCCATTGGGCATGCGCACTTTCAACTCGGAGTCTGTCGAGAAAGACTCCACTCCGATCCTCCGGATAAAGCCTTCCGCAAGGAAGGAGTGCGACGCTCCCGTATCAAAGAGTACCCTAGCGGGGTACCCAGATACCATTACAAAGCCTACACACATGCAACAAACATAAAGGCTTGAAAGACAGGAATCTAAGGTGCAGGTTGAACTCTCGTACCTGTCACCACATCGGGTTGACGGATTGCTTCTTGTTGCCCAAGGTTGTAGGCCCTTGACTGCACTGGTTGAAACCGAGAAGCACTCGACTCCGCCATCTTCCCTTTCTCTGCGGCACTGGGGCCGGAGCGCACAGTTTGCTCCTGCCTTGGCTCTTGCTCAGTGCCCCCTTGGGTACAAAATCTTGCTATGTGGCCCGGCTTGCCACAACTATAGCACGTCTGAGGGCCCTTAGAGCGTGACCCTCCGGACGTCCAATTACTTTTCTCGCCCGACTTATATGGGGAAGACTTCTTCTTCCATCGGCTCCCTTCCGCCTTTCCATGTGACTGGGCAGGCTTCTTCTCCTCCCCCTGTTTGGGTGTGAAACCCTTGCGACGCTGGGATCGCTCCATGTCACTCTCCAAAATTCGGGCCGCCTCCACCAATTCGTTGAAACCCGCACGTTTCATCGACATGAGGGGTTGTCTTAGGTTCTCCCTCAATCCATGGTAGAAGAGATTGTCCCTCTCTTCATCGTCTGCCATGGTCGTCCCTGCATAACGACCCAAGCGAGTAAATTCCTGAACATACTCATCCACTGACTTGTCTCGCTGCACCAGATGTAGGAACTGCCTCTGGAGGGCTAACCTCGTGGAGGCGGGTATGTACTTCTTCAGGAAGGCATTCCCAAACTCCTCGATGGACGGTGTGCGTCCTAGAAACTGCCGGCCACTGTGGCTCACCAACCATAACTTGGCATCTCCCTCCAACATAAAGGCTGCGAACTCTGCCTTTTTCTCATCTGGCACCTCTGCCGCCCTCAGAAGCTCCTGAATTCTAGCCCACCAATCCTCTGCATCTGTGGGTGTGCCGATTCCCTTGAAGGTTGGAGGGTGGAAACTCAGAAAGTACTTCATTTGCCGGTCCCCATGCCCGACAACCACTCTCTCGGCCTACGGCTCTGCCCGCCTGGCTTCCTCAACCTGCACGGTCGCTGCCGTGTCCGGGGTAGCAGGAGATGCTACCTGAGCAACGGGAGCTGCTACCTGTACTGTCGCTGTAGCTTGGGCCGCCAACATCGCTTCTGCAAGCATACGACAGAAGTCGGCCGGTGTGACCCCCATCCCTAGCGGACCTTGCGCAGTCGCACTACTTCCCGAGAGCTCTTCTCTTGGCCTCGAGGTCCCAGCCTCGTTGCTTGCACTCTAAACACAAGCAAGAAAACACAAATCAGTCTCTAATTGCAAGACTCGAACACAAGGACACTCATGGTCCTGTGATACTCCTATGTGGATAACTTCTAATACGCGACTCGACTTATACTTTCGACCGCGAAACTTCTCACTGGAACGCGAACCTCCCTCTGATACCAAATTGTAACACCTCCCCTGTAAAGACCATATAATATGGGTCCGGCCGGGGCCCCACAACATACGGATGCCATAGCTTTAGTATTAAAAGATGATATGAAAACTACCCAATCTCAAAACTCCAGACAAACACAGCGGAAACAGAACAAACCGACAGAAGTTATCCACTAACGATAGAGTATCAAATGGCCTTAAGGCCTTACACAATAATAGTCCGAAACATATAAATGTGTCAAGCACTCCTAGGCTACCTCGGCATGCAAGCCGGACATAAACATAACAAAAGTAGCAAACATAAAAGGAGAAACCAAGCACAGCAACACTTCATGAGGCTTAGGGCTTTTCGCCCGGCGCGCTAGCTCCTGCATGCGATCCTTGCCCTGTAAGGATTTGAAGTAACGTGGGTCAGCAAAGGCTGACCTCTACTGTGTAACAAACACATCTCCTCCCGGCCGTCCCTAATGGACCCTGGGGTACCACTCCACCTGCAAGTTAGCACTTCGTATACCAAAAGAGCAAATATATTAAAGCGGTAAAACAGACTTGGATGTCTCATACAACATACATGTTCTCTATGTTTTGTACAAGGTGAAAGGGCCTACTATGCAGCATGAATGCAACCCGGGTTTCACCCAAGGCACCCTAGTTCGTATGCATCTAGCACAACATCAAACACTGGGTACTTCTGTTTCCCCATTGGCTTAAAGCCGCAAACACAAGGGAACCACCATGTCCCTAACGGCACACACTCCGTCACACGGAACCTTGCAAAGGCCCCACCCGCACAAGGGTCATATACCCCGGGGCTTGCCCGCACATTCTGACTTCGCACGTCAGGGTTCCGTCTCACACTGACCGATTCTAAGAAGCCTTGCTGGACCCCACCCGCTCATGGCCAAAATGCCCGGGCTTGTCCTCCGCTCGACATTCTCGTCAGTCCACAAAAGGGGCTAGTCTCGCCGGGACACTTCTCCCACATGACTTGCGCGCCACGGGATAGCCAGCCGACCACGGAGACATAGCCGCGCCTTAGCACAGCACAAACAAAGGTTTCCCCACCCCAATCGCCACTCGCACCGTGTCTTTCCCGTGCTCCAAGGAAACCATCTACCGCACAAAGCGGAGCTAACCTCGTCCGGTTCCGACTACGAGTACTCACTCAAATATGAGGGGGAAAACGCATACATACAACGGCGTATTGCCGCTGCGGGTTTCTATTGTAACCCCGAAACTCGCTATGCAACATCACCGGGTCGGACCAACAATCGCGACCACGGCTTCACCCACAATGCCTAATCCGCTAACGGAGTGGATCTCTAATGCAAAGCATGCCGGGATGAACATACTCAACCCGGAGGTCCTCTTGAACCTAGGCTACACGAATCCCTCTCATTTGAGAGATTCGGTGCTCAAAATACGAAAGGAAGGGGATGCTATTCATGCATCCTAAATCCTAAAAACCGAGAGGAGAAGTGTCATTACCTTCCGTCCCCTCTTCCTAGCCATGGAGAAGATTTGCTCGGTTGAACACCACCGCAACGCTCCCACCTTCGCGGATCTGAACTCCGCTCGCGAAATGGACCTCCGAAGCTTCGCCGGTAGCCGGAACTTGGCCTCCTTGCTCTCCCTTCTCTCTAGAACTTAGAGAGATAAAAGAAAGTGGGGAATGAGGGTTTGGAACCCTATTCCCGGCCTTAAACCGCGCAGGGACGCCCCCCACCGTTGGATCTTCCAAAGAAAAGAACGAACGGCCACGATCGGAACCCAAAATAGAAAATCTGGGCCGAACACGGGTTGCAACACGACCGTGTGCATGGCCGTGTTAGCCATTCGCCGTCTCGACCGATTCGAAAACCAGCACACGGCCTTTGACACGGCCTTTGACACGGCTTCCGACACGGCCGTGTCGCCGTTGACACGCCCGTGTCGAGGCCCGTGTCACTCCCCCTACTGACCAACATTTCCAGTCAGAGAAGGACACGGCGCAAGACACGGCCAAAGACACGGCCCTCAACACGCCCGTGTCAGCCCCGACACGGCCGTGTCGTGACCCGTGTCACGCCTAGCAGAATAAATTCTGCGAACAGCCCGAGAAGGACACGGCCAGGGACACGCCCGTGTCCAAGGCCGTGTGCCTTCTCGCCGATCGTCGACCAACACGGCTCGGCGACCCAGGCGCAACACAGCTCGACGACCCAGGCGCAACACGGCTTGTGACACGGCCGTGTCACAGGCCGTGTGCCTACCCCGAAAACCTAAACTTGGCCAAAACGACGCCGTCGATTCCTCTTCCAAGTTTTGGGGTATTACATGCTCTGTGTCGACGCTCGTCGACTTAAAATCGTCGACCTCTCGGGAAATGGTCGACCTCAAGAACGACACGCCCTGTGATACGCCCGTATCACAGGCCGTGTCAGCCTACTCAGAACCCAACTTGTCTTGAAAACGCCATTCATTCCTCTTTTGAGTTTCGGGGCGTTATACGAAGGCACTTGGCTCGGAGTTCATCAAGGATACGGATGCTTAGGTGCGGTTGATTCGAGACAGGATGTTGGAGTCCTAGAGCAGACAGGAAAAGTATTATGATGCTCGACATTGTCAGCTGGAGTTTTAGTTAGGAGACCTGGTGTTTCTGAAGATACGACCAATGCATGGAGTCTCGCGCGTGCGTGGTCGGAAGAAGATCAGTCTGAGATACATGGGGCCTTACAGGATCCTGGAATGGATCGGTCCCTTGGCTTACAGACTGGATCTGCCGCCAGAGCTAGCGGGTTTGCACGACGTTTTCCACGTCTCCTCCCTCAGGAGAGCTCTACTTCGGCCGCCGGAGCAGCAGATTTCGACTACAGATGGGCCTATAGCTTCTAATCAATCAGTGCACCTGGAGTGGATCCGGATAGACGATACTAGGATGCAGGTCTTACGACACAAGAAGTTTCCGCTGGTCAAGGTCTTGTAGAGGAACATGGACAATAAGAGAACACATGGGAGATATAGGACTTGATGCAACAAAGGTACCCGGAGCTTTTCACGTTAGGTATTCCCTTTAACCTCTCAGGATGTTACATTTTACTTCTCATACTTGAAACCCCGTAGGCCTAATTTGAATTTCGAGGACGAAATTTTTACTTTTATGTATTGGGATTTGTAATATCCCTCAGACTTCAAGACCCCTAGGATGGTTTTGTCATGACTGGGTCATGACAAAACCCTGGGAAGTACCAAAAGGTTGGGGAGAACTTGGGAATTAGTGTGTGAATCACCTTGGTATGCAAATAGTAGAATTCCAATTACTAGCATAAGGATGATCATAGGGCTTCACCATGACTCCATGACCCCACCACAACATCACTAACCTATTAGAGGGTCCATTAGAGCCATAGGGACCCACTAGGGTCAACTAAAAATTTCAAGTTGACCAAAGTCAACCCAAACCCTAATCAGGTCAAACTAAGCTCATACATGGCCAACTAACATCCCCTTAGCCAAAGGAACCCACCTAGACCTTCCCAAGCCCTAAATGAGGCCAATGGGTCACCAAGGTCCCATTGGGGTCAACCAAACTAAGTTGACCCAAGTCAACCCTAGCCCTAAAAAGGTCAAAGTGCCCTAACTAAGGGTCAAGTGACCTTCAAGGTGCCAAACCAATCATACTCCACCATTCCTAAACCTTAGGGGAGGCCAATGGGTCAATAAGGACCCATTGGGCTCAACCCAAATGGTCAATTTGACCAAGGTCAACTCTACCCTAGAGTTATGTCAAACTAGCCTAAATGGCTAGCTCAAGCCTAATCCGCTTGGGGCTAAGCCCAACTTGAGTGGCCCACTAGCTTAGGAGGCTGATAATTACATAATTAACCATCCATTTTCTGGAAATGGTGACTAGGAGAGAGAAATGGGAATTTCCTCAAGTTGGAGGAGAGAGAGAAGAGAGAGAAAATGGCCATTCATGGTGTTTGAATGCCCTTGACCCCTCATCTCTCTCTCAATTGAGTGAGATTCATCTCCCCTCATCAGTTAGAGGAGACCAAAGGTTTTCTCCAGCCTTTAGGTGGCTGGATTCAGAGGTTCTACCATGGCCGAAATTTTAGCTTTCAAGGCCATTAATGGCAATTGGTGTTTGATCCCTCCCTCCCCCATTTTGCTATCTTAAAAGCTTCCCCAAGATCAGAGGAGACATTTCCACCCTTTACCTGAAGGAGTCGAGCGAGTTGGTAGTGATGTTGTAGAATACCGATCAGCGCCACCACCCTCCATGGCAATCCGACGATCGACCCGACTCCAGCTCTCCCAACAGGTCCTCCTCTACTCCTTCGTGGGCTAGATCATATGATTCATTAGAGATAAGAATTGGGCTCAAGTGAGCCGATTCCAAGCTTCAAAATCCATGAAATTTCGGATTTGGGCTTCCTCTCGGGTTCGTCGGAAACTGCCCCTTCGGCGGCCGTGTCGCCGCCCGACGATAGCCCCCACCTCAACGGAGGTGGTGGCGGTGGTGGCCGACCAGGGAGGTGACCAGGTGGCCGGCAAATGGACATGAAATAAGCTTCAGGTTCGTTCAATCATGGCCTTTGGCTGGAGGAAGAAGACGATGCCAGGGCCATCCGATCACGCTTTAAGATTTCTGCCTTTAATTCATTTTATTTCATTTTCTATCACTGTTATTGGGCTATTTTAAATTAATTATTAAAAATACCTAGGTACCTATTAAGAAAAAGTGGTCAATATGACAATTGTATCCTTATTAGTCTAGTTTAATTTAAATTTGGTTTGAACTAATTTGGAGTTCAAGTCATACCACATCACTAATATTGGTGAACTCTATACCTAGGCTAGATCAGAGATTGATTTGAGTGCCCCCATCAATCCAGCCATCTAAATTACTTGAAATTTTGGCTGGGAGTCCCTCTTACCTATACCTAAAGCATATCCAAAAATAGGAATTTTTGGAAAATAGTTTCCTAAAGTTTTTGTAGAAATTTAATAATTTATGTATGGTTTAATTAAAGGATCTAATGACCTCCAAATCCTCCCAAATTTTGGTGTGTGGTCCTCTGGGTAAATATAGGACTCTGTGTAAATTTACATCCCATTTGGATATGATTTGGTTTTGAATTTGGCAAACCCAAGCCTAGGCCCAAAAGGGTTAATTAGGTTAAAATGTCCCTTGTGGTATTGAGTGACCAAATCACCTCAACTGAGGTTGAAACTTGGGTCACTGATTTGTTATGACATTAAACACCCTCACATGGAGTTTGGGGTTGATTAGGGTGGATTTTCCCTAGGACCATAGTTCAAACCCTAAGGTTGAACTTTGGGGGTTTGTGAAGGACATGGGGTGATGTGCTTGCATGGACTTTGTGTTTAGTCCATGTGACCTTAGGGTGGTGAAATTCCCTAGGGAGGGATTTGGTAGTATTTGGACACATGCACCCCACTTTAATCACTTGGAAATTATTTAAGTATATACACCTTAAGGAATAATTAAGGGGACATATGAATTTAGACCTTCATGAGATATTGTAGGAGTAATCTTTTAGTATTATAAACATCTGAAATTTATTATAGGATGTTTAGAAAACAGTACTTATACTTGTAGGTATAATCTCCACCTTGCCCCTTTTGATGATCTTGAAGTATCTATGGTATAATTGTCTTATGATGATATGAAACTCTAGCAAAGTTAATTAAATATCATTTAGAGGCACTAATGAATTGTTTGGATCATTTGGGCATTTCATCTTAGTACTTCATGTGTAAAGTGAACTAGTGCACCCTATTTTAATAAATAGATAATAAACAGTATATCTTGCTTTAAAATTGTGTTACATGTCCAGAGAATCTTTAGGGGCATAATAAAGCCTATAAAAATTATTACATGTTATTTTGATGAGTTTATAAGAATGTTACTTCACAAAGTGCACTGTAATGGAATTATTTGAAGTATTTTTATACATGGCTCACTAACCTTTTAATTGCATGAAACTTATTCAGTAGTGTTTTATGATAATTATAAGTCTCTGGTAATATTTACATAAGTTTTGGACTATAATTTATGGTACTCCCTTCATTAACTCTAATTATTTGGATTACCTTGAATCAATTATTTAGAGGTTATTACATTTATAAAAGTCTGTGAAATTTGGAATTCAATGATATTTTGCTATTATATACTGTTCCTAATTTTTTTATGGTCATAACTTAAGGAAATCTAGTACTTTATGTTCAAAATTACACATGACCTAACATTTGGGAAAATTTAATAAATGTCAAATTAATTAGGAAAACTACAAGTTTCTGGATTAAGGCTAGATGTGTTATGATAGACCCACAATAATTATCTTAGTGCCTTTGGATGAAAATTTGGAGTACCTCCTATCATGTACATCATATAGCCTAGATTGGTCTGCATTTAGTAAAATTGTGGAAATTGTGATAACATGGGGAATGGACATAAAGAGATGGGGTTAATAGTTTACTGATCTTGGTAGAGTGAAAAAGAAAAAGTGAGCTTCATTAAGAGCCATGATGAGGAGAATGTTGGGTTGGCTAGTGTTAGGTGGTGTTCGGGATCGACGAAAGATCGTCTTTCCTGTGGAGAGAGAGAGAGAGAGTCAAAACACACTAGGGTTAGATCTAGCATAATATTAAAAAGGGATCGGGAATTGGGTAATAACCAATAATAGTAAGTGCCTTGCGAAAGGGAACGATGGGCTTCAGCTACCATCATAGTTCCTAGTGTCCTGTGAGAGCCCTTCACCGGGAATACCTTGGCCAGTCCTGGGCTAACCTAAACCGTAAGAATAATCAATGTTTAAAAGTAACTAGTATAATTAGGAATACACTTACACTCACATTTCCCGGTGTTGTGGGAGTTAGGTTGGGTCTCACTAGCGGTATGCTCGGTGGTTTTGGTGATGGGCAGGTTACCCCAGCGAGCTGATAGCTCGGTAGATAATTGTGACAGATGGGTTAGTCCGGGGAGCTTTGTCTCAGTGGAAAATATATTAATGTTGCATGTGTAACATCCCTTTTTCTATTAGGCCCCCAACTTAGATTAGGCTCGGTCATATGGTGTAGGTGTGGGGTTTAGACTAGGTTTGGCCCATGGGGATGGGGTATAGCCATATGGGGCCCACTATGGGCCCAAGTAACCTTAAGTCAACCTAGGCTAATTTGCAAACCTAGCCACACCTTGACCTCACCACTATGCCCTAACCCTAGATACAATATAAGTACACCTTAGGGCATGTCATGGGGCACCCCATTGACCCAAGTTGACCCAAGTCAACCCTAACCCTAATTCTGGAAAATTCATACTTAAAGACTCAATTAGCCCAAGTAGGGCACCACCTTGACCCAACCCATGTTGGGTGATGCCATTGGGTTAATTACCCTCAAGTGGGCTAGCCCACTAATCATGGTTGACCAAGTCAACTTAGAAGTCAACAAAGTCAACAAATTGACCTAAAAGAGAAAATGAGAGCCCAAGCCACTCTCCTTGGGCTAAGCCCACTAGCCAAGGCCCATTACCAGCCCAAGTGGTCAAAGACCACCCCTACCCCTCTAGTTTTAGAGAGAGGACACATGCAAAGGGACATTTTGGGGAATTCACCCAAAAAGAAGAGAGTGAAATGGAAAGGAGATGGGAGGTGGCCATGTGGCCCTCATTTCTTCTGTCCAAAGCTGCTGGTCGGTCACCCAGAGAATTCCAGAGGATTTTGGCTGCAAGGATGGCCACTTGGCAGCTGAGGTGAAGTATCCAAAGCTAAACCGAGCTCCCCTGGTCTTATCTCCCTATACAGCCACTTCCAGCTTAAACCGACCACACCATCAGCAGAGATTTCTATGGAGAAACCAGAAATCGAGCACGAGTCTCCGAAGCAAGCTCCGCCATGGCTCATCGCCGCCAACCTCGCCGTCAAGCCGCCTTGATGGTTCGTTTCACTTCACCTCTCACCGCACTAGTTATCTAGATCGAATAGGTGAAATATCAGGCTCAATTGAGCCCGATATCATGTGAGCCAAGTGAGGAAATTACGAGCTTTTCTTCTTGATCGGGATCGCCGGAGAAGCCGCCTCTGGCAGCCTCACCGCCGGGAAACACCAGCCACCACCTTAACGAAGGTGGTGGCGATAATCGCCGGCGGTGGCGCCGTACCAGGTGGCTGGAAATGGCCAGACAAAGTGACCCAGCCAGGCTCAATCTCAATTGTTGCTGATCGGGGACGATGATGCGATGCCGTCCGTTTTTATTTAAATGATTAATTAAATATTAACTTATGAATTATTTATGAATTGCCACACTGTAGCAGTGATTTTAAATGTAAATTTTAGGCCACTTAGGGACATTTCCAGAGGTAGTGATGAATAGAAATGTTGTAGGCCTTGTTCTTAACTTTCATTTTCCACCCTAAAGTCCAAATTTGGAACAGTAGAACTCCTTGTAGGGCTGTTCTACTAAGACTGGTCCTAGGCTAGGGCAGAAATTCAAATGCATGCCCATGCCAAACCAGAATTCCACATGACCCAAAATTTTGGGTATGTGCTTGACTAGCGTAGAATTAAACCCTGTCCAAAAAATGCAATTTTTGGGAAAGGTTTTTCTATAATATTTGTGAAAATACATAAAAGTAAATTAATGAAATATTTGGAGTAATTTGACTCCAAATGACCCCAAATTTTTGTGGCATGTCCTTGGGTTCAATATAGGCCTATGAAAAAAATTCAGTCACTTTTTACTTCTGCATGTTGGGTATTCCCACTTCCATGTGAAGGGTTAACATAGGCTTGGGGTGCATATAGCCATATTTACCAAAATGTGAATTTACCTCTAATTACACATTGCATGTCTACAAAACTCTGTACATGGGTTCATAGGGATGGATTTTACCCCTCATAGAAATATAAATCCCATTATTTGGTATTTTTGAAAATTTAGGCCCTTAGTTATAAAAATTTGAAAATCGAGCTAGTGGTGAGTTAAAATTCTCAAATTAGGTTTAGAACTCAAGGATATCATATTTAATCTCTGGAAAATTTCATGGGTCTGTTTGATGATTTTATTTTTGAATTATGTAGAATTTACTATTTTGCCCTTTATGGAAATTATTTAAAAATGATGGAAATTTACAATGAAATTTTTTTGGAAAAATTCATACTGATGTATTTATGTATGCATGACCTGGTATAAATACCTCAAAAATTTTGGATGTCTCAATAATCATACAAAATCTTATAATGACATTTTGATAATATAGTTCAAATGAATATTTGGAGGGCCATTACACCATATATGTTTATGAATCTCTGTATTTAGCATAATTTCAATAATCATTGTGTTATGTAATTTTCTTAGAATTGTGGGTAAAGGATTTTCTGTACTTCCTTTGTAAAATGACTTTTACATGGATTTTTTAATAAATAAGGAATAAATGGAATTCTTGGTAGCAAAATTATAATACTTGGCAGACATTATTATTTTACCAAATTACAAATCAGGAAAATTCCTTAGGTCAGTGAGATTATTAATTATGGTACTTCATGTATTAAGTGACCTAGGGAATTAATTAAAAGATTTAATTTAGTGACCTAAATGACTTAGAAAATTATGAAACTCCATATAGTCATAACATTAGTCCATACCATCCTAGGATAAATAGATAGGGGAATTTGGCCCAAGACATTGGAAGTCGGAATATATGGGTGGTATTAAGTCATGGGCTGCGAATAATACTTTTCACATATACTACTAGGACCACAGGGGGTTAGATTACCTATGGAGATGGATTTAGATTGGGAGGATAAACCCTGGTTGGTGCCTAGTAGGTCATTTCATAGTATCGAGTGGTAGAGTGCAAAACCCTAAGGACATCAACTAAAACGGAGACCGACGGAAGACTGCCGATTTCCCGGTAATACCTTAAGTCATTAGGATAGTTCCAGAGTAACAACGAGAGCTGGTATGAATCATGAGTAGACACTAATAAAAGTAAATATCCTTGAGAAAGAGAGCTTTGGGCTTCAGCCCATCATAGTTCCTAGTGCCCCTGAGAGCCCTTCACCGGGCATTCCCTGGGCAGTCCTGGGGTTAACCTTAAATCACTAAGTATAATAACCCTTAGACAAGAGTAGTCTAATAGGCTAAGAATCGTGATATCATTCTCTCCCGTGTAGGGTTGGAGGGATTTGTGGTAATATTTTCACCTGTGTAGGGTTGGAGGGATTCAGGGCAGTTTGGCCCTGCGAGCTGTAGGCTCGAGTCGAATTACCTTGCATGTGCATAAGACAAACTAGTGTCGGGTCATGCGGTACTGGGCCAATCGTCACACCGATGGCAGTACGGTGACTTAGGCGTGTGTGTGGGTTTGAGGGGCCAGTAGGTTGTTTATACTGCGGTTTGGTGGACAATCCCCGAAAACGCGCACCCGATCCAACAAGACTGACGGGTAGTCAATAATTAGTATGCAAAACTCTGAGTGCACTTAGGACGTGTACATGGGAGGTCTAGGTTTGGTAGTGTGCACACCTGCCTAGGAGTGGAGATGCCCGCTCCACTGTTGCCGTACCCACAGCGATGGTACTAGAGAGTGATGCTAGCTCCAAAAAGTGGGAACTAAAGGTCTGTGATCACAGAGTCGTTGTGTGTGAGTTGCACTTGCATGAATCATAAATAATCTGCATGCATTCATTCATATTAGGTCATACGCTTCATGGATCCTTATCATATAAATTAGTATGAGATCTTTTATATGATAAGTTAATTTTTGGAAACTTTAACTTATATATTTGTATGGGCACTCATATAAGTTAGGGAACTTCTGTGATGGTAGATTAGAAGTAGGTTATTGTACTTTATTTACTGTACCGCACTTTAATTATTTCCTGCTTCTACTTACTTTCAGTACTGTACATGCTTACTTCACTTGGACTATATACATAGAACTGCTAGAGTAAAATTTGCTGCTTACTTTTATACTTGGTAGTATAGCTTCATTGTCACCTGCTTCCTTTTTGATACCCCTTATTGTCCTCTGCTTCGTACTCCTGCACGGAGCCTAGGAGTTGCGGGGCGAGGTGCGGAGAAAACGACTTAGTATTTTGACTAACGGTCGGTTACCAAATCATTTTAGGAGTTCGAGGAGATGGAGCAGCAGCACGACCGACAGGACGAGGTGACAGGACGTGAGGAGCTGATACCACCACCACCATCTACTACTACTACTGTAGAGCTTCCTCAGGTGGGACGAGTTTTCTGATGATAGTTTAGCTTTCGCTTATTATATTGTGAGAGAGAGATTTGATATTCATGTACAGGGCATAAGCCCTTATCTCATTATGTTGTACTCATTTGGACTATTTTATTGTACTTTCATTTCATTTATATGATAAGTACTGTGACTGTGGACTGGTTTGTAGTTTATTTCTACACTACTTCTATACCTCTATTTCTCATATTGGCCAACAGGTTTTATGATCGTGCTAGCCGGCAGGATCAGCGTCTTGTTGTGTCGACTAACCCGTGAGTTAGTGTCACCATAAGGCTGCGGTTCTGGGCATAAGACCGGGGGCCTCCTTGGTAAGGGGAGGGGTCTTACAAACTGGTATCACTTGAACAAACGATCATATGAGAAAGAAGTCCACAACACTGGAACACCCCACTCGAGCATTAGTTTGCGGACAAACTATGCAGCGGAAGCAATGGTGTGCTCATGTGTAAAAGTCACATGAAACAGTCCATTTAATACAATGAGTTAGGCCTATTCTATTTAAATCTTACCTTTTTGCAACCTCCACAGGTCGCTCCGCCGCAGAATGTGGTTCCTCCCCCTCCGGCTGCCACTCCCTTTCTACAGACAGAGATGGGGCAAACTTTGATGGCTTTCCTGGAAGCCTTCAGAGCCCAGCAGGTCCCAACTCAACAGCCAAATTCGGGGTCAAACTGGTTGAGTGCCTTCAAGAGCCTATCCCCGCAGATGTACCATGGGACAGAGGATGCTGTGAAGACTGAAGGGTGGCTGGAGGCCATACAGGAGCTGCTGGCAGGCATCAGTTTCCCTATCAGCCAGGCAGTTCCTCTAGCCACCTCTGTACTGGATGCTCATGCAAAGAGATGGTGGAAGTCCGTGCGAGATTCCATTTATGCTGATAGGGAGCTGACGAACATCTCATGGGAGGAGTTTTGCGAGACATTCTTGGAGCACTATGTGTCCACCACAGATAGGGATGTGTTGGAAGAGAGGTTTCTGAACCTCAAGCATGGGACCAGGTCTGTGATCGAGTATCAAATGGAGTTCTCCCATCTGGCTAGATTTTCGGGGATCCACACTTGGATGACAGGAAGTACTCCAAGAGATTCTACAATGGGCTAAGAGATTCCTTGAGGCAGCCCCTACTGTTCATCTCTCATAGCACCTCGACAAAGATCATAGAGATGGCCAAGAAGTTGGAAGCAGACCAGCTGATGGTACAAAATAGAGGAAAGAGGCCACTAGATGGGTCATCACCCGGGGAGAGCAGCAGGGGATCCCAGAGAGGCAGAGTTATTGGATACAAGAGGGGTGGGGGATGTCATCATCCCAACATCAGATAGGAGCAGGGGCCTCCTACGGTGTTAGCTCCCCCACCTCTATAGGTGCATGACCCGATGAGGAAAGATGGTCGTAGCCACCGGCCGGTAGTTTGTTTTGGATGCCACCGGCCGGTAGTTTGTTTTGGATGCCACCAGCCTGGACATATCAGATCAGAGTTCCCACATCAATTTCGTCCACTTCCTCCTCCTCAACATCCAGTGGCCCCTCCAGCACAGTAGGGACGAGGACGAGGCCGAGGACGAGGATGAGGTTGAGGACGAGGTCGAGGCCGAGGACGGGGATATCACGGCCGAGGAAGGGGATATCATGGCTGAGGTCGAGAGCAGGAGCAAGTATACGCACTAGACCTCGTCAAACCGATGAATCCAGAGGAGGTCATCATAGGTACTTAGACTATTGTAAATTTAAAGATTTCATTTATATGGTACCTGATGTTATAGAATAACAGTCTATTTAAACCCAAACAACCTCAGGCATAGTCATGATCAGCGACAAGCCCGCTCGTACCTTGTTCGATACGGGTACCTCCCACTCGTTCGTTTCTGAGGCCTTTATAGAAGGACTAGAAGGCGTGGAAAGATTTTCGGGCTTAGAGATGCGGGTGCGCATACCCGATAGGTTAGAGCTACGGACCACTGCCCTTTGCAACATGGAGGTCGAGATTGGTGGCAAGGCATTTGAGGCGCCGACAACGATCCTGAGATTACCAGAGTTCGACTTGATCTTGGGCATGACATGGTTGCACTGGAATCAGGCCCAGATCGATTGCCCGTCGAAAAGGATCACACTGAGGCACGACGTCTCATACGTCGTCGTAGAAGGTATTAGACCTATCTCCCATCGATTATTATCATTTGTACAGGCTGTCAAGGCCCACCATCAGGGAGAGGAGGTATACATTATATGCTTCGAGATGGCGGGAGCAGAAGCTTCCATTGCTGATATCCCGGTGGTTCGGGATTTCCCCGATGTATTTCCGGAGAAATTGCCTGGATTACCACCAGCTAGAGATGTGGACTTCCGGATACAGTTAGTATCAGGAGCGAGGCTTGTATTTCGGGCACCGTACAGGATGGCTCTTAAGGAGTTGGCAGAGTTCAGGACCCAACTTCAGGAGTAAGTGGAGTCAGGCTTTGTTTGACCCAGCTCATCACCATGGGGAACACCAGTATTATTCGTCAAGAAGAAGGATGGGTCGTTGCGGCTCTGCATCGACTATCGAGAGTTGAACCGGCTGACAGTCCGGAACACATACCCATTGCCCCGGATCAATGAGCTGTTTGATCAGCTTCAGGGAGCCTTCTGGTTCTCCAAGCTGGATATACGATCTGGGTATTATCAGCTACGGATTCAGGAGGAAGATATTCCGAAGATAGCATTCAGTTCCCGCTATGGGTTGTACGAATTCACGGTGATGCCTTTCAGACTCACGAATGCACCTTCCACATTCATGAGTCTGATGAACCGTGTTTGCAAGCCCTACTTGGATAGATTTGTCATAGTATTTATTGATGATATCTTGATCTATTCTCGGACAAAGGAGGAGCATATGCAGCACTTAGCACAAGTGCTGGAGAAGCTGAGGGAGTATCAGTTGTATGCGAAGTTTTCCAAGTGCCAGTTCTGGCTGCAGGAGGTGGCATTCTTGGGACATACTGTCAATGGAGCTGAGTTGGCCGTGGATCCGGCCAAGGTACAGGCAGTGCGTGATTGGCCGCGACCAAAATCAGCTTCTGATATATGCAGCTTCTTGGGACTCGCCGGGTATTATCGCAAGTTCGTGGAGGGGTTTTCGAGGATAGCACTTCCCCTCACGACTTTGACGAAGAAAGAGGCAGCATTTGAGTGGACAGATAGGTGCGAGGCAGCATTTCAGGAGTTAAAGGACCGGCTCACCTCTTCCCCTATCATTGCACTTCCATCTGGGAAGGAAGGATTTCATATTTACACTGACGCTTCTTATCAGGGGATGGTTGCCGTCCTGATGCAGCACAGCCATGTCATTGCCTATGCCTCAAGGCAGTTGAAGAAACATGAGCAGAATTACCCGGTGCATGACTTGGAGCTCGGGACAGTAGTATTCGCATTGAAGATATGGAGACATTACTTATATGGGGTTCATTGTGATATCTTTTGGATCACAAGAACCTCAAATACATCGACACGTAGAAGGATTTGAACCTCCGCTAAAGGAGATGGCTGGAGTTTCTTTGCGATTATGACTACAAAATGCATTATCACCTAGGGAAGGCGAACACTGTAGCAGATGCCTTGAGCAGGAGAGCCGACACAACTGGACCGGAGCCCCGGGTGATGTATATGGGATTGATGCAGATGATGGATGATATGCATATTACTGTGGTTTCAGAGTCCGAGCCAGCAGTTTATCGGGAGTATCTGAACTCCCTGATCGGGGAGAATGACCTGCGAGAGCGCATCATGACGCAGTAGAGGATAGATGCATGCAGCCTTAGAGCCGATATTCAGAGCCCTGGAAGGGGGCAAATTCGGGGATTATTCACTACAGGATGATCTCATTCATTTCCGTGGGCGTGTTCATATACCTACTGATGATGGTATTCAGGAGGATATACTTAGAGAGGCGCACCATTTTCAGCACTCAGTGCATCCCGATATCACTAAGATGACAGCTGATTTGCGGAAGAGTATGTATTGGTCTGGGATGAAGAAGGAGATCACCCATTTGGTGACACACTGCGTGATATGTCAGCGGGTAAAAGCAGAGTGCAGGAGCCCGGGTGGATTGTTACAGCCATTACCGGTGCCATAATGGAAGTTTGAGGATATATCTATAGATTTCGTGCACGGATTACCTCGCTCCCATGCTGGTCACGATTCTATATGGGTCATCGTCGACAAACTGACCAAGGTGGCTCGATTTATTCCGATCAGGAAGGACTGCCCAGTTGCTGTTTTGGTGAGGATGTTTGTAGAGCAATTCGTCAGGTACCACGGCGTTCCCAGGACGATTGTCTCGGATCGTGATGGTCGGTTCACTTCTAGGGAGTGGAGGGCGGTGCATGCTTACTTGGGTTCTCAGCTGACTTTTAGCACCGCTTTCCATCCGCAGACCAACGGCCAGACAGAGCGAACCATCAGGACCATGGAGGATCTGCTTCGTCTATACATATTGGATACGGGAAAGCCCTGGGAGAGACCGTTGCCCCTGATCGAGTTCTCTTAAAACAACAGTCACCAGACGAGCATTGGGATGGCACCTTATGAGGCTTTGTATGGGAGGAAGTGTCAAGCACCTCTATCTTGGGTTCAGGATGTGGACACTAGGACTCTTGGTTCGAAGTATATTGAGGATATGAAAGCTCAGATTCGACTGATCGGGGATCAGATGCTGGAGGCTCAGAGTAGGCAGGCCAAGTACTACGATGCATGACATCGGAAGATGGAGTTCCAGGTGGGGGACATGGTGTTATTGAAGATACGTCCGGTGCATGGTGTCTCTCGGGTGCGGAAACACAAGAAGCTCAGTCCACGATATATAGGGTCGTACTTGATGCTAGAGCGGATCGGTCCTTTGTCTTATAGACTGCAGCTACCACCAAAGTTGGGGACCTTGCAAGACGTCTTTCATGTCTCTTCGTTACGAAGAGATCTCCTTTGGCTAGAACAGCACATCACCACTATAGTAGGCCCGATAGCACCCGACAGATCAGTTTGTTTGGAGACAATTCAGATCGACGATACAACGGTCCAAGTGTTGCAGAAGAAGAAGGTTCCCCTTGTGAAGGTGTTGTGGTCCAACCACGGACGGGAGGAGCACGCTTGGGAGCCAAGGGACCTGATGCTAGAGCGGAACCCGAAGCTTTTTACTTCAGGTAATATTTTAATTTCATTTTAGTTTCTTAAGTATTTGCAAGTAGAACCCCGTAGACCCGAACTTAAATTTCGGGGACGAAATTATTTGTTTATTTATAGGGTTTTATAACATCCCTTTTTATATTAGGCCCCCCAACTTAGATTAGGCTAGGTCATATGGTGTGGGTGTGGGGTTTAGACTGGGTTTGGCCCATGGGGATGGGGTATATCCATATGGGGCCCACTATGGGCCCAAGTCAACTTAAGTTAACCTAGGCTAATTTACAAACCTAGCCACACCTTGACCTCACCACTATGCCCTAACCCTAGAAACCATCTAAGTACACCTTTGGGCATGTCATGGGGCCACCCATTGACCCAAGTTTACCCAAGTCAACCCTAACCCTAATTTGGGCAAATTCATATTTAAAGGATCAATTGGCCCAAGTAGGGCACCACCTTGACCCAACCCATGTTCGGTGATGCCATTGGGTTCATTACCCTCAAGTGGGGTCAGCTCACTCATCATGGTTGACCAAGTCAACACAGAAGTCAATAAAGTCAACAAATTGACCTAAAAGAGAAAATGAGAGCCCAAGCCACTCTCCTTGGGTTAAGCCCACTAGCTAAGGCCCATTACCAGCCCAAGTGGTCAAAGACAACCCCTACCCCTCTAGTTTTAGAGAGAGGACACATGCAAAGGGACATTTTGGGGAATTCACCCAAAAAGAGGAGAGAGAAATGGAAAGGAGATGAGAGGTGGCCATGTGGCCCTCATTTCTTGTGTCCAAAGCTGCTGGCCGGTCACCCAAAGAATTCCAGAGGATTTTGGCTGCAAGGATGGCCACTTGGCAGCTGAAGTGAAGCATCCAAAGCTAAACCGAGCTCCCCTCAGTCTTATCTCCCTATACAGCCACTTCTAGCTCAAACCGACCACACCATCAGCTTCAGTGAGTGGAAACGAGTGGAGAACGAGTCCTGGAGCATAGAATTCGGTGGAGAAACCAGAAATCGAGCATGAGTCAACGGAGAAAGCTCGGCCATGGCTCACCGCCGCCAACCTCTCCGTCAAGCCGCCCTGACGGTTCGTTTCACTTCACCTTTCACCGCACTAGTTATCTAGATCGAATAGGCGAGACATCGGGCTCAATTGAGCCCGATACCATGTGAGCCAAGTGAGGAAATTACGAGCTTTTCTTCTTGCTCGAGATCGCCGGAGGAGCCGCCTCCGGCAGCCTCACCGCCGGGAAACACCAGCCACCACCTTAACGAAGGTGGTGGCGATAATCGCCGGCGGTGGCGCCGGCCCAGGTGGCCGGAAATGGCCAGACAAAGTGACCCAACCGGGCTCAATCTCAGCCGTTGCTGATCAGGGACGATGATGCGATGCCGTCCGTTTTTATTTAAATGATTAATAAAATATTAACTTATGAATTATTTAATAATTGCCACACTCTGGCAGTGATTTTAAATGTAAATTTTAGTCCACTTAGGGACATTTCCAGAGGCAGTGATGAATAGGAATGTTGTATGCCTTGCTCTTAAATTTCATTTGCCACCCTAAAGTCCAAATTTGGAACAGTAGAACTCCCTGTAGGGCTGTTCTACTAGGACTGGTCCTAGGCTAGGGCAGAAATTCAAATAAATGCCCATGCCAAAACAGAAGTCCACATGACCCAAAATTTTGGGTATGTGCTTGACTAGGGTAGACTTAAAGCCTGTCCAAAAATTGCAATTTTTGGGAAAGGTTTTTCTATAGTATTTGTGAAAATACACAAAAGTAAATTAATGAAATATTTGGAGTAATGTGACTCCAAATGGCCCAAAATTTTGGTGGCATGTCCTTGGGTTTAATATAGGCCCATGATAAAATTTTTAGTCACTTTTTACTTCTGTATGTTGGGTATTCCCACTTGCATGTGAAGGGTTAACATAGGCTTGGGGTGCATATAGCCTTATTTCCTAAAATGTGAATTTACCCCTTATTACACATTGCATGTCTACAAAACTCTGGACATGGGTTCATAGGGATGGATTTTAACCCTCATAGAAATATTGGGATTTTTGGAAGCAAAAATCTCATTATTTGGTATTTTTGAAAATTTAGGCCCTTAGGTATAAAAATTTGAAAATGGAGCTAGTGGTGAGTTAAAATTCTCAAATTAGGTTTTGAACTCAAGGATATCATATTTAGGCTCCGTTTGGGGGGACTTATTTTCACCGATCAAGCGGTTACGACCACATGAATATGACCATAATTAAGGTCTGATTCATGCGGTTGTAACCGCTTGACTGGTGAAAATATGTCCCCCCAAACGAAGCCTTAATCTCTGGAAAATTTCATGGGTCTGTTTGATGATTTTATTTTGGAATTATGTAGAATTTACAATTTTTCTCTTTATGGAAATTATTTAAAAATGATGGAAATTTACAGTGAAATTTTTTTGAAAAAATTCATACTGATGTATTTATGTATGCATGACCTAGTATAAATACCTCAACAATTTTGGATGTCTCAATAATTGTAAGAAACCTTATAATGGCATTTTGGTAATATAGTTCAAATGAATTTTTGGAGGGCCATTACATCATATATGTTTATGAATCTCTGTACTTAGAATTATTTCATCAATCATTGTGTTCTGTAATTTTCTTAGAATTTTGGGTAAAGGATTTTCTGTACTTCCTTTGGAAAATGACTTTTACATGGATTTTTTTATTAAATAAGGAATAAATGGAATTCTTGGTAAGAAAATTATAATACTTGTCAGACATTATTATTTTACCAAATTACAAATCAGGAAAATTCCTTAGGTCAGTGAGATTATTAATTATGATACTTCATGTATTAAGTGACCTAGGGAATTAATTAAAAGATTTAATTTAGTGACCTAAATGACTTAGAAAATTATGAAACTCCATATAGTCATAACATTAGTCCATACCATCCTAGGATAAATAGATAGGGGAATTTGGCCCAAGACAATGGAAGTCGGAATATATGGGTGGTATTAAGTCATGGGCTACAAATAGTACTTTTCACATATACTACTAGGACCACAGGGGATTAGATTACCTATGGAGATGGATTTAGATTTGGAGGATAAACCCTGGTTGGTGCCTAGTAGGTCATTTCATAGTATCGAGTGGTAGAGTGTAAAACCCTAAGGGCAACAACTAAAACGGAGACCGGCGGAAGATCGCCGATTTCCCGGTAATACCTTAAGTCATTAGGATAGTTCCAGAGTAACAACGAGAGCTGGTATGAATCATGGGTAGACACTAATATAAGTAAATATTCTTGAGAAAAGGAGCTTTGGGATTCAGCCCATCGTAGTTCCTAGTGCCCCCGAGAGCCCTTCACCGGACATGCCCTGGGCAGTCCTGGGATTAACCTTAAATCGCTAAGTATAATAACCCTTAGACAAGAGTAGTCTAATAGGCTAAGAATCGTGATATCATTCTCACCCGTGTAGGGTTGGAGGGATTTGTCGTAATATTCTCACCCGTATAGGGTTGGAGGGATTCAGGGCAGTTTGGCCCTGCGAGCAGTAGGCTCGAGTTGAATTACCTTGCATGTGCATTAGACAAACTAGTGGCGGGTCATGCAGTACTGGGCCAATCATCACACCGATGGCAGTACGGTGACTCAGGCGGGTGTGTGGGTTTGAGGGGCCAGTAGGTTGTTAATACTGCGGTCTGGTGGACAATCCCCGAAAACGCACACCCGATCCAATAAGACTGACGGGTAGTCAGCAATTAGTACACAAAACTCTGAGTGCACCTAGGACGTGTACAGAGGTGTATGGGAGGTCTAGGTTTGGTAGTGTGCATACCTTCCTAGGAGTGGAGACGCCCGCTCCACTGCTGCCGTAGCCACAACGGCGGTACCAGAGAGTGATGCTAGCTCCAAAAAGCGGGAACTAAAGGTTTGTGATCACAGAGTCGTTGTGTGTGAGTTGCATTTGCATGACTCATAAATAATCCGCATGCATTCATTCATATTAGGTCATATGTTTCATGGATCCTTATCATATAAATTAGTATGAGCTCTTTTATATGATACGTTAATTTTTGGAAACTCTAACTTATATGTTTGTATGAACACTCATATAAGTTAGGGTACTTCTGTGATGGTAGATTAGAAGTAGGTTATTGCACTTTATTTACTGTACCGCACTTTACTTATTTCCTGCTTCTACTTACTTTCAGTACTGTACATGCTTACATCACTTGGACTATATACATAGAACTACTAGAGTAGAATTTACAGCTTACTTTTATACTTAGTAGCATAGCTTCATTGTCACCTGCTTCCTTTTTGATACCCCTTGTTGTCCTCTGCTTTGTCCTCCCGCACAGTGCCTAGGAGTTGCGGGGCGAGGTGCGGAGGAAATGACTAGTCTTTTGACTAACGGTCGGTGACCAAATTATTTTAGGAGTTCGAGGAGATGGAGCAGCAACACGATCGACAGGACGAGGTTACAGGACGTGAGGAGCTGATACCACCACCACCATCTACTACTTCTACTGCATAGCTTGCTCAGGTGGGATGAGTTTTCTGATGATAGTTTAGCTTCCGCTTATTGTATTGTGAGAGAGAGATTTGATATTCATGTTGTTGGGGTCCAACAACGCCCCCGGTGTGGGAGGTACGGTGTGAGGCTCTATGGCCCACACTAGTCGAACAGAAGGGTGTGTCCCCTGGGTAACTGGCCGCCCCATGGATCCTGCTGTACAGCTCTATAAAGGAGCGGTAGCGCCCTTCCTAACAGTTCGGGCTTTTGGGAGAGTTGATTGCGCTGTGTTCCCTAACAGTGGTATTAGAGGAGGTCACGGGTTTGAAACCCCGCGGTCGTTTCTGGGGGGGGGGATTGTTGGGGTCCAGCAACGCCCCCGGTGTGGGAGGTACGGCCCGAGGCGCTGTGGCCCACACTAGTCGAACAGAAGGGCGTGTCCCCTGGGCCTAACTGGCCGCCCCGTAGATCCTGTTGTACAACTCTATAAAGGAGCGGTAGCGCCCTTCCTAACAGTCCAGGCTTTTGGGAGAGTTGGTTGTGTCGTGTTCCCTAACAGCAATTGTTGGGTACACTGAAAAATATGTACCAGATTTGGAGAAGCGTCATCTTACTCAATGATATACATCAATTTGTATTTGATGGATGTTTGAGTTTCATTATGCAGGTGTAAGGTTTGCAAGAAATTTCTCTAAGTACAAGTGTCGACACTTGTGAAGATTTTTATCGACACCGAGAAGTTGTGTCGACACTAGAAGCAAGGCCTTTGTCGACACCCAGAATTGTGTCGACACCTAAGGCAGGAATTGTGTCGATACCTAAAACAGAAGTTGTGTCGACACCCAGGAGTTATGTCGACACCAGAAGAAAGGCATGTGTTGACACTCAGGAATTGTGTCGACACCTGAAGAAGGTTTGTGTCGACACACAGGACTTGTGTCGACACACACTCAACGCCATTTGTCTACATCAGCTAAGTTAAGACCAGAAGCAGTTGTGTCGACACAGAGGACTTGTGTCGACACACACTCAACGACATCTGGACGACACTCAACGCCATCTAACAGCAACAGCTATACTGAGTCTGAAGGCTTGTGTCGACACACATGACTTGTGTCGACACACACTCAATGATGTATCGACACACACTCAACGATAGCTGGACATACACTCAACGCCATCTGTCAACATCAGTTATGTCGAGACCAGGAGCAGTTGTGTCGACACACAGGACTTGTGTCGACACATACAAATAGAAGCTGTGTCGAGTAGCAGAAGAATGACCGTGTCAACACATGGAGTGTTGTGTCGACATCATCAAGACTTGTGTCGACACTTAGTCAATTTGTGTCGACACATGTGACGCAGTTTGCTGAGTGGTTCATGCTGAGTTGTAAAGTCTTTGAGGAATCTACTGTCATGACTGGTGACTTGACAGCTATCATAACCAACAGGTCTGACACCTTTGTAAGAACTGTCAGAAGGTTGCTACAAACTGGATCAGCCAGTAATCATAAGGAAACTCTATATAAGGGACTGATCCTTGTCAACCACCACAACAACAGAACTAAGAAAGTAATCAAGCAATTACGGGAAAGAGAATCTGACAACAAGTAAAGGGGAAACCCTTAAGAAGGCAGATCCAGAGCAGTCTGTAAGAAAGATTCAGATCTAATTCTGAATCTAAGAAAGGAGCTATCCGAAGATCAATTTCTACATCAAGTGAAGATCAACCTTATTTTGTTCTATCAAGAAGCTTTGAAACAGCTAAGTTAGGTTGGATCTAAAGATTCAATTTATTCAAGAACTGATCAAGAAGCTCACACCAATAGAGAGTTCTATCTGGTGAAATCTCTGTACCCTTTAAAACATTCAATTATCTTGTAGGATCTTTGTAAGATCTAGGTTGTAAGCTTGCAATTATAACGGGTAAGGTAGGGATGAGTGCCAGAGGTGTAGGACTTATGAAAGTCCGAGTTGTAAGCCTAGTGATAAAGGCTGAGGTAGGGCTGAGGCCTGAGGTAGGATTCTTGGGTAGAATTTGAGGTAATACTTATATAAGTCTGAGCTGTAGGAACCATTCTGGTTTTGAGTTGTAAGATTAGTGGATCTGAGTAAGTGGAAGGAAGTTGGGCTGAATCCAATTCTCTACTCGATAGGCGAAGGGGAAAAGTGGATGTACCCATACCTTGGGGAACCACTATAAATCGGGTGTACTGTAATGTGCTGTGATTGGTATGCTATGATTGCTCTGTTGTGATTGCTGTGCTGAGAATTGTTTTTATCTATGCTAAGTTAGAACACAAGTTAATTGCCTAAAATTTATTAAAGAAAATTAGAACCTATTCACCCCCCCCCCCCTCGAGGTGTCTAGGCTCTTTAAATCAAGTCTTTCAAGTGGTATCAGAGGGAGGTTACTCAAAGATAGACCTAATAGTCTGAGTGAATCTCCAAGGCAATTAACAGATTTCAAGAATGGGTTCTAAAAGTGAGATCTATCCTAGAGATTAGAGCAAACACACAATAAGAATAATAAAGAAAAGAAATAAAGGCAAACCATATGACACAAGAATTTTATAGTGGTTCCCCTAAACTTGGGTAGTCCACTCTTCTATCACCCTAGATAGGAATCCACTGCAGGAAGAGTTGATCAGGTGTCCTGGGCACCAATAAGCTTTTGATAAGGTACTCAAAAACCAAACTAGATTTTTTGATAAGGTGTCTTGCCACCACTGAGTTTTGATAAGGTCTCAGAAACCAAGAAGAACTTTTGAAGGGAGTTCAAGAACCTTTTGTACAGTGGGGAAGGGAGAGTTGATGTTGTCTTCTCTGTTCAACAATCAAAGAGAAACACAAGTGGATTTTGATGATGTTGTCAAAGCTCCCCCTGAGATTGGTAGTTGTTTAGGAATGGAAGCTTTGCAAAGGGTGATAGGCCTTCAATGAATGACTGCTCCAGCAAATGATGATTTCAGCAAAGGCTGAAATGTGAGTTGTCTTGGAGTGTGAATGATGAAGCCTTGATGATGTTGATCTTCCAGTAAGCCTTCGGACTGATGTAGAGTAGTTGTCTCTTCAGGCTTCCTGGAACAGTAGATCTGAGAAGAGCACTGGTTGTACAGGTGATGTTGAGTTCTTCCTGGAACTCTGATTCCTGTACCACTTTCTCCTCTCTACTGTTCTCTCTCTTCTTTTTTTGTTCCTCTGTAACTTTGTGTATATATTCTGATAGAAGGCCAATGGTCATTTGAATTCTTGCATTTATTACTGCTACCTATTAGTTACTCCAATGGCTATAATCTCCATAACTGCATTCTTGTAACTGTCCTGTAATAAAGCTGTGTTAAAATATGAACAGCTCACTTTGATTGGACCAAGAATATCCTGAAAATCTGCCTGGGAACTTGTGTTCAGTGTGATGGCAGAAATCGTCGATCTCAACGGGATGATCGTCGATCTGAGCTCAACTATCGTCGATCTGAGCTCAGAGATATTGGAGCTAGTCTAGGACAGAAAACATCGATCTGAGCTCAGAGATATTGGAGCTGGTTTGGGATAGAAAACGTCGATCTGAGCTCGGAGATATTGGAGCTGGTCTGGGACAGAAAACGTCGATCTGAGCTCGGAGATCGTCGAACGGAGTTCGAAGCCTCGTGGACCTGAGATCAGAGATCATCAATCTCAGCTCGACGCCTGAACTCATCTCATTGATCTGAGCTCGATGCCAAGGTTGAATTTCTGAATTCTTCTCTGACTGATTTCTCTTGGCTGATTTCTTAAATCTCTGAGAGCCTCTGACTTAGCACATCCTATGACCCTTAGCTATACATTAATGGGTCAATCTAATAGTCCTAAAGACATAGTGATCCTGACCCAAATCCAAACTAGGGTGTTCCAATAGGTTCGAATGAGAATCAAAAGGAATTTGGATCTATGAAATTACCTATCTGCAGGAAAGAATGCTTTGGCATATGGAAGGAAAGGGTCAGGTTGTTCATGGAAGCATCTGATCCAAGGATCTACATCACAGTACAAGAAGACCCCTTCATTCCAATGAAGGTATCAGTTCTGGATGCAAATGTTAGAACTCCAAAGAGTTATTCTGAAATGACCAAGGATGAAATCATCCTGACAACATTAAACAAAAGAGCACAAAACTTTATTGTAAGTGCTATAGATGATGCCACATTTCAGAATATGGTGCATTGCAAAACCTCTAAGGAGATGTGAGACACCTTGATTGTCTACATGGAGGGAACTGAAGAAGTCAGAGAAGACCGGAAATCTATGCTAAATTAAGAATATGAGAGCTTTAGACATGCCAAGTCTGACATCATAGCTGAATGTTACAAGAAGTTCTTCAGGATAGTAAATGAGCTGATAATCTATGGTAGAGTCTTCAGCACATATGAATTGAATGACAAGTTTCTCAGATCACTAACAAAGGACTGGGACACAAAGATATGTGCCATCAGAGAGGTGGTAAGGCTTGCTGATACACCTCTAATAATACTATTTGGAAAGATGCTATCCTATGAAATGCAGCTCACTGCTAAAAAAGAGGAGGAGAAAAACAGTAGGTCTGAGTACAAAGAGAAGTCAGTAGCTTTCAAGGCTTAAGGCATAAGAAAGGGTAGGAGAAAGTCTCCTTCTCCACCCAGAAGGAGTGTTGAGGCAGAAGAAGAAAATCCTGACAACAACACATCAGATGGTCACACCTCTGATGAGGACTTTGCTGTCTTTACAAGGCAGTTTCAAAGGTTCATGAAAAAAGAAGAAATGGAGAACCAGGTCATCTACATCCTTCTCCAAGGATGAGTATTACAAGAAAAAGAAGACTCCCAAGGATGACAGGTATGCCTCAAAACCTAGTAAACAAACTAATTCTAAGATTATTTGCTATTATTGCAACAGGCCTGGACATGTCATAGCCGACTGTCTAGACAAGAGGACTGAATATAAGGACAAGAAGAAGCATCAAGTGAAAGGCAAGAAGGAGAAATCCTTTGTTTCTCAAAAGCAGAAGAGTTGGACAGACTCTTCATCTTCAGGATCAGGAGAAGAAGATGATGCAGAAGAATATGTTTGGCTGTTCTCAACAGAAGAGGATTCTAGGGAACTAGAATTCCTATTAATGCTGGAATCCATAAATGGAGTGAAAGACTATTGCAGTAGAGGGCTGATGGCTCTATCAGAAAATGATCAGTGCCAGGATCAGCCTGGTCCAAGAGAGGTATACAATTCTCCCTCAGCTTCTGATTATTTCACTGGATCAGAATCAGTAGCATCAACTTTAAGAGAAGTGGATGGTTCTGATTCTGAGGGGGATGTACATCAACTCATTAATGAGTATGGTGGGTTGTTGCAAGCTCTAAAGAGGAGCAAGGTTCTTGTCAAGGAGCAGACCAAGGAAATTTAGTCTCTTAAGCAGGCTGCATCAGATTCAGCCATGTCGATAGATTTAAAAATGAAAGAGGTTGCCAAACTGAAAAACATTACTGTTATTCAGATGGGCACAATCTCTTTCAAGGAAAATCATATCAAGAAACTGGAGGCAAAACTTCAGCAAGAAAGAGAGTTAGTGGCTAAATTCTCTAAGCCAAAATCTGTCTTTCCCTTAATAGACAATTTCATTTCTCAAAAACGAAAGACTGGTCTAGGTTTTAAGGGAAGAACTAGGGCCACCAATTCTCATAGAAAGGGTAAGGCCCCAGTTCAGCCACTAGCTAAAAAGCCCCCTATTTTCTTAAGGAAAGTGATGCAACCTACAAACAGGTATGATCATGATATTACTCATGGTCACTGTGAGTATGGAGATCTCATGGGAAAGGGTGCAAATGCCGATAAGTCACTCTATAGGAAAGCCAATCAGGTTCAAAAGGAACTCTTGGGATTTGTTGCTCCAGCACCTACACTTAATAGGTCTGCTGGCAACAAAGTTGTACCTAAAAGAAGGTACAATAGATTTGAGTGTTGGTGTTGTGGCAAGATGGGCCACTTTGTCATAGATTGCTGGTTCAACACAAGTGTTAAAACCAAGAATAGTTTACCTGTCAGAACAGCTGCAGGATTTCAAACTAATAAGGACCTAGGACCCAATACTAATTTGGGTTCTAAGGATAAGTAATTCTTTATTTAATGCAGGTGAATCCAAGTGGCCATACCCTTATATGGTACTTAGATAGTGGGTTCTAAGAATGTTGAGGGACTATGTACCCATAGAGAATGGACCCAAAGTAATCTTTGGTGGATCAAAAAAAGGAATCATCAAAGAATTTGGTAACATTTCTAGTGATTCAATTACTATCACTAAAGTGGCTTATGTGAAGGGTCTAAAACATAACCTGATTAGCATAAGTTAACTTAGTGATCTAGGTTATGACATCTCTTTTCTCAAAGGGGAGTGCCAAATAAGGAGGTCAAGTGATCAAGAGATCATTTTGATTGACACTAGAAAAGGGAATGTATATTGTATTAACCTAGATTGTGAGTTTAACATCTCACCCATTTGTCTAGTTGCAGGAGAGAAAGCTTCACTATGTGTCAAATGGCACAAGAGGCTAGCTCATCTAAACTATAAGTCTATAGGACAACTGTTCAACATGGGGTTAGTGAGGAATGGTCCTCAAGTCAAGTGCATTAAAGAGGGTGAGTGTTCAGCTTGCCAAAAGGGCCAACAGACTAAGTCCTCTTTCCATGCACTAGATACCAAAGATTCAATGAGATATTTAAATCTCTTGTATATGGATTTGTTTGGTCCTATGCCAGTTCATAGTCTTGGTAGGAAAGTATACACATTTGTTATTGTGGATGACTATTCTAGATTCACATGGGTTTTCTTCTTGAGACAGAAATCTGAAACTCCTAATGTTTTCCAGACCTTTGTTAGACAAATTACGAATGAATTTAACAATTCAGTGGTCAAAATCAGAAGTGACCATGGAACTGAATTTCAGTCTGAATGTATGACAAAGTTCTGTGAAGAACTGGGGATCCATCAGGAGTTCCCTCACCTAGAACACCCCAACAATATAGTGTTGCTGAAAGAAAGAATAGGACTCTAATTGAGGCAAGTAGAACACTACTTAGTGACACTACTCTCCTTGAGTACTTCTGGGCAGAGGCAGTAAATACTGCATGTCATGTACTCAATAGAGCCTCCATCAATAAGAAACATAAGATGACTCCCAATCAGATTTTCAAAGGCAGAAAACCAAACATTTCCTACCTCAGAATCTTTGGTAGCAAGTGTTATGTCCTAGTTAATGGTAAGCACTACCAAACTAAGTTTGCTACCAAATCCCTAGAAGGGATATTTGTTCGGTACAATAATAATAGTATGGCATACAGGATCTATAACTTGACTACACAAGTTGTAGAAGAATCTGTCCATGTAGTATTTGATGAGTCTAAGTTGATTAACAGTGAATTGTCTAGCTCTTCAGGTAGTTCTACAGGTTTAAAGGATAGGTTAGACAAGCTGACTATCAATGAAGAAGTACCAGCTAGGCTGGATGAAGAAAAGGATGCATGCTGTCCAGGGGGAGAACAAGACTCACTGGATGAAGAAGACAATGAGGAGCATCAGGTTGAGGAAAATGAAGAAGGCCAAGAGGTTGGCAGATTTCCTCCAGCAAGAAGACACCTAAAGGATCATTCAGCTCATCAAATTATTAGTGATGCAAGTAAAGGTGTACTAACCAGGAGAAAGATCATGAACACAATTTTATGTTCAAGTTTCTTGTCACAGATAGAACCCAGGAAGTTTGAAGAAGTCATGCCAAACACAAACTAGATTGATGCTATGCAAGAAGAGCTGAATCAATTCAGAAGGTATAAAGTCTGGGAACTGGTTCCTAAACCAAAGGATCACAACATTATAGGAACCAAGTGGATATACAGAAACAAACTTGATGAGAATGACACTATAATCAAGAACGAGGCCAGACTGGTAGCAAAAGGCTTCATGCAAGAGGAAGGGATTGACTTTGATCAAACCTTTGCCCTAGTGGCAAGACTGGAGGCTTTAAGGTTGTTGTTGGCCTATGCTGCCTATCAAGGGTTCAAGGTATATCAGATGGATGTAAAGTCAGCATTTCTGAATGGTGACTTAAAAGAGGAAGTCTATGTTGAAAAACCCTCAGGTTTTGTAGATTCTCATTATCTTGATTATGTATATAGGCTTAGAAAAGCTCTATATGGTTTGAAACAAGCCCCTAGGGCTTGGTATGAAACCTTGTCTGCTTTTCTTATAGAGAATAAATTCTCTAGAGGAAAGATAGACAAAACTCTATTCTTTAGGGAATCTAAAGGCAAGATAATCCTAGTCCAGATATATGTTGATGACATTATCTTTGGATCTACTGAAAACAACCTTTGTAGAAAGTTTGTCAAACTTATGCAAGGGAAGTTTGAGATGAGCAGTATGGGTGAGCTGAAGTTCTTCTTGGGACTTCAAATAAGACAGACTGATGATGGATTGTCCATATCCCAGTCTAAGTTCACCAAGGAGTTGATTAAGAAATATGGTATGGACTCAGCCTCCACCATGAAAACTCCAATGGGAACAAGTATGCCTATAGGCAAAGATGAGACAGGGAAACTTGTTGATGAGTCTTTGTGTAAGACCCCCTTTTTTTTCTTCTTTTTCAACCACCGGGGTCTTAGGCACAGAATCGTCGCTTTGTGGTGACACCTTCACGTCCTGAAGGGTCATCACCACAAGACGCCGATTCTGCCGGCCAATTCGATCACAGAAAGGTAGCACAATAATAGAAGTAAGAGCAATGCAGTGCACAATAATAAATCACATATATAGAATAAAATCTCCACGAAGGGAGTGTCCATAGAAAACATCAGAGTATAATGATACTAGAAATATAAGGGCTCATGCCCGGTACATCAAGTCCTCACTACAAAATCACTCAATGCGGAAGCAAGACTAAAACTCTACTAAAGGTCAGGACTCACGGTCCCGGCTGTATGAACTCCGGAGCTAGACTGCCCCATCTCCAGGCGCACCGATCTCTGGGGCTGCTCCTCCATGCTGGGCTCCACGATCCTCTAAATGATGCGGTTCGAAAACCGTTAGTCATAAAAACTAAGCCCTATCATCCCCTACCCCTTCCCCCATGGCTCCTAGGTACCGAGCGGAGAGGAAGAAAGGGAAGGACATGAAGGTAGAGATTAAATCAAGGAACAGATGGCAGCGGAACTAATCTAGCAATTCTATGATAATATGACAGAAACAGAAAGTAAGGAAAGTAACCTTAACTTATGTGCGAAAACGCATAAGCCAAGGGATCTTCTGCAAGGCTCCCATCGTATAGAGTGTCCCATACCACCTATACGTTGGGGTGTCGGTTATCAAACAACAGCAAATGTTTATATATTGAAATTAACCATTGATTTATAAACTTGCCCACACAAGCTTATAGATCAAGGGGTCGTTTTGCAGGTCCTAATGTATAAGCGTCACATACCACTTATACTTTAGGTGTCAGGGTTAAATGAATCGATTATGCTATGACATGCAAGTGGGTATGACGAAACATGCAAGTGCAACTCACACACCCGACTCTGTGCACACAGACCTTTAGTTCCCCCTTTCGGAGCCGTTACCTCCCAGGATACCTCCGTAGTGGCGGACGGAAGCGGTGGGTTGGGCCTCGCCCACCTCAAAACCAGTAAAAGCACCACTGGTCTGACCTATCGTACGCCTCAACGCTTGGTGCACTAAGCGGACGCCTGCGTACTCTTGCCGGCTGGCGCACCGGACTTCTGTTGGCGAAGTGCTAATCACCCCGCCGAGTCAACAATATCGGTGTCGGTGCAATCGAACTCCCCGATATCGAAAAACCCACCACCTTAACTTTTCCTATCTTATGCACATGCAAGTTTATTCGTAAACACACAAAACCGAGCCGAAGCTCCCCGGACCAAAACGTCCGTCTCCAAACCAACCGAGCCGAAGCTCCCCGGACCATCCCGTCCGTCTCTTAACCAACCGAGCCGAAGCTCCCCGGACCATCCCGTCCGTCTCTTAACCAACCGAGCCGAAGCTCTCATCAATCTTCCTGTACCAACAGTGTTTGTGAAAAGTGCAGCCCTAGTTACTATGTTACTCTTGTTGGTTTGTTATTACAGTTTACGTTAGCCCAGGACTGCCCCCGGTATTCCCCGTGAAGGGCTCTCAAGGGGCACTAGGAACCAAGACGGCGGCATTACGACCCGAAGTTCCCTTTCGCAAGACACTTATTGTTATTAGTTTATCTCCCTTAACCCGATTCCCTTCTCATATTACGATAGACTATCCTAGGGTGATTTTTAACCTTCCTCTCTTCGGGAAAGGCGATCTTTCGCCGAAACCCGAGCACCTCTTAACTCTAGCTATCACCACTTCT
The DNA here is from genome assembly GCA_039513925.1 of Platanthera zijinensis. NCBI lineage: Eukaryota > Viridiplantae > Streptophyta > Magnoliopsida > Asparagales > Orchidaceae > Platanthera > Platanthera zijinensis. Next base: position 22,646,627 of record CM077097.1, read on the forward strand.
CACTACTCTTTATACCTTCCTATTGTGATTTCCTCCACCATTGCCCACCCAGACAATATGATTAACTCCAATGTCTTACTCAGATCATGTCCTATTGCATTTCACAAATTGCTATATGCAGACCGACCTAGACTACATGTCGAACCGGTTATGCAATGATCCAATACTCATCCAAAAGCCCTAAATTATTTACTGGAGACTTACCATGATATAAATGACCTAAATCCAAAAAATGGAAATTTTCCTAATTTATTTGGCATTTAATTAAATTCCTCGAAAATCCCAAGGGCTACTGGTTTGAACATGAACTACCCTAAGTTCTCATGCAAGATATCCAGAAACTTTATGACAAATAGTAGGTTATCTCAGTAGGTTAAATCCAAAGTATCATAATTTTTCTATCATCAAAAGGGCATTAAAACTATTTTAGAAATAATCTCTAACTTTTGTTATTTATGAATCAAGTACAGAAAATATTCTTCCAAAAATTACAAATAATTTATGACATGCAGGTAAAGGCCTAGAATTAGCACTGGCCCAGTTTCATAATTTTTCAGTGATAAAATCATCCCTAAATAATTTTTCAAACATAGAACCCCTTTTTAACTTTTATGAAGGAAGTACTGGATGTACTCAACTAAAAATTATATAAAAATTCAGGGATAATCATTCTATTCTAAAATTTATATCTCCAAAATTTCATGAGATTTCAATGAACAGAAATTCCTAAATAATTAAATCATCATCTAAGGCCATAGCAAGCCTTACAAATGAAGTGCTAGCAATATTTAACATAAAATTCCAGAAAAATTGCTATAAGTTCTACCTGATCCAAAACTCACTCTACCCAAATTTCACAGTTTTTAAGTAAGGTTCAGTGACTGATTTTACCTATTTGATATTTTACCCTAAAACTAAGGTTAGGGTTTTAAGGTATCTTCTTGTCTCCAAATTCTCCAAGATTACATCCAGACGATTCTTATCAAGCCTTTGTCAACTCTACAGAGTTTCATGGAAATACAAGAGCAATTGCCCCCATGTCCTTCACAACCCTCAAAACCCTTTATTTAGGGTTTGAGCTTGGATCCTAGGGTAAATCAACCCTAAACCTCACCATTTTTCTCCAAGCAGGTTATAACACCCCTCTAGGTCAGAGATCAGAAAATCAGCCTCTGTTGAGGTGATTTGACCTTTCCAAACTCTTAGTGCACTTTTTACTAAAAGGTGTCTCACTAATGCCTAGTTAAGGGTAGAAGATTTCCTACCCAAAACTCCTCCAAATCAGTTGGAATTTTGTACAGACCTAGGTTTTATAGCCAGGGACCACTCACCAAAATTTGGGAGGGTTTGGAGGTCATTTGACCACTTAAATAAATTCCTCTAAGTTTATTAAATTGAAACAAAAACTTTAGGCAAAGTATCTCCAAAAATTCCCATTATTGGTCTGCCTTTAGGTATTGTTAAGGCTAACCCCCTGCCCAAATTTCAGGTCATTTGGACAAGGGACGAAGAGTGGGTATCCGTTTTAATTTCTGCCCAACTCTAAGTACAGCTCCAACTAAAACGGGTGTTGCGGCCGAACCGCTTACCCAAACGAGTTGAAACCAATTTTAGATTTATCTAGACTCGAAGGGCTACGACTTTTGTGTCTGGTCACTTTTCCTAAAATGGCCTCTAAGTGCCTCGTTTTGCAGCATTAAATGTGCCCATCCAAGTATAATACATAATTTATATATTAAAACAGTTTTTACTGTCCATCTTCTACAGAACCCGAAAACCAGACACAAAAAATCATATTTCCTGTAGCTCTTTCACGCTCCGTCACCGGTCGTCCGATCACTTCCCTGGCCGGCCACCACCACCACCGCCTCCGTTGAGGCGATGGCAATCGGTCGGCGGTGGTTTGGCCGCCGGAGGTGGCGGTTTCCGGCGAACTCAAGAATACACTTTTCATGGTTTTCCATGAAAACGAGAGATGGGTCCGGCTTCGTTGAGTGCGAACTTCCTTTCTAAGAATCCTAAGATCTACCCATGAAAGAGAAAAAGCAGAGGAGGACCTTGTTCGCGGTTTGGAGGCGAGAAGAACGACGGGGTGCCATGGCGCGGTGGTGGCGTTGCTGAACTTCTCCTACAGCAAGAACAAGGATCTGATCGTTTGAGTGAGCGTGTAACCTTCTCCTCTTGCTCCAAGTGGGCTTTTATAAGTCAGCATGTGGGGAGGTGAAAGGGTAAAGCCTTAATGGTCATGAAGGCTCCTCCTAATAACATTTCGGTTACAGTGAAGGGATAAGAAACGGTGGAAGATGAACAGGTGTGTTCAGTTGGCGGTTTCCTATCGAACCACATCTTCCTCATTTATTATATAATTACAGAAGGAAAAACGGCCTGTAATTACTCCTGGTGTAACTTCCCACACCAGCATTTATTACCATGCGTGTTAGAATAATTTCGGGCCTGAACCGTCGTTTCGGCCAATGTCACGGGCGTGACACATAGGTCACGGGCGTGACAAGCCCGGATAGCCAATTCTGGGTTCGACGATCGTCGAACTGAGATCGACGATCGTCGAAGGGTGGTCACGGGCGTGACACCTGGGTCACGGGCGTGACAGGCCCGGGTGGTTAATTCTGGGTCGACGATCGTCGAACTAAGATCGACGGTCGTCGAAGGGTGGTCACGCCCTAGGTCACGGGCGTGACACCTAGGTCACGGGCGTGACAGGCCCGAGTTTCAATTTCGTCGATCTCCTTACGGAGATCGACGATCGTCGATCTCCTTACGGAGATCGACGATCGTCGAAGAAGTCACGCCCTAGGTCACGGGCGTGACACCTTGGTCACGGGCGTGACATGCCCGGGCTGCAAGTTCGACGATCGTCTCACGGAGATCGACGATCGTCGAAGGAGTCATGCCCTAGGTCACGGGCGTGACACCTTGGTCACAGGCGTGACATGCCCGGGCAGCAAGTTCGACGATCGTCTCGCGGAGATCGACGATCGTCGAAGTAGTCACGCCCAAAGTCACGGGCGTGACGGGTCGGTCACGGGCGTGACCAACCCGTGACCCGAAACCTCGATCGATTTATTTCAATTTTTGGGCTTCACAGGGTTCTGTCACGACCAACCGACTCCTAGGGGTCTAGCCGGAAATGGGATGTTACACTTTGTATAGAGGGATAATTGGTTCCCTACTCTACTTGATTGTTAGTAGACCTTACATCATGTATGCTACATGTGTCTGTGCTAGGTACCAAGCTTACCCAAAGGAATCTCATTATACTGCAGTTAAAAGAATTTTGAGATATCTTAAGGGAACACCTAATCTAGGTCTTTGGTACCCTAAGAATAGCGATTTCTTACTAACAGGCTTCTCAGATGCAGACTTTGCAGGAGGCAAATAAGACAGAAAAGGTACTACAGGAACTTGTCAATTCCTAGGTGGAAGGCTGGTGTCATGGTACAGCAAAAAGCAATTAAGTGTAGCTATCTCAACTGCTGAGTAAAAATATATTACTGCAGATAGCTGCTGTGCACAGTTGATGTGAATAAAGCATCAACTTGAAGACTATGACATCAAGGTATGTAGAATTCCACTATTCTGTGATTCTACTAGTGCTATTTCTATTGCTAAGTATCCTGTATCTCACAGTAGAACCAAACATATAGAAATTGAGTTTCATTTTATAAGAGAACATGTGGAGAAGGAAGATATTAATCTATAATTTGTAAACACAAATTGTCAAATTGCTGATATTTTTACAAAACCTCTGGATGAAACTAAATTCAATTATTTTAAAATTTAATTAGGTATGTTGAACATAGAATAAGTCAGCTCAAACATTCCTAAGTAGAATATGTAAGCAAATTATTTCTCAGGAAATTTGTCTAAGTACAAAGTTTGTGTCGACACACTCAGTATGTTGTGTCGACAAAGAAAAAGGATGTGTTGACATAGAATCAGTATCTATGTTGACAGAAGAATAGGTGTCGACACAACTATGTCGAGACATGACCAACCCGTGTCGACACTAACACAAGTATGTCGACACATAGATATGTCGACACATAGACATGTCGACTAAAATTAAGTTTTGTCGTGACCTAAGTCTTATTTGTACTTGCACAACTCACCGACTCACCGGGGGTGACGTTACCAAGACCGTTACCTCCTCGGGCCTATAAATAGGCCCCCATACCTCTCAGCAGGCATGGTGGAGTGGACAAGGTCAAGGCATCGAGTCCTGCGGACTCTGCTTTTCTATCCGCGCGACATCCTGTTTCTTTTCCCATCTTGATTAAGCAGTCTGCCCGGCATAGTCCTGCAAGCTCCTTGATCAGCTGACCGCGCAGTCTGCCGACCTCTCTTGTCAGTCTGCGCGGCCTCTGACATTTCCTTCTCCTTAGCCGCCAGCTTCCCCCCTTTGTACCCTTTATTTGCTTTCTATATAAAGGTGCAATCTCAAGCTGTAATACTGAATGATAATCAAAGGAAAGCCCGCCGCAAGATAGGCATTTAGGTCGCGGCGGACAAAGTATGTTGTTGCCGCTACAAGCGACCCTCTCTTTTATTTTATCTCTATCTTCATGCGCGACTCAGAGTAACCAGCTTCCCGGCAGTCTCTCAACCCCTCTCCTCTCTCGACATCAACCTGCAAGGCTAACCATCAAAGTAGTTGTCTGCTCGACAGTACCTGATCAGCCTTCCCAGTTGCTCCCAACAAACTTCTTCGTTAATCCCCGCAACCCTCTTCTTCACCCAGCTTGTGAGACCGAACACCCATTAACTAGGCGGTGTCATTTTCGCGCATCAACAGTTAACACACGTCCTTCAGATCCTGAGCAGTTAATGAACAGCAGTTGCAATGAAGACATAAGATTGAGCTCAGAATACACCTTAACTTCAAAAAGCCATAACTTTTGATCTGAGTGTCCGATTTCAGAAATTCAAAGCTTGTCGGAACCGGCTCGAGGAGATATACCCCCCGGCGAATGGGGAACCTTTTTTTTACTAAGTAAGGTGCGTCCTTCAATCTAATTACCAATAGACTATAAATAGGGGAAGACAAAATCTGGTCGACTACGCCTTCAGATTTCTCGACTCTAGACCTTGTGTCGACATAGATATTCACTTCTCTTCTCTTCTCTTTCTCTCCCTCTCGTCAATGGCGCCCCTTAAGGACGACAAGGTGAATGAAGGGTATGAGCTTGTTCGTGGTTGATTCACGACAGCATCGTAAGACATCCAAGGAGTTATTACCCTAATTTCAGAAAATGGGTTGGAATTCTTGGTCTCAGAACCAACAAAGATTTGGAAAAAGGAAGTAATGGAATTTTATTCATCAGCAACTGTGGACACTGACGGGAAGAAAATCAAAGCCACAGTTCAGGATTCCCGAGGGAAACTTACACTGAAGATGATCAGGAAGTCACTCCAACTTCCTAAGGTTAACGATGATGATGACATAAGTCCATCCATGACAAAAGATGCATTAAGCTGGTTCGGGCTAATCTCTAATACCAAAGTTGGATCATCCATCACCAGGAAAGGGATGAATTCACAAGGAAAGTTTCTGTCTGAAATCGTAGGCAAGGTAATTCTGTGTAAGACTGGTGGACATGATAGAGTTTCAGTCTCCATGTTCAATCTAATGACAAGGGTCATCTTCACTATAAAAACAGACTGGGCATCAGTAGTATTTGACAAAATACAAGAAGGAATAAAGAAACCAAATCTGGGAAGGATCCTCAGCTTATGTCTAGCTTCTACAATACCAGATGTAATGAACCAACTACAAGGATCCAAGATCAATCATATGAGGAGAATGAATGTTAGGATGATATCCAGATGGGATAGAGTATTGACCAACGAGGTTTCTACACCACAAAAATAGGTCAAGAAAGATAAGAAAAAAAAAGAAATTGTTCAGCAAGAAGAATCCTGCAGTGATTCTGAGGAGGAGGTAGACTTCAGTTCAGATGAAGACCAATAACAAAAGGAAACTCAAGATCACATAGAGAGAAGTCAGCACCCACAGCAACAGATAGCCTCCACTCTAGTGGGAGAACAACCTGAACTAGCAGTACAAGTCACTGAATTATCTGAGCTGCCTGCCCAAGGGGGAAGCATTCTTGAAGCTACTCTGGAGAGTGAGTATGCTACTGATACAGTGATGAACATTGTATCAGATATAAACAAAGAAACACTGGAAATTGCTGAGAAGGAAGCACAAGATGTGAAAATAAAAGATACAGCTCAAGATGAGCAAGTAAGTATCTCTTTTATAGAGAAGGCCCTGGACAAAAATCTGGATGTCCAGGGAGAACCTTTTGTTTTTCAAACTAATCTTGTTCCTCCTATACAGATGCAGCAAGAGGTAACTATGGAAGAGCTAATCCCTGATTTACCAGCTGCAAGAACTGAGGGGGAGCAATCACAAGTAGAAAAGGAACATCCAAGAGCTGAGGGGGAGGAACTACTGAAAGCCCCATCTAATAAAGAAACAGTTGATATAGAAAGCTCATCACAACCCTCTAATGATGAGGAAGCCTCTATGGCTAAGAAGAGGAAGATGATTGTAATTAATAAAAAGAGCACAAGCTATAAAAGGCCTTACAAACAGTCACTCAACCACCTGCTCCAAGCATGGACTTCAGTTCATTGCTGGTCCAACTGCAAATAAAATTTGATGAACAAAGGCAGTCTTTAGAGAAGTATGTGGATGAGTCAAATAAAGAACTGCAGTTTCAGCTGGCTCATGACATTAAATCAATCAGATTTGAAGTCAATCTGCATAAGAAAGAGATGACAGATTGCTTCCATAAGGGAGGCAATGCTGTAGTATATTTTGCTGAGCAACAACAGCTGCTTAAGACTGAGGTTGAGGGTATTGTCACCAAGCAAGGATATGTTTTAGAAAATCAATTCAGGTCTAATGAAAATCTCAAAGACTCCCATGAAGAAATCATCAAAAAACTGGGAAGTATTTCCACTGATTTGAAAACTGAAATATCAAAGCAAATATAAGAAAATCTAGCTGCTGTCCAAACAGCCATTGGAGCCTCTCAAAAGACCATTTCTGATTACCTGACTAAATTCAAAGCCTATTATTAAGAAAGTACAAAATATCTGGCTGATAAAATAAGGTTTCAAAAGACTGATCTGAGAGATCATATAACCAGAGAAGTCATAAAGGGGGAGAGATTATTAGCCAAAGCTGGCTCTGATCATGAAAAATAGATCTCTAATTCCATCAGAGCTACACTTGGCTTTCCTCCTTTGTGTGATGATGACAATGTTGCTGAGTCTAGAGTGCAACCAGCTTATATTGAAGGAGATCATCCTGAAGTTGCACAGGTTATTTACCCTCCTGCTGACTTTGACATGGTTCAATAAGGAGTGCAGAAAATGTACAGCCCTCAACAGGAGGCACTAAATGTGATTATTGAAAAAGTAGAGATGTTAGAGGCTGCCAAGGAAGCTATGAAGGAAGCACAGCTATCCAAGAAAAGATTCAGAGAACAGACTGAGTTGAAGCAAGATTTTGAGAAATGGAGCCATACTTCCAGGAATATTATTTTAACTGCCTGGATGGCTTTAAAGGATAAGACCTATGATAGGGGTAATGGGTATTCTGAGCAAAAGTGGAACAAGTATCAAGCTAGGAAAGAAGCCATTCTTCAGTATAGAAGGAGTGCAAAAGCTGGGAAGTTAACTGCTAATGCTCTGGAGCCTAGCAGGTACTTCCCCAAGCCTTTTCACTATTTTGAAAGGCAAAGGATAAAGTCTGAAGAACTAAAGAAGAAGGATCTCAAAGGGAAGAAACCTGCTGATGATACAGAACGTACTGTGCAGGCAAAGATTAAATCTGGAAAAGGCATTGTAATTAAGGAGCCTAGTCAATCATAGGATAAATAGGCTTATGTATAGAATAATGTAACTTTTTTGCTTTTGTTCTAAGAAAAGACATGTAAACCAAGTATTTTCTGAGTAATAAATAAAATCAACTTCACTATTGATTTTAGTTGTTTACATTGTTTGTATATTATCTTGCACTGAAATGTATGTACATCTATTTTTATGTGATTTATTATGAGTGATGTATATCTTTGAATAAGGGTTATGACTTCTCCAAATAGGGGGAGATTGTTAGGTACACTGAAAAATATGTACCAGATTTGGAAAAGCCTCATCTTACTCAATGATATACATCAATTTGTATTTGATGGATGTTTGAGTTTCATTGTGCAGGTGTAAGGTTTGCAAGAAATTTCTCTAAGTACAACTGTCAACACTTGTGAAGAATTGTGTCGACACCAGAAGTTGTGTCGACACTAGAAGCAAGGCCTGTGTCGACACCCAGAATTGTGTCGACACCTAAGGCAGGAATTGTGTCGACACCTAAAGAAGAAGTTGTGTCGACACCCAGGAGTTATGTCGACACCAGAAGAAAGGCATGTGTCGACACTCAGGAATTGTGTCGACACCTGAAGAAGGTTTGTGTCGACACACAGGACTTGTGTCGACACACACTCAATGCCATTTGTCTACATCAGCTAAGTCAAGACAAGAAGCAGTTGTGTCGACACACACTCAACGACATTTGGACGACACTCAATGCCATCTAACAAAAACAACTATATTGAGTTTGAAGGCTTGTGTCGATACACACTCAACGATGTCTCGACACACACTCAACGACAGCTGGTCATACACTCAATGCCATCTGTCAGCATCAGTTATGTCGAGACAAGGAGCAGTTGTGTCGACATACAGGACTTGTGTCGACACATACAAACAGAAGCTGTGTCGAGTAGCAGAAGAATGACCGTATCAACACATGGAGTGTTGTGTCGACATCATCAAGACTTGTGTCGACATTTAGTCTATTTGTGTCGACACATGTGAAGCATTTTGCTGAGTGGTTCATGCTGAGTTGTAAAGTTTTTGAGGAATCAACTGTCATGACTGGTGACTTGATAGTTGTCATAACCAACAGGTCTGACACCTTTGTCAGAACTGTCAGAAGTTTGTTACAAACCGGATCAGCCGGTAATCATGAGGAAACTCTATATAAGGGACTGATCCTTGACAACCACAACAACAACAAAACTAAGGAAGTAATCAAGCAATTACGGGAAAGAGAATCTGACAACAAGTAAAGGGGAAACCCTTAAAAAGGCAGATCCAGAGCAGTCTGCAAGAAAGATTCAGATCTAATTTTGAATATAAGGAAGGAGCTATCTTAAGATCAATTTCTACATAAAGTGAAGATCAACCTTATTTTGTTCTATCAAGAAGCTTTGAAACACTTAAGTCAGGTTGGATCTGAAGATTCAGTTTATTCAAGAACTGATCAAGAAGCTCACACCAACAGAGAGTTCTATCTGGTGAAATCACTTTACCCTTTAAAACATTCAATTATCTTGTAGGATCTTTGTAAGATCAGAGTTGTAAGCCTGTAATTATAAAGGCTGAGGTAGGGCTTAGTGCCTGAGGTGTAGGACTTGGAAAGTCTTAGTTGTAAGCCTAGTGATAAAGGCTGAGGTAGGGCTGAGGCCTGAGGTAGGATTATTGGGTAGAATCTGAGACAAGACTTGTATAAGTCTGAGCTGTAAGAACCATTCTTGTTCTGAGTTGTAAGATTAGTGAATCTGAGTAAGTGGAAGGAAGTTGGGCTGAATCCAGTTCTCTACTGGATAGGAGATGGGGGAAAGTGGATGTACCCATAACTTGGGGAACCACTATAAATCTGGTGTACTATATTGTGTTGTGATTGGTATGCTGTGATTGCTATGCTGAAAATTGTTTTTATCTGTGCTAAGTTAGAACACAAGTTAATTGCCTAAAATTTATTAAAGAAAATTAGAACCTATTCACCCCCCCCCCTCTAGGTGTCTTGGATCTTGAAATCAAGTCTTTCACATGTACAGGGCATAAGCCCTTATCTTATTATGTTGTACTCATTTGGACTATTCTGTTGTACTTTCATTTAATTTATATGATAAGTACTGTGACTGTGGACTGGTTTGTAGTTTATTTCTACAGTACTTCTATACCTCTGTTTCTCATATTGGCCAATAGGTTTTATGATCGTGCTAGCCGACAGGATTGGCGTCTTGCGGTGTCGACTAACCTGTGAGTTAGTGTCACCGTAAGGCGACGGTTCTTGGCATAAGACCGGGGGCCTCCTTGGTAAGGGGAGGGGTCTTACAACATGTGCATAAGAAATAAGGTGGTGGGTCTTCGGTATAGGAGAGTCATCGCACTGACACCAATACGTTGACTCGGTAGGTGTGGTATAACACTTAGCCAAATGAAGTCCGGTGTGCCATCCGGCAAGAGTATACAGGAGCTCCTCTTAGTGCACCAACGTTGAGGCGTACAATAGGTCTAACTGGTAGTGCTGATACCGGTTTAGAGGTGGGCGAGGCCCAACTCACCGCTTCCGTTTGCCACTACAGAGGTATCATGGGAGGTTAGGCTCCAAAAAGGGGGAACTAAAGGTCTGTGTGCACAGAGTCGGATGTGTGCGTTGCACTTGCATGTTCTCATCATAGCATACCTGCATGCCATAACATAGTCATTTCATATAACCCTTGACACCTATTATATAAATCGGTATGAGACTTTCTATATAATAGGCCTTGCGAAACGACCCCTTGATCTATAGGTTTGTATGAGCATTCCTATAGGTCACGGTTACTTAGTTACCATCTCATACTTTACTTGCTCACATTTTTCATGTGTATACTCATACTGCTTACCTACTACTACTTACTTATACTTGCTCTGTTTATGAACTCGTGATAGATTAGTTCCGCCGCCACCTGTTTACTTTTGTTACTCTTCACCTTCATTACCTTCCCTTTCCTTCTCCCCGCTCGGTGCCTAGGAGCCATGTGGTAGGAGTGAGGGTAATAAGACTTAGTCTTTTAGACTAACGGTCATTGACCAAATCATTTTAGGGGATCGTGGAGCTGAACTAGGAGATGCAGCCCTAGAGGTCGGTGCGCTTGGAGACGGGACAGTCTAGCACGGGAGTTCAGGCAGCAGGGATAGTGAGTCCAGATCATTAATAGTTATTATAGATTTGCTTCCGTGTTGAGTGACCTGTAGATATAAAATGAAACTCAACCCATCAAAGTGTACTTTTGGGGCGAGTAAGGGGAAATTCCTTGGTCATCTCCTTACTCAAGAACGGCTTGCCCCTAACCCTGACAAAGTTAAAGTCATCCTTGATATGGCTCCTCCCGGGAGGTTGGAAGGTCTCGGGAGATTTATATCTCGAGTTGGAGATAAGAGTGCATCGTTCTTTAAAACTTTTCGAGGAGAGTCCAAGTTTCAATGGATAGAAGAGCGCTCCAAAGCTTTTGAACAGTTAAAGAGGTAATTGAATTCAACACCTTTACTGCAGAGCCCCCGATCAGGGGAGATGTTGTTCTTATACATAGGAGTTGGCCCTGAGGCGTCATAAGTTCTCGTTAACTTTGAGACCATGGAGCCTGTGTTGAAGAAGTACCTTACTCTTGTAAAAGTTGAAGTTGGTAGATTCAAAAGTTTCACTATTGAACACATCCCAAGATCAGAAAATGAGGAGGCAGATGTTCTTGCCAAGTATGGACTTCCATCAGGAGGAACAACTTCTGAACTCTTCCGCCCGGCAGTATATGAAGAAGAGTTGATGCAAATTGATCAGCGTCCCTCTTGGATGGATCCGCACATTCTTTACTTGTCAACTGGAAACTTTCAACAGTCAATAAAAGATAAGAAAATATTCAAGATAAAAGCAGCCTACTATTACCTGGTGTCTTGTATTCTATACAGAAAAACCTTCTTGTCTGCAATAGCAAGATGTGTTTCAAAAGGTGAAATCCCTGCTATTCTTCGTGAAGTGCATTCTGGTGAGTGTGGAAGTCACTCAGGAGCAAGAATCTTAGAAAGAAGGATCATGCGGCAGGGTTATTTCTAGCCTACTATAAAGAAAGATTATAAGGCTTATGCAAGAAAATGTGTTCAGTGATAGAAGTTCGCTCCACTTCAGCATAGAGCTGCTCAGACACTCAGATCAATCGCAACTCCTTAGCCCTTTGCAGTTTGGGGAATGGATCTCATTGGTCCTTTTCCCATGGCAAGCGGGCAACAACGCTTTATCATAATGATGATTGATTACTTCAGCAAATGGATCGAGGCTAAGGCTTTGGCAAAAATAATGACTCAAGTCATGAATAATTTCATTTGGGGCGAGATAGTCTGTCGGCATGGTATCCCAATAGTAGTAATCATTGACAACGGACCACAGTTCAACAATGCTGAGATGGTTGATTTTTGCAAGCAGATTGGAAGAGAGCTGCGCTTTGCGTCAGTACATCATCTAGATGTAATGGTCAAGTTGAAGCAGCTAATAAGCAGATCCGCAGCTTGCTCAAAAAGAAAGTGCAGAATCTTAAGGGCAGTTGGGCTGATCAACTTCCTTTGGTTCTCTGGACCCTGAGAACAACGCCTTCATCTGCAACAGGAGAAACTCCATTCAAGCTTTCTCATGGTTCGGAAGCTCTTATTCCAGTTGAGTTTGAAGTCCCGTCACAAAGAGTTCTGCTTGCTAGACAAGGCGTGGAGGATTGTCTTGAGCTGAATAATGAAGAGATGAAGTTCAGCTTGGAACATATTGAAGAAGTAAGAGATAAGGCGGCAATAAGGCAAGAAGAAATCAAGAGAAGAATGGTCCGCTACTTTGATAAGAACGTGAGGATAAAACACTTTTAAGTGGGAGATCTAGTTCTTAAAAAGGTTGATATTGCTGCAAGAGCCGGCTCAGTTGTGAAGCTTAATCCGAATTGGGATGGGCCATTCATTGTCAAAGAAGTGCTCAAGAATGGGGCTTATCGCTTGCAAACGTATGAAGGAGAAGATGTGGCACATACATGGAGTGGGAATGATCTAAAGTGGTTTTATTCCTAAACCTCCTCCTCTTTTTTCCTTCCTATGTAAACTTTTCAGAGATGTCATTGATAAAAAGCTCCTTGCTAACACTTCTTCAAGTGTCTTTTTGTCTATTAAATATTGACAGTTAATGCATTGAGAAAGAGCGACTTCAAACGATTCTATACCCGAACCTTCTCTTTTCTCTCTTATGCAAGTTTCACAAAAGTTTGTATTGATCAAAGTCTTCATACTAATACATTTTTAAGTTCTTTCTTTCTTTTGCTTCCTGAACAACTCCAACAGTTGCCTGATACCAGGAGACATCACTGAGTTCAGCTGAAACCTCCCTTAGAACCGTTGTCATTAGCATAACACCACGAAGACCACGTGTTACGGGGAGATTTCGCACCGTGTAGTGGGAGCTTGCCGGTTTTAGTGTGGCAGGACACAAGATTTCGGATCCCGGCTAGTACCTGACCCCACCTCTACATTATGGAGGGACAAGGTGGAGGTTAGCTCTACCATGCCATTTAAGGGATATCGTTACAACTTTGATGATCGCGTGTGGAAAGCAATGCTATACGCACCTGCCCGCGGGTCATCTTAGTTTGTGACCCTCGAACACTCCTTGGTACCCTCAAGCAGTGCCTGCAGGAGACCCACAGCCTTGTTGATCTCAGGGGAAAGCAATGCCGCTCTGGCCGCACCTGCCCAAAATATCAATTTGGACTGTACTCCAGGAAAGTGGGCAGTGAATCGTTTCGTTAAGTGTGTATATCTTGAGATCCAGTGTGGAAATCAATGCCGCTCCGGCCTCACCTGCCCACTTGGTCACAAGTCTGCAGCTCATTCTTCACAGGAATTTTATTATGGGCGGACTCTGGTTTTCTAGTCCGCCCAGTCCGCCAGTTTTCCTTGAGTTGATCTTAATAGTTTATGGCCCGGTGTGGAAAGCAATGTCGCTCCGGCCGCACCTGCCCACTTAGTCATAAGCAATAGATCATTTCTATTTTATTATGAGCGGACTCTAGTTTTCTAATCGGCCCAGTCCGCTGGATTCATTTGGGTTGACCTTATAGTTTTTGTGTCCTTGCGAGAAAAGCAATGCCACTCCGGTCGCACCTGCCCGCTTGGTCACGAACTATGGGTCATTTCTATTTGTAGTTAAGAGCAGACTGTGATTTAATATCCGCCCAATCTGCATACTTGGTCAGGTTTATCTTTTCTTTCAATTTGCAGTCTAGCAACTATTCTAAGACCACAACTTTTATTATCAAAGCTCTCTTAAGCTTGCAAAGGTTTATTCAATTTATGCAAAGGAAATGACGGACTGCTATTGGAACTCCTCAGAGTCCGCTTAGTGGTTTATTATTTTGTCAAGCAATCAGATAACATTAATCTTATTCATATTGCGGCGAGCTATAGTTAAACTATTTGATAAGGTTTCTTAATTGACGAGTTGAAAAGTTATATGGTGCGGATAATATCTACATTGCACGGACTGATGTATGGAGTTATCTCTTTAAGTATAGATTGCATTTAAAAAAGAAAAAAGTAGAACATTGCAGAAGACACATGTTGATCCCAAAATATCCTTTTGTACTTCATAAATCAAGTTACAACTTTCAAGTGTTTAGCGGACTCCAATCTTGAGTCCACCGCCTTTACAAAAATAATAACAAAAATACATTATGTATCACTCCTCTTCTATTTTTTTCTCTGCAGGTTCGTTAGAGTTTAGACCATCAATATCGATTTCAGGGGAGTAGCCCTCCGAGCCGCTTCCGCCGCTACTATCTGAGCTGTTGTTGACTGCGGACTCGCTGGGCGAGCTCTCGTCAGCAGAGCCAGAAGTGGATGCGTCGGACTAGGCTGACTGATCTTTATCATGCTGGCTTGAACCAGCATCACCCACAACGATCTCGGCTTCACCGCCTTCTTCTTCTTCTACAACTTCTTTTTCTTCCTCCTCAACAATCATATCCTTTCCTTTTGCAGTCCTCCCCATGGCCGCGACCTGCTCCTCCAACTCAGGGAAGAGCTGCAAAAAAGGGACACCGTCAAGTCCTTCCTTTGCGAAGCCGCCGTGAATAAATCACTCAATAGCGATCACAACAGTTTCTTTCACAAAAGGGAGCATGTCGGCCTGGAAGTTGTCATTCTCAAAGTCATACGCGACCTGCAAAAGACCAAAAAAAAGAAAAAAAACGTCAGTTCGCCATGGACTTCAAATGGAGAGCGTTGCAAAAAACCAAACTTACCGCCAGCTCATCTTTCTGCATAGCGACAATCTTCCCTAGCCCATTTTTTCTTTCTTTGACCAACTTCGTCTCTTCCAAAAGTTTCTCATTTTATATGAACAGATCTCTTGTCAGGGAGCAGACAAAGTGGTTTGTCACGGCACAGTTCGCGCTCGTCTGGGCAGCCAGTAGATGGAGGTCGACAGGGGCAACCCTCTTAAGGTTGCCCAAGTTACGCTTCCCGTAGAGCACGGAGATCGCAACATGCGCGGGACGGGTGATCTTTAGACTTTTCCATGAAGGCAGTGTGGTTGATAGGTGGACATGTTTTTTCTTGCAATGTCAGTGGATCATTGGGTTCCCCCTCAGATCCTTCTGGCGGTCACCAAAGCCTTGCATCGCAAAGCTTTCATATGAGTAGCAGTCCGCCGCGGGATCCCCCTCCTCTTTCCTTTTCCTTGTGATTTCTCGTTTTCTTTCCATCTGTGTAGGGGTGAGTCCGTTTGGCGTTTGCGGCGGGTTTGCGGGTACAGCCAAGGTCGCTGCAAGAAAAGAACGAGTGTTAGCACAACAAATCGCGACGGATACAAAATTGAGTCCGCTGAAGCTTACTTTCTTCGCGGTTCACGCCATCCAAGCTTGCCAGCAGAGGGATGTAATGCTCGATGTCCAACCTGTCTCCTGCGAGAAACTCGATAATGGTGAGCTCCACTGCATCAAGTCAGACACTCTTAAAGGCAGTGTTCACGCGCTCCTGCGGATAGGTTTGCACGAACCCAAGGTCTCCCTCAAAGATCAGAAACCTGGAGGTCCTGTTATGGATCTTGTTAGGCAGACCCATGAACTTCATTCCTCTACAGTAGAAATAAATCACCCCTTTATATGGGTGGCCTCCAGAAAGTGTTATTGAGCGAGCTGAGCATTTTTTTCGGAAACTATTAAGAGAGAATGTGATCTTCTCAGACCGCAAATAGGAGAGAAAGCTATAAATTGCAGCAACGGTGTTGGGTGTGAGCTGGCTCGGCACCATCCCATAGTGCTCGAATATCTCCACCATCTCTCATAGCAGTGGGAATTTTAACCCGCTATCAAATTGGTCGATAGGTATAGTGATCTGGGTCGCTGTTGAAAAGTTTATTCTTTCCTCGTGGACGGGCAGGCGGACAAGCAAAGTCTATCCCGCCATATGTCTCTCAACGAAGGCCTCAAGGTCGG
The DNA here is from genome assembly GCA_039513925.1 of Platanthera zijinensis. Lineage (NCBI taxonomy): Eukaryota > Viridiplantae > Streptophyta > Magnoliopsida > Asparagales > Orchidaceae > Platanthera > Platanthera zijinensis. The sequence continues at coordinate 22,663,003 of CM077097.1, forward strand.
CCTCCTTCAGAGTGCATTTCATGTGATCAGCAGCATGGAAAGCAAGTGCGGCATCAGTTCTGGCGGACACCATATCTTCAGGCCGCAGGGTCCTCTACAACAGTTGCTTTCCTGCATAGAAGAAATAACAGGGCTATATTTATAGCAGCTGGGCCTGACAGCATTTCAACAAGACTGCACAGCTTAATCTTCTAGTCTGCAGAGCTCGCATAAAAATCAGCTTTCTCATCTCCAAAATAAAACACCGCGGACACAGGCTTAAGTCCGATTCAGTTCGCAATTTTCAGCTTCCTATGCACCTGCCAAGCAAATTTCAAAGCACAATTTAAGAGAACATAAATTGAGTCCGACCAGCTCGCAAAACTTCCCACCTGCAGATTAATTCACAAGTTAAATTAATAAAGACGGACGCAACATTAGTCTACACTGTTTGTCACATATCACGACACAATATAAAGAAACAAGCACAATTTCACGTCAGAATACACGGATATCGCATTTAGTCCGCATAAACACAGCATTATTCATGACACAAGTCACACATACAAAGAATTTTCGCATATTATACATAACAGTTCGTCTCGATGACGGACTCAGCGATCTCTCCTCTCAGGTGGCACAGGTCGCTCCTGCCGATCCTGCATAGATAAGCCGCCCGGTCGCTCACCTGGAGTATCTCACAAAAAAGCTGGTAGAGATGGTGATATATGGAGATGCAGGACCTGTGCAGATATGCGGACTCCCTGTCCACCCGGCTTAGAGGGATCATCGGCTCTATTGTCGGCCTTCGCTCCTCGTCCGCAGTGGGCTGGCTACCCTCTGCTGGGGCTGCTGCCTCTGGAGCGATGCGATCTGGAAATCACGGCCTCTCTTTTGCGACCTCGGCAGCCTGCTTACCCTTCTCTTCCTGTGTCATCGCCAAATATTTACCTTTATAGAAGTGAGCATCGTCGGCAAGTCGCTTTTTCTCCCTGTCAGATCTTTCCAGTTCCCTAGAGATGTTGGCGATCTGATCCTTCAAAGCTTTCTCGCGCTCTGCCGCCCCCTTCTCTCGATCTGCATCCCTCCTTAACTCTGCTCGGATTTATTTAATTTCACCTCGAAATTCCTTCTCTAATATTGAGACTTTGCCCAGGCGGGACTGCTCATCTTTGGCGGACTCATCAAACGAGATCGCATCAGCTACAGCATCCTGCGTGGTCATGATCTTGCCAGTCTCAACAGAGTCTAGAGGCGACTTCCTTCCTGCAACAAAGAAAACCAAGTTCATATTCAAATCTTGTCCGCAGCGGACTCAAGATATTGAGATAAAAGATAACTTTTGGCAAAGGCAACAACGAGCTGGCGACTATCGATCACAGGCTGCCTTATCCTCTCCGGGTCAAAAGTGCTTAGTCGTTTCCTCCACTCGCGGTGAGCCACAGTTCTCCTCTCAGCCGCCAATCTCGTCGAGACAACTAAATCGCCAGTTTCTGTGATGATCTTGTCTGGCCTCGGCTTCTATGGTGGCCACCTATAAAGCCACTAGCGCTTAAAGTATCTTAGAGCAGGTTGAAGTTTACCTGTCTGCAGTAGTTCAGCAGCAATTCGCCGATCTTCGACTTCTTTGTCCGATGCGATCTTATTCGAGGCCGCCTCTACTGTCGTCATATGAGTGGCGATCTGCTTCTTCTGCTCAGCGATCTTCTCCCTCAAATTTTCTTCTCCCTCTGCAGCGGATGAAGAAGGGTGTTCGCCAACCTTGACTCCCAAGATTTCATCCTAGGGCTGCAACATCTCCAGCAAGGATTTGTTGATAAGATCAAGCTACTCGACATAAATGGAATTCAGTTTTTCGTTAGTTGATGGACTGACCGACTAAAGGGAATTTTTTACCTGCATTTGGGTGTCCGGAGTAACGAGGTCTCCCTCAGATACTTCTTTTTCCCGCGACCTGTGCTGCAAGCATGTAACCCCAGTCCTCATGGAGACGTTTTTCTCCATCCTAGCCCGCAGTTTCTTCTCTACCCGCTCGGCCACAATGGACTTATCTCTCTTCCTCTTCTTCTCAGAGGGGCCTTTTTCTCAGTGGAGTCCGCGACAGCCTTCCCTAAGTCCGGCTAGCTCTCGCGGGCTGTCTCGGGGTTTGCAACGACCACTGCCTGTGAAGGCGCGTCTTTCTCAACTTCCTCTCCCGTAGGTCGCCTATCTTAATCAAGGTTAATAATTGGTTGCGGGGCGTTCGGTGAAGATACCTCGGCTTCGACATTAGTGCAGACTATGTCAGTTGAGTTTGCAGATTTCTGGATACTAACAATCTCTTGCGTATTTAGCGTCTTATCCGCACTCTTTGATGGCTGTTCTGAGTGAGATACGGGGGCATCCCCAGACTTCTCGCGCGCAGGCACGTCAGTCTTGCGGACTGCTTCTACAACAAGCTTCTTACTCTGGGAGCTCTCTCCTACAGAGCGGACTGACTGCCCTCCTCGCTTTATCACCTTTTTTGTTTTCATTGGCGTTGTTGATTTTTCATTCTTTACAGTAAGGCTAGTGAAGAACGCGCTAAGTCTCCCCATGCCGGACTGTAGAGTTGAGACCGCAAGGGGTGAGTAGCGACCCATGGCGATGATAGCTTTTGGAAAAAACAGAACCTCCGGCGATATTTATAGTGCTGACAACATTAATGAAGCTTGCAGACTCGGCGGTTAATAACATTTTCGAAGTTTTAGAAACTTAAAAATGTGCGGGAATTATATTAACCCCTCAGTCCGCAACCCGTACAAGATTCCAAGGTCACCAACCTCACCGGCTGCGGATATAATTTGGCAGTCCGCCCAGCTCGTCGAAGCCCCAGAATACTTCCAAATTCAGGTGCGGACTCGATTCTTCAGTCCGCCCAGTTCATCTTGATCCAGGAGCGGCTTAGGATCTTCTTTAGCCGGACATAGTGCTCTGTCCGCCCAGGCCACGGCCCTCCAGCAGGATCGCGCCTTGCAGCATCAGACGGAAGCTTCAGCCCACGAGCCCAGTCCGTCCCTCCTGCGCGGACTGGCGTGTTTTCTTCTTTTCGCTTCCCGACACCACTGCCCGACTCTCCTATACCCCGGGCAGTCGGTTATTTTAGCCTTGCTCGTTTAAGCAGGCCCCAAACCTATAGATAGGGGAAGTGGTGCACCCAAAGCACGCGGACTCGAGCCTGGGAGCCTACTTGTTGAAGGCTGCGGACTCGAATCTTAGGATTTGTGGACTCCATCTTGCTCTGCTCTTGTTCTTTCCCCCTGTTTAACTTGTGATCAACCCTGTAATCAAACTCATTCTAATCAAAGAAAAGCTCGTCACAAGAGAGGCATTCAGGCCGTCGCGGGCGAAGTCTGGTGTTGCCGTAGCTCACGGCTCTGCTGCTCTTTTTCTTTCGTCCGCTCAGTAGATTGCTGCTTGCAGTTTGCCTTTTCCCCTCCTTTCCCCAGTGCTCGAACCGTTAGCTGGTGGTGCTCGACTCCCTTTCACTTTTTGTGCCCTAATACATGGCCTCCAGGAAGGCCCCTTAAAGTTCAAAGCAACAATGAAGGCACCAACAACCTACCAAGAATTGATCGCAATGGTCAATCGCTTCATCGAGGGCGAGAACGCAAACCCAACCTATATCTCATCCCTGATAGCTAAGGCTGAAGGAAGGGATGCTTCCAACTCTTCTTTTAACAACCATCATCATAATAAGCCTCCTCGCCCTGACTTCCAGCCTCATTCTCAAAGGGGGAGAAACCTCCGCCATAAGAAACCCTTCATCAGCCATCAACAGTTTCATGATCAGAGACTGCCATTGGCCTCCACTCCTGCCATACCGCTTCAATCTCTTCATATTCTTCAGAATGCCATGCCTGCTCCAAGGCCGCATGGGAACAGCTCCGTGGAGGAGCATGTAGATCTGGGATTTGAATTTGAAGAGGTCATCTAGATCATTCAAAGAAAATCAGAGGAAAAGAGACAAGGGCCTCAAAGAGAGTGGAGACCATGGAACAATTCCCAGTACTGCGAATTCCACAGAGAGAAGGGTCACTTGACTGAAGACTGCAACGCCCTTTGACAGTTGGTTGAAAGATTGCTTGTCGAGGGCAAGATCAAGGATCTGGGAAAGAAAAGTGATTCTTCGAAGCCTTCCACCTCCAAGGGCAAGGAGGTGGCTGAAGTTCAGTTGGAGTGTGTGGAGATAGAGGATGTAGGCCGTCTGGGGCCTATCAATGTTCGACCTGAGTGTTTTGATGCAGATGATGAGGGTTCCCTGGGGCGACTCTTCTATATTCATGGAGGAGCAGTGACCGAAGCTACTCGGAAGTCTTCAATCGCGAGGGTTTCCCGGGCAGAGGTCGCCTCTTCTTCCTCCTCTGCTCCATCTGGTGGAGATATTTTCTTTGGCCAGGAAGATATCCCTCAGACTGCCAATCCGTTCGACAACGCTGTAGTAGTCAAGGCAGCCATTAAAGATTATACAGTGGACAAAATTCTAATTGATACAGGTAGCTCAGTCAATCTCCTATTCAAGTCAACCTTCGAGGCCCTGAGAACTGGGAAGCCTTTGCTTTCCACCGAAGGGCCGCTCTACGATTTTTTAGGTTGAAATAAAGAAGTCGAGGGGAGCGTCACTCTCTCGGTAAAGCTTGGAGGAGCGATCAAGCCAATTTAGTTTATAGTGGTCGATGCTTCTAGTTGTTATCATGCAATCTTTGGAAGGCCTTTGCTTAACAAATATCAAGCAGTGGTTTCGACTTACCACCTTGCAATCAAGTTTTATGTTGATGGCAGGATGTGCAGGGTCAGGAGCAACCCAAGGTATGCTAGAGAGTGCTATATTCGAACAATCAACATGAATAAAATCGGCCCTCTCGTCTTCCCAGCAGCAGCAGAAGCAACTTCTCAGTCAGAGGCTGTTGTGGATAGTGAAGGAGCTCACTTGGAACCTGCCCAGGTGACGCAAGGAGTCCTCATTGTTGAGGGGGAGGAGAGGAAGCTCTCAATCAACTCAGAGTTACCAGAAGATCAAAAGGCCGAGTTGATCTCTTGTTTGCTGAAGAACCTGGATGTCTTCGCTTGGGCAGCCGAGGACATGCCAGGCATTGATCCGGATGTTGCTTGCCACCATCTCATTGTTTATCCCAACTTCAAGCCAGTACAGCAGAAGAAGAGGGATGTGGCAACAAATCTCACTGATCCAATCAGAGAAGAGGTCTCGAAGCTCCTCAGAGAAAATTTAATTCGTGAAATTCAATACCCTACCTGGATATCAAACGTTGTAATGGTTAATAAACCAGGAAGGAAGTGACGAATGTGTGTGGATTTTACTCGTTTAAATAAAGCGTGCCCCAAAGATTTTTCCCCTTGCCTCGGATAGATTCTTTAGTTGATTCTGCAGTAGGGTACTCTTTTATGTGTTTTTTAGATGCATTCTCTGGCTACCACCAAATAAGAATGCATAAACCCGATGTTGCTCATACGTCCTTTATTACCAACGATGGTTGTTATTGTTATCTCGTAATGCCCTTCGGGCTTAAAAATGCTGGTGCGACCTATCAACATATGATGGATCATGTGTTTAAGGAACAAAAAGGAAGAAACCTTGAGGTCTACGTGGATGATCTTCTAGTCAAAATCAAGTCTTTTTCATGACACCTGCAAGGTCTAGCAGAGACTTCCTCATCTCTGCGTAGATATAAAATGAAACTCAACCAATTAAAGTGTATTCTTGGGGCGAGTAAGGGGAAATTCCTTGGTCATCTCCTTACTCCAGAAGGGCTTGCCCCTAACCCTGACAAAGTTAAAGCCATCCTTGATATGGCTCCTCCTTATTCTCCAAAAGAAGTTCAACAGTTAGGGGGGAGGTTGGCAGGTCTCGGGAGGTTTATCTCTCGAGTTGGGGATAAGAGTGCATCGTTCTTTAAAACTCTTCGAGGAGCGTCAAATTTTCAATGGACGGAAGAGTGCTCCCAAGCCTTCGAACCGTTAAAAAGGCAATTGACTTCAACACCTTTACTACAGAGCCCCCGATCAGGGGAGATGTTGTTCTTATACTTAGGAGTTGGCCCTGAGGCGGTCAGCTCAGTTCTCGTTCGAGAAGAAAACAGGAGGCAGTTCCCAGTTTACTATGTCAGCTATATTCTCAAAGATGTAGAAACGAGATATCCAATCCTGGATAAGTTGGCTTTGACATTGGTTATGTCTGCTCGTAGACTCCGTCTTTACTTCCAGGCACACTCAGTTCAAGTAGTCACTGATCAGCCTTCGAAAAGTGTGCTTGAGAGGCCAGAGCATTTAGGGAGGTTGGCTAAATGGGCAATTGAATTAAGTGAGTTTGAAATTTCTTATGTTCCCAGGACAGCTATCAAAGCTCAGATGCTAGTAGATTTCCTGATTGATACTGTAGATTACAGTTCTGATCAAGAAGAAAGATCTCCTTTGGCTTGGACCATCTATGTTGATGGTGCCTCAGGCAGAAATTCTTCTAGAGCAGGAGTGGTTCTGATCAATCCAAATGGCATCAAACTTTAGCAGGCAATCAAGTTCTATTTTCCAGTAACAAATAACAAGGCAGAGTATGAAGCCTTGTTAGCAAGCTTGATGTTTGCAAGAGAGCTCGGGATTGACCATGTGCACATAAAGACCGACTCTCTGGTGATGGCGTCACAAGTTCTCGGTAACTTTGAGACCAGGGAGCTTGTGTTGAAGAAGTATCTTACTCTTGTAAAAGTTAAAGTTGGTAGATTCAAAAGTTTCACTATTGAACACATCCCAAGATCAGAAAATGAGGAGGCAGATGTTCTTGCCAAGTATGGACTTCCATCAGGAGGAACAACTTCTGAACTCTTCCGCCCGACAGTGGATGAAGAAAACTTGATGCAAATTGATCAGCATCCCTCTTGGATGGATCCGCTCATTCTTTACTTGTCAACTGGAAACTTTCATCAGTCAATCAAAGATAAGAAAAGATTCAAGAAAAAAGCAACCTACTATTACCTGGTGTCTGGTATTCTATATAGAAAAACCTTCTTGTCTGCAATGGCAAGATGTGTTTCAGAAGGTGAAATTCCTGTTATTCTTCGCGAAGTGCATTCTGGTGAGTGTGGAAGTCACTCAGGAGCAAGAATCTTAGAAAGAAGGATCCTATGGCAGGGTTATTTCTTGCCTACTATGAAGAATGATTCTGAGGCTTATGCAAGAAAATGTGTTCAGTGCCAGAAGTTCGCTCCACTTCAGCATCAAGCTGCTAAGTCACTCAACTCCTTGTCCCTTTGCAGTTTGGGGAATGGATCTCATTGGTCCTTTTCCTATGGCAAGCGGACAACGATGCTTTATCATAGTGATGATTGATTACTTCAGCAAATGGATCGAGGCTAAGGCATTGGCAAAAAAAACGACTCAAGTCGTGAAGAAATTCATTTGGGGCGAGATAGTCTGCCGACATGGTATCCCAATGGAAATAATCACTAACAACGGACCACAGTTTAACAATGCTGAGATGGATGATTTTTGCAAGCAGATCGGAACAGAGCTGCGCTTTGGGTCAGTCCATCATCCTAGAAGTAATGGTCAATTTGAAGCAGCTAATAAGTAGATCATCAGCTTGCTCAAAAAGAAAGTGCAGAATCTCAAGGGCAGTTGGGCTGATCAACTTCCTTCGGTTCTCTGGACCCTGAGAACAACGCCTTCATCTGCAACAGGAGAAACTCCATTCAAGCTTTCTCATGGTTCGGAAGCTCTTATTCCAGTTGAGTTTGAAGTCCCGTCACAAAGAGTTCTGCTTGCTAGACAAGGCGTGGATCTCTTGAGCAGAATAATGAAGAGATGAAGTTCAGCTTGGAACATATTGAAGAAGTCAGAGATAAGGCGGCAATAAGGCAAGAAGAAATCAAGAGAAGAATGGCCCTCTACTTTGATAAGAACGTGAGGATCAAACACTTTCAAGTGGGAGATCTGGTTCTTAAAGAGGTTGATATTGCTGCAAGAGCCGGCTCAGTTGGGAAGCTTAATCCGAATTAGGCTGGGCCATTCATTATCAAAGAAGTGCTCAAGAACGGGGCTTATCGCTTGCAAACGTATGAAGGAGAAGATGTGCCATATACATGGAGTGGGGATGATCTAAAGCGGTTCTATTCCTGAACCTCCTCCTCTTTTTTCTTCCTATGTAAACTTTTAAGAGATTGTCATTGATAAAAAGCTCCTTGCTAACACTTCTTCATGTGTCTTTTTGTCTCTTAAATATTGACAGTTAATGCATTGAGCAAGAGCGACTTCAAACAGTTCTATCCCTGAACCTTCTCTTTTCTCTCTTATGCAAGTTTCACAAAAGTTTGTATTGATCAAAGTCTTCATACTAATACTTTTTTAAGTGCTTTCTTTCTTTTGCTTCCTGAACAACTCCAACAGTTGCCTGATACCAGGATATATTGCTGAGTTCAGTTGAAACCTCCCTTAGAACTGTTGTCATTAGCATAACACATCGAAGACCACGTGTTGCGGGGAGATTTCGCAACGTGTAGTGGGAGCTTCCCGGTTCTAGTGCGGCATGATACTGGATTTTGGATCCTGGCTAGTACCTGACCCCACCTCTGTATTATGGAGGGACATGGTGGAGGTTAGCTCTACCATTCCATTTAAGGGATATCATTACAACTTTGATGATCGCGTGTGGAAAGCAATGCTATACGCACCTGCCCGCGAATCATCTTAGTTTGTGACCCTCAAACACTCCTTGGTACCCTCAAGCAGTGCCTGCAGGAGACCCATAACCTTGTTGATCTCAGGGGAAAGCAATGCCGCTCCGGCCGCACCTGCCCAAAAGATCAATTTGGACTGTACTCCAGGCAAGAGGGCAGTTAATCGTTTCGTTAAGTGTGTGGATCTTGAGATCCAGTGTGGAAAGTAATGCCGCTCCGGCCGCACCTGCCCACTTGGTCACAAGTCTGCAGCTCATTCTTTACAGGAATTTGATTATGGGCAGACTCTAGTTTTATAGTCTGCCAAGTCCGCTGGTTTTCCTTGGGTTTATCTTAATAGTTTGTGGCCCGCTGTGGAAAGCAATGCCGCTCCGACCGCTCCGGCCGCACCTGCCGACTTGGTCACAAGCAATATATCATTTCTATTTTATTATGAGTGGACTATGGTTTTCTAATTAGCCCAGACCGCTGGATTCATTTGGGTTGACCTTATAGTTTTTGTGTCCTTGAGAGAAAAGTAATGACGCTCCGGTCACATCTGCCCGCTTGGTCGCGAACTATGGGTCATTTCTATTTACAGTTAAGAGCGGACTGTGATTTAATATCCGCCCAGTCCACATACTTGGTCAGGTTTATCTTTTCTTTCAATTCGCAGTCTAGCAACTATTCTAAGACCGCTACTTTTATTATCAAAGCTCTCTTAAGCTTGCAAAGGTTTATTCAATTTTGGAAAAGGAAATGGCGGACTGCTATTGGAACTCGTCAGAGTCTGCTTTTTGGTTTATTATTTTGGCAAGCAATCAGATAACATTAATCTTATTCATATTGCGGCGAGCTGTAGTTAAACTATTTGATAAGGTTTCTTAATTGACGAGTTGAAAAGTTATATGGTGCGGATAATATCTACATTGCGCAGAATGATGTATGGAATTCACCCTTTAAGTATAGATTGCATTTAAACAAGAAAAAAGCAGAGCATTGCAGAAGACACATGTTGATCCCAAAATATCCTTTTGTACTTCATAAATCAAGTTACAACTTTCAAGTGTTTAGCGGACTCCAATCTTGAGTCCGCCGCCTTTACAAAAATAATAACAAAAATACATTATGTATCACTCCTCTTCTTTTTTTTTCTCTACAGGTTCGTCAGATTTGTTGGGTCCGGCATTCCTTCACTTGACCCGTGGCGCTTTGCTACTTATTTAAGAAATAAAGTAGCGCCCTCTCCAATAGTCCGGGCTTTTGGTGCAGTTGGGTATGCGCTTGATCCTTCAATTGGTATCAGAGGAGGTCACGAGTTCAAGACCGAGTGGGCGCTATTAAATCCTGATTTTTCCCTTCTACATGTGTGGGTCCGGCGGGTCAGGAAAACCGTGGACATGTGGTAACCCCACCTCTGAGCCATGTGGGCCATGTGGTAACCCCACCACTGAGCCGACGGGTTGTGCTGGATGTCGGGGGGGATTGTTGGGTCCGGCGTTCCTTCACTTGACCCGTGGCGCTTTGCTACCTATTTAAGAAATTAAGTAGCGCCCTCTCCAACAATCCGGGCTTTTAGTGCAGTTGGGTATGCGCTTGATCCTTCAAGACTTTAGACCATCAATATCGATTTCAGGGGAGTAGCCCTCCGAGCCGCTTCTGATGCTGCTATATGACTTGTTGTTGACTGCAGACTCGCTGGGCGAGCTCTCGTTAGCAGAGCCAGAAGTGGATTAGTCAGACTCGGCGGACGGATCTCTCCCATGCTGGCTTGAACCAGCGTCACCAGCAATGATCTCGGCTTCACTGCCTTCTTCTTCTTCCTCCACTTCTTTTTCTTCCTCCTCAGCAATCATATCCTTTCCTTTTGCAGTCCGCCCCATGGCCGCGACCTGCTCCTCTAACTCAGGGAAGAGCTGCAGAAAAGGGACACTGTCCACTCCTTCCTTTGCGAAGCCGCCGCGAATAAATCGCTCAATAGCGATCTCAACGGTTTCTTTCACAAAAGGACAGCCAGCAGAGGGAGGTCGGCAGGGGCAACCCTCTTCAGGTTGCCAAGGTTACGCTTCCCATAGAGCACGGAGATCGCAACATGCGCGGGACAGGTGATCTTCAGACTTTTCCATGAAGACAACGCGGTTGATAGGCAGACATGTTTGTTCTTGCTATGTCAGTGGATCATTGGGTTCCCCCTCAGATCCTTCTGGCGGTCACCAAAGCCTTGCATCGCAAAGCTTTCAAATGAGGAGTAGTCCGCCACGGGATCCCCTCCTCTTTCCTTTTCCTTGTGATTTCTTGTTTTCTTTCCCTCTGTGTAGGGGTGAGTCCTCTTGGCGTTTGCTGCTGGTTTGCGGGTACAGCCAAGGTCGCTACAAGAAAAGAACGAGTTTTAGCACAACAGGTCGCGGCGGATACAAAAATGAGTCCGTTGAAGCTTACTTCCTTCGCAGTTCACGCCATCCAAGCTCGCCAGTAGCGGGATCTAATGCTCGATTTCCAGCCTGGCTCCTGCGAGAAACTCGACAATGGCGAGCTCCACTGCATCAAGCCGGACACTCTTAAAGGCAGTGCTCGCGCGCTCCTGCGGATAGGTTTGCATGAACCCAAGGTCGCCCTCAAAGATCAGAAACCTGGAGGTCCAGTTATGGATCTTGTTAGGCAGACCCATGACCTTCATTCCTCTGCAGTAGAAATAAATCACCCATTTATATGGGCGGCCTCCAGAAGGTTTTATTGAGCGAGCTAAGAATATTTTTCAGAAAATATTAAGAGAGAATGTGATCTTCTCTGATCGTAAATAGGAGAGAAATCTATAAATTGCAGCAACGGTGTCGGGCGCGAGCTGGCCTGGCACCATCCCATGGTGGTGGAATATCTCCACCATCTCCCATAGCAGTGGGAATTTGAACCCGCTATCAAAGTGGTCGACAGGTATAGCGATCTGGGTCACTGTTGAAAAGTTTATTCTTTCCTCGTGGACGGGCAGGCGGACAAGCAAAGTCGAGCCCGCCATATGTCTCTCAATGAAGGCCTCAAGGTCGGTCTCCTTCAGTGTGCATTTCCTGTTATCAGCAGCATTGAAAGCAAGCGCGACATTAGTTCTGGCGGACACCATATCTTCAGGCCGCAGGGTCCTCTGCTACAGCTGCTTTCCTGCATAGAAGAAATAATAGGGCTATATTTATAACAGCTGGGTCTTACAACATTTCATCCAGACCGCACAACATAATCTTCTAGTCCGCAGAGCTCGCATAAAAATCAGTTTTCTCATCTCCAATATAAAACACCGCGGACACAGGCTTAAGTCCGATTCAGTTCACAATTTTCAGCTTCCTATGCACCTGCTAAGCAAATTTCAAAGAACAATTTAAGCGAACATAAATTGAGTCCGACCAGCTCGCAATACTTCCCACCTGCAGATTAGTTCACAAGTTAAATTCATAAAGACGGACGTGACATTAGTCCGCACAGTTCGTCACAGATCACGACACAGTATAAAGAAACAAACATAATTTCATTTCAGAATACGCGGATATCGCATTTAGTCTGCATAAACACAGCATTGTTCATGACACAAGTAACACATCACAAAGAATTGTTCGCATATTATACATAATAGTTCGTCTCGATGACAAACTTAGCGATCTCTTCGCTCAGGTCGCACAGGTCGCTCATGCCGATCCCTGCACAGATAAGCCGCCCGGTTGCTCGCCTGGAGTATCTCGCCAAAAAGTTGGTAGAGATGGTGATATATGGAGATGCAGGACCTGTGCAGTTATGCGGACTCCCGTTCCACCCGGCTAAGAGGGATCATCGGCTCTGCTGCCGGCCTCAGCTCCTCGTCCGCAGCGGGCTGGCTACCCTCTGCTGGGGCTGCTGCCTCTGGAGCGATACGATCTGGCAATTGCGGCCTCTCTTCTGCGACCTCGGCAGCCCGCTTGCCCTTCTCTTCCTGTGTCATCACCAAATATTTACCTTTATAGAAGTGAGCATCGTCGGCAAGTCGCTTCCTCTCCCTGTAAGATCTTTTCAGTGCCCTAGAGATGTTGACGATCTGATCCTTCAAAGCTTTCTCGCGCTCTGTCGCCCCCTTCTCGCGGACTGTCTCGGGGTTTGCAACGACCAATGCCTATGAAGGAGTGTCTTTCTCAAATTCCTCTCCTGCAGGTCGCCTATCTTCGTCAAGGTTAATGATTGGCTGCGGGGCGTTCGGTGAAGATACCTCAGCTTCGACATTAGTGCGGACTGTGTCCGCTGAGTTCACGGATTTTTGGATACTAACAATCTCTGGCGGATTTTGCGTCTTATCCGCACTCTTTGATGGCTGTTCTGAGTGAGATACGGGGGCATCCCCGGACTTATCGCGCCAGGCACGTCAGTCTGGCGGACTGCTTCTACAGCAAGCTTCTTACTCTAGGAGCTTTCTCCTACAGAGCGGACTGACGACCCTCCTTGCTTTATCACCTTTTTTGTTTTCATTGGCGTTATTGATTTTTCATGCTTTGCAGTAAGGCTAGTGAAGAATACGCCAAGTCTCTCCAGGCTGGACTGCAGAGTTGAGACCGCAAGGGGTGAGTAGTGACCTGTGGCGATGATAGATTTTGGAAAAACAGAACCTCCGGCGATATTTATTGCGCTGACAGTATTAATGAAGCTTGCGGACTCGACGGTTAAGCTAACATTTTCGAAGTTTTCAAAAACTTAAAAGTGTGCGGGGATTATGTTAACCCCTCAGTCTGCAACCCGTACAAGATTCCAAGGTCACCTACCTCACCGACTACAGATTCAATTTGGCAACCAGCCCAGCTCGTCAAAGCATCGACATATTTCCAAATTCAGGTGCGGACTTAATTCTTCAGTCCGCCCAGTTTGTTCTGATCCAGGAGCCGCTTAGGATCGTCTTTAGGCAGACATTGTGCTCAGTCCGCCCAGGCCGCGGCCCTCCAGCAGGATCGCGCCTTGCAGCATCAGATGGAATCTTTAGCCCGCGAGCCCAGTCCGCCCCTCCTGTGCGGACAGGCATATTTTCTTATTTTAGCTTCCCGTCACCGCTGCCTGGCTCTCGTGTATCCCAGGAAGTCGGTTATTTTAGCCCTGCCCGTTTGGGCAGGCCCCAAACCTATAAATAGGGGGAAGTGGTGCACCCAAAGTACGCTTACTCGAGCCTGGGAGCCTACTTGTTGAAGGTTGCGGACTCGAATCTCATGCTTTGCGGACTCCAGCTTGCTCTGCTCTTGTTCTTTCCCCTTGTTCAATTTGTGACCAACCCTGTAATCAAACACATTCTAATCAAAGAAAAGCCCGTCACAAGAGAGGCATTCAGGCTGCGGCATGCGAAGTCTGGTGTTGTCGTGGCTCACGGCTCTGCTGCTCTTTTTCTTTCGTCCGCTCAGTAGATTGCTGCTTGTAGTTTGCCATTTCCCCTCCTTTCCCCAGTGCTCGAATCGTTAGCTGGTAGTGCTCGACTCCCTTTCTCTTTTCGTGCATCAACAATGGCTATTGTGAGCTATGCGCTCTTAAAGTCCAGTGAGCCGAACGGACAAGGGGAAGCCGACCCGCGTCAGTTTAGACATTGAACTGATGATTTGAACAACGGGCAAGGGCTGAACTGTATCCGCGTTATGATTGTCTAACTTGAGTGCCTAAGTTATTGGCTTCGTTAGGATCACATAATGAGAGTCTTGGGTTGTTCGTCATCAAGACTAAAGTCTCTGTCCATGGGTCGTGGAGTACGAATGCTCAAAGTTTACCGTTGGGTTTGAGACACGAGAACGGTGGTGGGACCCTAGTTTTCCAGTACACCGATAATGTGCCCTGAGTGCACATAGCGTCGGGCTGCGTGGTCGACGTTTGTGATATATTAATTGTGCGTGAGTGCACATCTTGTGATATATCTGCTTGTGAAAATGCTATGCCTGCAGGGAAGGAATACCACTACCCCGGGAAAGGGGTAGGGTCATTATAAATTGGTCAGCTAAATGCTGATCATTGCCTTGTTTACCACCGTTGCGGTGGATTGTCCCCATGTAGGTGTTGGAGAGCCAAGCGGGAAATAGCGGTTGAAGCCCTTGCTGCTACTACTGGCCCTCGAAGGCCGAATGAAGAAAAGTATATTATTTTCATGTGTGACCGGCCTACGTGCCGATGTATGTAAATATGTAATCCACACTTGTGAAGGTTAACTGTAAGGCCGTAAGGCCAACTTTTATGTATGTATAAAGAGATATTCCTGTGTTGTTATATATAAATGGTGTTTTATATATTGTGGACATTCAAATGAGTTGAGTTCAAATATCCTTAAAGCTTCCGTTAGCATGTTCTGAGTTAAGATGCGAATAGTTTTTGGTATTAACCTGTAACCTTTCTGCCTGTTTGTGAACTATGCTATGGGCCCTGGCCGAACCCTCTATTATATTTCATTTAACGGATGGAGACGTTACAATTTGGTATCAGCTTTTCTTGGTCTTCCTCTTTCGAATTCGTGGTCGAATTTGAAAGTAAGGGTTAGATCTGATATACTCTAGGGGGGTGAATAGAGTATGCGGGTATATTTTAAAACTTTTCTCTGAACTATAAGAAGTACTCCTAAACTCAGGTACTGTATCACAGAGTAATAAATAAAAGCATAGGAAAACTAAATAACACAGAGGGACCTAAATACCACGGCCACAGTAATAGCAAAAGAAGAAGGGGAAACCAGACGACACAAGAATTTATAATGGTTCCACAACCTGGGTACGTCCACTCTTCTACCACCCTTGTAGGAATCCACACAGAGTTTTGATCAGGTGCCTTACACCAATGAGCTTTTGATCAGGTGCTCAACAACCAAACCTCAGGTCTTTTGATCAGGAGACTTGCAACCAGGAATCACTTTTGAAGGGAGATGACAACCCTTTTTACAGTGGGGGTGAGAGAATGATTGTGTCTTCTCTTTCTCAATTCAAACAACTGAGAAGACTTGTGGATTAGTTGGTAGCAAATGCTCCCCCTGATATGTTGCTTGTTTAGGATGATGGAAGCTTTGCTGCAGGGTGATAGGCCTTCAAGCTTTCAGTTTTGACAAGAAGAACTTCAGGATCTATTTTGACAGATGCAGTATTGTTGTCCTTCAGAGAGTTCCTGAGAGTATGACAGAAGAAGACACTTGATTTGGATGGTTGTTGTTCTTCTTCAGAATTATTCTTCTTCTTGTCTAGTCGCTATTGATTCTTGACTGATCGATTTTTAATCTCAAGAAGTTCTATATCTCTCAGAATGTTGTTCTTCGTATCTTGTTCCTGTACTCAGCAATAATGATCTCTGTTTTTATATTCCCAATCATAAATGTCCATTTGAATTTTGAAATTCCTTCTGCAATTAATATTGACGTCCTGGAATATTTTTATCATTGATTTGTTTCCCCAATTGTCCCTTATAAAAACGGCAGACAACAATTCTGATGAAGACCTTAATTAATGCTCTTGTATAACGGTAATATTCAAAGAATGTTAGAGCATTAATTACTCAGGAATTATTGCCACGTAATAAGGACAACAGAGGGAAATTGCCAAGACTGGATTCGTCAACCTTAGTCCATAGTTCGTCGAGCTGAGAATGGCTATTCGTCGAGCTGAGATCCAAGATTGTCGACCTCTGAATGTTGCTTGATAACTTTCTTCTTATGTGCATCAAGTTCGTCGAGCTGAATCTAAGATCGTCGAGCTGAGCCCTGAGAATAGAGTTAGTCCAGTTGGGGTCCAAGATCGTCGAGCTGAATCTACAGTCTGGACTTAGAATATTTTCTGATGTAGAGTGTTGAAATATCATTTTGGCGTTGAGTGTGATGTCCTCTGGCTTTGAGTGTTAACTCACCATTCTGGCGTTGAGTCAAATGTCATCTGGCGTTGAGTGTTGAATCACCTTATCCAGAATTAGTCGACCAGAGAACAGACTTCTTCTAGCTGATGTTCTTAGTACGTCGACTGAGGTTTGACTTAGAGGAGTTTTTACTTTGTCCGAGTTCGTCGAACTGAGAGCTAAGTTCATCGAGCTGAGCTCAGAGAATTTTCCCAGAGTTCGTCTAACTGAGCTCGACTTTCGTTGACCGGAGATCGACGAACGTAGAACTCTTTTTTCTAAGTCTTGAATTCTCTAAGTCTTGAGTCTCTGGCAGTGTTAGAGGCAGGTCCTTTGTACTGTTGACTCAAAGGACTTGACCTAGACTCTAGGACACAACCATGACCCGGATCTATACATATTGGGTAATATCCTAACTTAGTGAACCTAGCCCAAATCCAACTAGGGATCCAACAATCTCCTCCTATTTGGGTGAGGTCACTAATAACAGACTCAATACAAAAAAAATATACAAAGCAAGAACACAATATATATCTGGCAGAAAATTTAACAGTAAATGCAGCAGATATATTTACATAGTCAGCTTTGTAACAGGAAAAACACAGTTTATCAAAAATATACCAAATAGCAGTTCAGGTTCTAGTTTTTCTGTTTCTTTTCCCTTGACTTTTCTTCTTTGCTTTTATCCCCAGGCTGAGTGAAAATGATTTTCCTATTGGGATTGACAGTTTCTTTCTTTGATATGTATAGATTTGCTGCACCAATCACAGTCTGGGTGGAAGTTCTGGTAACTATAGCCTCTGGGTGTCTAGTCATATACTCTACAGAATTAAATACCTTCTTGCTGACTTGAATCCTATCGAGTTCTTTTTCTCTATATGATGACATAGTTGTATACTTTGATGGATCTTTTCCTTCTTATCTGGACTGCTTTATCTGTGACAGACAAATCAATTCTTGAAGCCTAGCCATCCTGAAATTTGGATCAACATCCTGACTGACAGATGTTTGATCATCTTGAGAGGGTAGAAGAGATGCAGGCCTGAATTGAGTTGACTGTGCTTGAATGTTTGTTGCCTTCTGGCTTTCATTACTCTGAGTGTATAGTGAATTTGGAGGTGCAGCTTCACTATATTTTCTTTTAGGTTTGTGTGATTCTGAGTGTCTTCTTTGTTCAGCTTGTTGTTGAGGAGGAGAGAACTCTGGATTCTGATGGATTACTTCCTTTATCTGCTCTGTATCACCAGTGCTTCTTTGTTGACTACTTCCATGTGATTGATATCTAGATGGCCTTCCTTGCCTTTGATAAGTTTTTGTAAAAGATGTAGACTTGGAGGGAGCATCTGAACTTTGAGGAGTTGTTCCTGAAGCACCAACAACAGGAGGAGGAGGAGGGGGATCCTTTCTGTATCTATGAGCTGGGGGAGGAGAGTTTATTCTGCTTTTCTTTCTGGCTTTTTGTTCATTCTTTGAATGCCACATCCAGGCTGGCATCCCTTTGTATGGGGTTATGTTTTGTAAAATGTAATAGGGAGTGTCATTTGTATTTCCAGGCTTGGGAGAAGGAGGAGGAGGAGCCTTCCTTTTTTTAGAGATTTTCTTCCTCTTTTGATCCTTATCAGAATCATCATCAGAATCATCATCATCATCATCAGACTGAGGATTGTCATACATAGCATCAATTTGGCTTATTGTATCCTTGGATATTTCTTTGTTTACTGGAGTGGGGACAACTTCAGCATGAGCTACTTTAGTTTTCATGGCAATGTCTTGAGCTATTATGTCATCCAGATTTGGGAGAGGGCTACTATCCATGATATAGGATGGCCCAGGAGGGCTAGATCTCTGAGCATCAGACTCATTTTCTAGAGGAGCTATCAAACTTTTCTTTATAGTGTCTAACACCTCTGAGCGAGCAAGAGAGGTATAACACACTATTGCTTTAGATGATGGAATGGGGGGGGGACAGAAATAAATGTATGACCCAAATTTTCTTAGTAAAGCTGCTAGATGCACTTTGGATTTAATGAAGTAAACCCTTCCTGGCAGAATTTCTGGCAGAGTAATCTCTTGAGTATCTGACATTATACTGTCTGTTCCTACTTCTGATACTTCTGTTTTTGCTGCTGTTGCTACTGTTGCTTCTGCTGGCAGAGTGATCTCTTGAGTATTTGTCATTGTGATATTTGTTCCTGCTTCAGCTACTGTAGTTGCTGCTGTTGCTACTGCTGCTTCTTCATCATCAAGTATCTCCCCCTGCCTGGTTTCAGTAGTAATTGAAGCCAGGCCCCCATATGAAGAGGGAGCAGTGGTAAGAGCAGAAATCTGTGTAGCAAGAGAGGATATGGAGGCAGCTAGAGGAGAAATGGCCTCTGTTATAAGGGATTTGAGTAGGGGTGTGAGGAGAGTAATGACTGGGGTGATAAGAGATGGATCCAGAGTTGGAGAAGTGGATGGTGGGGCAGTAGTTGGGTGAGTGGAGATTTCAGTTGAGGGGGTGATAGGTGGAGGTGAAGTGGGAGTGTCTAGGGGGAGTCATGTTGAGGAGAAGGAGTATGCAGTGGAGATGATAATAAGTCTAAGGATGGGAATGAGGAGAGGTTGATGTGGGGGATATCAGCAAGGTGAGATGGAAGAGGGGATTGAGGTGGTGTTGGCATTGGTTTATCTTGTTGGGGGGAAAGTGTAGAGGAGGAAATATGTGTTGGAGATTGAGGAATTGGGGACAATGAAGGTAAGGGAGTAGAGACTGTATCATGAGTTGAAGCTGGGGTGTGTTGTGTTGCTGGCAAAGATGAAGATTGGAGAGCTGGAGATTTAGGAGTGGCTGGAGTAATGTTGGATGGAATAATGTTGGATGGGATCTCTTCAGAAGGGTGGGAAGTTGCTGAAACAACCCTTGTACTTTCAGAAGCGTGGGTGGCAGAGGATGAAGCCTTAGAGGGCTTTGTGATTGTCCTCTCCCACCTGCCAAACAAGGCACATGTGAGCCTTTTGCTGGCATTGATGAATGTGGTCTGGGAGACCAGTGATTCAGCAGCCTTTTCTGTCAAGAAGATCCCCAAGATCCTTCCAAAGTTTACTTCCTTCTTACTATTCCTTTTCTTGATGAGATCAAAGATGATCTGTGCCCAGTTTACCTACCTCTTGTTTACCACTGCACACATAACCAGAAATTGATGCCTGGTTATATAATCGTGTGCAGTGTGCTTGCCCAGCAAGACTTTCCCAACAATATCTGCGAGAAATTTGAACTCGGCAGATAGGTGTTTCTTCAGTAGTTTATTTGGGTTATCGCCAGAGTAACTCATCAGACTCAACATCATATCATATTCCTCATTATCAATTTCTTATTCTTCTCCTCCATTCTCTAATCCAAAGATTTCAGTTAGTACAGCGGGAGTGAGAGAGATGGCATTACCCGCTATTGATCTGATCATTGTGTTGTCCTCGGTTGTAGACGCAGTATAGACCCATTCTCTGATTTCCGTGCTGGGTAATTTGATTCTAATAGACAGCAGATTTTTCAATTGCTGGTCTTCGAGCAGTTGCAGAATATGGAGGAATAGTGGATCGAAGTGCTGAAAGGAGTCGAAATCGACGTCGAATCCGGTATCAAACCTCATTGCCGCCAAAGCGTCTGCTGGAATCGCCATGAATTCACCTGCAAGAGAGAAAATGAAGATCAAGTGCAAAGGGAACTGAAAGTGCGGGACGGAAGTCGAAGAAAACCTAAATATAAGGTTTTCCGGAATATGAAACGACATACTCCGGTCCACGAGAAATAAAAATATCTTCGTTCTGAGGTCGATGAAATAATTGAGAGTAAAACAGTTCGTCGATCTCAGTCTGAAGGGTTGAAGACATTTCGTCGATCTCTGGTCGACGAAAGTTTTCTGAAGTAAATTCGTCGATCGCAGGTCGACGAAGATCACTTACCATAGAGATTTCGTCGATCTCAATTCGACGAAAATCTCAAAAACCTTTTGTAGTTCATCGATCTCCGATCGACGAAATTTGAAGAGTTCTTCGAGTGCAGATAGAAACTAAACTAGGTCTTCTCCATTGATCATTCCAAGCTGATTTACAAAGAACAAGCAATTTCTTTCATCCAGGGGCTTGGTGAAAATATCAGCTCTTTGTAAATCAGTGTAGATATAGACAAGTTTGATTTTGTTTTTGTCTACACACTCTCTAATGAAATGATGTCTAATGTCTATATGCTTAGTCCTACTGTGATGGACTGGATTTTGTGCTATGGTTATAGCACTTGTGTTATCACATAGTAGAGTTGAATTATTTAAGTTGAACCCATAATCTAAGAGTTGGTTCTGAATTCACAGCATCTGGGAACAACAACTACCAGCTGCAATGTATTCTGCTTCAGCAGTTGATGTGGACACGGATGATTGTTTCTTACAGAACCAGGACACTAATCTCATACCAAGGAACTGGCAAGTTCCTGAGGTACTTTTTCTGTCCACTCTGCATCCAGCAAAGTCAGTATCTGAGTATCCAGTTAACTCAAACTCTGACTCAGTGGGATACCAGAGACCTAGACTAGGACAACCCTTTATATATCTCAAAATTCTTTTTAGAAAAACTAGATGAGATTCTTTAGGGTTCACCTGGAACCTAACACAAAGACATGTGGCAAACATGATATCAGGTCTGCTTACTGTAAGGTATAGTAGGGACCCAACAATGCCCCTATATAGTTTCTAATCCACAGGTTTCCCTTGTGCATCAGAGTCTATTACAGCATTTGTAGCCACGGGTGTTTTCTTTGCTGAGCCATCAGCCATCCCAAACTTCTTGATAAGCTCTTTAGCATATTTAGTCTGGGAAATGAAGATGCCATCAGGAAGCTGCTTCACTTGGAGACCAAGGAAGTAAGAGAGCTCACCCATGCTACTCATCTCAAATTTAGAATGCATTAGATCAGAGAATCTCTTACACAATTTGAAATCAGTAGACCCAAATATTATGTCATCTACATAATTTTGTACTAACAAAATTTTATCATGATGCATTTTTGTGAATAAAGGCATATCTACTATGCCTCTTGAAAAACCATGCTCTAAGAGAAAGCTGGCTAAGGTCTCATACATAGCTCTTGGAGCTTGCTTTAAACCATAGAGAGCTTTATGCAATTTAAATACATGAGAGGGCTGAGTTGGAGAAACAAAATATGGAGGTTGTTCAACATAAACTTCTTCTTTAAGTTCACCATTTAAGAAAGCACTATTCACATTCATTTGATAAACTTTGAACTTTTTGAATGCAGCATAAGCCAAAAATATCCTTATAGCTTCTAGCCTGACAACTGGAGCAAAGGTTTGATCATAGTCAATTCCTTCCTCCTGCCTATATCCTTGAGCAACAAGCCTAGCCTTGTTCCTCACAATTACACCTTGGGCTGAATACCCGTTTGATTCCAATGATTGGGTAGTCTTTTGGTCTTGGAACCAAAACCCAAACTCTGCATCTCTCAAATTGATTGAGCTCTTCTTGCATTGCATTGATCTAGTGGGGATCTTGCTCTGCATCAGTTATGGATTGAGGCTCAATTTGAGAGAGGAAACAGGCATGAATCAAGTCTTGGTTGGTTTGATGCCTTGTCTGTACACCTGCTGTTATGTCTCCAATCACTTAGGATCTGGTGTGATCCCTTAGTGTGACAAGATCAGTAGGTGGAGTTGGTTCAGCCACAACATTTTGAGGGAATTCCTCTTGTGGAATAGCCTCTGTTATTGTAGGAAGTTCAGCTATTTCCACAGTTTCTTCATCACTTTCTTCACTGACTTGTTGAGAAGGATGAGATACAACTTTGGGGGTAAAGTGTAAGCCATCCAATTCCTCACACAAGTTGTGTACCTTCAAGGAGTCTTTCGTAGAAATCTTTTTCTCCTTATAAAATATGTTAGCCTCATCAAATATAATATGCATAGATTCCTCTATTTTAAATGTGGATTTATTAAATACCTTATAAGCTTTGCTGACTTAGGAATATCCTAAAAAAATTCCAACTGCAGTCTTTGCTTCAAACTTTCTAATGTGTTTTTTGTCATTATTATGAATATAACATACACAACCCAAAAACTTTAAAATAGTTGATTATTGGTTTCTTCCCTTTGAGTAATTCATAGGGAGTCTTATGCTTTAGTTTGTGTATCAAACTTCTGTTCAGGACATAGTTTGTTTTGCTCACTGCCTCTGCCCAATAGGATAGGAGCATGTAAGCATCTGCAAGTAATGTGCCTACAGCTTCAATGAGTGCTCTATTTTTCCTTTCAGCTACCCCCATTTTGTTGAGGAGTTCTAGGAGCTGAGAAACAGTGCCTGATACCTTCCTTATCACAGAACTCATGCATAAGAAGAGACTCAAACTCTGTACCATGATCACTTCTGATCAATGCAACATGAGTAGAGTACTCAATCTGTATGGTCATGATAAAATCTGTAAGAACTTTGAAGGTATCTGACTTAGATCTCAGAAAGAATACCCAAGTGGACCTGGAAAAGTCATCTACAACCACTAAGATATAAGATTTCCCTCCTAGGCTTTGTACAACTACAGGGCCAAAAAGGTTCATATGTAGTAAGTACAATATCCTAGTGGAATCACTCTTATTAATGGATTTGAAGCTAGATTTAGTTTGCTTGCATAGTTGACAAGCCCTGCAGAGGCCTTCCTTCTTGTAGGGCCAGAAGGTAAACATCTAACAAGGTTGTCCTTAGATAGTCTAGCAATGTTTTTAAGATTTATATGTCCTAATCTTTTATGCCATAAGTCATTTAGACTATTAACTATATTGAGCAGGCATATGTCTGAAGTAACAGAGTGAACATTTACTAGGTATATGTTTCCTTGTCTACTTCCAATTAAAACAGGTTGGTTTTCTTTTGAAGTAATAATACAGGAACTAGAGTTGAATGATACCTGATAACCTTCATCACATAGTTGGCTTATAGAGATGAGGTTATGCTTCAGTCCACTTACATATGCAACTCTTTTGAAAGTTACTGCTCCAATTTTTACCTTGTCATAGCCTTATGTTTGGCCACAATTGGAGTCACCAAAGATGACCTTTGGTCCTAGCTTTGACTTATAATCAATCAGATTGTCCTTGCTGCCTGTCATATTCTTGGAGCAACTACTATCCAGATACCAATGTTGATTGTATGCTGGACAGGTCTTCATCTGCAAACAAGACAGTTAGTTGTTCTTGACCCAGGTAACCTTGGGTCCTTGTTGATTTAAATAACTATAACTGGAGATGTAAGAGAATTCAGGTTGATCATTATATCCTTTAGGATGGTATCTCCTAGGTTGAATTATCCATTGAGTGAAGGGGTTAAAGTTGTTATTAGAATTTAAGTTTCTGTTATTAAGATCTGGGTTCGACGATCTATGGTTGGATCGTCGACCTGAGCTCGACGATGTTGGATGAGATCATCGATCTCTACTCGAAGAATGAGGGTATTCATTCTTGAAGTACCAAAGTCGTTGATCTCTGGTCAACGAACCATACTAGTATCGTCGATCATAGATCGAAGAGTGATTATTACTGATGTTTGCGTTCAAAGATCGTCGTTCTGGGTTCGACGATCTGTTCATATATCGTCGATCTGAGTTCGACGATAACTATTGAACATTGTTTTTTTTGTTATTCTTCTGGATATAGAGTTTATTCTTGGTTTCAATTTGTTCAAGAATCTTATTAACTTTGTTTACCTATTCAATATTCTTCTTTCTCTTGTCAGATATAAAGTTTACTGGTCTGGAAAGATTATTTTTCTTAATCAAGGGTGGATCACTAGAGGAGGCACCTAGTCCTAGTTTGCTATTGTTGGTCCTAGCATTTACAGTACTAGTGATATCTAATAATTGTAGACTTCTTCCATTCAGTGATTCTTCTAATAGTTTTGCCTTACTTAGTTCAGTTTTCATAAAAGATATTTGTTTATTGGCAGACATTAGTTCATTGGTTAATTTTTCATTTTCTGTAGTGATGTTGTCTAGGGTGTTTAACTTTTCTCTGAGAAATTTGATTTCCTTCTCAGAGCTTATCAAGTCTAAGCATAAATTTTTGAATTCAAATTTAAATTCATCTGACTCAAAATCATAAGAAGTTATTACCTGATCTTCAGCTGGTAGAGATTCTTCATTATCTAATATATCTGAGTCAGATCTGCTACTGCCTGCCTCAATAGCCATGAGGCATACTTCCTTTGCTTTCTGTTCTTCTTCATCCTCACTGGAGCTGGAGGATGTAGATTCTTCTTCAGTATCACTCCATGTCTCAGCAATAAAGCCCTTGTCTTTCCTCTTTTGCTTGCTTGAGGAAGGCTTGTTGTAGTGACTCTTCCTTGAGTCCTTGTCCTTTCTTCTGTCCTTCTTCTGAGCTTCTGGACACTCAGAAATGAAATGCCCAGGTTTCCGGCACCCAAAAGACACTACTTCTTTAGAGGGTGTTTTGTCATACCTTGGCTTATCTTCATATTTAGAAGTTTTCCTTCTGAAGTCCTTTCTAGCCATCTTGAAGAATCTCTTGGCAAAGAGACTCATCAACTATTCATTTACTGGAATGACTTCAGAGTCTTCTATAGCTTTGAAAGCTATGTTGTGCTCCTTCCTAGTTGGTGTAGGAGTCTTCACTTCAGCTGCTGCTTCCCTTGCTTTGATCAGCTGCTCATAGGACTTTAGTTTTCCTAGAAGAGATTCTGTTGAAATCTCTGTCATGCTTCTGGCTTCTCTGATGGGCTAGATTCTTGAGTCCCATGTACTGGGAAAGTACATTAAGATCCTGTCATTCACTTCAGTTAGAGTGAATTCTTTGTCTAGAGTTCTTAGCTCACTGATGATGGAGCTAAGTCTGTTGTACATTACTTCAACTGTTTCTGCTTCATCCTTTTTGAAGTTCTCATACTGAGTGATGAGATTTGACCTTCTATCTTTTCTCTCATCTGCTGATTCAGCCACCATTTAGTTCAGGGAATCCCAAATCTCCTTGGCTGATTGACACTCAGCAACCTTCTGAAATATTTCATCAAACATAGTTTGAGCTAGTATATTCATGGCTTTGGCATCAGCTATCTTAGCCTTTTTCTGTGCATCTGTCCATCCAGGGGGTGGAACTGCACTAAGGTCAGGTTATGTAGTTGAGGTTGAAGCCACTGGAGCTGGTGGTCCTGTTAAGATAGAATTAAATATATCTTAATCAATGGAGTTCATGTAAATCCTAATTCTTGCCTTCAAGATTGTGAACTTGGACAAGTTACACACTTGAGGTCTGGTGCTTGCATATTTTTTGTTCTGTGTCATGCTGTATTTATAAATCTAGTAAGGTTAAGGAACAGATCTAACTTAGGATCTTTGGTTCAAGGGTTAGCTTGTACAACCAAAAGAACCTCCTCTGATACCAATTGAAAGTAAGGGTTAGATCTGATATACTCTAGAGGGGGGTGAATAGAGTATGCGGGTATATTTTAAAACTTTTCTCTGAACTATAAGAAGTACTCCTAAACTCAGGTACTGTATCACAGAGTAATAAATAAAAGCACAGGAAAAACTAAATAACACAGCAAAACCTAAATACCACAGCCACAGCAAGAACAAAAAGAAAAAGGGGCAACCAGATGACACAAGAATTTATAGTGGTTCCCCAACCTGGGTACATCCACTCTTCTACCACCCTGGTAGGAATCCACTCAGAGTTTTGATCAGGTGCCTGACACCAATGAGCTTTTGATCAGGTGCTCAAAACCAAACCTCAAGTCTTTTGATCAGGAGACTTGCAATCAGGAATCACTTTTGAAGGGAGATGACAACCTTTTTTACAGTGGGGGGGGGGTGAGAGAATGATTGTGTCTTCTCTTTCTCAATTCAAACAACTGAGAAGACTTGTGGATTAGTTGGTAGCAAATGCGCCCCCCTAAGATGTTGCTTGTTCAGGATGATGAAAGCTTTGCTGTTGGGTGATAGGCCTTCAAGCTTTCAGTTTTGACAAGAAGAACTTCAGAATCTATTTTGACAGATGCAGTATTGTTGTCCTTCATAGGGTTCCTAAGAGTATGACAGAAGAAGACACTTGATTTGGATGGTTGTTGTTCTTCTTCAGAATTGTTCTTCTTCTTGTCTAGTCGTTGTTGATTCTTGACTGATCAATTTCAATCTCAAGAAGTTTTATACCTCTCAGAATGTTGTTCTTCGTATCTTATTCCTATACTCAGGAATAATGATCTCTGTTTTTATTTCCAAACATAAATGTCCATTTGAATTTTGAAATTCCTTCTGCAATTAATGCTGACGACCTTGGAATATTTTTGGCATTAATTTATTTCCCCAACTGTCCCTTATAAAAATGGCAGACAACAATTCTGATGAAGACCATAATTAATGATCTTGTCTAACGGTAATATTCAGAGAATATTAGAGCTTTAATTACTCAGGAATTATTGTAACGTAATAAGGACAACAGAGGGAAATTGCCAAGACTGGATTCGTCGACCTGAGTCCATCGCTCGTCAAGCTGAGAATGGCTGTTTGTCGAGCTGAGATCCAAGATCGCCGACCTCTGAATGTTGCTTGATAACTTTCTTCTTCTGTGCATCAAGTTCGTCGAGCTGAATCTAAGATCGTCGAGCTGAGCCCTGAGAACAGAGTTACTCCAGTTTGGGTCCAAGATCGTCGAGCTGAATCTGCAGTCTGGACTTAGAATATTTTCTGATGCAGAGTGTTGAAGTATCATTTTGGCGTTGAGTGTGATGTCCTCTGGCTTTGAGTGTTAACTCACCATTCTGGTGTTGAGTCAAATGTCATCTGGAGTTGAGTGTTGAGTCACCTTATCCAGAATTAGTCGACCAGAAAACAGAGTTCTTCTAGCTGATTGTTCTTAGTTTGTCGACTGAGGTTTGACTTAAAGGAGTTTTTACTTTGTCTAGAGTTCGTCGTACTAAGAGCTAAGTTCGTCGAGCTGAGCTCAGAGAATTTTCCCTGAGTTCGTCTAGCTGAGCTCGACTTTCGTCGACCAGAGATCGACGAACGTAGAACTCCTTTTTCTAAGTCTTGAATTCTCTAAGTCTTAAGCTCTGGCAGTGTTGGAGGCTGGTCCTTTGTACTGTTGACTCAAAGGACTTGACCTAGACTCTAGGACACAACCATGACCCTGATCTGTACATGTTGGGTCATATCCTAACTTAGTGAACCTAGCCCAAATCCAACTAGGGATCCAACAGAATTCTTTTGTGGGGTGGCGAGCACGTGTAAGTGCGACCCACTATAACATAAATGAACTCACGAATGTACACTATGGAATGCAAATACACTTGTTTGAGGAACTTGTGGTTTCCTATAAAGTTGTTTCTCTTGCAAAGTCGCTAAAGTGTGTCTTTTACACGTATAGGTGACTCGAAGTGGTGCGGGGCAGTTTGAGCCCCAGCGTTCTGATGTGAGTGTGGCACCTGTTGAGGTGCCTACACCTCCTCCTTCTGCGGAAACAGAACGTTTAGTCGTTGAGGCGCTGTTTGCAATGATTCATGCACAGCCTACTGGGCAGGCGCAGCCTGCAATGGTGCCAGAACAGGTTGGTGTGAGGCCAGAAACCTGTTGAGGTTGTTGTTGATCCTCGAGCAGCTGAACGGCAGTGGAAGAAGTTTATGAGATTCAATCCTCCAACATTTATGGGTGTGGGATCCCCAACGCAGGCGGAGGATTGGTTGTCACGCGTTAAGCGAATATTGACGGCGATAAGGACGGAGGATGAACAGAAAGTCACCTTGTCCACCTTTTTTCTAGAAGGAGAGGCTCGACTATGGTGGAACGAGATAGAGTTGCACCACTTAGCGGGAAGGCAACTAACAGAAGTCTCGATAGAGGAGTTTTTGAGACTGTTCCTGGCAAAGCACTTGCCATCAACACAACGCATCGCCATGGAAAATGAGTTCTAGCATCTAATTCAGGGAGAAAGTAGTGTTGATACCTACTTATATAAGTTTACACGGTTTGTACGTTATGCGGGGTCTATCTTCACTGATGAACAACGTAAAACCAATAGGTTCTACGATGGGCTGTGGGATGAGGTGAGATTCTTGCTCTCGAGTTCGGTGAACCAAGGGTTTCAAGCGTTGGTGTATACGGCTTGTGCATTGGAAAAAATATGAAGCGGGTACATGGCAAAAGGGACTTGGCTGTGACAAAGTCCGAGTTCAAAGCGCCGCGTCCTGAAAAATCGAACTACCGAAGGAAGTGGGGTAAGAGATCCAAGTCTTCTGGATAGGCTCCTTCTATAGTTGCATCGGGAGCAACTTCGAGACAATATTCTTGTGCTTGCTATACATGTGGTAGGGTGGGGCATCTAGCCCGTGACTGTCGGGTTGGTCCGCCAAAGGTTGAAAAGAAGACAGGAGCGTCATATGTTGATAAGGGAAAGGCAGTGGTGGAGTCCTCTGCATCCCAGGCGCAACACCGAGTGTATAATCTTGGCCAACAGGAGGTCATAAAGCAAAGTGACATCTTAAAAGGTACAAACTAAGATATTGGTTTATTACTTTTCATACTTCATACCTTGTGTGTAGCTTGTGTATGATGTGTTTGTCTTAGGCTTTGTCCTGATTTGGGACTGTCCGGCGAGAGCACAATTTGATATGGGTGCTTCACATTCATTTCTATCTGAGGACTTTGTAGCGCGAATCAGAGTGCCTAGTCGTATGACGGCAGATAGTGTGAAGGTGTTGTTGCATAATGGATGTGTAATGCGTACGGTTAGGGCTTGCTACGTGAAGGTGCTGATAGGAAGTCAGGATTTTTGGTTAAATGCATCCTTGCTGCCGATATCTGAGTTTGATGTGATCTTTGGTATGAGCTGGCTTTCGGAGAAGCGTGCCTGTATTGATTGCAACTCAAAGGAAGTAACACTGGGTCAGAATACCGAGCTTGAGACTAAATTCGCTGGTATGCGAGGATTGAGCAGGATTTTGATGTCTGCTCTCCAAGTCATCAATGTTGTTTGGAAGGGCGCGGAGTTATTCTTCACGCTTATTCGGGTTATTGAGCCAAAGGCCAGTGTGAGTGACGTTCTGATTGTATCGGAGTTTGCTGATGTGTTTCCTAAAGATCATCCTAGTTACCTCCCCAGCGGGAGATTGACTTCTCTATTTAGTTGGTGCCAGGTGCGAAACCAGTGACCCGCTCGCCATATCGTGTAGCGCCAATGGAAATGGCGGAACTGAAAGTTCAACTACAAGAGTTGCTGGAATAGAGATATATACACCCAAGTATGTCACCTTGGAGCGCACCTGTTCTCTTTGTGAAAAATAAGGACGGTAGTCTGCGGTTATGTATTGACTATCGTGAATTGAACAAGCTGACAAAGAAAAACAAGTATCAGATTCCACGAATAAATGACTTGTTCGATCAACTGGCTGGGTCAATGGTATACTCAAAGCTTGATTTGAAATCTGGCTACTACCAGTTGGGGATTCAATAAGGTGACATTCCCAAGACAGTGTTTGGAACACGCTACGGTAATTACGAGTTCACTGTAATGTTGTTTGGGTTATGTAATGCGCCATCGGTGTTCATGGACTTAATGCACCGCACTTTTAAAGAGTACTTGGATTTATTTGTGATCGTCTTCATTGATGACATCTTGGTGTACTCTCAATCTGAAGGAGACCATGCGAACCATTTACGGATGGTGTTGCACACCCTAAGAAGAAACAAACTCTACGCAAAGTTCTCCAAGTGTGAATTTTGGCTGCCGGCGGTGGCTTTTCTTGGCCATGTGGTTAGTGGTGAAGGTATAGCAGTGGATCCGGTGAAAGTCGTTGCAGTACAGGAGTGGCCAATTCTGTCTACCGTAGCTGAAGTCAGGAGTTTCCTTGGACTTGCGGCTACTATAGATGCTTTGTAGAGAACTTTTCCCGGATAGCTTTACCCCTCACCACACTGATGTGAAAAGATCAGCAGTTCGTTTGGACGCTGGAGTGCACGCGAGCTTTTGAAGAGTTGAAGAGTTGTTTGACCACGGAGCCTATTTTGATGTCGCCATGTGGTGCAGACGGCTATGAGATTTATAGTGATGCATCAAGGAAAGGCTTAAGTTGCGTTCTTCTTCAATTTGGAAAAGTGATAGCGTATGGCTCGCGATAGTTGAAAGTGCACGAGCGAAATTATCCCATCCATGACTTGGAGTTGGCGGCGGTGATTTTTGCACTTAAATTGTGGCGTCCCTATTTATATGGCGTGAAAGTGGATATAATAATGGACCATAAGAGCCTGAAGTACCTATTGGATCAAAAGGATCTTAATATGCGACAACAAAGGTTGATGGAGTTCCTCGGGGACTACACCTTTGATATTCATTATACTCCTGGGAAGAGAAACGTTGTCGCAGATGCCTTGAGTTGTAGAACTCCGACAAGGGCAAATTGGTTGCAAATGCATGATGAGCGCATGATCCAGGAGCTGGAAGCATTGGAGATTTCTTATGTTGATAAGAATTCAAGAATTCCACCGCAAGTGCATGCCTAAATTGGACGAAGGTACAGTATGACCTTGCGGACAGGGTTCGGCGAGCAACGGAACTGGATGAAAGTCTACAATGCTATGCAGCGGATGTGTCAAATGCCCAATTCTCCTGGGATGACGGCCTTTTGTGAAAAGATGGTCGTTTGTGCGTCCCAATTATGGGTAAGCTAAGAGAAGAATTGATGTATGAGGCTCACTTTATGAAATACTCAATTCACCCAGGGAGCACAAAGATGTATAAGGACATGAAAGAGCTATTCTAGTGGTCGGACATGAAGAAAGACAGCACATTATGTGGTGAAATGTCAGACTTGTGCCTTAGTGAAAGCAGAATGTCAGAAGTCTAGAGTTTTCCTGAAGTCGCTACCTATTCCAGAATGGAAGTATGATGATATTTCGATAGATTTCGTGCACGGTTTGCCGAGATCTCAACACGGTAATGATTCGGTTTGGGAGATCGTAGACCGGTTGACTAAAGTGGCTCACTTCATTCCGAACA
Source organism: Platanthera zijinensis (assembly GCA_039513925.1). NCBI lineage: Eukaryota > Viridiplantae > Streptophyta > Magnoliopsida > Asparagales > Orchidaceae > Platanthera > Platanthera zijinensis. The sequence continues at coordinate 22,694,537 of CM077097.1, forward strand.
AGAGGCACGATTCAGTGGAAATTTTGGCTAAGCTTTATGTTGAGCAAATAGTAAGATTGCACGGTGTGCCCCGTAGAATCGTAAGTGATCGAGACGGGTGCTTCACGTCGAATGATTGGAGGCTAATCCATAAGTTGTTGGGGGACAAAATTAACGTACAGTACGACCTTTCATACAAAAACGGATGGCCAGACTGAGAGGACCAACAGAACGATGGAGTACATGCTCTGAATGTGCGCCATGGATTTTGGGAAGAGGTGGGAAGACCATCTCTATATGATTGAGTTTGGCTATAATAATAGCTATCAAGCTAGTATACAGATGGCTCCCTTTGAAGCATTTTACGGTAGGAAGTGTCGTACACCATTAGCATGGGCGGAAATAGGCGAGTCAAAATTATATAAACGTAAGGAAGTCGAAGAGGCTAATTCGATGATACGCTCTATCTGGGAGAGGCTATTGATAGCCCAAGATAGGTAGGCAAAGTACTACAATTCCAAACATCAGAACGTGAAATTCGCAATGGGCGATTGGGTATATTTAAAAATCAAGTCATTCAAAGGCGTGTCCAGGATTCGGCACTTGAAAAAGTTAAGTCTGAGGTATCTTGATCTGTTTGAAGTGGTGGAGCGAGTTGGAGAAGTTGTCTATCGGCTAGCTCTTTCAGCAGAATTGAGTGGATTGCATGATGTGTTCCACATATCAGTGCTTCGAAAAGCCATGAAAGATCCAACTCAAGTGATTGTGACTGATCGCATACCGGTCGAGTCTGGGCTAACGACGAAGGTTAGGCCCATTCGGATCGAGGTAAAGAGGATAAGAAGCTGCGGATCAAGACAATCGGGATGGTAAAGGTCCGGTGGGACAACTGTGGTCGTGAGGAGCTAACATGGGAGCGGGAGCAACCATGTGTGCTGAATTTCCCAAACTGTTTGTATAAAAATATTGTAACATTTTTGTTGAAGAAAATGTATGTTATAAATGAGGTTATGGCCAAGCGGTGACTCGTGTCAGATGACTGGTGAGCGGTCAGTAGGCAATGGGTAACTTTTTAGCCTAAACCCGACTCGTTGCTGTATTTTGATGAGTTTATCGTGTGGTTGGGGTGAAACCAGAGACCACTTAAGCAGAGGGGTTGAAATTTGGAAATCATTATTTCCTTTTCTCTTTCTCTCTTCCTTGTGTTCCAGTTCTGGAGTAGAGAACTCGGCTAAGGCTTGCTGAAGTTGCTGGAGTGGATCTTGTGACTGGAATCAAGATCTGAAGTTAGATTCGAGAAGGGGAAAGTGAGGCGCTCATTTCCATCGGCGTAGAAAAGTTGTAGCATGGCTCCGAAGAGAACATCAATGGTAACAATCTTTCTCCTTGGACATGTGAAGTCCTTATTTTGGAATGTGCATGGATTTCCCCCACCAAAAGGTGGAATGTTGAGGGATTTCCATTGGGTTTATTCTTGAAATCCCCAAGAAGTCTTGCATATAGATCTGGAAATGTGTAGTACGGAATAAGCATGCAGTGTGAAACCCATCTGGACAGGTTGGTCTGGATTGGTGATGTTTTATTTTGCGCACCGGAGAAGACTCCGCATATAAACGAGTATTTTGTGGAGTTTGTGGTTTGTGCCGGTGAAGTGGAGTAACAGGAAGTATTGGAATGGAGTTCTAGGAAAATACCCTCGAATTTTGTGTGTTATATGCTGGCACTGCAGGATGCTGCAGGGTTTGAGTTGAGTTTAGGCGCAGAAAAAGAGCTTCTGTTGACCCCGCCAAGCGATCGTGACGAACGCTGGCATTGACACCCGCTTTGATTGTGAAGCCAGTCCTTCGGGGACGTTGTGGCTATTGTGAGCTATGCACTCTTAAAGGCTGGTGAGCCGAACGGACAAGGGGAAGCTGACTCGCGTCAGTCTAAACATTGAACTGGCGAGTTGAGCAACGGGAAAGGGCTGAACAGTATCCGCGTTATGGTGGTCTAACTTGAGTTCCTAAGTTATTGGCTCTGTTAGGATCACATAATGAGAGTCTTGAGCTATTTGTCATCAAGACTAAAGTCACCGGTCGTGGGCCGTGGAGCACGAAAGCTCAAAGTTTACCATTGGGTTTAAGACCTGAGAACGGTGGTGGGACCCTAGTTTTCCGGTACACCGATAATATGCCCTGAGTGCACGGAGCGTCGGGTCGCGTGGTCGACATTTATGATATATTGATTGTGCGTGAGTGCACATCTTGTGATATATATTCTTGTGAAAATGTTATGCCTGTAGGGAAGAAATATCACTATCCAGAGAAACGGGTAGGGTCGTTATAAATTGGTCAGCTGAATGCTGATCGTTGCCTTGTTTACCATCGTTGTGGTGGATTGTCCCCATGCAAGTGCTGGAGAGCCAAGCGGGAAATAGTGGGTTGAAACCCTTGCTGCTGCTACTGGCCCTCGAAGGCCGAATGAAGAAAAGTTTACTGTTTTCATGTGTGGCCGGCCTACGTGCCGATGTATGTAATCAACACTTGTGAAGGTTAACTATAAGGCCAACTTTTATGTATGTATAAAGTGGCATTCATGTGTTGTTATATATAAATGGTGTTTTATATATTGTGGACATTCAAATGAGTTGAGTTCAAAAATCCTTAAAGCTTCTATTAGCATGCTCTGAGTTAGGATGCGAATAGTTTTTGGTATTAATCTAAAACATTTCTGCCTGTTAGCATGCTCTGACGTTACACTGGTGAAGCCGCAGTCGCGACTATTAGTCCAACTCGGTGATGTTGCATAGCGAGCCTTAAGGATTTTGTTAGAAATCTGTTAGCAGCAAGATGCCATTTTTGATGTTGTTTTCCCCCTCTTTCATGTGAGTACGTGTAACCAAAACCGGACCGTGTGGAAATTAGAGTACACGCGGGGGCGCGGGGACAGTACGGTACGAATGGTTGATTAGGGTGGGAAAAGGCTTGGGATTGTGATGTGCTAAGGGTGGTTTGTCTCTGTGGTCGGCTGGCTAGCCCGTGTCGTGCAAGTCATGTGTGGAGAGTGTCCCGGCGAGACAAGCACCCTTCTGTGAAACCGACGAGGATGCCAAGCTTTGGACAAGCCCAGACGATACTAGCTAGGTCCCGCTGGATCTCCTTTGGTGGACTTTGTCTTGATATTGGAGTCGGGCCTGGGTCGTCACGAGCAGGTGGGGTCTAGCAAGGGTTCTTAGCATTGGTTTGTTTGTGTGGTGGAATCCTGACACGAGAAGTCAGAGCTTGCAGGCAAGCCCGGGTTTTGATACCCACGAGCGGGTGGGGTCTAGGCAAGAGTTTTGTGTGCCGGCTTGTATTCCGTTTGGGGAAATTGGAAGTACGCTTGTGCTTACGGCTTGAATGCCGATGGGGAAATTGGAAGTACCCGATTGATGATGTGTTAGAAGCATACACTTTAGGGTGCCTTGGGTGAAACCTAGGATTTCATTCATGCTGCATCGTAGGCCCCTTTATATTGCATGCTCAACTTAGAAACATGTTTGTTGTATGAGACATCCAAAACTGTTTTATAGCATTACATGTTTATGTATATTGCATACGAAGTTCTGACTTGCAGGGTGATGGAGAGCCCCGGGATCCTCTAGGGACGACCTGGAGGAGATGTGTTGGTTACACAGCTGAGGTCAGCCTTTGCTGACCCACGTTACAACCAATTTTTACAAGGCAAGGATCACAAGAAGGAGCGAGCTCGCCGGCCAAAAAGGCCTAATCCTCATGAAGTGCTTCATTTTGCATAGTAGATTTATTTTGATTGATTGATTATGCCTAATGCACTGTGTTTTCGGCTTGCATGTCGAGGTAGCCTAGGAGTTCTTATGCACGTTGATATTTGATGTTATTGTTTTAGTTTTGGACTTTTATTTGTTGTAAGGCCTTAAGGCCGTGTTTATACTCATATGTTAGTGGATAAATTCTAGTCTTATTTCTTTGTTTCCGTTGTGTTTAGTCTGAGTTTTTAGTTGGGTAGTTTATATCTTCTTATAATGCTTAAGCTGTGGTGTCTGTATGTTGTGGGGCCCCGGTCGAACCCATATTATATGGTCATTATAGGAGAGTTGTTACACTCAGAGTAGAAATATTTTTTATTTGAATTTTCTTTTTTTAGACTCTTCTACACCAATGTGCTTTTTAATAAAAAATAGTGTGTCTCTCTATGACTAGTGGCACAAGAGATTAGCACATATTAATTTCAAAACTATTAATATGTTATTTTCTCACAACTCTGTGCGTGATGCCCCCACTATTAAGTGATTTATAAAGAGACCATGGCATTCATGCCAAATGGACAAGCAAATAAGGGCTACCTTTAAAAGCATTGTTGATATTCACTAATTTTGTTAGAAAAATTCAGAATGAATTGAACTACTCTGTGATCAAAATCAGAAGTGACCATGAAATAAAATTTGAATCTGGTGTCATGACAAAATTCTGTGAAAGTTTGGGTATCTTTCATGAGTTTTCCTCTCCTCACACTCCACAGCAAAATGGAGTCGCTGAGAGAAAGAATAAAACTCTCATAGTGGCATGTTGAATCATGTTTAATGATTCTTCATTGCCAGAGTATTTCTAGGCGGAAACCGTCAACACTGTTTTCCACGTGCAAAACAGAGCACTCATAAAAAAGAACCACCATAAGACACCTTATGAACTATTAAAGGGCAAGAAACCAACTGTGTCTTATTTTAGAATTTTTGATAGCAAATGTTTTGTACTTAATAATGAGAAATCTTATAAAACTAAGTTTAGTGAAAAATGTTTTGAAGGTATTTTCGTAGGCTATAGTAGTCATAGTAAAGCTTATAGAATTTTCAATAAGAAAACCTTGGTGGTAGAAGAAACTTTTAATGTTGTATTTGATGAGACAAACATGCTTCACAGAAGCTCCTCTAGTGTATTTGTGGAAGATGTAGGTACAAAGTTAGAAGAGCTAAACTTGGAAGAAAATGGAAAGGAAGATGCTCCAAGAACAATCAAAGTCAATACTCCAAGCCTGGTGGAGGAAGAACTTCAAGATGAAGAGCTCCATCAAATTGAAGAAGATGCACCAGAAGTAGCAAAATCTCCTGGTGGTATAGAGAATGCGAGGAATCTAGTGCTCAAACACTCCAAATATCATCCAACTGATCAGATCATTAAAGACCCTCATGATGGAGTAAGAACAAGAAGAGATACAACTAACGAAATTGTGCACTTAAGCTTTCTTTCGCAGATTAAGCCAAAGAAATTTGAAAAAGAAAATAGAGACGCTTCATGGATCATTGCAATGGAAGAAGAGTTCAATCAATTTAAAAGGTGCAAAGTTTGGGAGCTAGTACGAAGACCCAAAGGACACAATATGATCGGGACGAAATGAGTCTTCAAAAAAAAGCTGGACGAAGATGGTGTAATTATAAAGAACAAAGCCAGAATTGTAGCCAAAGGGTATAGATAAGAAGATGGGATCAACTTCGATCAAACATTTTCTCCAGTGGCCAGACTCGAAGCGATCAGGTTGTTCCTTGCATACGCTGCTCACAAAGGGTTCAAATTTTATCAAATGGACGTGAAGTCAGCATTCCTTAATGGTAATTTAAAGGAAGAAGTACAGATGAAACAACCCCCAGGTTTTGTTGATTCATCATTCCCTAATTATGTTTATTTCCTTTGTAAAGTTTTGCATGGTCTAAAACAAGCTCCTCGAGCTTGGTATGAGACGTTATCTAGCTTTCTTCTTGAGAACAAGTTCACAAGGGGAAATATAGATACGAAAGTATTTCTTAGGGAAGTTAAAGGCAAGATTTTGCTAGTGCAAATTTATGTCGACGACATTATATTTGGATCTACAGATGACAACCTTTGCAAAAAGTTTTCTAACTTGATGCAAGGGAAGTTTAAAATGAGCATTATGGGAGAGCTAAAGTACTTCTTAGGACTTCAGATGAAGCAATCTGAAGATGGAATTTTCATCTCTTAGACAAAGTTCACCAAGGAGTTAATTAAGAAATTTGGAATGGAGAACATGACCTCTGTGAGGACTCCAATGTGTTCAACTATGACTCTGGACAAGGATGAGAAGGGAAAACCTTTTGATGAAACCAAGTATAGAAGAATAATTGGATCCTTACTCTACCTTACTGCTAGTAGACCATACATAATGTTTTCAACATGTGTATGTGCTGGATTCCAGGTGAACTCTAAGGAATCTCATTATGCCGCTACAAAGAGGATTTTGAAATACTTTAAAGGTGCACAAAATCTTGGCTTATGGTACCCAAGAAGTAATGATTGCGAACTAATTGGTTTCTCAGATACTGACTTTGTAGGGAGAAGGGATGATAGGAAAAGCACTTCTAGCTCGTGGAAGTTCCTAGGAATAAGGCTTATCTCTTGGAGCAGTAAGAATCAAAATTGTGTTGTTATCTCAACTGCTGAGTCAGAATATATCACTACAGGCTGCTGTTACGCATAAATTTTATGGATAAGGAATCAGCTTGAAGATTACCACATGAAGTTGAAGGATATTCCAATGTTTTGCGACTCCTCTAATGCCATAACAATTGCTCACGATCCAGTCTCTCACAGCCGGACAAAGCACATCGAAATAAGGTACCATTTCATCTGGGAGCATGTGAAGAACATGTACATCAATCTCAGTTATGTCCTAACGGATAAGCAAGTTGCACATATATTCACGAAGCCGCTAGATGAGGTCAAGTTCTCCTTCTTCAAAATGGAACTTGGTATGCTCAACAAGGAGTCATGATAGTCCAGAAATCAGTGAAAGTACAGGAATTCAATATCTCAAGAAATCCAAAGAAAATTCGTCGAGTATACTCGTATAATTTCAATGAATTCGTCAATACTTCTTGTGAATTCAGAACTTTATCATGAGTCATTTCGATGAATTACTTTAGTATTCACGAGTCATTTTGACGAATTTATCAAGCTTTCTTGAGTCATTTCGACGAATTGCTGAAGGTCTGAATTTTTTTCTAAGTCTTACTTATTGGATCCGAAAAGTCTTTTTTGAAACAGGTATGTGCCTCTCTCTCTCTCTCTTCAAAACTTTAATAATATATAAATAGGGCTATGGGCATTAAGAATTTCACACATTCATAAAGAGTTCACGAGTTATTCCGCTGATTCAACTTCCATCTGAATAGTATGTTTCGTCGATTCGTCTCCGACAGTTCTCGTTCGTTCTCAACAATGGCTTCAAGAGGAAATGGAAATCTCCAAGTCGGTGGTGAACTTATTCGTGTAGGGTTTGCGACGACATCAGATGAGTTTAGGAACGTGATTCTAATGCTCGAGACAGTCGAATTGACATTTATTCTGGAGCATCCATGTCGAGTTCTGAATAGATATGTACAAGAGTTCTTTCAAAATGCGAAGCTTAGGCGTGAAGGCACTGTGATCAAAAGCAGAGTCAGAAATTCTTCTGTCAAAGTTAAGGCCAGTCTTCTGAACCAACACTTGTGGCTACCGTCTGTTGATGAAGAAGATTTACTTGAGGAAACAGATCTTCATAGATCTCTTCTCTTCTATGGTTTACTAAGGAGAACCACCTCTATTAAACAGAAAGGTATGAATGAGGAAGGAAAGTTGCTGATAGACATCATGGGAAAGGTTCTACTTTTCAAAGTTGGGTCCCATAACTATGTATATGGTGAGATGTTCAAACTGCTTGTAGCTGTGATTTGCAGAAAAAGAATTAACTGGGGAGTGGTTCTCTTTGAGACGATTAAGAAATGTCTGAATGCTCCTAACTTTGGAAGAATTCTTACATTATACCTCAATCAAGTGGATAGAAATCGATTTGATATATCATCAGGAATACACATTCACCACTTGAAGAAAATTGATTCCTCCATCTTCAGCAGATGGGAGAGGAGAATTTCCAGGGAAGGTGGGATGAGAGATGCAGTTAAAGAAGACGAATTCCTTGATGAGGAGAAAATTCCATCTCCTATCCCCCAATGAAGCACCTGAGAGCTTTGGTGCAGTTGTTGAGGGGGAGACGCATCCTTCTGTGAATGTTGATAATGTACTTATCTCTCCTGAGAAAGTTCCAGTTATTATAGAGACTACAGAGACATTGGTTACAGAAATAGTTGTTCTTGCTGGTGATGTTGATGAAAATGCTGATGATGCTGATGGCAATGATGATGAAGTTGATGATGTTGATGACAATGATGATGATGAAGTTGTTGCTGCTGATATGGTAGTTAGTTTCCAGAAAGATCTTCCAGCTTTGGCTGAGGGGGAGCTTAACCAGCCATCTGATTTCTCCAAGGCCAGATTGATAGTTATATATGATCTCGAGTGAAAGTCTTTAGTTTCAAGAATAGCTAAACACCTAGAGGGGGTGAATAGGATTTTTTGTCTCTTTATATTTTTCCTTCTCTAAGTGTGTTATGAGTTAGTCATTTTCTGCTTTCAAGACAAAACACAAAAGCACACACAAGATTTATAGTGGTTCCCCAGATTATGGGTACGTCCACTTTCCCTCTCACCTTTATAACAGCTTGTTAGACAAGGCACTTCTCCAAATCTCAGCTCCTAAGAGCTTACAACACAGATCCCACAGGATCCCTCTATCTCCTTCAAGACCTACAGCTCGGGCACAAAGCCTTACCTCAGAGCAAGCTTACTCCTACAACTTAGTGATCCAAAGATCACCTACCGTAGACTAAATTAATAGTCCAACTGTTCAGGCTAGGAGTATAGCCCTACCTCTCAGAGAGAATAACTCTCCTATGCCCTACCTCAGATCCATAGAAGGATCCTACCACTCAGGCACAAAGGCCCTACAGCTCAGAGAGAATGACTCTCCTACCTCAGATCTGCTCTAGATACTACCTCAGATCAACAACTAGATCATACCTCAACCTTTATAAAATAGGCTTACACTCAGGCACAATGGCCCTACAGCTCAGATCCAAGAATGAATCCTACAGAGAGAATGGTTGGTTGGTGTTGATTTTAATCAAGAGAAAAGTTCTCTGAGCCTGCCTTCCTGAGCTGAGATAAACTCATCCCTGCCTTCTTCACAACAACAAGAAAGATGATCTTCAAGAAACTGCTGCTTGTGCTGGAAGTAACTTAGAAACACAAGTTTCTGATCTTGCTGATGAAGACATATGATTTTATAGTTCTTTGTATTCTTCACTCAGCTAACCTTGACTGTAGAAATCAGAATGCTCTGCTTCTTCTTCTTTCTCAGAAAACTCTTCTGAACTTGTTATATCAGGTGAAGATCGCTACAGCTAACTGTATGAACTTTAGATCTGCGGGTTTGAACTTCTCAGGCTCTGCAACAATGGCGAGAGGAAGACGACGAAGTTCTGCCTCTTTGCGAAAAGATAAAACCCTAAAAGTTGATTTGCTTCCGCCGATCCTATTCCTTTTTATCTTTCGTCGTCCAACGGCTCTTTGAGCAGTGGGATCCGCAATAGTTGACTGCTGCAACTTAGCTTTATCAGTGAAAGTCTTACAGTAGACCCGCGACGCCATTTGTCGCATACTGTAGACTTCCCACAATAATTTTGAATTTTGCTGACTCATGCTAACGTCAGCATCTGTGGACTTTTTTAAATTCTCAGTTTCATCCCAGGCATTGAGTGTGTTTAGTGAATAGCCTTCACTCAGCACAAAAACCCTTAGTAAAATAATCTGTACTTCCAGACGTTGACTGTGTTGAGTGAACCTTCATCACTCAATGCATTTTGACTTAGCCAATTACTTCTGCGTTGCCAGGCGTTGAGTGCGTTGAGTGAACCTTCATCACTCAATGCTTCTAGACTTAGCTTCTTCTCTAAATGCATGCCAACTTGCTGAGGCATTGAGTGAACTCCCTTCACTCAATGCTTCTGTACTTAACTGCTTCTCTCTTTATGAATGCATTTTGTGAGTCTTCATCACTCAACGCTTCTGCCATTGCCTGTATTTTTGATGAGGTGTTGAGTGAACTGGCTTCACTCAACGCCTCTGTACTTAGCCAATCTTCTTGATGAGCTTGCATTGAGTGAGCTGTCCTCACTCAATGCTTCTGGACTTAGAAGGATTTTTCTGTCTATCTCTTCTTAATCTTTGATTGAACACTATCATGTCGATGCTTTCTTCTTTGGGCGTTAAGTGAGCTGCCCTCACTCAATGCTTCTGGACTTAACCAGAATTCTTGACAGATTCTTCAAATGCTTTGACTGCTTAAGCTTGACTCAACGCTTATTTCTTCAAGTATTGAGTGAGCTGTCCACACTCAACGATTCTGGACTTAGTCGAATTTCTTCCTTGCCAATGCTAAAGCTTTGACAGACTGAGATTTACTCGACGCCTCTTATTATATGGCGTTGAATGAACTTCCTTCAATCAATGCCCGTGGACATAGCCGCAAATCTGCTTTGCAAACTATTGGGCTTTGACTGTCCATGCTTTATTCGGCGCTTTTTGGTATCTTGCATTAAGTGAACTAACTCCACTCAATGCCTATGGACTTAAACAAATTTCTATCTATCCAACATCCTTCCTTGACATCTGGCGTTGTGAACTGGCTTCACTCAATGCCTATGGACTTAGATAGATTTTTGTCTCTCCACCTTTCTTCCTTATGACCACCTGTCACAATCACTTAGACAACCTGTCTAAACTTGTTCTAAGGAACATCATGCACATAATGAACTTGAACAACATCAAATACAATTATTCTCTTAGTATTGGTTGTGATGCCTCTTCAAATCTAGGGAACATTGAGGGCAATATTCCCAACAATCTCTCCCTATTTGAAGAAGGCCAATCACATGGCAATACTAAGAAGCATTATCATATAAAGCATATAAATTCAATGCAACTGTAAGCTAGCAGATGTAGATTTCTCATACCACTTGAATTACCAACATAATAATTCAATGTTCTCCATTTAAATGCATTGACTCAACATGTCAAGTCATTGCTTTCTCATACCACTTGAACATTTGCTCAAGTAATATGCACTTTCCTCATACCACTTAACACTTAAATGGAGCCCTTTCCTCATACCACTTGAAGCACTTTCCTCATACCACTTGAAGCACTTTCCACATACCACTTGGAGGTGGGAAGGTAACATGCAATGGCTTAACATGTAGTCATTGCACTCCTCATGCTACTTGAATTTTTCCAAGTAATATGCACTGACTCAACATGACCTGGTCATGTCAAGTATTTCTCTCCTACTACTCCCCCTTTCTGGTTTCTTAAAAAAAGCAGTTATCTAATGAGGGAGGTGAAAGGATCATGGGAGGATTTATCTCTTGATCATAGCCTAATTCCACGACACTAGTGATCAAGCTAGTTGATTGGATAACATACATCTTGTGTTGATACCACTAATACAACACATCACTGCAACCACTTGACTCTTGAGTGGTCCATTGATCCACTTGAGATAGCTGCTAACATTGATCCACTTGAGCCAATGCCACTCCTCCCCTTTTTATTACATTTGCAGAAGAAGCATAGTCAGGGAGGTGTTGGCTTTTCCTCTTTTCCTACAGAAGCTTTGTCTTCTCAGCAGCAGCAATCCACTAGTGTTGATCTCCCCCTCAGTCTGTGCATTGTCCCGAGGACATACAAATAAGCAGAGTTGATCTTTGATCCACTGTTGCAGTTTCTTTCTCCCTCTCAATCAGGAAGCATCTTGACTTGCTCCCCCTCAACTAGAGCATCATGACTTGCTCCCCATCAATAGGAGCATCTAGCTTGACAGTCTCCCCCTTGATACACACACACAAGCCTGATTAGGAAAATTGGCAGTGTGTACTGTATACTACTGGTGGCACATGTCTCTTATGTATACCACCTGACTGTTTGAGGTGGTTGTATATCATCTTCGCTTGCACAGTATACTCCCCCTTGATCATTGCACAGATCATGTCCACAATACCCACTGACTTGGACATTCTTTCCTGCAGGTTCAGAAGATATTGAAACCTGAGCATTCTTATCTTTTTTGTTTTCTTAGAAGAATCTGACAGCTAAGGATACCACTTGAGAATCTTTTCAGTTGAGGATTGTGTGCCTCTTTCTTACTACTCTCAGAAGAGCTTCTTCCTGTGCTTTGCTCTGTGATGAGTATAGCCTGCTTGTTATTCTCCTCAGTATTTTGTTGAAGTGGCAATAGTACTATGTCCCATCAGTCAGACATCTTTGAGCTTCAGTAGATGGATCCTCCTGGTTTGTTTATCCAGTCAGATACCACTTGAAGGTCTTTACCCAAGACATGTGTACTTTATCCTTCTTCAGGAATGCACACAATATCCTTTTTCCTCTTGGGCAATAGGAGGAGTATCCTTTATGGTCAACATTCATCTCCAACTTCCCAACTGCAGATCTTAGGTCCATTCCTCACTAGAGTATGATCCTTAAGATAACTCCGTGTTCTAGTCTTATGCCTGGAAAATCCTCTGTCCAAGTACCATATAGGGGTACGGGCACTTGGACAATCCTGCAAAGCAAGATTAGCATACCTTAGGACCCCAATTTTTATTGGGTCCTAGGTTCTAGTTAGCCTGAAATAGACTTTGTCTTACTGCAGATTTTCTAATAGGAAGATTACCACTAGCTCTATGCACAGTAGGATTATGCCAGCAATCTAATGAAAAATGCCCCCACTTTATCACAGTACCAGCACTCATGAATATTATACCTTCTTTTCTAAGCAGGTCTGGTAGCAGATAACTGTTCAGAAAAAGGAGCAGCAGCCTTCTTCAAGTTCCTTTCAGCAAGGATCTAACTGAAAGTCAATCTTCCAGTAAACTTCTTTGGCTTGCTCTGAATGCCATTAATAGCAAGCTTCTTTGCAGAGGACAGGCTCCTGATAGCATTAGAGATAGCCAAATCAGGCTTATTGATCGACTTACTCTAGGTCTGAGTCTTTGCTGGTTGGACTTGAGAGCTAGCCACTGCCACATTCTTGAGTGTGGGGGCTGGTGCACCAAATACAAATGGTCCATGATGGGCCATTTGAATTTCCTCATGGGGAGCCTTAAAGTCACTCATCCACTTACTATATCTTCCACCATAGCTATGAACATTTTTTTTCATACTTGTGGATCTACCATTCATCCAGTGATCATAGATGTTTTCTTGGTCATACCTATTTGAAGGTAACATCACCTTCTTAAAAGGGATATGAGGCAGTGATGCCAGGGGCTGAACTGGAGCTTTTCCTTTCCCTTTGGGATGGGCAACTCTAGTGTTCCCTTGAATCCCAACACCTTCTATCCCTTTTGGGAGGAGAAGGAGTTTATCAAGGGTAACACTAACTTGGGCTTAGAGAAATTAGCCACTATTCTTTTCTCCCTTTGGAGCTTCTCCTCAAGATCCATAATGATCATGTTCTTATTGTTGATGGTCCTAATCTGGATGATTGAGATAGCCTTCAGTTGGCTAACTTCCCTCATTTTCTGATCCATAGAGGATGCTAAATCAGATTGTTGGGAAACAGCTAGATGTAGGGAGGTGATCTCCATAGCTTGCTTCTTGGCCAACTTCTTGCATCTTTTGAAAGCATCTAAAAGGGCTCCATACTTATCAATCAATTGATTGTCATATTCCTCAAATTCTGAGCACTCTTCACCATTGGATGAAGATGCACTAGAATTGGGACTTGTCTCATATTCTGCATCAGATGATGAGATAGATAGAGAATGTACCTTAGCTAGACCAGGCTGATCCTGGCTGGATTCCTCGTCTGACATGGACATCAGCCCACAGCAGCTGTTGACATCTTCTTCATCATCATCCTCCTCTGATTCACTGTCTAAATGTGATAGAGGGGCCCTGTTACCTATCCTAGAATTAGGATAGTCTTCAGCTTCATCTGCAATAGCAGCTAGCAGCCCTATGAAGGCTTCTTATTCAGACTTTGAGGAAGATGAGTCACTCTGACTCCAGCTCTTTCCAGTCTTGGCAAGGAAGTTCTTTTCCTTCTTGCCCTTGAGATGTTGATGCTTCTTCTCACCAATCTCCTTTTTATTTACAGGACAATCAGCTATGACATGTCCTAGCTTGTTGCCGCAAAAGCAAATAACTTTAGAACAAACATGTTTACCAGGTTTAGATTCATACCTGTATCCCTTGGGGTGTTTCTTCTCAGCCTTGTAGTGGTCCTTCCTGTGATGAGAGGAGGAAGAAGATCGGCTCCTCTAGTGCTTCCTCTTCATTAACTTCTGAAATAGCCTAGATAAGACAAGAAAATCTTTATCAAATATGTTGCAGTTTGATGAGCTTGGCCCTATGGTGTCTGAATCAGCAGGCCTCCTTGGAGGAGAGGCAATCCTCTCCTTACTCTTCTTGGTGCTCCTAGCTTTGAAGGCCACAGTCATCTCTTTTTCATGAGAACTAGCAGCATCCTCTTCAACCTTCCTGGAGTTCAGCTGCATCTCATGGGATAACAGCTTCCCAAACAGATTCTAGGGCAATGTGTTGGCAAGATTGCCAACTTCTCTGATGACACATATCTTGATATCACATTCCTTATTTAGGGATCTCAAGAACTTGTCATTTAGCTCATAATTAGAGAACTGTCTGCCATAGGTGATCAAGCTGTTCACTATCTTGAATATCTTCTCATAACAATCAGCTATGGAATCCTCTTCCCCTACTTGAAATCCTCATACTCTTGATTCAGGAGGGATTTCCTGTCATACCTCACTTCCTCTATCCCTTCCATGTAGACAACAAGGGTATCCCACATCTCTTTGGTTGTCTTGCAGTGGACCACGTTCTAGAAGGTTGAATCATCTATGGCACTAACAATGATGTTTGGTGCCCTCTTATCCATGGTGGCTAGAATGACCACATCCTTAGTCATCTCTGAATACTGCTTGGGAGTCTGGACATTTGCATCTAAGATAGAGACCTTTATGGGGATGAAAGGTCCTTCTTGGACAGCCACAAAAATCCTTGGGTCAAATGCTTTCATGAATAGCCTGACCCTCTCCTTCCAGATCCCAAAGCTCTCCTTTTTGTAGACTTGAAGCTTCATTGAGCTCCACTCCTTATGGTTCACTCTTGAACCCATAAGTATTATACTTTTAGCTATCCTTTGAGATCTACTCAGACTGTTATGTCTTTTTTGAGCAACCTCCCTCTGATACCACTTGAAAGTCTTTAGTTTCAAGAATAGCTAAACACCTAGAGGGGGTTAATAGGTTTTTCAGTCTCTTTATATTTTTCCTTATTTAAGTGTGTTGTGAGTTAGTTATTTTCTGCTTTCAAGACAAACCATAAAAGCACACACAAGATTTATAGTGGTTCCCTAGATTATGGGTACGTCCACTTTTCCTCTCATCTTTCTAACAGCTTGTTATACAAGACACTTCTCCAAATCTCGACTCCTAAGAGCTTACAACACAGATCCCACAGGATCTCTCAGTCTCCTCCAAGACCTATAGCTCGGGCACAAAGCCCTACCTCAGAGCAAGCTCGCTCCAACATTTTAATGATCCAAAAATCACCTACCTCAGAATAAATTAATAGTCCTATTGCTCAGGCTAGGAGGATAGCCCTACCACTCAGAGAGAATGACTCTCCTACAGCTCAGGCACAAAAGCCCTACCTCAGATCCACAGAAAGATCCTACCACTCAGGCACAAAGGCCCTACAGCTCAGAGAGAATGACTCTTCTACCTCAGATATGCTCCAGATCCTACCTCAGATCTACAATTGGATCCTACCTCAGCCTTTATAAAATAGGCTTACACTCAAGCACAAAGGCCCTATAGCTAAGATCTAATATTGGATCCTATAGAGAGAATGGTTGGTTGGTGTTGATTTGACTCCAGAGAAAATTTATCTGAGCATGCCTTCCTGAGCTGAGATAAACTCAGCCCTACCTTCTTCACAGCAACAAGAAAGATGATCTTCAAGAAACTACTTTTTTTGTTGGAAGTAACTCAGAAACACAAGTTTCTGATCTTGCTGATGAAGACAAATGATTTGACAGTTCTTTGTATTCTTCACTCAGCTAACCTTGACTGCAGAAATCAGAATGCTCTGCTTCTTCTTCTTTCTCAGAAAACTCTTCTGAAATTACTGTAGTAAGTGAAGATTGTTACAGCTAACTGTGTGTACTTTTAGATCAGCGGGTTTGAACTTCAAGCTTCAAGCTCTACAACAATGGCGAGAGGAAGACGATGAAGTTCCACCTCTTTGCGAAAAGACAAACCCTAAAAGTCATTTGCTTCCGCCAATCTTATCCCTTTTTATCTTCCGCCGTCCAACGGCTCTTAGAGAAGTGGGACCCGCAATAGTTGACAACTGCAACTTAGCTTCATTAGTGAAAGTCTTACAGTGTAAGACCCTATTTTTTTGCAAAACCAACAGGATCTTATGCCCGGAACCGCCGCTTTGCGGTGACACCAACACACCTAGGAAAGTCGTCAATACAAAATGTCAATCCTGCGGGTCATACCGATCGTAAAAGAGAAGAGTAAGTAAAAAGAGTAAAGTAAAACTCAAATATTGGTCCACCAGAAATCACATGAATATAAAATAAATCCCCACGAAGGGAGAGTCTATAGTAACGATAAATCAAAATACTAATAAGAGGGCTCCTGTCTGATACATCATGATCCTCACTACAAGTCACTCAACGCGAAGCAAATCTATAGTAACTACTAATGATCGGGAGTCACTATGCCAGTTGCCTGAACTCCCGTGCTATACTGACCCGTCTCCAAGCGCACCGACCTTTGGTCTGCATCTCCAGGTTCGGCTCTACGATCCCCTAAAATGATTTGGTCAATGACCGTTAGTCTAAAAGACTAAGTCCTATCATCCCCCACCCCTCCCCCAATGGCTCCTAGGCACCGATCGGGGAGAAGGAAAGGGAAGGTATTTAAGGTGGAGAGTAACAAAAGTAAGCAGGTGACGGCGGAACTAATCTATCATGAGCATAAAATCACAACAAGTACAAGTAAGCAAATAGTAGGAAAGTAATATGAGTATACACATGAACAAGGTGAACAAGTAAAGTACAAGAAGGTAAACTAAGTAAGTAACCATGACCTATAGGAATGCCCATACAAACCTATAGACCAAGGGGTCGTTTTGAAAGGCTTATTGTCTAAAGTGTTTCATACCAATTTATACAATAGGTGTCAAGGGTTATATGCAATGATTATGCTATGTCATGCAAGTATGCTATGATAAGAACATGCAAGTGCAACACACACACCCAACTCTGTGAACACAGACCTTTAGTTCCCCCTCTTTGGAGCCTAACCTCCCAGGATACCTCCATAGTGGCAAACAGAAGCGATGGGTGGGGCCTCAACCGCATCTTAACCGGTATCAGCACTACCAGTCAGACTTATCGTACGCCTCAACGTTGGTTCACTAAGCGGAGCTCTTGCATACTCTTGTCGACTGGCGCATCGGACTTTATTTGGTTAAGTGCTAAACCACACTTGTCGAGTCAACGTATTGGTGTCGGTGTGACGACCCTCCAATACCAAAGACCCACCACCTTATATTTTATGCACATGAAACATTAATGTATTCCCCCCCCCCCCACCCTAGCCAAAGCTCCCCAGACTAACTGGTCCATAATAAATATCTACTGAGTCATCGGCTCGCTAGGCTAAGCTGCCCATAACCAAAACTACCGAGCCTACCACTCGTGAAACCCAACCTAACTCCCACAACACCGAGGAGTGTGAGTGTAAGTGTAATCCTAGAGAACTTCTAATTACTCTTGTATTCCATTTAGTCTTACGGCTTACGTTAATCTTTGACTCTCCAAGGCATTCCCTATGAAGGGCTCTCGAGGGCACTGGGAGCTACGATGGGCTGAAGCCCAAAGCTCTCCTTTGCAAGGTTCTTATTATTATTGGTATCTACCCATAACCAACCCCATTTAAAGTTATACTTTATCTAACCCAAGTGTATTTTGACTCTCTCTCTCACTCCACAGGAAGGACGATGTTTCGTTGATCCCGAGTACCATTTAACACCCGTCAACCCAATACTTCCAAATCATGACTCTTAAAGATGAACTCATTTTCAATTCACCAAAATAAGTAAACTATTAACCCCAACCTCATATGTCCATTCCACATGCTATTATCATTTCTGCAATTTTACTATATGCAGACCAACCTAAACTATATGATATACATGATAGGAGGTACTCAGAATTTTCATCCAAAAGCCCTAAGATAATTATTGGGGGTCTATCATGACACATTTAGACTAAATCCAGAAACTTGTAATTTTCTTAATTAATTTGACATTTATTTAATTTTCCCAAAAATTAGCCCATGGGTAATTTTGAACATGAAGTACAAGATTTCCTTAGGATATGGCCACCCAAAAATATGAACACTTTATGATAGAAAAATATCAGTAAATACCAAATTTCACAGATTTTCATAAATGTATTAACCTCTAAATAATTAATTCAAAGTAATTCAAATAATTAGAGGTAATGAAGCGAGTACCATAATTCATAGTCCAAAAATTATACAAAACTTACCAGATCCTTATTATGATCATAAAACATTACTGACTAAGTTTCATGCAATTCCAAGGTCAGTGAGCTATATAGAAAAATACCTTAGATAAATCCATGATAGTTCACTTTGTGAAAAAACATTCCTGTAAACTCATCCAAATAACATGTAATAATTTTCTAAGCTTTATTATGCTCTAAAAAGTTCTCTGGACAAGTAACACAATTTTCTAGCAAGATACAGTATTTATTATCTATTCATCAAAACAAGGTGCACTAGTTCACTTTACACATGAAGTACTAAGAGGAAATGTCCAATTATTACAAATAATTTATCAGTGCATACAAATGGTATTTGATTAACTTTACTAGAGTTTCATATCATTCTAAAACAATTAAACCACAGTTACTTCAATATCATCAAAAAGGGCAAGGTGAAGGTTATATCTACAAGTATGAGCTACTGTTATCTAAACATCTTATAATAAATTTTAGAGGTTAATATTAATATAAAATTACTCCTACCAAAATCTCATGAAGATCCAAGTTAAAACGACCGCTTAATTATTCCATAAGGTGTATAGACCTAAATAATTTCCAAGTGATTAAAGTGGGGTGCATGTGTCCAAATACCACCAAATTCATTCCTAGGGCATTTCACCACCCTAAGATCTCATGGACTAAAAACCAAGTCCATATAAATACATATAATCTCATGTCCTTCACAAACTCCCAAAGTTCAACCTTAGGGTTTGAACTAGGGTCCTGGGGCAAATCCACCATATTCCACCCCAAACTCCATGTTAGGGTGTTTAATGTCACATCAAATCAGTGACCCAAGTTTCAACCTTTGTTGAGGTGATTTGGTCACTATATACCCATAAGGGACACTTTGACCTAAATAACCCATTTAGGCCTACGCTAGGGTCTACTAAATTCAAAACCAAATCATCTCCAAATGGGATGAAATTTTAAACAGAGTCCTATATTGAACCCAAGGACCACTCACCAAAATTTGGGAGGATTTGGAGGTCATTAGACCATTTAATGAAACCTTACATGAAAAGATGAAATGATTTCCAAAACTTTGGAAAAAAGTTTTCCAAAAAATCCCATTTTTTGATATGTTATAGATATAAATATGAATGGCTCATGCTCTAAATTTCAAGTAATTTGGAGGTCAGGATTGATGGGAGCACCCCAAACAATCTCCAATCAACCCTAAGTATAGACCTCACCAAAATGAGTTATGTGGTCTGACCTGAACTCCAAATCAATTCAAATAAATTTTAAATTAAACTATACTCATAGGGCTACAAGTGTCATGTTGACTAGTTGTTCAAAAAGGCCTCTAAGAATTTTTAATTTAAATTTCAAAACAGGTAAAATTATGTGACAGAAATATACATATAACCAATTTAATATATTTATATCTGCATGGATCTTAAAGCAGGATCGAACGGCTTCTGGATTTCTTCTTCCTCTAGCCAACGACCCAGATCCGCCCGACCTGGAGCCAACTCCAACCCCAATTCCCGGCCCTCCGGCCACGTTCCCGACCAACCACCACCACCACCACCTCCATTGAGGTGAGGGCTATCGGCCGAAGGTGGTTTGGCCGCCGGAGACGGTGGATTCCGATGAAACCGACACCCTCATTTTCACGGAAAACAAGTGGAAAAATTCAACCCGATCGGTCACAATTGAGCCTGATTCATTGCTATAACAATTCCTAAGATCTAACCCATGAAGGAGTAGAGGAGGACCTGGTTTGCGACCTGAATGCGTGTGCTTTACCTCCTCACCATTTACGGCAACCGAGCTTTGGCTCTTCTGCAACTTCTACACCAACCTCAATGGAATTGAGAAAGGATCGGGGGAAACGTTTGCCCCTTGCTCTGGTGAAGGTCCTTAAAGAGGGAATTGAGGAGAGGAGGCTTGTAACTCCTCAATTTTAAAAAACTCCATTAATGATCATAATGGAGCTTTTTCGGTTTCATCCAAATAGAGGGGGCTGAGCCACCCCAATGGCCGGCCACCTCCTGAAAACTTCTCCTCTCCCTCAGAGGAGTAAAAGACTCATAAAAGTGGGGGGTTATGGAGCCTCCATGGCCATGATGGCCAGTAAGCTCTCATTTTCTCTCTCCTCCTTATTGGGGAAACTCTCATTCTCTCTCTCCTAGTCACCAATCTCTGAAATTGGTGGGCCCCAAAGGTGCCTCTCCATCTCCTAGACAATTGGGTCACACTAGTTTTGGCTTAGCCCACTTGGATTGGGATAGGTTAGCCCAAATTGAGCTATGGGTTGAGTTTGTCCAAATTAGCCACTTGGGTGACTTAGGCATGGGGCTTTTGGGGCCATTGGATCCCCCATGATGCCAAGAGACTAAGGGTGAGGTCATTTGACACTTAGGTGGTCAATTGACCAAAATTGAGCTAATTTGACTTTCTTAGGCTTAAGGTTGACCTTGGTCAACTTGGCCTCTATTGTTGACTCCAATGGGTCTCTATGGCTCTAATGGACCCTCTAATGGGTTAGATATGTTGTGGTGGGGTCATGGAGTCATGGTGAAGCCCTAGGGTCAAACCTAAGCTAGTGTTTGAAGTTCTGCTATTTGAAGACCATGGTGGTTCACACCCTAATTCTCATGTTCACCCAAACCCTTTTGTGTTTCCTAGGGTTTTGTCATGACCTAGTCATGACAAAACCATCCTATGGGTCTAGAAGTCTGAGGGATGTTACATACAGTAGACCTGCGGCATCGTTTATCGCGTACTGTAGACTTCCCGCAACAATTTTGAATTTTGCTGACTCATACTGACGTCAGTATCTGTGGACTTAGCCAAATTCTCAGTTTCATCCCAGGTGTTGAGTGAATAGCCTTCACTCAGCGCAAAAACCCTTAGTAAGATAATCTGCACTTCAAGGCATTGAGTGCGTTGAGTGAACCTTCATCACTCAACGCATTTGGACTTAGCCAATTACTTCTGCGCTGCCAGGCGTTGTTTGTGTTGAGTGAACCTTCATCCCTCAACGCTTCTGGACTTAACTGCTTCTCTGAATGCTTGCCATCTTGATGAGGCGTTGAGTGTGCTCCCTTCACTCAACGCTTCTGTACTTAGCCGCTTCTCTCTTTATGAATGTGTTGAGTGAGTCTTCATCACTCAACGCTTCTGCCTTTGCATGTCTTTTTGATGAGGCGTTGAGTGAACTGGCTTTACTCAATGCTTCTATACTTAGTCAATCTTCTTAATGAGCTTGCATTGTGTGAGCTGTCATCACTCAACGCATCTAGACTTAGACAGATTTTTCTGTCTATCTCTTCTTAAGCTTTTACTGAACACTTTCCTGTCGACGCTTTCTTCTTTGGGCATTGAGTGAGCTATCCTCACTCAATGCTTCTTGACTTAGCCAGAATTCTTGACAAATTCTTCAAATGCTTTGAATGCTTGAGCTTGACTCAATGCTTCTTTCTTCAGGCATTGAGGAGCTATCCTCACCGAACGATTCTGGACTTAGTCGAATTTCTTCCTTGCCAATGCTGAAGCTTTGACAGACTGAGTTTTACTCGATGCCTCACTACCAGAAAACTGACTTTTAGCCACGGCAGATTGCCGTGGCTAAAAGTCCAAAACCGTGGCTAAAGACTTTTAGCCACGGTCTACCCACGGAAAATGGGCGTGGGCAATGCGAGCGTGGCTAAAAGTTTAAACCGTGGCTAAAAGTCCAAAACCGTGGCTAATACTGGACTTTTAGCCACGGTTTGATTGTCGTGGCTAATATTGGACTTTTAGCCACGGTTTAATTGCCGTGGTTAAAGGGCCACTCATAACATAAAAAATTCAGGCCAGCCGGCGCACCGCCCCCGCGCCGCCGCCGCTCGGCCGCCGCCGCCATATTTATTTCAAATACTAATTGAAATAAATTGCTTATAAACCCAAAATTTCGTTTTGTTTTGCCGGTGTGGGACTAAATGTAACCACGACCTTTTGCCACGGTTCAGGCAAACCGTGGCTAATACTAGACTTTTAGCCACGGTTCAGGCAAATCGTGGCTAAAAGTCCAATATTAGCCACGGATTAGTCAGCCGTGACTAATACTAGACTTTTAGCCACGGAAAAAAACCGTGGCTAATACTCACTATTAGCCACGATTTTTCCCCCGTGGCAAAAGAATTCGTGGCTAAAAGCCATTTTTCTAGTAGTGCCTCTTATTATATGGCGTTGAGTGAACTGCCTTCACTCAATGTCTATGGACTTATCCGCAAATCTATTTTGCAAACTGTTGGGCTTTGACTGTCCATGCTTTACTCAGCACTTTTTGGTATCTAACATTGAGTGAACTGGCTTCACTCAACGCCTGTTAACTTAGACAAATTTCTGTCTATCCAGCATCCTTCTTTGACATATGACGTTGAGTGAACTGGCTTCACTCAATGTCTGTGGACTTAGACAGATTTCTTACTCTCCACCTTTCTTCCTTATGACCACATATCACAATCACTTAGACAACCTGTCTAAACTTGTTCTAAGGAACATCCTGCACATAATGAACTTGAACAACATCAAATACAATTATGCTCTTAGTATTTATTATGATGCCTCTTCAAATTTAGGGAACATTAAGGGCAATATTCCCAACATCGAGGAAAGGATTGCTAACATCCCAGGTGGCCCTCAAGGCCAGATTCAGAAGGATTTGGAGGCTCTAGAAAGGTCTGGTGCTCTAGTTGAGGTAGAGAACTTTATTAAGCTTTCTGATGCGAAAGGAAAAGCAGAGGTGCTTCCTCCTGTCCTAGAGATTGTAGATCCTCTTATTCTGCTCAAGGATCATGCCTCTCTAGTGACAAATCTCTTTAGTGACTATGAGACTCATACAAAACATCTTCCACCTCCAAGACCTCAAATTGAGGATATTCCTACTTATAGTTCTGATAATACTCTGTTGTAGTCAATTTAAGCAATGCTTGCCAAGCAAAAAGCACATTTTGATCTGTCTTTGAAGAAAGTGCTTGATAAGGTAGAAGAGGTAAAGAAAGATATGAACAATGGTCTTGCTGAAGTTAAGATCTATATTCAGAAGCTGCAATGCAATCTGGATAATTGGCTGAACCAAGGAGGCAAAGCAATTCTCCATACTATGAAAGGAGTAAGTAGTACCCTTATGAGACAAGGAATGTCCATGTTATAGTTAAGACTATAATCGATGCACAAAACTGTGGCATGCATCATTTTGATGACAAAATGGTCTTCTCTAGAAATGCAATTGTTAATGCTCTCACTGTAGAAGTCAAAAGGGGGAGGATTAACTTAAAAGCAAGGTGATTCCACTGAAAGCTACTATGCAACAACAGTTTCATGGTGTCAACACATATTGTTTTGAGAATGTTAAGTGATTGCATGGAGAGTTGTTTTGAACACCTCTAGGTGAAGGTACTGAAGCCAGAATACAAGAATCAGCATTTGATGTTGTTCAACCAATACTCTCAGTATAGGACAAATACTCATGATTATTCTCAGTATGGGACAGAGACTGCTACAGATGTTGCTGAAGCTGATATAGAGTTTGGTGATGAACCATCCCAACCAGCTTACAAGATAAGAAGGTATAGAGAAGGCTCCTCCACTCCCAGATCTGACCCAAACAGGTAACTTGCTAAAGTGTGGAGCCCAATCTCTAAAGGGATTATCCTAGAAACACTCACTCTGGTAAATTTAACAAATGAAGACAGAAGGATCCACTATAGTAGAGAAGAGTGACAAAAGCATGAAGTGGCTAATGTGAAGAGGAGAATACATTTCAGGAAGTATAGGAGAGATAATCTAGATTCCCCTTCTCCTTCTCTAAAGTATTTTCCAAATCCAAAGGCATACTTTCACAGGAAATATGAGAAGAACAAGGGGAAGACTGCTTAGTATTCATATTCTATATTTTTGAATGTGTGTGAACTCTGAAATGCCACTTAGAACTTTTATATAACATTATTATTTTGTTGATTTAGAGATTTCTGCTTATTTAATTATATCTCTTTCTATGTTTATGTTTAAGATTATTCTGTGTGCAATTCACCTTAGTATATAGAGTTATGACTTCTTCAAATAGGGGAAGATTGTTGGGAATTGTTCTCACAATAACCCTAATTTGAAGAAGTCCCCCTTGAACTAAGATGAATTGAGTTGTATTTGACAATGCTTTCAAATTATGTGCTTGCAGAATTTAATTGCCAAGTACAAACCAATGTCATATTACAATGAGTCATAAAACATAGGACTATGCAATGCAATTCCTCATTGTGTAGGACATGGTGTTGACTCATGAGTAATCTTTCTTCTGGGGTGTACTTCATTTTCAAGTGCAATAGGAGATTCAAGGAAAAGGGTGGTTGTTGAGTTCAGGATGTATCAAAATTTTCCTAAGTCAAATTCGTCGAGTATTCACGTAAAGTCTCGTGTGATTTGTCGAGACATCACACAAACACTCGAGGAATTCGTCGAGTGCTTTTGTGTAATTCATCGAAGGCTCTCGTGAAATTCGTCGAGTGCTTTTGTGTAATTTGTTGAATGCTCTCGTGAAATTCGTCGAGTGGCTAAGTGATTCGTTGAGTGTTCTGGTTATGACACAAGTGATCTCGACGAATGGACTTAGCGAATTTTCTAGTTCAATTTTCTCACGGGTTCTATTTTAAGAAGTCGGTTATGTATAGTACACGTGGAAGCTCGTTTTGAATAATATTTGAAAGACTTATTTCAAGAGCCTAGACACCTAGAGGGGGGTGAATAGGTTCTAATTTTTTTAATAATTTAGACAATTAACTAGTTCTTACTTAGCACAGAAAATGCAAATCACAGTACAGAAAACACAGCACAGCATACACCAAATTTATAGTGGTTCCCCAAGGTATGAGTACATCCACTTTCCCCCTTCGCCTATCCAGTAGAGAACTAGATTCAGCCCAACTTCCTTCCACTTGCTCAGATCCATAGATCTTACAACTCAGACCCAGATTGGTTCCTACATCTCAGACTTATACAAGTCTTAACTCAGATTCTTCCCAAGAATTCTATCTCAGGCCTCATCCCTTCCTCAGCCTTTATCACTAGGCTTACAACTCAGACTTTTACCAGTCCTACACCTCAGGCACTCAGCCCTACCTCAGTCTTTATAATTACAAGCTTACAACTCAGATCTTACAAAAGATCCTAAAAGAAATTAATTGTTTAAGAGATATGAAGATATCACCAGATAGAACTCTCTATAGGTGAGAGCTTCTTGATCAGTTCTTGAATAAACTGAATCTTCAGATTCAACCTGACTTAGCTGTTTCAAAGCTTCTTGATAGAACAAAATAAGGTTGAACTTTACTTGATGTAGAAGTTGATCTCCTGTCAGCTCCTTCCTTGAATTAAGAATAAGATCTGAATCTTCTCTTGCAGACTGTTCAGAATCTGCCTTCTTAAGGGTCTCCCCTTTTCTTGTTGTTGAATTCTCTTTTTGGATGATTCACCTTTTTTTATATATGTATATCGTCTCTTCTGGTTGTCAAGGATCAGCTCTTTATATAGAGTTTTCTCATGATTACCAACTGATCCGGTTTGTACCAACCCTTTGACAGTTCTGACAAAGGTGTCAGACTTGTTGGTTATGACAACTGTCGAGTCACCGGTCATGACAGTTGATTCCTTAAATACTTTACAACTCAGCATGAACCACTCAGCAAACTGCTTCACATGTGTCGACACAAATAGACTAAGTGTCAACACAAGTCTTGATGATGTCGACATAACACTCCATGTGTTGACATAGTCATCCTTCTGCTACTCGACACAGCTTCTATTTGTATGTGTCTACACAAGTCCTGTGTGTCGACACAACTGCTCCTGGTCTTGACATAACTGATGCTGATAGATGGCGTTGAGTGTATGTCCAGCTGTCGTTGAGTGTGTGTCGACAGAAGTCTTGTGTGTCGACACAACTGCTTCTGGTCTTGACATAGCTGATGCAGATAAATAGCGTTGAGTGTATGTCCAGCTGTCGTTGAGTGTGGGTCGACACAAGTCCTATGTGTCGACACAAGTCTTCAGACCCAGTATAGTTGTTGCTATAAGATGGAGTTGAGTGTGTGTCGACACAAGTCCTGTGTGTCGACACAAGTCCTGTGTGTCGACACAAGTCCAGTGTGTCGACACAAACTTTCTTCAGGTGTCGACACAATTCCTGAGTGTCGACACATGCCTTTCTTCTGGTGTCGACATAACTCCTGGGTGTCGACACAACTTCTGCTGTAGGTGTCGACACAATTCCTGTCTTAGGTGTCGACATAATTCTGGGTGTTGACACAGCTTCTTCTTCAGGTGTCGACACAATACCTGAGTGTCGACATAAGCCTTGCTTCTAGTGTCGACACAACTTCAGGGTGTCGACACAATTCTTCACAAGTGTCGACACTTATTCTTAGAGAAATTTCTTGCAAACCATACACCTGCACAATGAAACTCAAACATCCATCAAATACAAATTGATGTATATCATTGAGTAAGATGAGGCTTCTCAAAATCTGGTACATATTTTTCAGTGTACCCAAAAATCTCCCTCTATTTGGAGAAGTCATAACCCTTAGTCAAAGATATACATCACTCATAATAAAACACATAAAAATAGATGTACATACATTTCAGTGCAAGATAACATACAAACAATGTAAACAATTAAAATCAATAGTGAAGCTGATTTTATTTATTAATCAGAAAATTATGGGTTTACATGTTTTTCCTTAGAACAAAAGCAAAAAAGTTACATTATTCTATAAATAAGCCTATCTATCCTATGATTGACTAGACTCCTTGATTACAATGTCTTTTCAAGATTTAATATTTGCCTGCACAGTAGGTTCTGTATCATCAGCAGGTTTCTTCCCTTTGAGATCCTTCTTCTTCAGTTCTTTAGCCTTTATCCTTTGCCTTTCAAAATAGTGAAAAGGCTTGGGGAAGTACCTGCTAGGCTCCAGAGCATTAGCAGTTAACTTCCCAGCTTTTGCACTTCTTCTGTACTGAAGATTGGCTTCTTGTCTGGCTTGATACTTATTCCACTCTTGCTCAGAATACTATTTACCCATATCATAGGTCTTATCCTTTACAGCCTTCCAGGCAGTCAAAATAATATTCCTGGAAGTAGGGCTCTATTGCTCAAAATCTTGCTTCAACTCAGCCTATTCTCTGAACCTTTTCTTGGATAGTTGTGCTTCCTTCTAAGCTTCCTTGGCAGCCTCTGACATGTCTATTTTTCAATAATCAGATTTGGTGCCTCCTGTTGAGGGCTGTGCATTGTCTGCACTCCTTGTTGAACCATGTCAGAGACACCAGGAGGGTAAATAACCTGTGCAACTTCAGGCTGATCTCCTTCAATACAAGCACGTTGCACTCTAGACTCAGCAACATTATCATCATCACACAAAGGAGGAAAGCCAAGTGTAGCTCTGATGGAATTAGAGACCCATTTTGCATGATCAGATCCAAATTTGACTAATAATCTCTCCCCCTTTTTGACTTCTCTAGTTATATGATCCCTTAGATTAGTCTTTTGAAACCTTATTTGATCAGCTAGATATTAAGTAAATTCTTGATAGTAGGCTTTGAAAGTAGTTAGGTAATCAGAAATGGTCTTTTGAGAGGCTCCAATAGCTGTTTGGACAGCTGCTAGATCTTCTTGTATTTGCTTTGATATCTCAGTTTTCAAATCAGTTGAAACACTTCCCAGTTTTTTGAGTATTTCTTCATGGGAGTCTTTGAGATTTTCATTGGACCAGAATTGATTTTCTAAAACATATCCTTGCTTGGTGGCAATGTCCTAACCCTCAGTCTTCAACAGTTGTTGTTGCTCAGCCAAATATACTACAGCATTGCCTCCCTTATGGAAGCAATCTGTCATCTCTTTCTTATGCAGATTGACTTCAAATCTGATTGATTTTTTGTCCTGAGCTGGCTGAAACTGCAGTTCATTATTGGACTCATCCACATATTTCTCTAAAGACTGCCTTTGTTCATCAAATTTTACTTGTAGTTGGACCAGTAATGAACTGAAGTCCATGCTTGGAGCAGGTGGTTGAGTGACTGTTTGTAAGGCCTTTTTATAGCCTGTGCTCTTTTTCTTGATTGCAGCCATCTTCCTCTTCTTAACCATAGAGGCTTCCTCATCATCAGAGGGTTGTAATGAACTTTCTATGTCAACTGCTTCTTTATTAGATGGGTAATTTAGTAGCTCCTCCCCCTCAGTTCTTGGAAGTTCCTTTTCTACCTTTGATTGCTCCCCCTCAGTCCTTGCAGCTGGTAAATTAGGAAATAGCTCTTCCATAGTTACCTCTTACTGTATCTGTATAGGAGGAACAAGGTTAGTTTGAAAAACAAAAGATTCTCCCTAGACATCAAGATTTTTGTCCAGGGTTTGCTCTATAAAGGAGATACTTTCTTGCTCATCCTGAGTTGTATCTTTTATCTGCACATCTTGTGCTTCCTTCTCAGCAATTTCCAATGTTTCCTTTTTTATATCTGATATAATGTCCATTACTGTATCAGTAGCATACTCACTGTCCAAAGTAGCTGCATCAATTCCTTCCCCTTGAGCAGGTAGCTCAGAAAGTACAGTATCTTGTACTACTGGTTCAGGATTTTCTCCCCCTAGAGTGGAGACTATCTGTTGCTCTGGGAGCACACTCCTCTCCACTTGATCTTGAGCTTCTTTTTGTTGCATGTATTCATCTGAACTGAAGACCACTTCCTCCTCAGAATCACTGGAGGATTCTTCTTGCTGAACAATTTCTTTCTTTTTCTTAGCTTTCTTGACTTGTTTCTTTGGAGTAGAAACCTCTTTGGTCAATACTCTATCCCATCTGGTTAGAATCCTTACATCCATTCTCCTCATATGGTTGATCTTGGATCCTTGTAGTGTTGGTTCATAACATCTGGTATTGTAGAAGCTACACATTAACTAAGGATCCTTCCCAGATTTGGTTTCTTTATTCCTTCTTGTATTTTGTCAAACACTATTGATGCCTAGTCTTTTTTATAGTGAAGATGACCCTTGTCATTAGATTGAACATGGAGACTAAAACTCTGTCATGTCCACCAGTCTTACACAGAATCACCTTGCCTACTATTTCAGACAGAAACTTTCCATGTGAATTCATCCCTTTCCTGGTAAAGGATGATCCAACTTTGGTACTAGGGTTTAGCTCGCACCAGCTTAATGCATCTTTTGTCATGGATGGACTTATGTCATCATCATCCTTAACCTTAGGAAATTGGAGTGACTTCCTGATCATCTTCAGTGTAAGTTTCACTCGGGAATCCTGAATAGTTGCTTTGATCTTCTTCCCGTCAGTGTCCATAATTGCTGATGAATAAAATTCCATTACCTCCTTTTTCCAAATCTTAGTTGGTTCTGAGACCAAGAACTCCAACCCATTTTCCGACATTAGGGTAATCACTCCTTGGATGTCTTGCGATGCTATCATGAATCCACCACGAACAAGCTCATACCATTCATTCACCTTGTCATCCTTGAGGGGTGTCATTGACGAGAGGGAGAGAGAGAAGAGAAGAGAAGTGAATATCTATGTCGACACAAGGTCTAGAGTCAAGAAATCTGAAGGCGTAGTCGACCTGATTTTGTCTTCCCCTATTTATAGTCTAATGGTAAAGGGTAGGTCAAAGGACGCACCTTACATGTCGACATAGGTGTACATGTGTCGACATAAAAGACTTAGGTCACGACAAAACTTAAATTTAGTCGACATGTCTATGTGTCGACATATCTATGTGTCAACATACTTGTGTTAGTGTCGACACAGGCTGGTCATGTCTTGATATAGTTGTGTCGACACCTATTCTTCTGTCGACACGGATTCTGAATCTGTGTCGACACCTCCTTTTTCTTTATCGACACAACATACTGAGTGTGGTTACACAATTTGTTTGTGTCGACACAAACTTTGTACTTAGACAAATTTCCTGAGAAATATTGTGCTTACATATTCTACTGAGAAATGCTTGAGCTGACCTATTCTAGGTTCAACATACCTAATTCAATTTCTAAATAATTGAATTTAGTTTTATCCATAGGTTTTGTAAAATTATCAGCAATTTGACTATTTGTGTTTACAAATTTTAGATTAATATCTTCCTTCTCCACATGTTCTCTTATAAAATGAAACTTAATTTCTATATGTTTGGTTCTGCTGTGAGATATAGGATTCTTAGCAATGGAAATAGCACTAGTAGAATCACAGAATAGTGAAATTCTACTTACCTTGATGTCATTGTCTTCAAGTTGATGCTTTATCCACATCAACTGTGCACAGCAGCTTCCTGCAGCTATATATTCTGACTCAGCAGTCTAGATAGCTACACTTGTTTGCTTTTGCTGCACCATGACACAAGCCTTCCACATAGGAATTGACAAGTTCCTGTAGTACTTTTCCTATCTTCTTTGCATCCTGCAAAGTCTGTATCTGAGAAGCCTGTTAGTAAGAAATCTCTATTCTTAGGGTACCAAAGACCTAGATTAGTGTGCACTTAAGATATCTCAAAATTCTTTTAACTGTAGTATAATGAGATTCCTTTGGGCAAGCTTGATACCTAGCACAGACACATGTAGCATACATGATGTCAGGTCTACTAGCAGTCAAGTAGAGTAGAGAGTCAATTATCTCTCTAGACAAAGACTCATCAACAGGTTTCCCTGTCTCATCTTTGCCTATAGGCATACTTGTTCCCATTGGAGTTTTCATGGTGGAGGCTGAGTCCATCCCATATTTATTAATCAACTCCTTGGTGAACTTAGACTAGGATATGGACAATCCATCATCAGTCTGTCTTATTTGAAGTCCCAAGAAGAACTTAAGCTCACCCATACTGCTCATCTCAAACTTCCTTTGCATAAGTTTGATAAACTTTCTACAAAGGTTGTTTTCAGTAGAACCAAAGATAATGGCATCAACATATATCTGGACTAGGATTATCTTGTCTTTAGATTCCCTAAAGAATAGAGTTTTGTCTATCTTTCCTCTAGAGAATTTATTCTCAATAAGAAAAGTAGATAAGGTTTCATACCAAGCCCTAGGGGCTTGTTTCAAACCATATAGGGCTTTCTTAAGCCTGTATACATAATCAGGATAATGAGAATCTACAAAACCTGAGGGTTGTTCAACATAGACTTCCTCTTTTAAGTCACCATTCAAAAATACTTACTTTACATCCATCTGATATACCTTGAACCCTTGATAGGCATCATAGGCCAAGAACAATCTTATAGCCACCAGCATTGCCACTAGGGAAAAGGTTTGATCAAAGTCAATCCCTTCCTCTTGCCTGTAGCCTTTTGCTACTAGTCTGGCCTTGTTCTTGATTATAGTGTCATTCTCATCAAGTTTGTTTTTGTATATCCACTTGGTTCCTATAATATTGTGATCCTTTGGTTTAGGAATCAGTTCCCAGACTTTACACCTTCTGAATTAATTCAGCTCTTCTTGCATAGCATCAATCCAGTTTGTGTCTAGCATGGCTTCTTCAAACTTCCTGGGTTCTATCTGTGATAAGAAACTTGAACATAAAACTGTGTTCAAGTTCTTGCTCCTGGTTAGTACAGCTTGACTTGCATCACTAATGATTTGATGACCTGGATGATCTTTTAGGTGTCTTCTTGCTGGAGGAAATCTGCCAACCTCTTTGCCTTCTTCATTTTCCTCAACTTGATGCTCCTTATTATCTTCTTCATCCTGTGAGTCTTATTCTCCCCCTGGATAACATGCATCCTTTTCATCATCCAGCCTAGCAGGTGCTTCTTCATTGTTAGTCAGCTGGTCCAGACTGTCTGTTAGACCTGTAGAACTAATTGAAGAACTAGACAATTCATTGTTAATCAATTTAGACTCATCAAATACAACATGGACAGATTCTTCTACAACTTGTGTAGTCAAGTTGTAGATCCTGTATGACCTATTATTATTGTTATACACAACAAATATCTCTTCTAGGGATTTGGCAGCAAACTTAGTTTGGTAGTGCTTACCATTAACTAGGACATTACACTTGCTACCAAAGATTCTGAGGTAGGAAATCTTTGGTTTTCTGCCTTTCAAAATCTGATAGGGAGTCATCTTATGTTTCTTATTGATGGAGGCTCTATTGAGTACATGACATGAAGTATTTACTACCTCTTCCCAGAAATATTCAGGGAGAGTAGTGTCACTAAGTAGTGTTCTACTTGCCTCAATTAGAGTCCTATTCTTTCTTTCAGCAACACTATTTTTCTGAGGTGTTCTAGGTGAGGAGAATTCCTGATGGATCCCCAGTTCTTCACAGAACTTTGTCATACATTCAGACTGAAATTCAGTTCCAAGGTCACTTCTAATTTAGACCACTGAATTGTTAAATTCATTCTGAATTTGTCTAACAAAGGTCTGGAAAACAGTAGGAGTTTCAGATTTCTGCCTCAAGAAGAAAACTCATGTGAATCTAGAATAGTCATCCACAATAACTAATGTGTAAACTTTCCTACAAAGACAATGAACTGGCATAGGACCAAACAAATCCATATGCAAGAGATATAAACATCTCATTGAATCTTTGGTATCTAGTGCATGGTAAGAGGACTTAGTCTGTTTGCCCTTTTGGCAAGTTGAACACACTCCCTCTTTAATGCACTTGACTTGAGGACCATTGCTCACTAATCCCATGTTGAACAGCTGTCCTATAGACTTATAGTTCAGATGAGCTAGCCTCTTGTGTCATTTGACACATAGTGAAGCTTTCTCTCCTGCAACTAGACAAATGAGTGAGATGTTAAACTCAAAATCTTGGTTAAGACAATATACATTCCCTTTCCTAGTGCCAGTCAAAATGATCTCTTGATCACTTGACCTCCTTATTTGCCACTCTCCTTTAAAGAAAGAGATGACATAACCTAGATCACTAAGTTGGCTTATGTTAATCAGGTTATGTTTTAAACCCTTCACATAAGCCACTTTAGTGATGGTAATTGAATCTCTAGAAATGTTATCAAATCCTTTGATGATTCCTTTTTCTGATCCACCAAAGATTACTTTGGGTTCATTCTCTATGGGTACATAGTCCCTCAACATTCTTCTTGTTCCAGTCATGTGTCTGGCACATCCACTATCCAAGTACCATATAGGGGTAAGGCCACTTGGATTCACCTGCATCAAATAAAGAATCACTTATCCTTAGAACCCAAATTAGTTTTGGGTCATAGGTTCTTGTTAGTTTGAAAATTATCATGTTTACCTACAGCTTTTCTGATAGGTAAACTATTCTTCGTTTTAACACTGGTGTTAAACCAGCAATCCATAGCAAAGTGGTATACCTTGCCACAACAAAAACACTCAAATCTGTTGTACCTTCTCTTAGATATAGACTTCACAACTTTGTTGCCAGCAGTCCTTTTAAGTGTAGGTGTTGGAGCAGCAAACCCCAAGAATTCCTTTTGAACCTGATGGGCTTGCATATAGAGTGGCCTACTGGAATTTGCACATTTGCCAATGTGATATCCATACTCACAGTGACCATGAGTAATTTCATGATCATAACTGTTTGTAGGTTGCATCACCTTCCTAAAGAAAATAGGGGCCTTAGAGGCTAGTTGCTGAACTAGAGCCTTACCTTTTCCATATGAATTGGTGTCCCTTGTTCTTCCCTTAAATCCTAGACCAGTCTTTCCTTTATGAGAAATAAAGTTGTCTATTAAAGGCAAGACTGATTTTGGCTTAAAGAATTTAGCCACTAACTCTTTTTCTTTCTGAAGTTTTGCCTCCAGATTCTTGATGTGATTTTCCTTGAAAGAGATTGTGCCCATCTGAATGACAGTTATATTCTTGATTTGGCAACCTCTTTTAGTTTCAAATCAATCAGCTTGGCTGATTCTAATGCAACCTGCTTAAGAGATTCTATCTCCTTGGCCTGCTCCTTGACAAGAAGCTTGCTTCTCTTTAGAGCTTGCAATATCTCACCATACTCATTAATGAGTTGATGTACATCCCCCTAAGAATCAGAACCATCCACTTCTCTTAAAGTTGATGCTACTGATTCTGATCCAGTAAAATAATCAGACTCTAAGGGAGAATTGTATACCTTACTAGGACCAAGCTGATCATTGCACTGATCATTTTCTGACAGGGCCATCAGCCCTCTATAACAATAGTCTTCCACTCCATTTATGGAGTCCAGTATTTGTAGGAATTCTAGTTCCCTAGAATCCTCTTCTTTTGAGAACAGCCCAACATATGCTTCTGCATCATCTTCTTCTCCTGATCCTGAAGATGAAGAGTTTGTCCAACTCTTCTGTTTCTGGGCAACAAAATATTTATCCTTCTTTCCCTTCAGTTGATGCTTCTTCTTGTCCTTAGATTCAGTCCTCTTGTCTGGACAGTCAGCTATAACATGTCCTGGCCTGTTGCAACAATAGCAAACATTCTTAGAATTAGTTTGTTTACTAGGTTTTGAGGCATACATGTCCTCCTTGGAAGTCTTCTTTTTCTTGTAATACTCATCCTTGGAGAAGGATGTAGATGGCCTGGTTCTCCACTTCTTCTTTTTCATGAACCTTTGAAACTGCCTTGTAAAGGTAGTAAAGTCCTCATCAGAGGTATGGATATTTGATGTGTTGTTGTCAGGATTTTCTTCTTCTGCCTCAGCACTCCTTCTGGGTGGAGAAGGATACTTTCTCCTACCCTTTCTTGTACCTTCAGCCTTGAAGGCCACTGACTTCTCTTTGTACTCAGACCTACTATTTTTCTCCTCCTCTTTTCTAGTAGTGAGCTGCATTTCATAGGATAGCAGCTTTCCAAATAGTATTAGAGGAGGTGTATCAGCAAGCTTGGCCACCTCTCTGATGGCACAAATCTTTGTATCTCAGTCCTTTGTCAGAGACCTGAGAAACTTGTCATTCTGTTCATATGTGTTGAAGACTCTTCCATAGGTCATCAGCTCATTAACTATCCTGAAGAACTTCTTGTAACATTCAGCTATGCTGTCAGACTTGGCTTGTCTAAAGCTCTCATATTCTTGATTTAACATAGATTTCCTGTCCTCTCCAACTTCTTCTGTTCCCTCCATGTAGACAATCAGGGTGTCCCACATTTCCTTGGAGGTTTTACAATGTACCAGATTATGAAATGTGGCATCATCTATAGCACTTACAATAATGTTCCGTGTTCTTTTGTCTAGTGTTGACAGGATGATCTCATCCTTTATCATTTCAGAATAGTTCTTAGGGGTTTTAATATTTGCATCCAGAGCTGATATCTTCATTGGAATGAAGGGTCTTTCTTGTACATTGATGTAAATTTTTGGATCAGAAGCTTCCATAAACAATCTAACACTTTCCTTCCATATGCCAAAACATTCTTTCCTGCAGATATGCAGTTTCATAGATCCAAACTCCTTTTGATTCTAATTTGAACCCATTCTTGAAATCTGTTAATTGCCTTGGAGATTCACTCAGACTGTTAGGTCAATCTTTTAGCAACCTCCCTCTGATACCACTTGAAAGACTTATTTCAAGAGCCTAGACACCTAGAGGGTGGTGAATAGGTTCTAATTTTCATTAATAATTTAGGCAATTAACTAGTTCTTACTTAGTACAGAAAATGCAAAAAACAGTACAGAAAACACAGCACAGCATACACCAGATTTATAGTGGTTCCCCAAGGTATGGGTACATCCACTTTCCCCCTTCGCCTATCCAGTAGAGAACTGGATTCAGCCCAACTTCCTTCCACTTGCTCAGATCTACAGATCTTACAACTCAGAACCAGATTGGTTCCTACAGCTCAGACTTATACAAGTCTTACCTCAGATTCTTCCCAGGAATCCTACCTCAGGCCTCAGTCCTATCTCAGCCTTTATCACTAGACTTACAACTCAGAATTTTACCAGTCCTACACCTTAGGCACTCAGCCCTACCTCAGCCTTTATAATTACAGGCTTACAACTCAGATCTTACAAAAGATCCTACAAGAAATTAATTGTTTAAGAGATATGAAGATATCACCAGATAGAACTCTCTATAGGTGAGAGCTTCTTGATCGGTTCTTGAATAAACCGAATCTTCAGATTCAACCTGACTTAGCTATTTCAAAGCTTCTTGATAGAACAAAATAAGGTTGAACTTTACTTGATGTAGAAGTTGATCTCCTATCAGCTCCTTCCTTGAATTCAGAATAAGATCTGAATCTTCTCTTGCAGACTGTTCAGAATCTGCCTTCTTAAGGGTCTCCCCTTTTCTTGTTGTTGAATTCTCTTTTTGGATGATTCACCTTTTTTTATATCTGTATATCGTCTCTTTTGGTTATCAAGGATCAGTCTTTATATAAAGTTTTCTCATGATTACCAGCTGCTCCGGTTTGTAAGAACCTTCTGACAGTTCTGACAAAGGTGTCAGACCTGTTGGTTATGACAGCTGTTGAGTCACCAGTCATGACAGCTGATTCCTTAAAGACTTTACAACTCAGCATGAACCACTCAGCAAACTGCTTCACATGTGTCGACACAAATAGACTAAGTGTCGACACAAGTCTTGATGATGTCGACATAACACTCCATGTGTTGACATAATAATTCTTCTGCTACTCGACACAGCTTCTATTTGTATGTGTCGACACAAGTCCTGTGTGTCGACACAACTGCTCCTGGTCTTGACATAACTGATGCTGACAGATGGCGTTGAGTGTATGTCCAGCTGTCGTTGAGTGTGTGTCGACACAAGTCCTGTGTATCGACACAATTGCTTCTGGTCTTGACATAGCTGATGCAGACAAATGGCGTTGAGTGTATGTCCAGCTGTCGTTGAG
Source organism: Platanthera zijinensis (assembly GCA_039513925.1). Lineage (NCBI taxonomy): Eukaryota > Viridiplantae > Streptophyta > Magnoliopsida > Asparagales > Orchidaceae > Platanthera > Platanthera zijinensis. The sequence continues at coordinate 22,731,892 of CM077097.1, forward strand.
TGTGTGTCGACACATGTCTTGTGTGTCGACACAAGTCTTCAGACCCAGTATAGTTGTTGCTGTAAGATGGCGTTGAGTGTGTGTCGACACAAAATTTCTTCAGGTGTCGACACAATTCCTGAGTGTCGACACATGCCTTTCTTCTGGTGTCGACATAACTCCTAGGTGTCGACACAACTTCTGCTTTAGGTGCTGGCATAATTCCTGTCTTAGGTGTCGACCTAATTCTGGGTGTCGACACAACTTCTTCTTTAGGTGTCAATACAATGCCTGAGTGTCGACACAGGACATGCTTCTAGTGTCGACACAACTTCTGGTGTCGACACAATTCTTCACAAGTGTCGACACTTGTACTTAGAGAAATTTCTTGCAAACCTTACACCTACACAATGAAACTCAAACATCCATCAAATACAAATTGATGTATATCATTGAGTAAGATGAGGCTTCTCCAAATCTGGTACATATTTTTCAGTGTACCCATCAATATTTCTAACTGTTGGTGTGGAATCCTATAAATACCGAGAATTTCACTTCATTCAACAAGAATCGCTAATCACTCATAAACTAATTTCAAATCGTGATTGGCCGAGACTTTCTTTCCGAATTTACTGTTCTCGTAAACGCTTAACCAGGCGACCTAGAAGTTCACGATCAGCGATTCCTCACAAGAATAGATCCGACAAATCATTGCTTTCAAATTCTACAAAGGTTCTTCTTGATCTAGCCAGATCCTAGGTTTTCAGGTTTTCAAGTCTACATCAAGTGTAACACCCTCATTCGTCACATGGCATATAACAGAAGGTCCGGTCGGGGCCCCACGCCATATTCCACGGATAGTCAGCAGAGTTATATATTAATACCAAAACGCTATGATACCATATCGAAACCTAACACATAGCATTCTAGCAGAAGCTTATAAGTAAGTTAGAAGAACCCATCACAGCACATGAAGGTCCACTAAAACCCAAAGTTGGAATGAAAGTACAAACACATAGAGTCTTGGCCTTATGACCTTACATCATTCAACGTGAATTAAAGTGTTTTACATACTTCGGCACGCAGGACGGCAATACATGAAAACAGTAAAAGTAAACACTTCGCTTTGGCCTGAAAGACTTGATTTCAAAAGCCTAGACACCTAGAGGGGGGTGAATATGTTCTCATTTTATTTAATAATTTTAGGCAAGTAAATTGATATATAACAGCATAGAATATACAATCCATAACATAACATTCACAACACAGCACAGTACACCAGATTTATAGTGATTCCCCAAGTTATGGGTACATCCACTTTCCCCCTTCGCCTATCCAGTAGAGAACTGGATTCAGCCCAACTTCCTTCCACTAACTCAGATCCACAGATCTTATAACTCAGAACCTGATAGGTTCCTATATCTCAGACTTATACAAGTCCTACCTCAGATTCTTCCCAAGAACCCTACCACAGGCAATAGCCCTACCTCAGCCTTTATCACCAGACTTACAACTCAGACTTTCACAAGTCCTATACCTCAGGCTCTCAGCCCTACCTCAGCCTTTATAAACATAGGCTTACAACTCAGATCTATAAAAGATCTTACAAGGAAAAAGAATATTTAGTTGTACAGAAATTTCACCCAGATAGAACTCTCAATTGGTGTGAGCTTCTTGATCAGCTCTTGAATAAACTGTATACTTCAGATCCAACCTTACTTAGCTTTTCCAAAGCTTCTTGATTGAACAAAATGAGGTTGATCTTGACTTGGTGTAGAAGTTGATCTTCAGACAGCTCCCTTCTTAGATTCAGAATTAAATCTGAATCTTTCTTACAGACTATTCAGGATCTGCCTTCTTAAGGGTTTCCCCTTTCTTATTGTTGAATTCTCTCTCTGATTCAGTGTTGGTTTGTTCCCCTTTTTTGCTTGTCTTAGTTGTCATTGATCAGTCCTTTATATAGAGTTCTCAATGATTACCGGCTGATCCATTTTGTAACAACCTTCTGACAGTTCTGATAAAGGTGTCTGACTTGTTGTTTATGACAGCTGTCAAGTCTTCAGCCGTGACAGCTGATTCTGCAATGACTTTATATCTCAGCAGGAAACACTAAGCAAACTACTTCACATGTGTCGACACAAATAGACTAAGTGTCGACACAAGTCTTGATGATGTCGACACAACACTAAATGTGTCGACACAGTCATTCTTCTACTTCTCTACACAACTTCTATTATATGTGTCGGCACAAGTCATGTTTGTCGACACAACTGCTCCTGGTCTCGATATAGCTGATGCTGACAGATGGCGTTGAGTGTATGTCGAGACGTCGTTGAGTGTGTGTCGACATAAGTCCTGTGTGTCGACACAAGTCCTGTGTGTCGACACAAGCCTTTCTGACTCAGTATAGCTGTTGTTGATAGATGACGTTGAGTGTGTGCCGACACAAGTCCTGTGTGTCGACACAAGCCTTCTTCAGGTGTCGACACAATTCTTGGGTGTTGACACATGCCTTACTTCTAGTGTCGACACAATTCCTGGGTGTCGACACAGCTTCTGCTTCAGATGTCGACACAATTCCTGGGTGTTGACACAGCTCCTGCTTCAGGTGTCGACACAATTCTTGGGTGTCGACACAGCTCCTGCTTCAGGTGTCGACATAATTTCTTACAAGTGTCGACACTTGTACTTAGAAATTTTCCTGCATTTCTTAAACCTGCACACTGAAACTCAAACATCTCATCAAATACAAATTGATGTATATCATTAAGTAAGGGGAGGCTTCTCCAAATCTGGTACATAGTTTCTAGTGTACCCAACAATCTTCCCCTATTTGGAGAAGTCATAACCTTTAGTCAAAGATATACACCACACATAATAAATCAAAGAAAAATAGATGTTCATACATTTCACTGCAGGGTAACATATAAACATAGATAACAGCTAAACTCAATACTGAAAATGATGTCATTCATTAATCAGAAAATTGTTTAGGTTTATATGTTTCTTTAAAGAACAAAAATCAAAAGATTACATTGTTCTACATATTAGCCTATCTATCCTAAGACAGACTAGGCTCCTTGATTACTACTCTTTTTTCAGATCTGATCTTAGCCTGCACATTAGGTTCAGTATCATCAGCTGGTCTCTTTCCTTTCAGGTCTTTCTTCTTCGGTTCTTCAGTCTTGATCCTTTTCCTTTCAAAATAGTGAAAAGACTTTGGGAAGTACTTGCTAGGCTCCACAACATTAGCAGGTAACTTCCCAGCTTTAGCACTCCTCCTATACTGAAGTATAGCCTCTTGCCTTGCCTGATACTTGTTCCACTCTTGCTCAGAGTACCATTTGCCTCTATCATATGTCTTGTCCTTCACAGCTTTCTAGGCAGTTAAAATAATGTTCCTGGAGGTAGGACTCCACTGCTCAAAATAAGGCTTCAGTTCTGTCTGTTCTCTAAACCTTTTCTTGGAAAGCTGTGCCTCCCTCTGAGCTTCATGTGCAGCCTCTAACATTTCTATCTTTTCAATAATAATATTCTATGCCTCCTATGGTGGGCTATACATTTGTTGAACTTCTTGGTGGACTATGTCAAAATCAGTTGGAGGATAAATGACATGTGCAAGCTCTGGCTGATCCCCTTCAATGTAGGCAGGTTGAACACCAGACTCAGTAGTATTATCATCATCACATAGGGGTGAAAATCCAAGTGTAGCTCTGATGGTATTAGATACCCATTTGGCATGATCAGAGCTGGCTTTGACTAATATTCTCTCCCCCTTTATGACTTCACTAGCTATATGATCTCTCAGATCATTCTTCTGAAACCTTACTTGATCAGCCAGATATTTTATACCTTCTTTATAGTAGATCATCTGAATTGGTTCAGATGATCAGAAATAGCCGTTTGAGATTCCTTAATCGTTGTTTGGACAGCAGCTAGATCTGCTTGTATTTGTTTGGATACTTCAGTTTTCAAATCAGTAGTAATACTTCCCAGTTTTTTGAGAATTTCATCATGTGAATCTTTGAGATTTTCATTTTATCTCAATTGATTTTCTAAAATATATCCTTATTTGACTGCAATGTCCTCAACTTCATTCTTTATCAGTTGTTGTTGCTCAGCCAATATACTACAACATTACCTCCCTTATGGAAGCAATCTGTCATCTCTTTCTTATTCAAATTAACTTCAAATCTAATGGATTTAATGTCTTGAGCCAGCTGGAATTGCAGCTCTTTATGTGACTCATCCACATATTTCTCCAAAGACTGTCTTTGCTCATCCAACTTGACTTGCAGTTGGACCAGTAGTGAACTGAAGTTCATGCTTTGAGCAGGTGGTGGAGTGACTGTTTGTAAGGCTTTCTTATAGCCCGTGCTCCTTTTCCTGATTGCAACTAATTTTCTCTTTTTATCCATGGAGGCTTCTTTATCATCAGAAGATTGAGATGAGCTTTCTATATCTACTGTTGCTTTATTAATTGGGGCATCCAGTATCTCCTCCCCCTCAGTTCCTGGTAGTTCCTTTTCTACTTTTTGCTGCTCCCCCTCAGTCCTTGTTATAGATAAATCAAGGAACAGTTCCTCCAAAGTTATCTCCTGATGCATCTGAACAGGAGGAACAATGTTGGCTTGTGAAGCAAAAGGTTCTCCCTGGACATCCAGATCTTTATACAGGGCCTTCTCTATACAGGAGATGCTCACTTGCTCATCTTGAGCTATATCTATCATTTGCACATCTGGTGCTTCATTCTCAGTAGTGATCAGTGCTTCTTTGTTTATGTCTGATACAATGTCCCTCACTGTATCTACAACATACTCACTCTCTAGAGTAGCTTCAGCAATGCCTCCCCCTTGGGCAGGTAGCTCAGATTGTTCAGTGTCTTATACTGTTAATTCAGTGTTCTCTCCCCCTCGAGTGGAGGCCATCTGATGCTCTGGTTGCTGACTGCTCTCCACTTGAGCTTGGGCTTCTTTTTCCTGTTGGTCGTCATCTGAACTGAAGACTGCTTCTTCAAAATCACTGGAGGATTCTGCTTCCTGAACAATTGCTTTCTTCTTCCTATCCTTCTTGACCTGTTTCTGTGGAGTAGAAATCTCATTGGTCAAGACTCTATCCCATCTAGATAGAATTCTCATGTCCATCCTCCTCATATGATTGATCTTGGATCCTGGCAGTTGATTCATAATATCTGGGATAGCTGAAGCTAAACACAAGCTTAGGATTCTACCCAGATTTGGCTTCTTAATTCCTTCTTGGATCTTGTCAAACACTACTGATGACCAGTCTATTTTTACATTGTATATGACTCTGGTCATTAGGTTGAACATGAAGGAAGATATCCTATCATGTCCACCAGACTTGTAGAGAATCACCTTGCTTATGATTTCTGAAAGAAACTTACCTTGGGAATTCATCCCCTTCCTGGTAATTGACGATCCTACCTTGGTATTTGGATTCAATCAACACCAATTTAGAGTATCCTTTATCATAGATGGAAGTACGTCATCATCTTCTTTAACCCGGGGAAGTTGAAGCGACTTCCTGATCTTCTTAAGTGTGAGTTTCACTCTTGAATCCTGAACTATGGCTTTCATCTTCTTTCCTTCATAATCCACAATTACAGACGAGTAGAATTCAAGCACTTCCTTCTTCCAAATTCTTGAAGGTTCAGAGACCAAAAACTCCAAGACATTTTCGGAAATTAGGGTAATTACACCCTTGATGTCCTGTGAAGCTGTCTTGAATCCCCCGTGAACCAGCTCGTATCCTTCATTCACCTTGTCGTCCTAGTGTGGCGCCATTGACGAGAGAGAGAAAGAAGAGAAAAGAAGTGAATATCTATGTCGACACAAGGTCTGGAGTCGAGAATTCTGAAGGCGTAGTCGACCAGATTTTGTCTCCCCCAATTTATAGTCTTCGTGTGAATGGTAGGTCAAAGGACGCACCTTACTTAGTAATAATACAAGTCGACATAGTTTTACATGTGTCGACATAAAAGACTTAGATCTCGACAAAACTTATTTTTAGTCGACACGTCTATGTGTCGACATACTTGAGTCAGTGTCGACACGGGCTTGTCAAGTATCGACAGAGTGTGTCGACACCAATTCTTGTGTCGACACAAATACTGTTTCTGTGTTGACACATCATACTGAGAGTGTCAACACAATTTGCTTGTGTTGACACAAACTTTCTTACTTACCCAAATTTCCTGAGAAATTTTGTGTTTACATATTCTACTTAGGAAAACTTTTGCTGACCTATTCGAGGTTCAATATACCTAATTCAATTTTAAAATAATTAAATTTAATTCATCTAGAGGTTTTGTAAAAATATCAGCAATTTGATTATTTGTGTTCACAAATTCTAGACTAATATCTTCCTTCTCCACATATTCTCTTATAAAATGAAACTTAATTTTTATATACTTAGTTCTAATGTGTGAAAAAGGGTTTTTAGCAATAGAAATAGCACTAGTAGAATCACAAAATACTGAAATTCTACTTACCTTGATGTCATAGTCTTCAATTTGATGTTTTATCCACATCAACTGTGCACAGTAGCTGCCTGCAGCTATATATTCTGACTCAGCAGTTGATATAGCTACACTTGTTTGCTTCTTGCTGCTTCATGACACCAGCCTTCCACCTAGGAATTGACAAGTTCTTGTGGTTCTCTTCCTGTCTTCTTTGCACCCTGCAAAGTCTGCATCTGAGAAGCCTGTTAGTAAGAAATCTCTATTCTTAGGGTACCAAATACCTAGATTTGGTGTGCCCTTAAGATATCTCAAAATTCTCATGACAGTAGTATAATGAGATTCCTTTGGGCATGCTTGGTACCTAGCACAGACACATGTAGCATACAAGAAGTCAGGTCTACTAGCAGTCAAGTAGAGTAGAGAGCCAATTATCCCTCTATACAAAGACTCATCAACAGGTTTCCCTGCCTCATCTTTGCCTGTAGACATACTTGTTCCCATTGGAGTTTTTATGGTGGAGGCTGAGTCCATTTCATATTTATTAATCAACTCCTTGGTGAACTTAGACTGAGATATGGACAATCCATCATCAGTATGTCTAACTTGAAGTCCCAAGAAGAACTTCAGCATACTGCTCATTTCAAACTTCCCTTGCATAAGTTTGACAAACTTTCTACAAAAGTTGTTTTCAGTAGATCCAAAGATAATGGCATCAACATATATCTAGACTAGGATGATCTTGCCTTTAGATTCCCTAAAGAATAGAGTTTTGTCTATCTTTCCTCTAGATAATTTATTCTCAATAAGAAAAGTAGATAAGGTTTCATACCAAGCCCAAGGGGCTTGTTTCAAACCATATAGAGCTTTCCTAAGCCTATATACATAGTTAGGATAGTGAGAGTCTACAAAACCTGAGGGTTGTTCAACATAGACTTCCTCTTTTAAGTCACCATTCAGAAATGCTGACTTTACATCCATCTGATATACCTTGAAAACTTAATAGGCAACATAGGCCAATAACAACCTTATAGCTTCCAGCCTGGTCACTGGGGCAAAGGTTTGATCAAAGTCAATCCCTTCTTCTTGCCTGTAGCCTTTTGCTACCAGTCTGTCCTTGTTCTTGATTATGGTGTCATTCTCATAAAGTTTATTTCTGTAGATCCACTTGATTCCTATAATATTGTGATCCTTTGGTTTAGGAACCAGTTCCCAGACTTTACATCTTCTGAATTGATTCAGCTCTTCTTACATAGCATCAATCCATTTTGTGTCTAGAATGGCTTCTTCAAGCTTCTTGGGTTCTATCTATGACAAGAAGCTTGAACATAGAACAGTATTCATGCTCTTGCTCCTGGTTAGAACACCTTGACTTGCCTCACCAATGATTTGGTGAGCTGGATGATCCTTCTAGTGTCTTCTTGCTGGAGGAAATCTGCCAACCTCTTGGCCTTCTTCATTCTCCTCATCCTGATGCACTTCACTGTTTTCTTCTTCATCCCGTGAATTTTGTTCTCCCCCTGGACAGCATGCATCCTTTTCTTCATCCAGCCTAGCTGGTGCTTCTTCATTAATAATTAGCTTGTCAGACCTATCATTTAAACCTGTAGAACTACCTGAAGAGCTAGGAAATTCACTGTTAATCAATTTAGACTCATCAAATACTACATGGACAGATTCTTCTACAACTTGGGAAGTCAAGTTGTAGATTCTGTATTCCCTACTATTATTGATGTACCCAACAAATATCCCTTCTAAGGATTTGGCAGCAAACATAGTTTGGTAGTGCTTACCATTAACTAGGACATAACACTTGCTACCAAGGATTCTGAAGTAAGAAATATTTGGTTTTCTGTCTTTCAAAATCTCATAGGGAGTCTTCTTATGTTTCTTATTGATGGAAGCTCTATTAAGTACGTGAAATGCAGTATTTATTGCCTCAGCCCAGAAGTATTCAAGGAGAGTAGTGTCACTAAGTAGTGTTTTACTTTCCTCAATTAGAGTCCTATTCTTTCTTTCAGCAACTCCATTTTGCTGGGGAGTTCTAGGTGAGGAGAACTCCTGATGAATCTCAAGCTCTTCACAAAACTTTGTCATACAATCAAATTGAAATTCAGTTACATGGTCACTTCTGATTTTGACCACTGAAATGTTAAACTCATTCTGAATTTGTCTAACAAAAGTCTGGAAGACAGTAGGGGTTTCAGATTTCTGCCTTAAGAAGAAAACTCATGTGAATCTAGAATAGTCATCCACAATAACTAATGTGTATACTTTTCTACCTGGACTATGAACTAGCATAGGACAAAACAAATTCATATGCAAGAGATATAGACATCTCATTGAATCTTTGGTATCAAGTACTTGGAAAGAGGACTTAGGCTTCGTTTGGCACGGTGGTGGCGGTCATGAACGCCATGGTCACGAACCGCGGTTTAGGAATGGAGTGGTCATCAACCACGTTTTGTGAATGAAGTTTTGTTTGGATGATTTATGATTTTGAGGTCATGAACCGTGGTTTGTGAACTGAATTTTGTTTGGAAGTTTTTTATTTTATGGGATCATAAATGATGAAATATTTTTATCAATTTGACAAATGAAAATAAAAATTTGATAAATGCACACCAAAACAAAAACTAGGTATATGAAAATGTACAATTTATAAATGTACATCAAATAAAAATTTGATAAATGCACACCAAAAAAACTTGGTAAATGAAAATGCAAAATTTATAAATGTACACCAAATAAAAATGTGATAAATGCACACCAAAACATATATTTCAAAATCTAATATGTGTCACATTTATTCTAAAACCTCTCACCTTATAAACAGTTGTGTTGCCAAAAATCAATACATGCTCAGTAGTTCTTATATATTACATAAAAGATTGCATATAATCCGCTTTGAAAAGATCTGAGTCCATAAATCAAACAAATTGGTAAAGTGAAACTTGTTACATTGGAGAAGCTAAAATAATTAGTGTTGCTGCTCCCCGAATCAGTTGCTTTAGAACTCCCGTTTGCTATCATTTCCTGCATTGTGGGCGGCTTAATCACGGTCAGCAATTCGGCGTTATAGGAGAGGCGTCTGTTCATTTCCCGATATTCTTGGCATATTGCATATCAGTGCATGCAGCAGTGAACTGTGTGGGGGTCACAAGGATGGTCCTGCAACAAACTGAACCATGTTTGGTTCGGTAAATTATGTTATAGTTCGTATGTGTGTGTGTGTGCGTGAGTTTAATACAATAGGCGTATACATCATGATACAAGTTATGGGTGCATATATTAGTATAATTCCTGAACTTACTTGATACTAGCTGATCATGTTGATGATGTCAAGGCATGCCTAAGCCTGCTTCCTACTTGAATTCGACCTCACCTTATGGGGTTTGGCTGTTCCATCATTTATCTTTGTGCACACTCATCAACTGATGCCTCCCTTCACCACAAAATGAGTGATGGGTAGAAAATATAAAAAGAGGAACCAACTTTCTACCATTTGGACAAGAAAAACACAGAGCTATAATAAACTACAAAACGAAGCATAGAACAAGTAATCATTATAGTTTAAAGCTCATTTCTTTTTCCTCTCAATAAATAATAATGATAATAATATAAGTACAATATCATTTTCTTTTGGTGTTCATCAATTATATAGCCATGGCTGGTTATTGCTCTGCAGCTCATAGGTAGTACTCATGCATAGCTTTAAAGGTGAAATCTTCCAAGATCAAAGTAACAAAGAGAACAAGCAATGCAACAAACTTGTCTACAGTAATCTGCTAGAGAGAAAAAAAAGATTAATCAATTGTTACATAAAAGACTGCAATCACTAAAAGAGAAGGTTCATCAGAAATTACGTTTGCTTTAAAACCAAATGAAGACATCTCCAACTTCTGAATCAGTAGAATGTAGAGAAACAAGGGGTCAATTTGTGGCTTTGAAGATCAATCATCTGGATTGACTAGCATGGGAGGGAAGGAATATAGCAGTGCGGTTGGGTCGTCAAGATGTACAGGAGAATGGGAAGCCCAGTGCACAAAGCATCCTCACGCAGCAAGGGTACGCAAACCTTACCCTGCAATTTTTTAATTATTTAAACAATAAAACACGTCTGCAACTGAAAAATTAGGAGCAATATGATTCTACTTTATAAAAGGGAAAATAGGGTGGAAGCCTGGTAAAATCATTTTCTGATAAATCAAAGTCTCAAATATAATAAAAGGTCAATATAATCAGTTAATTATAACATTTTTTGACCTGTAACAGCATGAAAAAGAAAGTTATATAGCAACAGTACAATAAAAGTACACTTAAAACAATAGCCTTTTCACATAGACTAGTGAATGTTCTTTTGCCTCAAAGGGCCATTTCACAAATCAGTAAAAAAGCTAGCTCACAATTAAGAAGATAGTCACCATGACTTGACCTGACCAAAGCAATTCAGATAAGCTAATGATGAGGAAAACGATAAAATATGAGTGTTGTTATATGCAGGCTATTTCCGGTTATGTGCAGTCCAAAGATAAATGAGGGTCAAACTAAAAAATCATAGGAAGCAGTGAACCCATAAAGACTTGGCATGAACATAACCGTAATGCAATTGCGCGGCCTGCATTTATTCATCACCCTAAATATTGAAAGATTCTGACCTCAGATATAGGAAAGCAACTTGAAGTAGACGACAACGTAAATAGAGAGAGAGAAAACGGCGAGAATATGCTGCCAGAACAACAGTGCTGAAGCTTCCTTGTCCTCCATCCCGGGCCACTCAGCTTCATGGAGAAGAGGTCTGCTGACATTACTATCACACACTTCCTCAATCTCATTTCCATCTGCAACAACATCATAGTACTCCATGGGTGTCTCCATCATATGGTACACTAAAGTGTACGCGAGAATTACCGAAACCCACTGGGCGAAAGAGACATAGGCAATGCCATTCTGATGACAAAGCGGGCCGAAGGGTTGATCGGAGCTATGGCAGACCGACCCAATTATAGCAATGGGGATGTTTCCGGTGTTTCCGAAACAAGTCATGATCACCGTAAACCTGTAGAATTGAGGCGGTGGGCGGCACACCACCGCCACAATGTACCCAAGAGCGCAGCCAATCGCAGTGCTGATGAGCACATTGACAGGAACAAACCACCAGTGAAGACATCTCCAAATGAAAACATCTCCATCTTCTGAATCAGTAGAATGTAGAGAAACAAGGGGTCAATTTGTGGCTTTGAAGATCAATCATCTGGATTAACTAGCATGGGAGGGAAGGAATATAGCAGTGCGGTTGGGTCGTCAAGGTATACAGGAGAATGGGAAGCGACAGGATCACTAGAATGGCAACGCAAGGGAGCGACAAACTTTGATGTCAAGATTAAAGGGAGACAGGGGAGCGGGACCAAGTGGGCTAAGATCAGGCCCCATGATTCAAATTGAGGGAATAAAATAGGAGGGATTAAAATCATTGGGTTACTAGTAGCCATACTATGGCTTCTTTTAACAAGCCATACTACTTTTGCGCAATCAAAAGAGAATCATTGTTAAATAGCATGTTTTGTCAATAAAGAATGCATTCAATCTAGCATTACTTTGAAATCCATCTTACTTTGAAATTACAGGTACAGAAGCTTTAGCACTGTGGGGATGAATCCAGAAAAGTTTAGTGAGTAGTTGGGTGGGTGGGGGCGGATGGAGATGGAGATAAAATGAAGCTATTGAATGCAGCTCTATCCATGCGGCTGAAATTAAGCATAAAATAGAATCGTGGGAATCAGTGGTTTCAAATAGAGATTATTCAAACGAACAAAAAAATAGCATTTGCAAACTTTAAAATGTGTACCTCCATAGGCCTAGGTGCCCCAAAGGTAGAAAACCCCACATTTACAGGTGCAATGGTTACTCTACCAGGAAGAGAGACGCCATGTATTCCTCATCTTCCAACATAAAATTTCCATGAATAATTATGATATCAGTAAGTTGTCATCAAACAATTATAAACAATGCTTCAAGTTTCCAACAACATAAAAATACTGAAAGAAGAGAATGCAATTATTCAACAAACTGGAGTGATAAATCAACTGTCTGCTACGTACTATGATAACGGAAAACTCTATCATTCAGATTCAACTTGATTTATGCTGGTACGTTTTTTACACTTCTGCTGCAGGAAAATGAGGGAAACAACACCTAGCAGACCTTCTGGTTCAGAGGACATAGACACTCCTGGTTCTTCAACCAGACATTCTGCCAACAGGCGGAGTTTTGCAGCTCTTTATTGCAAAAACTACATATTGCACCCCTTTTATTATTGAAATTTCAAAAATCTCTCCTGAATGTTCTAATAATAGAGCAAGCCGTCAAGACTTTACATCGCGTCATCTGAAATTTAAAAGTATGCAATTTATTAGATGTAATTAAAAACCCCCAAAAAATGCAAATATCAAGCATGTCATACCTACGAGCGTTCTGCAATTGATTCGCAATACGATTTCTTAACCTTGTCATTTCATCAGCACCAACTCCTTCAACCATCTCAGGATCTATGTTAGATATTGCGATGATATTGTTCCGATTCCTTCTTGTAGTAAGAACATGCGCTTCTGGATATACATAACTCTCATCCTCATCACATACATCAAAATCAAGATCAGTGCGTGATGGATGTCTGCGAATGTAGTTATGCAACGCCATAGTAGCCACAACAATCAAAGTTTGTCTTTTGAAAGAGTAATTTGGCATATCTCTCAGGATGGCCCATTTCTTTTTCCACACGCCAAACGTCCTTTCTATTACACTGCGAAGCGATGAGTGTACTTGATTGAAAATCTCATGATTACCTTGAATTGGACGAGAACCCCGTCTGAAATCTTGTAAATAATACCTAGTATCTGGATAAGGTTTTAAATATCCTCTTTGCATTGGATATCCAGCATCTACTAAGTAATATTTACCTACAAGATTATCATACATTAGTTCTATATAGATTTAAAGAGCAACTAATTAAACAAAATTAAAATTGAGCATACCTGGTGGTGGGTGTGGAAAATTGTTGTTGCGATCTGTTATTGCTCGATTAAAAATTCGACTATCATGGGCAGAACCCTCCCACCCTGCCACAACAAATGTGAAACACATGTTGAAATCGCAGACTGCCATAACATTTTGAGTGGTTGTGCCATGACGCCCAATATATGCAACCTGATCTTCAACTGGTACACGTGCATCTACATGTGTTCCATCAATAGCCCCAATACAATCCTTAAAATATGGCATATAACGCTCATCTCTTCTTATATGTGATTGGGCATCCCGAAATTGCATATCAATGGGCTTTATAATCTCCATTGAGAGTCGAACAAGACTTTTGACACCAATAAAAAAATATCTGCATATAGTTTCAGTTGAATGCTGGAAACGCTCGCTTGCTGCACGCATTGTCTCATTTTGTGATAAAATAAATAATGTAATCGCTAGAACTTCTCGTGCACAAGTTCTTTGAGATCCTTCTAATTCATGATTTTGAACAAGAGTTTGTAGTAGGTCGATAAAAATTCGTTGTGACATCCTAAACGTATCGTGAAACCTAATAGGATGACCAACAAATAACTCTCCAAACCATTTATCACCTGTTTGAGTGGATGTCATACGTGGGATCTTCTCATAAAGAATAAAGAAATCATGGACAATACAAACAGTTTTAATGTCATTGTTATAATCTTGGATATACTGAGTGTATTCAACTGAGCTATTTGATGATTCATCTGACTCATCAGTGGAGTAAGATTCACTGTCTTCACTCATATTTGTGCTGATGAAATAATAATATAAGAATAATTATTACATAAATAGAGTGATAAATGACATAAAATTTAATTGAAAGAGCACATACAATTTTTCATTAAAAAAACAACTGTCTGACATGACACACATACAAAATAAAAAGATTAATATCTTAAATCGCATTAACCAATAGTAAACTAAAGCAAGAAGTGATTTTAAAAGGAAACATGCATAGTTTTCTTGAAGAGTCTCTTAAGATAAGTGGTAGCATAAACATATAGCTAAAGTGGATCCCATTAACATGAAATCATTCTAAACTCTTCTTGTAGCGTCTCTTAAGATACTCAACTTTTTTATCAGCTGGGCAAAACATGAATGCCTCCCTTCCGGATTTGATGCGAATGAATTCCATTGCAAAGTCGAAGAAGTCAGGGTCATCATATATATCAGGAATTCTACAGATCTCCTCAACAGCTTCTTTGATTGTCACCGATATTGGTGGAGGTGGAACTGCTTGTCTAGATGCAACTAAATCATTAATGTGTGAAAGTAATAATTGTTTTGTACCTTCACCACTACCTTTACGCTTGCGTGAAGTTTTTTTTGAAGATGATCCTAAGAATTTACTCGCATGCTCACTACCGCCAGTGTCAACATTCATACTTGTTTGAGTTCGTGAGTTTGCCACAATATTATCCTCTTCATCTGAATTTACTTGCTCTTCATCTAATTCAAATGGAAAGGTCATCGAGCTTGGCATGAATGCATTATCCCCAGTGGCCACCACTTGACTGAACATTTTTTCTAATTTTGCATCCATGTCAGGAGGTATTCCAGAATAGCGAAATTTTTTGACATTTTGGTTGGCCTGAAAAATAAAAATATATTATAATAAAAATAAAAATTGTAAAATATCTCATTATCTAAGAATTTAAAAATATGATATATTATAATAACCTTTATTTTCTCGTCCCACCACTCGTCTGAGGCATCAATAGTTTTTTTTACAGGATTCCAACCAAGCCCAGTTTTGCCACGTTTAAGTTCTCTCCACAACTTCCACTCCTTCTTCAGTTGATCCCATTTGTTTTTTAGTTGAGTTCGATCAAATTGTTTTCCCGAACGCTCTTGAAAATGCAAAATTATGTTGTTCCAACCTTGTTTGCTGAAGTGAGTAGTCGGGCGATTACCTAGCTCTATTTCTTTAATACATATATCGCAAAATAGTAAAACATCTGCTGATTCCCATGAAGCTGATATTCCCCTTTCTCTTCGATTAGACATCTAAAGAAAGTAACACAAAAAGAGTACTGTCTACGTAAGCATGTATGTTATCTACATAACATTAAAGCAAAAAGAGTACGGTCTACGTAACATTGGAGCAAAAAGAGTACTGACTACATAACATGTAAGCAAAAAGAGTACTGTCTACATAATTAAGTAAGCATGTATGTTATCTGCATAACATAGGAGCAAAAAGAGTAGTACACAAAATAATACTATGAATATTTGTAATATGAGTTAGACTATTCAAATAGGGTTCGATCTCACCAATGTGGAAACCAAGCAAAATTGAATGAAAAGAAGGAAAAAAGAAGACTTTTTAAGAAAATACTACCAAATCAGTACTAGGACACAATCAAAAAGTCCCTCCATTTGGATGGAATTGGAGTTCTAGAATTAGAATTGGAGGTCCTCTTCATCATAATTGGACCTCCAATTCCAACTCCAAAGTCCTAAATCCATTCAAACTAATGATAATATACTTTTTTAACTTATAAAAAAATATTGTATGCTCTTTATGATCAATTTATATTGCATGAAATTTCTTGATTTTGAATGTAAATGCTAAATAATAATTGAACAAAATAAATATAAAAGGAATACGTTTTGCATCGTAGCATGAAAATGGAATAGAATGAAATTCCAAAGATTGAAGAAGATTATAATCTATTGATGTTGATCATAGTAACTTGAAAATCCATTTTAAAAAGTATTCTTAAGAAATAACCAATGATGCTTAAATCTTAGAACCCTCGCTTGTTTGAAAAATATCTAACAAACTTCCATTGACTTTATTGAACATTGACAGGAATGATGGGCTCTTGGGTGAAGCTCTTGCAATGAATGACAGCTTAAAAATTGTGCTTTCAAAATACAATGCACTAGTTTCTAGTTTGCCTTCGCCGCCAAAAAAATATCCCAGGATGCTAAGCTCAAGTGCCTCTGTTTCTGCGGTTACTTCTGCAATGAGTCGACAATTTGACGATAAAGATGAAGATGTTTTTTCAGAATAGCTAAAAGGATGGTTTTGTTGAGAATATAGTCTTAAATAGAGAAATGAGTGTAATTAGCATGTAATTAACTTAAACCAATGGACGTGTAAGAACAAGACTGAAATATAAAGTGTGTCGGCTTTGGCCTTTGAGGGCCTAAATCCAATCCACGCACCTTCAAATTAATTCCCATGTTCTGATAAATTATTATAAGAGCAATGGCTTTCTATGTGCATTTAGCCAAGAGGAAGAATGATTACATCAAAGTATCCATGTAAAGAGCGGTGAGTGATAGATTATATTAAATACACTTTATAAAAATTTACACAATTGAAATGATAACCAAAGGGATACAAGTCATACAACACATACAAAAACTTTCAATCTCGAAGGCGGCATATGTAAATCAATCCCTCGTTCATTTGCATACACAAATCAATAATGGCAAAGTCAATACTACAAAAAATTTCTACATTAGTAATAAACGTCAACTTATTTGGGTGAATGACAGCATTGTGAATTGCGTTATAAACAATGAAGTAATATTTGGATAGGTGTAATAACGAACCCAAACAGCGGTGTATGTGAGATCAAGCAGCAACAATCATGAATACCCAGACCCTAGAAAGTAAAAGTAAGGCCAAGACAAACATCCTGATAGTTAAAAAAAAGGTAGACAGTAACCACCCTGTTTATTACTACCACAGTCTCACACCGCAACAACCATCATCATGAGCCAGCAGGCATAATTATATTAAGGGGTGGAGGAGGAGAGATCAACACAGAAATCTCATTTTACTCCAGAAAATGACCTAAAATTTGAAGAATAAGGGGTGGAGGAGGAGAGGGGAAAAATCTTACCTGGTAGGGAAGATGGAGTCGTTCAGAGAGGTTGCACAAAGTCAAAGGCAAGGTGGCTTGAATCTTCTCCAACCAAGCTCGCCGATCTGCAACCAGATTTCGTGAGAGGAGGCGAAAACAATTCAAGAGAAATAAACTGAAGGTAGAAGAAGGAGAAGATGTTACCGGAGGAGAGGTGCGATCTGTACCTGCAGTGGAGGACACGGCTTGCCGGAGCAGGAGGGCTACGGGAGAAGAATGGTCGGCGACGCCGGAGAAGGAGAGCTACAGGAGAAGAATGATCGGCGGCGCCGGAGAAGGAGGGCTGCTTGATCGGGAAATCGGGGAAGAGGCGGGATCGGGAAATCGGGGAAGAGGCGGGATCGGGAAATCAGGGAAGAGGCGGCTGCGAATGAGTTGTGGCGCTGCGGAGAGTTTTTATTTTAGGGCTAAAGTGCGTATAAAACCGCCCGACCTGGATCGAAAATCACGGTCAAAAAACGACGTAAAATCTCATTTTTCAGCAGTTGCGATTTAGACCGAAGACTTGCCAAACAAAATAAAAAACTGTGGTTCCGTTTTTTAAAGCTTGACCGGTGAAAATAAGTCCAGCCAAACGAGCCCTTAGTCGGTTTGCCTTTTTGGCAAGCTGAACAAACACCCTCTTTAACGCACTTGACATGAGGATCTTTCCTCACTAACCCCATACTAAATAGCTGTCCTATTGACTTATAGTTCAGATGAGCCAGCCTCTTGTGTCATTGAACACACTGTGATGCTTTCTCACCTGCAACTAGACAAATGGGTGAGATGTTATACTCACAATTAGGTTAAGACAATATACATTCCCTTTCTTAGTGCAAGTCAGAATGATCTCTTGATCACTTGACCTGCTTATTTGGCACTCCCTTTTGAGGAAAGAGATGTCATAACCTAGATCACTAAGTTGACTTATGCTAATCAGGTTATATTTCAGACCCTTCACATAAGCCACTTGAGTGATAGTAATAGAATTACTAGAAATGTTACCAAATCCTTTGATGATTCCTTTTTCAGATCCACCAAAGATTACTTTGAGTCCATTCTCTGTGGGTGCATAGTCCCTCAACATTCCTCTTGTTCCAGTCATATGCCTAGAACATCCACTATCCAAGTACCATATAAAAGTTATCTAGTGTAAACTAACTTCACCTATGGGGGGGAATAGGTGATTTGCATCTTTTGCGGAATTTAAAATAACCTGCACAAGAAAACAACCACAACACAGAAAAGCACAAAAGCAATTATAGTGGTTCCCCGATTTGGGTACGTCCACTCTCCCCCTTCGACCAATCTCCCAACAAGGGATGACTCGGTCACTTCACCAAACGGATTGAAATCCAATCCTCACACTATGGAAGAAACCCTTCCACCCGAAGGAGTCACTACTCCTCCACCACGGGTTGCACCCAACCCTTATAATGAGGAATCACTATTCCTTTACAACAACACGAAAATTAGAATGTATAAAAAATACAAACTTCAAGTATGGAGAACCCAATGTCCCTCTTCGTTCGTTAAAGCGTTCTTGATGAAGACGAAGAGTCCACGACCGGAGCACTCTCTTGGAGAGGATCTTCCCGAGATCGGCGGCGGCAAATGATTGCGGCGGCGATGCTTTGTAGATCCAAACTTCTTAACGAGTCAAGCAAGGTCTACCAACGATCTCAATTGGATCGGTCGTCTCAATCGATTCGGAATGAAGATCTAACTTCTTTCAACAAATCGAGAGACAAGGGATCTAGGATATGACATTTCATTTGTTAAGAATGGATGTCATATCAAAAGGTCAAATGATCAAAAGGTCATATTGACTGGGTATAGAAAAAGAAATGTTTATTGTCTTGACTTTGTGTGTGAGAACAAGGTTTCTCCTATTTGTCTTGTAGCTGATGAGAGAGCATCACATTGTGTCAAATGGCACAAGAGGCTGGCTCATCTTAACTACAAAACAATTGGCCAACTCTTTAGCAAAGAGTTAGTGAGAAATGGTGCTCAGGTTAAGTGTATAAAGGATGGGATATGTTCAGCTTGTCAAAAGGGCAAGCAGACAAAATCCTCCTTTCATTGCCTTGAAAACAAGGATTCAGTCAGGTGTCTATACCTACTGCATATGGATTTATTTGGTCCTATGCCAGTTCATAGTCTAGGTAGGAAGGTCTACACTTTTGTGATTGTAGATGACTATTCTAGATATTCCTGGGTGTTCTTTTTGAGACAGAAATCTGAAACCCCAAGTGTTTTACATAGTTTTGTCAAACAAATTCAGAATGAACTGAACAGTACAGTGGTCAAAATCAGAAGTGACCATGACACTGAATTTCAATCTGAATGTATGACAAGATTCTGTGAAGAATTTGGGATTTTCCAAGAATTCTCCTCACCTAGAACACCACAGCAAAATGGTATTGCTGAAAGAAAGAATAGAACATTGATTGAGGCTGGTAGAACACTATTGAGTGACACTTCTCTCCCAGAAAATTTCTTGGCTGAGGCAGTTAGTACTGCATGTCATGTGATCAATAGGGCCTCTATTACCAAAAGCCACAAAAAGACACCCTATGAGATCATGAAAGGTAGAAAACCAAATTTATCCTATTTTAGAATCTTTGGTTACAAGTGTTATATCCTTAACAATGACAAGTCTTATCTAACTAACTTTGCTGCCAAATCCCAAGATGGGATATTTGTTGGGTACAGCAACAATAAAAAGGCTTATAGAGTCTACAACTTGATTACTCAGATTATAGAAGAATCTGTACATGTTGTATTTGATGAAACTAGATTAATCAACAGTGAGTTGCCTTGTAGTTCATGCAGTCCAACAGGTATAAGCAATAGAATGGACAAGCTTTCCATTGCAGAAGGCTCAACTGCAGATGAAGTATTGGAAAATGATGGCTACTGTCCAGAGGGAGTACAAGACTCTCTAGAAGCTGATGATAACCAAGAGGTGCAGCATAATGAAGAAACTGGAGGTGTTAAGCCAGAAGAAAGTTTACCTCCAGCTGTAAGACATCTAAAGGATCATCCAGCAAATCAGATAATTGGTGATCTAAGACAAGGAGTGCAAACCAGAAGTAGAAATCTGAATACAGTCCTGCACTCAAGTTTTCTATCTCAACTGGAGCCAAAGAAATTTGAAGAAGCTATCCAAGACCAACACTGGATTAATGCTATGCAAGAGGAGCTTAATAAGTTTAGAAGATGCAAGGTCTGGGAGTTAGTTCTTAAACCAAAAGACCGCAACATCATTGGTATAAAGTGGATTTTTAGGAACAAGTTGGATGAGAGTGGAGTTATTGTGAAGAACAAAGCAAGATTGGTTGCAAAAGGATACAAGCATGAAGAGGGAATAGACTTTGATAAAACATTTGCTCCAGTAGCAAGACTGGAAGCAATCAGGATGTTCCTTGCCTATGCAGTATATCAAGGCTTCAAGGTATACCAAATGGATGTGAAATCAGCATTCCTGAATGGTGATCTAAAAGAAGAAGTCTTTGTAGAGCAGCCATCAGGTTTTGTAGATTCTCTTAAACCTGGTTATGTCTATAGACTTAGGAAAGCATTGTATGGGTTAAAGCAAGCCCCAAGGGCTTGGTTTGAAACACTGTCTACTTTCCTTATTGAGAACAAATTCTCAAGAGTTAAAATAGACAAAACTCTATTCCTAAGGGAATCTAAAGGTAAGACAATCTTAGTTCAGATCTATGTAGATGACATAATTTTTGGGTCTACAGAGAACAACCTTTGTAAGAAGTTTGTCAAACTTATGCAAGGGAAGTTTGAAATGAGCAGTATGGGGGAACTTAAGTTCTTCTTGGGACTCCAAGTAAGACAAACTGAAGATGGCTTGTCCATATCCCAGTCTAAGTTCACCAAGGAGTTAATTAAAAAGTATGGTATGGAATCATCCTCCACCATAAGAACTCCTGTGGGAACAAGTATGCCTATATGCAACGATGATGCAGGTAAACCTGTAGATGAGTCTTTGTATAGAGGAATAATTGGCTCTCTATTATATCTCACTGCTAGTAGACCAGACATTATGTATGTTAATGTCTCTGTGCTAGGTACCAAGCATGCCCTAAAGAATCATATTATATTGCAGTCAAGAGGATTTTGAGATATCTAAACGGCACACCTAATATAGGCCTTTGGTACCCTAGGAATAGAGATTTTCTACTAACAGGTTATTCAGATGCAGATTTTGCAGGCTGTAGAGAAGATAGAAAAAGTACTACGGGTACATGCCAATTCTTGGGAGGAAGGTTGATATTCTGGATCAGTAAGAAACAGACTAGTGTGGCAATATCCACAGCTGAGTCTGAATATGTGGCAGCAGGAAGTTGTTGTGCACAGCTGTTTTGGATTTAGCATCAGCTAAGGGACTATGGTATTCAAGTAAGTAGAACACCTTTATTGTGTGATTCTAAAAGTGTTATTTCTATTGTAAACAATCCTGTTTCACATAGTAGGACTAAGCATATAGAAATAATATACCATTTTCTTAGAGAACATGTAGAAAAAGAAGACATCTCATTAGAATTTGTTAAAACTGATTATCAAATTGCAGATGTATTTACTAAGCCTCTGGATGAAACTAAATTCAATAGATTTAAAATTGAATTAGGAATGTTGACCATAGGTTAGTTTACCAAAAATTGGCTAAGTAAAATGGTGTCGACACATTCAGTGATAAAGTGTCAACACAGAGAAGTCATGTCGACAATTCAGGGAAATTGTGTCGACACAAAGAAAATGTGTCGACACCTAAGGAACAAAGAGTCGACACATCCAAAAATGTAGTGTCGACACAACCAGAGTAATGGTGTCGTCACTTACAGATTTTGTGTCGACACTTGTACTAAGAGTCGACACAGAATTTCTGATGAACTACTAAGTATCTCCTGTGTCGACATATCATCAATTGGTGTCGACACATAGTAGTCTGCACCGTGGTCGAGACAATAGAAGTTTGTGTCGACACTTTTCAACAGTGTCGACACTTTTAGACAGTTTTTGCCCGTCTTTTGACCTTCTTTGATTAAAAGGGTATAAATAGGTCAAGAACATATTCTGTCGACACGCTCACCAGAGTTTCGAGACAAAAACCTTGTGTCGACAAACTCTCTCCTCTCCAATCAAGCTTTCTCTTCATTCCAATGACGCCCAAGATTGAAGACAACATCAATGAATGATATGAGTTGGTTAGGCATGCATTCGCTGATGCCACAACAGAGATCAAACAGGTCATTTCTCTTCTTGCAGACAACGGATTGGAATATCTTGTCTCTGAACCTACAAAGATATGGAAGAAAGAAGTATTCGAGTTCTATACTGCAGCTTCAATCGACTCAATAGGATTGAAGATCAAATCCACTATACATGGAGAAAAAGTCAAGCTGTCTCAGAAGAGGTTGAGCAAGATTCTCCATCTACCTAGAATCCATGATGAGGAAGAGGTCCCAGCCTCAAGGACCAAGGAGGGGCTTCAATGGTGTGGATTGGATCCAACCTTATAGATAGGACCTGCCATCAACAGGAAAGGCATGAATCATCAAGGGAAATTCCTATCTGAAATAGTAAGAAAAGTGATCTTATGTAAACCAGGTGGTCATGATAGGATATCAGCCTATATGTTCAGCCTGATGATAAGGGTAATATTTAAGATTCACACCAATTGGTCTGCAGTACTGTTTGATAAAATAAAAGAAGGAATCAAGAAGCCAAACTTGGCTAGGATCATGAGTCTGTACCTGGCTGGAATAATTCCAGAGGTGATGCAATAGATTCCTGGATCAAAGATAAATCACATGAGGAGAATGGACATAAGGTTATTCTCAAGATGGGATAGAGTTCTTTCAAAGGAGTTGCCTTATGTGGACAGGCAAGAGCTAACAAAAAAATCACCAGCACATGACCTTTCTGAGCATGGTCATGAAGATGCACAAGAACAGGAAGCACAAGTTAGAGAACATGTTCAGGATCAGACTGGGACTACCCAAGTCCAGGAAGAGACAATATATGTACAGGTGTAGGGGTAGCCAATTACTGCAAAGTTGCAGGGGGAGCCACATTCTGAACAGGTGCAGGAGGAAGAAAGAATCAATTTATCAGAAGACTTAGTTTCTCAAACTGGTCTTGATAATTCTGGAGTTGCTGCTACTGCTGAGAAAGTACTATCTCCTGCTCTCACACAACAAGAATTCACTCTTGAAGAGTTGTTTCCTGATCTTGGAGGAGCAGCAGATAAAATGGAGACCCTAAGATTTGAGGGGGAGCAAGTAAGGGTTGAGGGGGAGCAGGTTAATATTGAGGAGGAGCAACATGGAGCTGAGAAAGAAATTTCTTCCACTCCTCAAGAGAGAGTTAATATTGAAAGTTCTTCAGAGTCTGAGCATGAAGAAGTCAGGGAGGCCAAGAAAAGAAAACTAATGGTCTTTAAGAGAAGAAGTCAAAGCTATAAGAAGGCTCTCCAAACAACTACTTCACATTCTACTCCTGAGATTGATTACAGCAAGTACTTAGTTGACTTACAAGTAAAATTTGATGAGCAGAGATTGCTTCTAGAAAAATATGTGGATGAAAGCCAAAAGGCTCTTCAATTTGATCTAGCCCAAGAGATAAAGTCTATCAGATTTGAGGTCAATCAGAATAAAAAAGAGATGACAGATTGATGTGGTATTTCTTGTCAAGCAACAAGCAGAAATAAAGAAGCAAGTGGATGAGATTGCAGTCAAACAAGGCTATGTCCTTGAAAATCAAATAAGGATGAATGACAATCTGACTGAATCTCACAATGAGATAGTCACTGAGTTAAAAATGATGTTACTGAAATGTATGCTGCAAGGGCTAAAGAAATGAAAGACTATGATAAGAAACTACAGGCTGCCCTAGATTCAGTTAAAACTGTCATCACTTCATCTGAGAAGTTAATTAGTGACAAGCTTCAAAAGTTAAAGCCATTCTTTAAAGATGGAATCAATTACCTGGATGGGCAAATAAGAATTCAAAAAGAGAACTTAAGAGATCATATGACCAGAGAAGTCATAAAGGGGGAGAGGGTGTTAGTCTATGCTGGCTCTGATCATGCCAAATGGGTAACCAACAGCATAAGAGCCACTCTGGGATATCCACCCTTGTGTGATGATGATAATATGACTGAGTCAGGTGTGCAAACAGCTCTACTTGGAGATGATCAACCTGAGGTTGCCCAAGTCATTTACCCACCTGCAGATATTGAAATGGTACATCAATAAGTTGAGTCTATGTATAGCCCTCCTCTACCAGTTACTAATGTTATTATTGAAAAGGTAGATATGCCAGAAGCTGGTATGAAAGCTCAGCAAGATGCTCTATTATCAAAGAAAAGATTCAGAGAGCAAGCAGAACTAAAGCCAAACTTTGAGTAGTGGAGCCCCACTTAAAGAAATATCATATTAACTGCCTGGAAAGCTGTAAAAGATCAAGTACATGAAAGGGGTAAATAGTATAATGAGCAAGAATGGCAAAAGTATGAAGCCAGACAGGAGGCTATAGTTCAATACAGGAGAAAGGCTAAGATGGGGAAGCTATCTCCTGATGCTCAAGAACCTAGCAAGTATTTCCCCAAGCTCTTTCATTATTTTGAAAGGCAAAGGATCAAGGCTGAAGCACAAAAGAAAGCTGAGTTGAAAGGCAAGAAGCCTATTGAAGATACAGAACCTATTGTGCAGGCTCAGATTAAATCTGGCAAAGGGATTGTCATCAAGGAGCCAGTCCAGCCTTGGTCTAAGTTTTACTAGATTTTGTCAAAGAACTATGTAATTGTTAGTTTGTTAAAGAAATCAATGTAAACAACTTGTAACAAACATTTTTGAGTTAATATACAAAACATTGTCCTATGATCATTCTCTTTTACATCTTTATTCTGTGATGTAACAATGATATGTGTTTTGTTATAAAGTACCCTGTGATATAATGCTTATGTGCATCATCATGTTTATTTTCTAATTGGTGTATATCATTGGCTAAAGGGTTATGACTTCTCCAAATAGGGGGAGATTGTTGGGTACATTGGAAAATGTGTAACTGATTTGGAGAAGCCTCACTTAGCTCAATGATATACATCAAGGTGTATTTGATGTTATTTTGAGTTTATATGTGCAGGTTAAGAATGTGCTAGAATGCAGGAAAAAGATTCTAAGTCCATATGTCAACACCTGAGGAAGCTGTGTCGACACATCAGTAAGATTGTGTCGACACTTGGAAATGGCTATGTCGATACTTCAGTGAGTTTGTGTCGACACCGGGAGGCAGTGTCGACACAGAAGATTATATTCGACATCAAATGTGTCGACACCGGGAGGCTGTGTTGACACACAGAGGCAGATTCGACAACAACTGTGTCGACACCTGGAGGAAGTGTCGACACACGCTATGTTCTGAGTCTACATCAACTGTGTCGACATACAGGACTTGTGTCGACACACAGCTGAGTCTAGACCAAGTTGATTGCTGATGAATGGTGAAGTGTTTGTGTCGACACAAATAATCAGTGTCAACACATTCTCTAGATGCAGTGTCAAGAAGCTTTGTCGACATCAAGGCAGCTATATCGACATCACCAAAGGCTGTGTCGACACTTAAGTCACTTGTGTCGACACATATTGACAGATGGTCTCGACACTTTATGACAGTCAGTCTCGGCGCTTTGCTGACAGAGACAAAGGCTCAAGAATTGTTTGAAGACTTGACAGCTGTGAGTTATAACAGGTTTACTGAAGCTGTTAGACTTGTCAGAAGTTAGTTATAAACCAGATCAGCCGGTTACCATGGATGAAGTCTATATATAAATGGATTCATAAGAAGAAAGTAGTTGATAATACACACAACTAACACACCTATTGTGAGATTGATCTCTGATCAAGAAAGTACAAGTCACAAAGAAGAAGATCTTCGTGAGAAGATCTAAGAAGACGTTCTGAAGTAGTTTTCTATTCAGATTCTGTCTAAGTTGAATTCAATCAAGAATTCAGAAGTATCTTCAAGAGGTTTGGATAGAGAGAGATCCAGCTATTTGAAGTCAAGAAGGAGACAATCACAGGTCTCTCAAAAAGCAGATACTGAACTAATCTGTCAAGAAGATTCAGATCTATTTCTGGAGTCTAAGAAGGAAGCTGCCAGTCAGTTATATTCAAAGGAAATCAACCCAACTAAGTTCAGATTCAAGAAGCTTTGAAGAAAGCTAAGATCAAGTTGATTTCAGCCATCAGCCTCTTCAAGAAGCTGATCAAGAAAATTCTTATCCCTTCTCTCTCAACAGGGGTAAGAGATTATAAAATTCCTTATCAAATTCTATAAGATCTATTCATAGATCTGAGTTGTAAACCTATTTTATAAAGGCTGAGTGTAGGAGATTTATTCTCTAAGTGGTAGGGCTGTTTATGCCTGAGTTGTAGGAGAAGGTATTCTCTGAGTTGTAGGCCTTGTGGCAAGGCTGAGGTAGGGCTGTTTATGACTGAGTTGTAGGAGAAGGTATTCTTTGAGCTGTAGGCCTTGTGGCAAGGCTGAGGCAGGGCTTGTTAGCCTAAGTTGTAGGAATGTGGAGATATTCTGAGTTGTAGGAATCCTTCTGGATTCTGAGCTATAGGATCTGAGGATCTGAAATAAAGGAAGAAGTTAGGCTGAATCTAGCATACTTCTAGATAGATGAAGGGGGAAAGTGGATGTACCCAGACCTTGGGGAACCACTATAAATCTGTGTGCAATCTGTGATATGTGTATGATTGTGATTGTTGTGCTGTGTTAGCTGTAGAAATATCTGATTAACTCAAAGAACTGTAGTTATTTTCTGTCTTAAGTTAAATCAAGGAAAAGTACCTATTCACTCCCCCCCCCCTCTAGGTGTTTAGGTAGTCTTGAAAGTAAAACTATCAGCTCTCTAACACCCTCTCATGGATTTTGAGGTGGATTGGGGTAAATTTGCCCTAGGACCCAAGGCCAAACCCTAAGGATGGTTCTTGGTGGGTTGTAAAGGGCAAGTGGTCAAATGACTTGGTTATGATCTGAAACTTGGTAGATAGAATTCTAGGGTAGCTAGAATCCTCTTGTAGAAATCTAAATGGATTTTAAAGTAAATAAGTCCCTCAAAACCCTAACCCTAGTTTAGGGCCCAAAACTTGTAGAGATAGAAAATGTCACTAAAATTCACTGAACAGTGATGGGATTTGGGTAGAGTAGTTTTTAAGGTTAGTACAAGCTCTGGAGATTTTATTATGAATTTAGGATCATTATTTTGGATACTTCATTAACAGTATAGTAGTTTGTATTATTTGCTTAGAAATTTATTATGGAGAAAATACTTTCTGAAAATTGATGAACTTTAGGCAAAGGACTCTTTATTAAGTTTTAAAGCTCTGGGAATTTTTATGGGATTTTTAGAAGTTTAATTCTAAGGCTTGCTTCATTAAGTGTTGTTTCCCATGAAAACTTAATTAAATCTATTTTTGTGTCTAGCAAGCCTGTAAAATTATAATCTTTGCACAATGACCTTTTCTGTACCATATTAATATTCAGTAATTTTTCAATAATTTTATGATGAGTAATTTCAGTACTTCCTTCT
This sequence comes from Platanthera zijinensis, assembly GCA_039513925.1. Taxonomy (NCBI): domain Eukaryota; kingdom Viridiplantae; phylum Streptophyta; class Magnoliopsida; order Asparagales; family Orchidaceae; genus Platanthera; species Platanthera zijinensis. The sequence goes on from CM077097.1 coordinate 22,759,898, forward strand.
TTACATAGGATTAATGGGATTATAATGGAAAAATTAATTAGGTGCTAAATACTTTCTGTAAAATCATGAAAATTAGTATTTGATGATACCTTGCTGTTATTTAGTGATCATTATTTTTGAGTGGCCATTACTTGAGAAAATCATGAAGTTCATGTTTAAAATTACACATGGACAACCTTTTGGGAAAATTAAATAAATATCAGATTAATTAGGAAAATTATAAATTTCTGGATTTAGGATAATTATGTCATGATATGCCTCCAGTAAATTTTATAGAAGATTTGGAAGACAATTTGGAGTACCTCCCCTTGTATACCTCATATAGCTTAGAATGGTCTGCATATAGTAAAACCGCAGAAACTGAACTAGAGTGGGTAGTGAAATTGGGGAGATGGAATTTTGGTAGTTTGCTGGTTTGGATAGGGTAAGTTAAATTAAGTTCATTATGGGAAGTCAGGATGAGTAGAATGTGAGATTGGCTAGTGTTAAGTGGTGTTCGGGAACGACGAAAGATCGTCCACCCCGATTGGAGAGGAAGAATCTCAATACACTAGGATAGATCCAAAGTAATTTGAATAGGATCGGGTAATGGATAATAACCAATAAAAGTAAGTGCCTTGCGAAAGGGAACGATGGGCTTCAGCTACCATCATAGTTCTTAGTGCCCTTTGAGAGCCCTTCACAGGGAATACCGGGGGCAGTCCTGGGCTAACGTAAACCGTAGGAAAAATAAACTAAAAGAGAAACTAGAATATATAGGATTGCACATTCACACACCCCGGTAGCTAGGGAGTTAGAATAAGCTGGTTTGGTTGCCATTCAGACGGTAGCTCTGAAGGTAGATGCACAATCGGGACAGTCCGGGGAGCCGAGGGCTCGAGGGTTTGAATACAGAATAAGGTGGTGGGTCTTCGGTATTTGATTGTAGTTCACACCGACATCGGTACGTTGACTCGGCGGTGTGGGACACTTAGCCAAAGAAAGTCTGGTGGATATAGCCAGCACTAGTACGCGAATACTTTAGGTTGTGTTCTTCTAGGGGCGTACGGAAGGGCTAGGCCCGGTAGTGTGGATACCCGCCTAGGAGTTGGGGGCCCGGCCCACTGTCTCTGTTTGCCACTACGGAGGTTCCTGGGAGTGAAGCTAGCTGCCCGAACAGGGGGAACTAAAGGTCTGTGTGCATAAAGTCGTGTGCGTGAGTTGCACTTGCATGAATCATGGCATAGCATACCACTACAATCATATTTGCATACAACCGACACCCCAACGTATAAATTGGTATGGGACTTTTTATACGATGGGAGCCTTGCAAAAGATCCCTTAACTTATAAGTTTGTATGGGCATTCAAATAAGTTAAGGTTACTTACTATTTACTTACTATTTACTTACTTGCTTTCTATTTGTCTATTTTACTACGCACTACCGTAGAACTGCTAGATGTTCTATAATTTGATTAGTTGTTTATACACCATGAATAATTGTTAGACTAGTTCCACTGTCATTCGTTTGATTATTCTCCACAATTGTAGCTTCCCTTTTCTCCTCTCCGCTCAGTGCTTAGGAGCCATGGGGGGAGGGGGAGGGGATGATAGGGCTTAGTTTTTATGACTAATGGTTTTCGAACCACAATATTACAGGAGCTCCGGATGGGAGACAGGGGCCAGTAGTCCAGGGACTAGCACCAGCGGAGTACGGTGCGCATGGAGGTGGGTCAGTCTAGTTCTGGAGCGCCTGTGACCAGCTCCGTGAGTGTTTAGTATTTTTATAGCTTCCGCGACGAGTGATTTGTAATGAGGACTCTGATGTACCGGGCTCGAGTCTGTTTCCTTATTTCATCTGAACTGCTCTTTTGCAGTACTTTCTATTATTATATATTGATGGACTTGTTGTGATTTTATTCATATGTGTTTCTGTGGACCTATTTACATTCAGTGTAATATTTACTTCTCTCTCTTTGTGATCGAAAAGGGCCGACAGAATTGGCGTTTTGTAGTGGCGGCCTTCCCGTGAGTCGGTGCCACCGCAAAGCGGCAATTCTGGGCTAAGACTCCGGTGGTTGAAAAAGAAAAAAAAGGGGGGTCTTACACTAAGTGTCGACACAAGTCTTGATGATGTCGACACAGCCATTCTTCTGCTTCTCGACACAGCTTCTGTTGTATGTGTCGACACAAGTCCTGTGTGTCGACACAACTGGTCCTGGTCTTGACATAGCTGATGCTGACAGATGGCGTTGAGTGTATGTCCAGACGTCGTTGAGTGTGTGTCGACACAAGTCCTGTGTGTCGACACAAGCCTTTCTGACTCAGTATAGCTGTTGTTGATAGATGGCGTTGAGTGTGTGTCGACACAAGTCCTGTGTGTCGACACAAGCCTTCTTCAGGTGTCGACACAATTCTTGGGTGTCGACACATGCCTTTCTTCTAGTGTCGACACAATTCCTGGGTGTCGACACAGCTCCTGATTCAGGTGTCGACACAATTCCTGGGTGTCGACACAGCTCCTGCTTAAGGTGTCTACACAATTCCTGGGCGTCGACACAGCTCTTGCTTCAGGTGTCGACACAGTTCCTTACAAGTTTCGACACTTGTACTTAAAAATTTTCCTGCATTTCTTAAACCTGCACACTGAAACTCAAACATCCCATCAAATACAAATTGATGTATATCATTGAGTAAGGGGAAGCTTCTAAAAATCTGGTACATAGTTTACAATGTACCCAACATGGCCTTCAAGGGCCAGCACAGCATCAAGGGCTTTAGCCGCTACTTGCCACTTGGATCACCTGTTCCTGCATAAGAACAATCCACCGAACGGCGGCAAAACAAGGCAACGGTCAGCTAAAGCTGACAAAATTATAACGACCCCGCCCCTTACTCGGGGCGGCGGAGCTCCTTCCCTGCAAATTATTAGCAAAACCAAATATAGTAATGAAAGTGCGATTTAAGCACACTTCACCACAGGCGTAGGCACGAATGACCACATGGGAAATGACATTGAGTTTAATTCAAATTCTTTTGTTCGGCCGCATGATGACTTTCTATCATAGGAATTGACATTAATCACTTTTAATTGTTCATTTGCAGAAAGATTTTCAATCATAAGAATTGGCATTGGTCAATGCTCTCAATTAAAAATAACAAATGCAGATTTTTCGCTCGACATCAATTTTATCGCCCGGACACGATTTTTTCGTCATGACGCGATGTTTCGTCATGACACGATTTTTTCGTCCAAACGCGATTTTTTCGCCGAGGCGCAATTTTTTCGGACGGACGCGATTTTTCCGCCCGAACTCAAATTTTTCGCTCTGATACTTCTTTTTCGCCTGAACGCGACTTTTTCGCCCGGACGCTATTTTTTCGCCCCGACGCGATTTTTTCGCCCGACGCGATTTTTTCGCCCGACGCAATTTTTTCGCCCGTACGCGATTTTCGAACGGGGTTTTCTTCTTCCCCTTTTTCAATGAAAGATTCATATAAAGCAATTTCAATACACCCGATGTGATTTTTCGCCTAAACGCGAAAAAATCTCCCGAACACGATTTTTTCGGCCGGATGCAATTTTTTCACCCAGACGCGACTATTTTGCCCGGACGCGATTTTTTTTGCCTGGACTCAATTTTTTCACCCCGTCACAAAATTTTCGCTTTAGGGGGAAAAATCGCATCCGAGCGAAAAAGTCGTGTCCGAATAAAAAGTAACGTCCGACCGAAAAAATCGTGTCCGGGCAAAAAAATCGCGTCCGGGCGAAAAAATCGCCTTCGGGCGAAACTCGCGTCCGGGCGAAAACTCGCGTCCGGGCGAAAACTCGCACCCGGGCAAAAAATCACGCCCGGGCGAATAATCGCGCCCGAGCTTTAAATAGCGCTCGGGCGCAAAAATGGTGCCCGGGCGCAAAAATGGCGTACGGGCGGAAAATGGCGTCCGGGCGGAAAAATCGCGCCCGGGCGGAAAATCGTGCTCGGGCGAAAAAATCACTTTCGGGCGAAAAAGACGTCCATGGGCGAAAAAAACGTCCGCGCGCGAAAAAAACGTGTTTGTGCAAAAATATCGTGTCCGGGCAAAAAAATCGCGCCCGATCAAAAAAATTGGCACAGGCGAAAAAATCGCGCCCAGGCAAAAAAATCAAGCCCGGGAGAAAAAATCGCTTCCGGGCGAAAAAATGCCCACGGGCGAAAAAACACCTCGGGGCAAAAAAAATGGAGTCCGTGTAAAAAAAACGCGCCCAGGCAAAAAAATCGTGTCGTGGCGAAAAAATTACGTCGGGCGAAAAAATCGCGTCTGGGCGAAGAAAACGCCCACGAGCGAAAAAATCGCGTCTGGGCGAAAAATAAGACCCGGGCGAAAAAATCTCGTCCGGGCGAAAAAATCTCGTCCGGGCGAAAAAATCTCGTCCGGGCGAAAAAAGCGCGTCTGGGCGAAAAAAGCTCGTCCGGCCGAAAAAATAGCATCATGGCAAAAAATAGTGTCCTGGTCAAAAAATCGCGTTCGTGCAAAAAAGTCGCGTTCGGGCGAAAAAATCGTGTTTGGTCCAAAAAATCGCATTCATGCAGAAAAAATTTCTATTCTTTTGAAAAGCCGATGTTGGCAATCTCAATATCCGCACCTAGAGATAGACATTGAACCAATGAGTTTTTAGTTTTGTGTGAATATCTACAGCTATTCACCAGAAAGCCGATTCTCACCAGAACAGCTGGAATGACTTTCATTTTCTTAAAGTCAATACTTTAATGTCAATGTCGTTGAAACGAACAGACCCTAAGATTAATGGTTTTATTATATGGATGCGGTTCATATTATAAGAACTACCTTCACCCATAAGTTTTTTATGGGTACGGATGAGGGGGAGGGCGACAGATTTTGGCATCGAACGAAAATGCGAGTCTGGATGGCCACGGATGGAGAGTCTTGTTGGATGTCTTAAAATTTATGCTTGGCAACACCACGCCGACGGATCTTGGGTCTATCCAATCGGTTTTCTCTACCGCCAAAAGGTGACCTGCGCATTTGATTCGACCATAGAGTGCGCATTTGAGTCGACCATAGAAAAGAGTTGGACACAATTTTAAAATGAAACGGAATTGGAATCGTGAATTTTGGATTACACAAATAGGCAACAATTGGTATTTTGGATTACACAAATAGGCAACAATTGGTTGCTCCTGATTCATTTGTGTAGAAACACGAAGGGAGGGGGTGATGTTGCTCAGTGAGGGAGGGACGACCAAATTGTCCAAGACTTGCATGGCAAAAATATGTGAAATACTTGTTAGAGTGCTCGAAGCATCCGCGTGATCGTCTAATTTAGAACGGCCTACTCGTTGCCCCTAGCTTGGGTATTTATAGGGAAACCCTAGATACCCGACTACGGGTTGTTGGACTCCTATCAGATCCTAACCGCAACCCGTTAAGTACCCGTAACGCCTATTTCAATATACCTCAACAATCTCCTCATATATTGTAAATAGACATTAGCACAGTATAGGTTACTTAAACAATAATTAATAACGACCAAAATGAGTTTTACAGAAAATAATAAATATGAGTTTTAGATAACAAAATGCTAAACTTAAACATAGTCCCAAACATAGCAATAAGAAATTTGAAAGAAAACTCAAAAACTGAAAATTGATCTATGCAAACAATAGATCATCTTCATCTGGGTCGAAATCAACTTTCTCTCCTCCAATCTCTATGTGATCTGCAAACAAACACAATAAGAATGTTATGAGACAAATCTCTATGAATTCTAACATTTGTCAATCAAAAGTAAAGTGATTAGTTCTAGCAGTAAAGGAACGTAATACTCTAACAAGCAAGAAAGAATCTCATATCAGCATCTCTATCTAATTTACACAAAATTAAAAAATTGATTTCATAGAATCAAACCATGTTCAATCGATTATTAAGATTATTATTATCATTTCACAATTGTGTTATATCATCAAGTTTGTAATGATACAACAAGCTGTGACCATCATATCATCAAGTTTGGAATGATATAATTAATAATCATAATATCAGGACTCATATCAACAACTTCAGTATTTCTTTTTTGAATGATACTCAATTCAGCCTTCGAACGAAATAATTGCGTAAGTCATCAAGTTTGGAATGACTGACAACTATTCACCTCTGGCTTTCATCAGATAGTATCTGAAATACTTTAGTGTACTCAACTCTAGATGCTTGAACGTAGGCAGACAACGGTTTTAAACATTAAAACATAAGCAAAGGTATTAAGTCCTCCTAAATAGACTTTAATCTCATCTCTCCCGATGTTTTGGTTGTTAGAACCTTACATAAGCCCTTGGTAAGGACATCTGCTACATTATCTCTTTATCTCAGATCCAAAAGGGAGATTATCCCCTGACTAGTGAGATAGGTCAACCAGGCCTGTTTCATCCTTAGTTGCCTTCGCTTTCCATTGAACAACGTATTTGTAGCAATAGTTTTTGTGGCTTGACTGTCACAATATAACGAAATAGAGTGCATTTTCAGACTCATCATTGGAATGTCCATTATCAGGTCTCTTATCCACTCTGCCTCTTCTCCAGCTGAGGCGAGAGCATAGAGTTCTGATTCCATAGAGGATAGTGTTATACACGTCTGCCTCTTAGACTTCCAAGCTACTGCTGCTCCTCCTAGGGTAAACACATAACCACTAGTGGATCTACTGTCAGCAATTTCTGAGCACTATGAGGCGTCAGAAAAACCCTTAAGCACTGGAGGATATCCACTATAACATAAAGCATACTTTTCAGTGTACTTTAAGTATCGCATTAGCCTTTCCAAGGCATCCCAGTGGTCCTTCCCAAGGTTGCTAGTGAATCTACTCAACATGCCGACCATAAAGGCTATGTCATGTCTAGTGCAAGTTGTAACATATATGATACTACCTATGAGTTTAGAATAATCCAAATGTCTAATAGGTGAACCTTCATTCAGTTTCAGTCTATTATTATAGTCATACGGAGTCTCAGACTTTTTGCTACTAACGTAACCCCACTTTTCTAGTAGATTCCTAATATAGTGACTCAGACTTAGGGTTATACCCTTTTCAGTGAAGTTTACTTCCATACCTAGGATGATCTTCACCACTCCCAAGTCTGTCATGTTAAATTTAGTCGTCAAGGCAACTTTCACGTCTTCCACCTCAGACTGATCAGTGCCTAGAATTAGCACGTCGTCAACGTACAAGCATATAATTGCAACTTTATCTGAACTTGTTCTTACGTACAGGCATTTATCTGATAGACTAGACTTAAAGCCCGTGTCTTTTACACAAGTGTCAAATTTCTCGTGCCACAATTTAGGTGTTTGCTTCAATCTGTAGAGTGACTTAATCAACTTACAGACCTTATTTTCTAGACCTTCTACGACAAACCCTTCAAGTTGGTGCATATATATCTCCTCAGCCAGATCCCATTTAAAAATGCAGTCTTGACATCCATCTGATGAACAACAAAATGTTCAATAGATGCTAGTGCGAGAAAAATCATAATTGCCGCAATGTGACAAACAGGTGAGTATATATCAAAGTAATCTATACCACTCACTTGAGTGTAGCTCTTGGCAACTAGACGTGCTTTGTATTTGACGATACTCCCATCAGGATTAAGATTCTTCTTCAAAACCCACTTAATTCCAATGGTTCTAGCCCCTTTGGGCAAATCGACCAAGGTCCAAGTGTGGTTTTGCAGAAGAGAGTTCATCTCATCATCTATGACTTCTTTCCATATCAGAGAGTCCTGAGATCGCATCGCCTCCTTGTAGGTCGATGGATCAGCTTCAACTTGGTAAGTCACAAAGTCTATACTGAAGCTTTTAGGAACTCGTTCTCTATTAGATAACCTTTTAGATGCTAACTTACTAGTGTCTATAGGCTCAGTGGCAGAGGTTCTCTTTCTGACTCAACAATAGTCTCAGTATTGGTGACTGGAAGACTTGGAATCGTCAGGTTTTAATCCTTAAGGAACTTATCCTCAAAGAAAATTGCATCTCTAGATTCTATTACAGTGTTAATTGAGAGATCTAGAAACCTGTCTGTAGCATTATCCTCTGCACATCCTAGATAGACGCAAGTGTTCATCCTAGGTCCAATCTTAGCTCTTCTAGAGTCAGGTATCCAAACATAAGCAATACAGTCCCATGTCTTAAGATTATCAAATCTAGGAGGTCTCTTAAACCAAAGCTCATAACGTATTTTAGTCAACTTTGCATGAGAAACTTTATTAAGAATGTGATTTGACGTGAGGACGACTTCACCCCAATAAGCTGCAGGCATGCCAGCAGTCAACAACATGAAGTTCAACATTTCTATTGAAGTCTTATTTTTTCGCTCAGCGATACCGTTGGATTGTGGTAAATACGGGGCAGTCGTTTCAGGAATTATGCCATTGCTGGAAATAAAATCTCTGAACTCCCCCGAGACGTATTTGCCTCCTCTATCACTCCTTAGCCTTTTAATTTTCATGTCTAGTTGATTTTCAACCCTATTTTTGAAAATACAAAATTTTTCAAAAGCTTCATCTTTGTATTTAAGAACGTAAATGACTAAACCTAGAGTAATCATCGATAAATGTTATCAGATACTTCTGACCTCCTCGGGTGATAAAACTTTTGTAGTCACAAATATCAGAATTTATTAACTCTAGTAATTGTGCGCTCTTAGAAACCTGACTAAAAGGTGTTCTGGTGATCTTTGTTTGAGCATAAATTTCACATTTGTCAAACTTAATGCTTGTGTCTAAGAAAATGTTGTGAGTTCTAGCTAGTATAAGTAGTTTTCTATAGTTCACGTGTCCTAGTCTTGCATGTAAAGTCTTAGGATCTATCAAATTTGAACTAACCTGATTGAGTACCTCATTTGCTAGACTCAACCTATGCATTCCATTAACTACATAAGTACAGCCAAAGTAATGTGAGTTAACCATTAAAGTTACTCTACCACCACTAATGTTAAATGACATACCAGCATCGCATAACAAACTAATTGAAATTAAATTAGCAGCTAATATAGGTATAAATTTAACATTCTTTAAAATTAAACGCGTACCTAAAGATAGAGTCAGAGTAGCATTTCCAACCCTCAGTACATCAGCAACAACACCATTTGCAACAATGACAGTCTCTCTAACTGCTTTGACATCCTCCAGAAGAGCAGCGTTGTTGCAGACATGGCAGGTAGCACTTGAATCGAGCAAACACTCTGAACTGGCCTTCCGCGTTCCGACCATGGCAACAAAGTCGGTAGGCGCAGTCTGATAAATCATATTGGCTTTGTTATCAATCCTGGGTGTGCTGGATTCGCCCCTTTTGGGCTGCTTGCACTCAGAAGCGCAGTGACCCCACTTATTGCAGTTGCAGCACTTGCCTTTGAACTTTTTAATCTTCTTGCTGGTGGCAGCAACTACGGGTGCACTGGTCGGTGGTCTGGTCTTTCCAGGCTTAGGCTTACGCTTAGGATACGTGAGCACGTTAGCAGTAGAGGTCTGCTTGCTAACCGTCTCTAAGGCGTGTTAAGTCCGGTTCTCATCCTCAATGCAAATGAAGCGCTTGAGGTCTTTCAGGCATACCTGCGTCTTCTTCTGATACATTTCAGTCTTGAAAGAATACCATGTTGAGGGTAATTTAAAAATTATCGCTCCTGCAACGAAGACACCTGACAAAGGTATGTTCTTACTGTTCAGCTTATCCACCAGATTTTCAAAATCAACTACCTGTGGAAGGATTTCCCTTTCCTCAGTGAAGATGAAAGCAGTGAATTTGTCCACCAGGTGCGTCTTGGACATGTTTTCCTCTTCCTTGAACTGCTACTCTAAGGCTTCCCAGATCTCCTTTGGAGTTTTGAACTTGCTGTACGTTTCTGCAAGCCTGTTAGAGAGACAATTCAGGATGTAATCACGGCAGAAGTCTTCATCGTTGATCAACTGATCCTCATCTTCTCCTCCTTTAAAGGATTCGAAGTTGGTCTGCACGGTATAGAAGATGTTCAGGTAATTCATGTCGAACTGCGTGTTCCTCTTCCAGGAATTGTACTCAGCGCTGGAGAATTTCTCCAGCTTGATCATCGGCACAAGAGATGACAGATTGCTTGCTTTTGCCATTTTGGGTTCCTTACACGAAACTAGAGCTCCACTAGCAATCTAAACAGGAACAAGAAAACAAGAAAAAAAAATCACCTGAGCGAGCCGCCGATGGTCTTCGGATTCAATCCAAGAAAATTTAATTTTGATCCTCTCCAGCTGAACGCAGTCACCGAAGACTCTAACTTGGCAAAGCTCAACAATAGTGCAAGACTCCGCGAAAAAAATTAGCTAGAGACCAAGATCTCCTTAAGCTGACAGTTTCCAATGGAAAAGAAGGGCGGCCCGACCTCATTATCCTCCAACTAAGAGAGGAGAATATGGCTGAACAAGAGAACCAATAAAACAAAAAATTTCATGCTCTTCTTGTACCGCCAGAGAGAGAACAAATCAAAACAATTTCTGCCACAGTTGCTCTCCTTTACCAACGCCGAAGAAGAGACCAATATCAAAGATTTTTTTTTGTTGTTGTTCCATTGTGCTTGATCTGTTGCAGGAGAGAGAACCCAAAATATATATATATATTCAGGCTCTACCCACCCTGTACCCCGAAGTAAGAGAACCAATTTTTTGGTTTTCAATTCCTGCACTTCGCCGGAGTGGAGACACTCCACCTCCTGTGCAGAGAAGTATGCGACTGGGTCCTCCTTCCACGCAACAGCAGGGGCAGATCCTCTTCCCGATCGGCTATGATCAGCGGCGACAAAACTCGCCACAGGAGTCTTCTTCCCCGATCGATTAGGGCAGACACGGTCGGCGAGCAATTCGGCTCCGGCTCACAGATCGGCAGGAAAAACACAAACGGGAGAAACACTAGGGGGCGACTTCTTCCTTCGCGATCTTAGCAGCGGCGCAGGATCACGAAACAATGGCCCTAATCAACCTCTTTCAATCCAATCCCAATCGATGCTTTCTGATCGATGGCGGCGGCTGGAGCAATCCAGAAAAAATCGTACGGGATTCCAGAAAACGGGAACGACAGCTAGATCACGGGAGAGCGGCCAGCGCAACCGAAACTTCGAGAATGTTAGAGTTCTCGAAGCATACGCGTGACCGTCTAGTTTGGAACGGTCTACTCGTTGCCCCTACCTTGGGTATTTATAGGGAAACCCTAAATACCCGACTACGGGTTGTTGGACTCCTATCGGATCCTAACCGCAACCCATTAAGTACCCATAACGCCTATTTCAATATATCTCAACAATACTAATGTGCGAATGAAGAAATGGAGGGAGGAGAGAAGGTGTTGTGGATTTATAAGCACCACCAACTTGATCTAGCTTTGTAGGCATATCATTGGAGAACAGAGATGAACCCTCAGAGATGGGAAAAAAATTTCCTCCCGGGTTGTTTCGGATGGAACCGGGACAAATGAGAAGCCATGAATGTGCGGGCTCCGCAGAGAAGTGTATGTCATACACCCAAAATGGGTGGGCCCTGTGTGCAATTCCAAGCTTCCTATTGGTCCTGGACAGAAATTTTGGAAACAAAACCCGGATGGAAAAATTCAGGTGAACACAGGTATGGCGACAAAACTTTTACCATACGCAGATGAAGTTCAAACTCATGAAAAATATGTCACCACACATGAAAATAATTGAAGATTTTTGCTATTTTCAGTTTCTCTATTGTAAAGTGAGCTCTTTATAATTTTGAGACTTCTATCCCAGATTTTCATTTCTCCTGTATTTAAATTGATGAAGGTCCGCTGCGAACCACCAAGTTTTGCAAGGCTTTCATTCAGCCTCCAACATCTCTATTTATAATAATAATAAGACTAGAGTCTTAAGCTCTTTGTGTACAATGCCTCTGTTGGAATACCCTATTACTAATTTGGGCAAGGATCACTATGTTTTTAGGAAATCAGTTTGACCTAGATGTATAGTTGAAAAGGTCAAGTTAGAATGAGTCTAGGGCTAAGAATTTAGGTTTGAAGCTGCCCCCAGGACTATTCAAGGATTCAGACTTAGAGCTGAGGCAAAGACAATTATCGTCGAGCTTAGGTCGACGAAACGTCGAACTCCGTTCGACGATCTCTGAGCTCAACTCTGCTAAATCGTCGAGCTCTGCTCGACGATCTTCGAGCTCAGATCGACGATCTGTCTTCAGCTTATTCTTCTGATCGCTGAGCTCCGGTCGACGATCTTCGAGCTCAGGTCGACGTTTTCTGTCTGATGTTCTTTTCAATCTCTGAGCTCAGGTCGATGATCGTAGAGCTCAGATCGACGTTTTTCCTGAGAGATCGACGACTTTGAGGATTCAAATTCTGTCAGCTTTTGGAATATTTTTCAAATTCTCTCAGCATTTATTTCAAGAGATCTGCTAGCCGTTTTCATTTATTCTGGAGTAAATTTCAAGGGATTTATCAGAGAATGTTTATTGGACTTTCCTTCAGAAGACAAAACATTAATGGAAGACATTTATTGACTGCTAACGGCTATCTTGGATAGAGGATCTTCAGAGAATAAATCATCTTTTCTAGTCTGACAGATATACAACAAGAGACTACACAAGAATAATCTATCTACAACAAGAAATTCTCAGTACAGATTCACAGGATAATGAGATCAATTCAAAGAAAATCAAGTGAACAATCCTGCAGAATTAGTTGAATATTGGCATACTGAAAAGTGATCATAGCTTCAACATCAAGGACTCCAGATAATTCATATTTCAGCCTCTGCAGAAACCATTTTCTGCTGGAGATCTGAAGCTTCTAAAGACCTATCACCCTAGCAAAGCTCTCATCTTTCTCAGGGGGAGCTTTGACAACACAATCAATCCACTAAGTCTTCTCTCAGTGATTGAGACAGAGAAGACAACTTCACATTTTCCTTTTTCTTTTCCTGCTGTAAAAGAGTTATCAAAACTCCCTTCAAAAGTCTTGATTCTGGTTCTGAGAGCCTTGTCAAAACTCAGTGGTGGCAAGACACCTGATCAAAAAATCTAGTTTGGTTTTTGAGCACCTTATCAAAAACTCATTGGTGCCCAGGACACCTGATCAACTCATCCTGCAGTGGATTCCTACCAAGGGTGGTAGAAGAGTGGATGTACCCAGGTTTTTGGGGAACCACTATAGTTCCTTGTGTCTTCTGGCTTCTTGTGGATATTCTTTGTTGTGTACTGTGATTTTAGTTTTACTGCTTTAGTTTTACTTTCTACATCAAAGCACCTTACACCTATACATAAATTAAGTCTTTACTGCTGTAACATCCCATTTCCGGCTAGACCCCTAGGAGTCAGATTTGTCGTGACGAAACCCTAGGAAGCCCAAAATTGGAAATTAAGCGACCAGTATTGCGGGTCACGGGTTGGTCACGCCCGTGACCGGCCCGTCACGCCCGTGACCTGGGCGTGTCTACTTCGACGACCGTCGATCTCCACGAGACGATCGTCGAACGCGCTGTCTGGGCATGTCACGCCCGTGACCAAGATGTCACGCCCGTGACTTGGGCGTGACTACTTCGACGATCGTCGATCTCCACGAGACGATCGTCGATCGTGCTGACGGGGCATGTCACGCCCGTGACCAAGGTGTCACGCCCGTGACTAGGGGCGTGACCCCATCGACGATCGTCGATCGCCGTGAGACGATCGTCGAGCTTGCGCCCCGGGCATGTCACGCCCGTGACCGGCCCGTCACGCCCGTGACCTGGGCGTGTCTACTTCGACGACCGTCGATCTCCACGAGACGAGCGTCGAACGCGCTGTCTGGGCATGTCACGCCCGTGACCAAGGTGTCACGCCCGTGACTAGGGGCGTGACCCCATCGACGATCGTCGATCGCCGTGAGACGATCGTCGAGCTTGCGCCCCGGGCATGTCACGCCCGTGACATGAGTGTCACGCCCGTGACCTAGGGCGTGACCCCATCGACGATCGTCGACCTCGAAATCTGCTGTTCGGGCCTGTCACGCCCGTGACCCAAGATGTCACGCCCGTGACCATCCATCGACAATCGTCGATCTCAGTTCGACGATCGTCGAACCCAGAATGGGCTACCCGGGCCTGTCACGCCCGTGACCTATGTGACACGCCCGTGACATTGGCCGAAACGACAGTTCAGGCCCGAAATAATTCTAACGCGCGTGGAAATAAATGTTGGCTTGGGAAGTTACACCAGGAGTAATTTCAGGCCATTTTCCTTCTATAAATAAATAATAAATAAGGAAAGGGGGTGGTCCAATAGAAAACCGCCAGCTGGATACACCGGTTCAGTTTTCCACCGTTTCTTATCCCTTCACCGTAACCGAAACGTTAAGACATAATGGCGGTTACCATTTCATCTTCCCACTTCCTGAGTTATAAAAGCCCACTTAGGGAAAGAGGAGAGGTTTACACGCTCAAGCAAACGAAGCAGATCCTTGTTCTTGCTGTAAGGAGGAGTTCAGCAACGCCACCACCGCGCCATGGCACCTCGTCGCTCTTCTCGCCTCCAAACCGCGAACAAGGTCCTCCTCTACTCCTTCTCTTTCATGGGTAGATCTTAGGATTCTTAGGAAGGAGATTCGCGCTCAACGGAGCCGGATCCATCTCTCGTTTTCATGGAAAAACCATGAAAAAGATATTTCGAGTTCGCCGGAAACCGCCATCTCCGGCGGCCAAACCACCGCCGACCGCTAGCCATCGCCTCAACGGAGGTGGTGGTGGTGGTGGCTGGCCAGGGAAGTGACCGAACGGCCGGCGACGGATCACTGAATGCTTACAGGAAAAATATTTTCCTGTGTCTGTTCGGGTTCATGAAGAAGATGAACAGTGGAATTAATATTATAATACATAGGTTGTTTTATTTTACTTAATGAAAATAGGTTATTTGAATGTATTTTTGAGGCTGCAAAACGGGGCACTTAGAGGCCGATTTAGGAAAAATGACCAGACACAAAAGTTGTAGCCCTCGGGGTCTACTTTAATTTAAAATTGATTTTATTCAATTTGGGTGAGTGGTTTGAACACAGCACTCATTTTGGTGGGATCAAGACCTAGGCTAACCAGAAATTGAATTGGTTGCCTACGGTTCATAACAGGTCCAAATGACTTGAAATTTGGACTGGAGGTCTATAATATGTACATCGAGAGGCTGTCCAAAAATGAGAATTTTTGGAGAACTTTTGCCTAAAGTTTTTGTAAAAATTTAATAAACAATATAAAATTAATTAGGGGATGAAATTAAGTCCAAACTCCCCCAAATTTTGGGTGGTGGTCCCTGGCATCAATATTAAGATCTGTACAAAATTTCAACTCGAATGGTCGAGTTTTGAATAGGGAAGTATCAAGTCCTAGATAGGTCTTGGCGAGGGGTACTTTGGGAAAAAGTACGATTGGGGGTGGAGTGGACAAATCTCCTCAAAAGAGGCTGATGAGTTGGCCACTGACTTGTTGAGTCTATGTCCACCCTCTTGGGTAACATGGTGTGGCTTAGGGTGGATTTACCCTAAGAGATTGGCTCAACTCCAACGGGTGGGAGTTTGAGGTTTGTGAAGGACATAGGAGCAAAAGCTCTTGTATGCCCTTGAAATTTGGAGGAGAGGGGGATGATATGATGAAAACCCTCTGGTTGAAATAGTGATGGATTTGGAGGTAGTTAGGTACCTCAAAAGTCGAGATGTCGGATTAGGATAGAAATGTAATTTAGTTATTTTAAGCACTAAAGCTAATCCAAAAATTATGAAACTCGGGAGGAGGGGGTTTTAGGATGTTTTAGACTCATGGTAATTTTTCTGGAATTTTATGATTAATATATATTATACTTCATGTGTTAAAGGATTATTAGCCCAATTTGTTGTTTCAAATAATTTGAGGCTTTACATTAATTATAATCGGTTAAAATTCTGGATTTAGATCTTGACTTGTAGAACATTGATCCCTGAATTTTTATAGAATTTTATGTTGAGTAAATCTAGTACTTATTTCACAAATGATAGAAAAGGGCTTTTATGTTTAAAAAATTATTATGGATAAAATGCTTGCTGGAAAATTATGAAACTTAGCCAGTGCAAATTTTAGGCCTTATTCATCATGTCATAATTTATTTAGAATTTTTGGAAGAATATTTTCTGTACTTGATTCATAAACTATAGAAATTAGAGATTATTTCCAAAATAGTTTTCATGTCATTATGATGATAGAAAAATTGTGATACTGAGGATTTAGCCTTTTGAGATAACCTATTAATTATCATAAATTTGCTGGACATCCTGCATGAATGGTTAGGGTAGTTCATGTTCAAACCGGTAGTCCTTGGATTTTTGAGGAATTTAATTAAATGCCAAATAAATTAGGAAAAATTTCCATTTTCTGGATTTAGGTTAATTATATCATGGAAAGTCTCCAGTAATTAATTTAGGGCATTTGGATGAGTAATGGACCATTGCATAACCGGTTCGACATGTAGATTAGGTCGGTCTGCATATAGCAGTTTGTGATATGCAATAGGACATGATCTGATGAAGATATTAAGAGTAGTGAGTAGTGGTGATAGCTAGAGTTAAGAGGTGCTCGGGCTCGACGAAAGATCGTCTTCCCCGAGGAGTGGAAGGTTTAAAAATCACCCTAGGATAGTCTATCGTAATATGAGAAGGGAATCGGGCTAAGGGAAAACAACCAATAACAATAAGTGCCTTGCGAAAGGGAACTTCGGGCCGTAATGCACCGTCTTGGTTCCTAGTGCCCCTTGAGAGCCCTTCACGGGGTATACCGGGGGCAGTCCTGGGCTAACGTAAACTGTAATAACAAACCGACAAGAGTAACTTAGTAACTAGGGCTGCACTCTTCACAACACTGTTGACACAGGAAGGTTGATGAGAGCTTCGGCTCGGTTGATTTGGAAACGGACGGGATGGTCCGGGGAGCTTCGGCTCGGTTGGTTTGGAGACGGATGTTTGGTCCGGGGAGCTTCGGCTCGGTGCTTTTTGTTTGCGATTAAACTTGCATGTGCATAAAATAGGAAAGGTTAAGGTGGTGGGTCTTTCGATATCGGGGAGTTCGATTGCACCGACACCGATATCGCTGACTCGGCGGGGTGATTAGCACTCCGCCAACAGAAGTCCGGTGCGCCAGCCGGCAAGAGTACGCAGGCGTCCGCTTTGTGCACCAAGCGTTGAGGCGTACGATAGGTCAGACCAGTGTGCTTTACTGGTTTTGGAGGTGGGCGAGGCCCAACCCACCGCTTCCGTTTGCCACTACGGAGGTATCCTGGGAGGTAACGGCTCCGAAAGGGGGAACTAAAGGTCTGTGTGCACAGAGTCGGGTGTGTGAGTTGCACTGCATGACATAACATACCCACCATATAGTTGCATTTCATAATCATTCATAACAACCTTGACACCTAAAGTATAAGTGGAATGGGACGCTTATACATTAGGACCTGCAAAACGACCCCTTGGTCTATAAGCTTGTGTGGGCAAGTTTATAAATCAAAGGTTATTTTCAATATATAATAACCCCTGCTGTTTGATAACCGACACCCCAAGGTATAAGTGGTATGGGACACTTATACGATGGGAGCCTTGTAAAAGATCCCTTTGCTTATGTGTTCTCGCATAAGTGAAGGTTTAAATTCATTTAATTGCTTTTCTTACTGCTAGACCTATTACAACAACTTATTAACTGCTCACCTAATACAACTTGCTAGATTAGTTTCCGCTGCCATCTGTTTTCATGTTAATCTCCACCTTCATGTCCTTCCCTTTCTTCCTCTCCGCTCGGTACCTAGGAGCCATGGGGGGGAAGGGGTAGGGGATGATAGGGCTTAGTCTTTATGACTAACGGTTTTCGAACCGCATCATTTAGGGGATCGTGGAGCCCAGCATGGAGGAGCAGCCCCAGAGATCGGTGCGCCTGGAGATGGGGCAGTCTAGCTCCGGAGTTCACACAGCCGGGACCGTGAGTCTCGACCTTGAGTAGTTTACTGTTTCGCTTCCGCATGAGAGACTTGTAGTGAGGATATTTTGTACCGGGCATAAGCCCGTATTTATAGTACTCTGATATTTCTGTGGACACTCCCTTCGTGGAGCTTACTTATTTATATATGTGATTTTATTATTGTGGACTGCATTGCTCTTACTTCAATAATTGTGCTACTTTCTGTGATCGAAATTAGCCGGCAGAATCGGCACCTTGTGGCGATGACCCTTCGGGACGTGAAGGAGTCACCGCAAAGCGGCGGTTCTGGGCCTAAGACCCCGGTGGTTGAAAAAGAAAAAAAAAAGGGGGGTCTTACAAGTGGTATCAGAGCAAACATCGATCAGAAGGAAGTGGCAGTCCACAAACCCTCGGTCACCCCCGCTCGAGTTTAGTTTGGGGACAAACTAAGCAGCGGAAGCAGTGGTGTGCCCATATGGGGATCACATATAATTTGTCCACCTTTATGTAGTATTTGAACGTTTTCTCAGCGTGTGTTTTTGTTACGCAGCCTCCAGCACGGACTACGCCTCAAGGTGGAGTTCCACAGGCTCAGGATGTTGCACCACCCCCACCGGCCCCCACTCCTTTCCTTCAGTCAGACATGGGACAGACCCTGACTGCCATTCTGGAGGCCTTCAGGGCCCAGCAGGTTCCGGTCCCGCAGCCCAATCCGGGGGCCAACTGGCTCAGCATCTTCCGGGGTCTTTCTCCCCCGTCCTATCTGGGGACAGAGTCGGCTGTTCGGACGGAGGAATGGCTGGATATCATGTACGAGATGCTGACCGGGATTCGGTGTCCATGGGAGGAGAAGGTGGCTCTGGTTGTCTCCTGCCTGGAGTCCCATGCAAAGAGGTGGTGGAAGACGCTGTTGGACACGACATTTGCTGATAGGGAGGTTGCGGAGATCACTTGGGAGGAGTTCAGGGCCGCACTGCTGGAGCATTTCGTTCCGCAGTCGGCTAGGGATGATTTGGAGGAGCGGTTCTTACAGCTGAAGCAGGGTACTCGGACCGTGGTGGAGTACCATCGAGAGTTTGACCACCTGGCTCGATACGCAGATTCCTACCAGCTGGACGAGGCAGGGTATATCAGGAGGTTCTACAAGGGCCTACGTGAGGACTTGAGGGAGGCCCTCTTGTTTGTATCTGACGGGCCCATCTCCCGGATTTTGGAGATGGCCAAAAGGATTGAGGCAGATTGGCACACCACCCGGGGCCGGAAACGGCCAGCAGAGGATCAGGGACGAAGAGGAAGGAATGACCAGCGGCGAGGTGCTGTACCAGAGGGGAGGAGGACAGAGGACCAGCCTCGTCAGGACGTGAGGCCGGAGCCGAGGGAACAGGTGGTATTGGCCCCTCCACCCCTTCGGATGCAGGAGATGCCGAGACCCGGGGGAATGGCGTATCCCCCAGAGTGCTACTTTTGTCATCAGATTGGGCACATTCGGAGGAACTGCCCCATGAGGGGGGCACCACCTCCAGCACATCAGGGCGGCCCACCAGCTCAGCATTACGGAGGCCGAGGACGCGGCCGCGGTCGAGGATACCAGGGGGAAGATCGTAGACAGGGAAGAGAGCAGGTATGTGCCTTGGACCTTGCACAGCCGCGGAATCCGGAGCAGGTCATCGCAGGTATGCCGAAATGCTTCTTTGTTTTCATAGAATTTCCCCTTTAAGTTGTTAAAACTTTGAATCGCACTAGTTTGATAGCAAGGAAAGTAAAACTCATTATAGAACCCTAAGATATCTAATCACCCCAGGTATAGTCTTCATCAGCGGCAAGCCTGCCCGCACGCTGTTCGATACTGGAGCTACTCACTCCTTTGTGTCGGAGTCGTTCGTGGAAGGACTGGAAGGTGTGGAGCGGTTCACAGGCTCGAGGATGAGGGTGCGACTACCGGATGGATCTGAGCTCCTTACCACGGATCACTGCAATATGGAGGCGGAGATTGGTGGAAAAGCGTTCGAGGCTCCAGCGACGATTTTGAAGCTGACGGACTACGACCTGATCCTGGGCATGGTATGGCTGCACTGGAACTATGCCCAGATTGACTGCCAGGCAAAGAGGATCACCGTGAGACACGGGGACTCTTTCATTACCATTGAAGGTATAAGACCTGTCTCTCGCATACTCTTATCTTCGGTACAGGCCGTCAAGGCCCACCTGCAGGGAGAGGAGGTCTATCAGATTCTTTTTGAGATGGCGGAGGTTAAGGAGTCGGTGACAGACATCCCGGTGGTGCGAGATTTCGCTGACATCTTTCCGGAGAAACTGCCAGGACTACCACCACACCGAGAGCAGGATTTTCAGATACAGCTTGTGCCGGGGGCCAAGCCGGCGTCCAGGGCCCCTTATCGGATGGCCCCAAAGGAGTTGGCAGAGTTTCGGACTCAGTTGCAGGAATTAGTTGAGGCAGGTTTTGTTAGACCGAGTTCCTCGCCATGGGGAGCTCCGGTCCTGTTCGTGAAGAAGAAGGATGGGACACTCCGCCTGTGCATCGATTATCGAGCACTAAACAGGCTGACCGTCCGGAATACCTATCCGCTCCCACGGATAGACGAATTATTTGACCAACTGGAGGGGGCCCATTATTTTTCGAAGCTGGACTTGAGATCAGGATACTACCAGCTGCGGATCCAGGAGGAGGATATCCCGAAGACGGCCTTTAGTAGCAGATATGGCCTGTATGAGTTCACCGTGATGCCCTTTGGGCTCACGAATGCTCCGTCGGCGTTCATGAGTCTCATGAACCGGGTTTTCGAGGCTTACTTGGATGTGTTCGTCATAGTGTTCATAGACGACATCCTGATCTACTCTAGGACGGAGGAGGAGCACACTCGGCATCTGGCACTGACCTTGGAGAGGTTGCGGGAGCATCACCTTTATGCCAAATTCAGCAAGTGTCAGTTCTGGTTGAAGGAGGTGGCTTTCCTAGGCCACATCATCAGCGGAGCCGGGTTATCAGTAGATCCAGCAAAGATTCGGGCAGTTCGCGATTGGCCGCAGCTGAGGACAGCCACTGATGTACGCAGTTTCTTGGGACTTGCCGGTTATTACCGGAAGTTCGTGGAGGGGTTCTCTCGGATTGCCCTCCCCCTCACATCTTTGACAAAGAAGGAGGCACCTTTTGTTTGGACCCCGCAGTGCCAGGCGGCTTTCCAGGAGCTGAAGGACCGACTCATCTCGGCCCCTATCCTGGCCCTTCCATCCGGAAGGGAGGGATTCCAGGTGTATACCGACGCATCATACCAAGGGATGGGAGCGGTGCTGATGCAGAACGGACATGTCATAGCATATGCCTCCCGCCAGCTGAAGACCCATGAGAGGAACTACCCGGTGCACGACCTCGAGATGGGAGCGGTCGTATTTGCTCTAAAGGTCTGGCGTCATTACCTTTATGGAGTCCACTGCGACATCTTCTCCGATCACAAGAACTTGAAATACGTGGACACTCAGAAGGAGCTGAATATCAGGCAGAGGCGCTGGGTGGAGTTCTTGGCAGATTATCAGTATGAGATGCACTACCACCCAGGGAAGGCAAATGTGGTGGCCGACGCGTTGAGCCGGAGAGCGGCCACTTCCGAAGCTGGGCCCCAGGTTATGTCTATGGAGCTGGTCCAGTCATTCAGAGACATGCAGATATCCCTAGTGTCCGAGGATGACCCAGATCTGTATAGGGAGTATCTGGCATCGATAGTGGCCATAGACGATATCCGGGATCGCATTCGGGACGGACAGAGGACAGATGCGTGGGCGGAGCCGATGTTCCGAGCTTTGGAGGAAGGTTCGACAGGGGATTATTCCCTGAGGGACGGGTTGCTCCACTTCAGAGGCAGAGTATATATACCAGTAGGAGGCCAGATCCGAGAGGATATTTTGACGGAGGCGCATTGCAGCCGGTACTCCGTGCACCCGGGGATCACAAAGATGACCGCTGATCTGAAGAGGACGATGTTTTGGCCGGGCATGAAGAAGGACATTACGTACTTCGTGACCCATTGCGAGGCGTGTCAGTTGGTGAAGGTGGAGTGCAGGAACCCCGCAGGACTGTTGCAGCCACTCCCGGTGCCGGAGTGGAAGTTCGACGACATAGCGATGGATTTTATACATGGTCTTCCCCGGTCTCGGACAGGGAACGACTCGATTTGGGTGATTGTCGATCGGCTGACGAAGGTGGCCCGCTTTATACCGATCAGGAAGGATGACTCGGTGGGAGTGCTGGTACGGAAGTTTGTGGAGCAGTATGTCCGATATCATGGCGTGCCCCGGACGATAGTGTCGGACCGCGATGGACGGTTTACATCCAGGGAGTGGCGGTCAGTGCAGGCATATTTGGGCACCCGGTTGACTTTTAGCACGGCCTTCCACCCTCAGACGGACGGGCAGACCGAGCGCACCAACAGGACCTTGGAGGACTTACTACGACTGTGTATACTAGACCGAGGGGAGCCGTGGGAGAAGATGTTACCGTTGGTCGAGTTCTCCTACAACAATAGCTACCAGTCCAGCATCAGGATGGCGCCGTATGAGGCCTTGTATGGAAGGAAATGTAGGACCCCGCTTTCCTGGGTTCAAGACGAGGATCCGAAGCTGTTGGGATCGGATTTTGTGGAAGATACAGAGGCCCAGGTGAGATTGATCAGAGATAGGATGTTGGAGGCGAAGAGCAGACAGGCTAAATACTATGACGCTCGGCATCGTCAGGTGGAGTTTCGGGTAGGGGATCGAGTGTTCTTGAAGATCCGGCCCATGCACGGAGTCTCACGGGTGCGCGGTCGGAGGAAGAAACTCAGCCCTAGGTACATGGGCCCTTACCGGATCCTGGAGCGGATCGGACCCTTAGCCTACAGGCTAGAGTTGCCACCAGAGCTGGCAGCTCTCCACGACGTCTTCCACATCTCTTCGCTGAGAAGGGCTCTACTACGCCCGGAGCAGCGAATTTTGACCACAGAAGGGCCGGTAGCTTCAGACCGATCTGTTCACTTGGAGCCGGTTCGGATCGATGACAAAGGAGTGCGGATCTTGCGCCGCAAGAAGATTCCCTTAGTCAAGGTTTTGTGGAGAAATCACGGTCAGGAGGAGCACACCTGGGAACCGCAGGATCTGATGAGGCAAAGATACCCGGAGTTGTTCAGTCAGGTACATCTCACCACCTCTCGGTATACTATAAACTGCCTTCTTGTTTTGGAATGTTAAGACTAGACAAGGGAAATCTAGGACCTAGGTATGCACACTTAATCAGAATGGTAGGGGCTAATCTTTTGTTTATTGGGGAGATTGTCTTCGTTATCAAACGAACGATCGCCTGGACCCAATAGAAAGATCGAATGGGATGTTACAAGATTAATTCGTTCCGATAGAAATCCCCGTAGGCTCAACCTCAATTTCGGGGACGAAATTTTTGTTTTGTTTATTGGGATTTGTAACATCCCATTTCCGGCTAGACCCCTAGGAGTCAGATTTGTCGTGACGAAACCCTAGGAAGCCCAAAATTGGAAATTAAGCGACCAGTATTGCGGGTCACGGGTTGGTCACGCCCGTGACCGACCCGTCACGCCCGTGACCTGGGCGTGTCTACTTCGACGACCGTCGATCTCCACGAGACGATCGTCGAACGCGCTGTCTGGGCATGTCACGCCCGTGACCAAGATGTCACGCCCGTGACTTGGGCGTGACTACTTCGACGATCGTCGATCTCCACGAGACGATCGTCGATCGTGCTGACGGGGCATGTCACGCCCGTGACCAAGGTGTCACGCCCGTGACTAGGGGCGTGACCCCATCGACGATCGTCGATCGCCGTGAGACGATCGTCGAGCTTGCGCCCCGGGCATGTCACGCCCGTGACCGGCCCGTCACGCCCGTGACCTGGGCGTGTCTACTTCGACGACCGTCGATCTCCACGAGACGAGCGTCGAACGCGCTGTCTGGGCATGTCACGCCCGTGACCAAGGTGTCACGCCCGTGACTAGGGGCGTGACCCCATCGACGATCGTCGATCGCCGTGAGACGATCGTCGAGCTTGCGCCCCGGGCATGTCACGCCCGTGACATGAGTGTCACGCCCGTGACCTAGGGCGTGACCCCATCGACGATCGTCGACCTCGAAATCTGCTGTTCGGGCCTGTCACGCCCGTGACCCAAGATGTCACGCCCGTGACCATCCATCGACGATCGTCGATCTCAGTTCGACGATCGTCGAACCCAGAATGGGCTACCCGGGCCTGTCACGCCCGTGACCTATGTGACACGCCCGTGACATTGGCCGAAACGACAGTTCAGGCCCGAAATAATTCTAACGCGCGTGGAAATAAATGTTGGCTTGGGAAGTTACACCAGGAGTAATTTCAGGCCGTTTTCCTTCTATAAATAAATAATAAATAAGGAAAGGGGGTGGTCCAATAGAAAACCGCCAGCTGGATACACCGGTTCAGTTTTCCACCGTTTCTTATCCCTTCACCGTAACCGAAACGTTAAGACATAATGGCGGTTACCATTTCATCTTCCCACTTCCTGAGTTATAAAAGCCCACTTAGGGAAAGAGGAGAGGTTTACACGCTCAAGCAAACGAAGCAGATCCTTGTTCTTGTTGTAAGGAGGAGTTCAGCAACGCCACCACCGCGCCATGGCACCTCGTCGCTCTTCTCGCCTCCAAACCGCGAACAAGGTCCTCCTCTACTCCTTCTCTTTCATGGGTAGATCTTAGGATTCTTAGGAAGGAGATTCGCGCTCAACGGAGCCGGATCCATCTCTCGTTTTCATGGAAAAACCATGAAAAAGATATTTCGAGTTCGCCGGAAACCGCCATCTCCGGCGGCCAAACCACCGCCGACCGCTAGCCATCGCCTCAACGGAGGTGGTGGTGGTGGTGGCTGGCCAGGGAAGTGACCGAACGGCCGGCGACGGATCACTGAATGCTTACAGGAAAAATATTTTCCTGTGTCTGTTCGGGTTCATGAAGAAGATGAACAGTGGAATTAATATTATAATACATAGGTTGTTTTATTTTACTTAATGAAAATAGGTTATTTGAATGTATTTTTGAGGCTGCAAAACGGGGCACTTAGAGGCCGATTTAGAAAAAATGACCAGACACAAAAGTTGTAGCCCTCGGGGTCTACTTTAATTTAAAATTGATTTTATTCAATTTGGGTGAGTGGTTTGAACACAGCACTCATTTTGGTGGGATCAAGACCTAGGCTAACCAGAAATTGAATTGGTTGCCTACGGTTCATAACAGGTCCAAATGACTTGAAATTTGGACTGGAGGTCTATAATAGGTACATCGAGAGGCTGTCCAAAAATGAGAATTTTTGGAGAACTTTTGCCTAAAGTTTTTGTAAAAATTTAATAAACAATATAAAATTAATTAGGGGATGAAATTAAGTCCAAACTCCCCCAAATTTTGGGTGGTGGTCCCTGGCATCAATATTAAGATCTGTACAAAATTTCAACTCGAATGGTCGAGTTTTGAATAAGGAAGTATCAAGTCCTAGATAGGTCTTGGCGAGGGGTACTTTGGGAAAAAGTACGATTGGGGTGGAGTGGACAAATCTCCTCAAAAGAGGCTGATGAGTTGGCCACTGACTTGTTGAGTCTATGTCCACCCTCTTGGGTAACATGGTGTGGCTTAGGGTGGATTTACCCTAAGAGATTGGCTCAACTCCAACGGGTGGGAGTTTGAGGTTTGTGAAGGACATAGGAGCAAAAGCTCTTGTATGCCCTTGAAATTTGGAGGAGAGGGGGATGATATGATGAAAACCCTCTGGTTGAAATAGTGATGGATTTGGAGGTAGTTAGGTACCTCAAAAGTCGAGATGTCGGATTAGGATAGAAATGTAATTTAGTTATTTTAAGCACTAAAGCTAATCCAAAAATTATGAAACTCGGGAGGAGGGGGTTTTAGGATGTTTTAGACTCATGGTAATTTTTCTGGAATTTTATGATTAATATATATTATACTTCATGTGTTAAAGGATTATTAGCCCAATTTGTTGTTTCAAATAATTTGAGGCTTTACATTAATTATAATCGGTTAAAATTCTGGATTTAGATCTTGACTTGTAGAACATTGATCCCTGAATTTTTATAGAATTTTATGTTGAGTAAATCTAGTACTTATTTCACAAATGATAGAAAAGGGCTTTTATGTTTAAAAAATTATTATGGATAAAATGCTTGCTGGAAAATTATGAAACTTAGCCAGTGCAAATTTTAGGCCTTATTCATCATGTCATAATTTATTTAGAATTTTTGGAAGAATATTTTCTGTACTTGATTCATAAACTATAGAAATTAGAGATTATTTCCAAAATAGTTTTCATGTCATTATGATGATAGAAAAATTGTGATACTGAGGATTTAGCCTTTTGAGATAACCTATTAATTATCATAAATTTGCTGGACATCCTGCATGAATGGTTAGGGTAGTTCATGTTCAAACCGGTAGTCCTTGGATTTTTGAGGAATTTAATTAAATGCCAAATAAATTAGGAAAAATTTCCATTTTCTGGATTTAGGTTAATTATATCATGGAAAGTCTCCAGTAATTAATTTAGGGCATTTGGATGAGTAATGGACCATTGCATAACCGGTTCGACATGTAGATTAGGTCGGTCTGCATATAGCAGTTTGTGATATGCAATAGGACATGATCTGATGAAGATATTAAGAGTAGTGAGTAGTGGTGATAGCTAGAGTTAAGAGGTGCTCGGGCTCGACGAAAGATCGTCTTCCCCGAGGAGTGGAAGGTTTAAAAATCACCCTAGGATAGTCTATCGTAATATGAGAAGGGAATCGGGCTAAGGGAAAACAACCAATAACAATAAGTGCCTTGCGAAAGGGAACTTCGGGCCGTAATGCACCGTCTTGGTTCCTAGTGCCCCTTGAGAGCCCTTCACGGGGTATACCGGGGGCAGTCCTGGGCTAACGTAAACTGTAATAACAAACCGACAAGAGTAACTTAGTAACTAGGGCTGCACTCTTCACAACACTGTTGACACAGGAAGGTTGATGAGAGCTTCGGCTCGGTTGATTTGGAAACGGACGGGATGGTCCGGGGAGCTTCGGCTCGGTTGGTTTGGAGACGGACGTTTGGTCCGGGGAGCTTCGGCTCGGTGCTTTTTGTTTGCGATTAAACTTGCATGTGCATAAAATAGGAAAGGTTAAGGTGGTGGGTCTTTCGATATCGGGGAGTTCGATTGCACCGACACCGATATCGCTGACTCGGCGGGGTGATTAGCACTCCGCCAACAGAAGTCCGGTGCGCCAGCCGGCAAGAGTACGCAGGCGTCCGCTTTGTGCACCAAGCGTTGAGGCGTACGATAGGTCAGACCAGTGTGCTTTACTGGTTTTGGAGGTAGGCGAGGCCCAACCCACCGCTTCCGTTTGCCACTACGGAGGTATCCTGGGAGGTAACGGCTCCGAAAGGGGGAACTAAAGGTCTGTGTGCACAGAGTCGGGTGTGTGAGTTGCACTGCATGACATAACATACCCACCATATAGTTGCATTTCATAATCATTCATAACAACCTTGACACCTAAAGTATAAGTGGAATGGGACGCTTATACATTAGGACCTGCAAAACGACCCCTTGGTCTATAAGCTTGTGTGGGCAAGTTTATAAATCAAAGGTTATTTTCAATATATAATAACCCCTGCTGTTTGATAACCGACACCCCAAGGTATAAGTGGTATGGGACACTTATACGATGGGAGCCTTGTAAAAGATCCCTTTGCTTATGTGTTCTCGCATAAGTGAAGGTTTAAATTCATTTAATTGCTTTTCTTACTGCTAGACCTATTACAACAACTTATTAACTGCTCACCTAATAAAACTTGCTAGATTAGTTTCCGCTGCCATCTGTTTTCATGTTAATCTCCACCTTCATGTCCTTCCCTTTCTTCCTCTCCGCTCGGTACCTAGGAGCCATGGGGGGAAGGGGTAGGGGATGATAGGGCTTAGTCTTTATGACTAACGGTTTTCGAACCGCATCATTTAGGGGATCGTGGAGCCCAGCATGGAGGAGCAGCCCCAGAGATCGGTGCGCCTGGAGATGGGGCAGTCTAGCTCCGGAGTTCACACAGCCGGGACCGTGAGTCTCGACCTTGAGTAGTTTACTGTTTCGCTTCCGCATGAGAGACTTGTAGTGAGGATATTTTGTACCGGGCATAAGCCCGTATTTATAGTACTCTGATATTTCTGTGGACACTCCCTTCGTGGAGCTTACTTATTTATATATGTGATTTTATTATTGTGGACTGCATTGCTCTTACTTCAATAATTGTGCTACTTTCTGTGATCGAAATTGGCCGGCAGAATCGGCGCCTTGTGGCGATGACCCTTCGGGACGTGAAGGAGTCACCGCAAAGCGGCGGTTCTGGGCCTAAGACCCCGGTGGTTGAAAAAGAAAAAAAAAAAGGGGGGGTCTTACAACTGCTGTGCATTTTTAAATTGTAAATTTACTTTAAAATACTCTATTCACCCCTCCCTCTAGAGTTAAGATAGATCTTACCCTCACTTTCAATTGGTACCAAATTTTGCAAGGCCTTCATTCAGCCTCCAACATCTCTATTTATAATAATAATAAGACTAGAGTCTTAAGCTCTCTGTGTGCAATGCCTCCATTCAGCCCTATGCCCAGACTCGAGATAAACTTGTCGATGTGAAATAACCCTAAACAAAATAGGTCTTCACCTCTCTGTGTCCATTTTGTGTGTGGATTTGTTTCTAGTACTGTTTTTCTTCTGTAGGAAATAGCTTCTGCATCTGGAATCAAGGTTTTCTCTCCAGTCGGTCACACACTGTTTGATCCAAGAGAAATCATTGAGATGGTAGCTCTTAATATCTTCTACGCTGATGAAATTAGTTAGAACAATCACCACCATCTTGTTAATCTTTTGATTAACATTCTGCATTTTTGATGTCTATTACACAAACAAGAATGGTGGAAAGCGTATATTCGACCTTGCGATATTTGCCAAAAGGGCAAAGATTGCAATGCTTTACCAAATGGTATCTAAAGGGGCTCATTTTGCTCATCTGCCTACGCATTACACATCGCACGTAGTTGTCCAAACTTTTTGGGAATATTGTGACAAATTGCATGGCCTACCTGAATCCCTAGTTTCAGATAGAGATCATATTCTTAAGCATTTTTTTGGCTTTCTTTTTTTAATCCGGGACAAAATTATGTTTTAGCTCGGTCAACCGTTGTATTAATAAGTATTTGCGAATATTTTCGCACCTGCATCCATCACATTGGGCCCGGATATTAAGTTGGGTCAAATATCACTATAACACTAGTTATCGCACATCGGCTGGAATGTTGCCATTTGAAGCGATGTTCGGCCGACCACCGCAAAATTTTTTAGGGGATGCGTGGGGTGGTGACCCGGCCGACCAGCTACTGCCAGATTCCACATCCACAGCAATCTTACTACCACAACTATGAACTGCAGCAACAATTACAACAAGCCTAGAAAAAAATCTAAAAATATATGCAGACACTAAACAAAAAGAAATATATTTTCAGGAGGGAGATCTGGTGTGGTGCTGCGAAGGCTTCACCCATATAGACAATCATCTCTCATCTCTGCATAACAAAACATATAAACGATTCAGTCTCAGATATTTAATATTTTGGACCATATAAGGTTTTAGAATGAATAGGAATGGTAGCATATAAGTTAGAACTCCCAATATCAAGCAAAATTCACCCGGTATTTCACGTTTCACTGTTTAAACAATATTTTTCAAGGACATCTTATCCAGTTCATGCTTTTCTGGACATAGATCTAGTATGCCTTGAAAAACAGCATCCGATCCATATACGGGAGAGAAGAACAATTCAACAGGAAGGAAAAACTCTCAACCAAGGGTTAATTCATTGGGAAGGCATGCTTCCTGAGGAGGCTACGTGAAAAACATTATCAGACTCGGACAAAACTTCACTTTATCATTTGAAACAACAATGCTCCTACACAGCTAGTTCATCAGAAGAAATTAACAGGGAAGACATCCTCATTCAAAAACCCTTTGTCATCCCTATGTCTTCAATAAATGGTAGCCTCATCCTGATTTTATTCAGGAAAATCATCTGCAGAAGGATGTTTCAGCTGCTTCAAGTTCGCAAAATAACAGGGAAGAAACTTCCCAAAATAACCAAAATGTCATCCCAAATTGATGTAGCATGCACTGTTTTGTGAACCAAATACCACGCACGCGTGAAATGCCGCAACTTTGCTCAAGTTTGTTGCGTGCACCCAAACGAGTTCCGCCACGGCGCGTCACAAACACATGCAAAATCACACCTAACGATGAGCTGAACCGGCGCGATATTTCGGTGTGGAGATTCCTCCGGTTAAGGGGAGATCCCAACAAAACTAAGCTACCGGGCGCGTATCCTTCCGACCAATTGGTTGGAGAGCGGCGACGGGCCTTTCTTGCCCCGATTCTTGTTCGCTACTTCCGATCTTACACCAAACCAATCATGCACACGCAAATAACCAAAAAAAGAAACAAAATAGACGAAGCACACCACAGGGCGAGAGTGAGAAAGCGTTACCCAACCGGAAGCCAGTTGGATCTTCCGATAGAACCCGTGCATCGCAAGACGGGGGCGGCAGAGGCGACACGCCACGAGAACGCTGGGAGGAGGCCTCCGGTGTTGTGCCGGAGAGGAGGAGGCTGTCGGTGTGGCGCCGGGGGAGAATCGCGAGACGGGAAGGGGGCGGAAGGCCCTAGGCGATGGCTGCTCCTGTCACGGGAGATGAAGGGGAGAGATCTCCTTTTGCTCAATAATTTTTCATTAGGGCTTTTGGCAAAAAATTGGAGTATTTATACTCAACAAGAGGAGCACTCCCCATCACACAAAATATTGATCTAATCTTAACCATCCAATGTTTCTCTAAAATTATAATGCAAGAAATAGAAATAAACATTAGAGCCGACTCTTGACCGCCTAACAATTTGGTCGAGCCGGACGGAACGGAATTGCTGAAAATAGTTAAAGATAAAAATGATAAATAATTTCAGAAATTGCGGAGCATGTCGCGATATGACTCCTCGTGTTGGGGAGAAAGTCGTAGCAACGCGGCGCCATCAATCCTCCTCTCAAAATCACTCATCACCGGTGAGTGGTTCAAGCGGTAACGGTGTAACATGTCATCATCAAGGCGCTCCATTTCCTCGATGGTCACCCATGTGGCATCACAAAGCGGGCGATCTTTCCAACGAACTAAGTAGCGGTGCACGCCGCCATCCGAAGAAGTACTGATTTGATCATCCAAGATACAATCCGGGACCAAAATACTCTTCGGGAACCTAGGAAAAGCATTAGGAACAAATATAGCAACGACCGTACCCCCATGGGAAGGCGAGGTGGGTACGTCCGAGGGGGCAACATGTAAGGGTGGCCGTTCACTCACTAACCCATGAGAATGGCCGGGAAGAGATGAAGAAGAGGGGCGAAGTAATTCTTGTGATGTTTCATGAAAGTGAGGATAGATACAACTCTAGAGGGGGGGTGAATAGAGTATTCAAAAATTATGACACCCTACTCAACTCCCTTAGAGTTAATTTGCGGAATGAGTTTATAGATATTTGAAACCCTAGAGCCTAACACAAAGTGAAGTGCACAAGAGAAAGCTAAATGTAATTACAGTTGAGCTTTGGTCCTATCACAGCAACTAGCAATCCTAGTTAGTTCTACTCACAGTCACAGTGCAATAAATTAATTAAGCAACACAGACGACACAAGAGATTTATATTGGTTCCCTCTAAATAGGTACGTCCACTCTTCTACCACCCTAGTAGGAATCCACTACAGGTTTTTGTTAAGGTGCCCTGCCACCAACTGATCTGCTTCAGGTAGATCAAGTAGACCCTTTGAGCTTTTGATCAGGAGCTCAAAATCCAACACAGGTTTTTGATCAGGTGCCCTGCCACCAAGGTTCACTTTTGAAGGGAGTAATAACCCTTTATATAGGAGGTTGAGAGAGAGTTAGAGGTGTCTTCTCTATTGTTAAAACAATATTAGAGAAGCAAGTGGATTGCACAGAGCTAGAAAGCTCTAAAGAATCAAGGCTCCCACTGGCTTAGTGATATCCAGGAAGAAGTCTTGCTTCAGGGTGCAGGAACTCTTCTGAACTCTTGACAAAGAGCTGTCTTGAAGTTCTTGAAGGAGCAGCTTGAAGAAGACTCTTGATTTGTAATGGATGTTCTTCTTCAACAGCTTTTCTTTCTTCTTCTTCTTCTTCTTGAGACTCTGAGTGAATGTTCCTGGCAGCAGGATGAACTCAGGATTGAAGAAGAGAGAGTTAAAGAAGGTCGATCTTCTCAGTTGAATGTAACAATATCTGAGAGTTGTATCTCTTGTTGTTTTGAATCTGTATATGAATATCTGTGTGTATCTCTCTTCTCTTCTTTTTTCTTTGTCTTTTGAAAGCACTTTATATATTGGCCTTTGTAACGGCTCTAATCTTTGTTTGAACTTTGTCTTCTTCTGAGATCTGCGATCTGGGCTACAAATAGCACAAAGCAAAACATATCCTGCAGACAGACATGCTATAAAGGGATAACGCTTTCTAAGAAACTGCAAATCCAATCTGATAAAAGGAGTACTAGAGAAAGTCGCATCAGACTAAACTCTTTACGGCCAGAGAAGACTTTTGTGTCTAACGGCTATAAAGAACAGTATGACAGATAAAGCATAAAGATATTTCAATTAATAAGACAAAAGACTTTGTCAGAAAAAGCTCGACTTAAGCACAAAGGATGGGGCAAAGATTGCCTTGAGATGTATGCATAAAATCAATGAAATAATATTTTATAAAATATGCCAAATAAAATAGGAAATAAATCATAGAACAGAAGGAGTACAAAATAACTAAAGGCAGACAGAAGAACGTCGAACGACCCTCGGAGATCGTCGACCGAACCACAGAGATCGTCGATCTATCAGAACAGATAGTCGAACGACACAGATAGTCGAACTATCAAAGCAGATAGTCGAGCTATCAAAAAGATAATCGATCCATCAAACAGATGGTCGAACTATCAACACAGAGCAGATAGTCAAACTATCAGAGCAGATAGTCGAACTACCCAAACAGAACAGATAGTCAAACTATCAGAGCAGATAGTCGAACTATCAGATAGTTGAACTATCAAGCCAGATAGTCGAACTATCAAACAAAACAGATAGTCGAACTATCAAACAGATAGTCGAACTATCAGATAGTTGAACTATCAAGGCAGATAGTCGAACTATCAAACAAATAGTTGAACTAACAAATAGTTGAACTATCAAGAAATCTGTCTGGTCAAAAGAAGTCGAACGGGGTTCGACGATCGACGAGGCAGATACCACAGATCGTCGAGCTAACAAGAGTTGAACAAACTCAGAGATAGACGATCTGCAGACTGACGATAGTCGACCAACTGATAGACGATCGTCGAACAGTTGATAGACGATAGTCGAGCGACGTTCGACCATAGTCGAACCAAAAACAACTTAACCAAATTTTCATCTGGATAAGTGACAACTCTACAACTAAAGCAATCTAACCAAACAAGTAACCTTTGACCATAGATAAATCTTGGGTTAAGAAACTAATTGAGAAGACTAAACTCAAATCCAAACTAGGGTACCAACAATCTCCCCCTATTTGAGTTAAGTCTCTCAAAACAAAAACTACAGGAAATAAATATAACTCAGGAAAAGAAACATCTAAGCATCAAATTGCATTAAACAAACAGTCATATAAACATACTGTCAATAAATAAAACTTAAGCAGCATCAGAATCTGATTTAGATATAGAAGAACCAGGAAGAAAAGAAATTTTTCTAAAAGGATCTAGAGCTTCCTTCTTTGATATCTTTAAATCTTGTTCTCCAATGATTTTAGATTCTCCTGCTCTTGGCACTACTGCTTCTGGGTGCTTTTCCATATATTTAGAAGGATCAAAAACCTCAGGTCTGACCTGGAATTTGTCTAGCTCCTTCTTTCTGAATTTAGACATAGTAGTTAAGCCTGTAATATCTTTTCCTTCAGCTCTGGCCTGTCTAATCTGTGCTGATCCAACTAGTTCGAGAAATCTGGCCATCCTGAAATCAGGATTTAGCTCTTGGCTTTCATATTCATTTTCTTCAGTTGGATCTAAAAGTTTTATAGTTTTGAATTTTGTAGAGAGTTCTAGCATACTTGCAACTGGCTCTTTATTTTCTTGAATAACTAGAGAAGGTGGAGGAGCAAACTCTACATATTTTTTACTTGATTTTTCAGAGTGAATAATCTTTTTTCCTTTTGAATCAATTTTCTTTGTTTGAGCTGGCTTTTTGGATGGTATGCTTTTGCTTTCTTTTGGAGTTGATGTTTTTCTCTTGGGTGAAGGAGGAGGAGAAAAGGTTGGCTTTTGATATAGTACCTCCTTCACTTGCTCTTTTGTAACAGCATCTTGTCTTTCATGTCCAAATTGAGATCTGCCTTGATATCATGGATTGCTTCCTCTTTGATAAGCCTGAGACGGAGTGAATCTAGCAGAAGGGGCTGATGGATTGGAAGAAATATTTCCAGATGCTCCTGCACTAGGAGGTGGAGGAGGAGGGCCTCTGGGATTCCACTTTGGAGCTGGACTGTCATATCTTTTGCTTTTCTTTTTCTGCTTTTGTTGATTTATGGGTAATCCCATCCAATGTTGATATTCTTTAGACTTGGGATCTATCCCTTTCAGTATATAATAGGGAACATCATGATCAGGATTAGGAGGAGGAGGAGCAGCAGCTTTCCTTTTCCTTTTTGCTGCTTTCTTCTTCTTAGAATTTTCTGATTCATCAGAATCCTCCTCATCATCAGAATGAGATGATGGAGGTTGATCATAAGGATAAAAAGCCTCTTGCTCAGCTTGTTCTTTGGCTTTTAATGCAGCTTTCTCTCTCTCTTCTTCTAAGGCATCCTGTGCCAGAAGAGTATCCAAATCTAGTCCTGGGGTGTCATCCCAGACTGTTGATTTCTCTTTTTGCTCTTCAGAAACTTTTTCTTGATCATCTTGCACAGCTATCTGAGCTGGAGGAGTAGATACAGGATCTTGAACAGCAGGTTCTTGAGCTGGTTCTGGAGCTGGTTCTGGAGCTGGTTGTTGAGCAGGTTCTTGAGCAGCTTGAACTTCTTGAACTAGATCTGAAACCAAAGGGACACAAAGGTGTTCTAAATGGTATCGAAACATCCCTTCCAGGTATTCACAGCCTAACATGTCAGTTAACATGTCAAGGAATTGAGTAAATGAATTACCTTCAGGATTTTCTTCAGAATTTCCTAACTCCCACAAGTCATCTAGATAGGAGGTAATGACTCCTTCTAGGAATAGAGCAACTAGGGGAGTGGAGGCTTCTTCAAGGCACACTTTGAAGGCAAATTCTGCTTCCATTATGATATCAGATGGCCTCTGAACTGGTGCTGGTTCTGCAGATGATGTTGTAATGTCAACTGGAACTGCTGTTTCTTTTTGAATTTTAGCTTGGGGATCTGCTGGAAGAGTAACAAGGGGCAGTCCTGAGGCATCTTCCTCGAACATCTCCCCCTGCCTGATTTCAGTAGATACTGAAGTCAGGCCCCTAACTAAAGAGGGCTCAGCAGACTTAGAGAGAGCTATGATGGAGGATGACAGGGAAGAGATGGTAGAAACAAGAGGGGCAATTGCTTCTTCAATCATGGTTTTGATTGAAGGAGTAATTAGCTTCAGAATGTTTGCAATGAAAGCTGGAGTTATTTCAAATGATGTGGATGGGGGAAGCTCAGTAGATGGAAGATCATCAGGGATGATGGTCTCCTGATGAGATATGTTGCGAACTGGGGATTGATGGGTGGATGCAGGAAGATCAATATGATCTGAATGAGAAATTGGTGACTGAGGTGGAGTGGGTAGATTCTCAGAAGCAAACAAATCAAAACTAGGATGAGAAATCCTAGCAAGATGTGAAGGGAGTGGAGATGCTGGTGGTGATGCATGGAGAATAGTGGAGGAATCAAGTAGAAGAGAGACAGTGGATGTAGATGGTAATGCAGAAGTGGATGGCAATGCAGAAGAAGTGGATGGTAATGCAGAAGTAGAAGTAATGGGGGAATGGAGGAGCCTTCTTCATGTAGGTGAGGAGTGACTGATACAGTCCCGGTGCTCTCAGATAAAACAGGAGCTACCCCAGCTGGTGAAGGCTTCTGAAAGCTTCTTTTCCACTTAACAAATAAGGTGAGATCCATTTTCTTACTGGCATTGATGGAAGTTGCAACTGTACCCAACAGTTGAGGATATTTTTCTTTTAGGAAAATTCCTATTACCCTTCCAAGGGTTACTTCCTTCTTGCTGTTCTTCTTTCTTATCAAATCAAACAACATCCCTGCCCAATCTATCTCTTTCTTATTGATAATCGCACTCATAGGGGCAAACTGCTGTCTGGTTATATTGTCATGAGCCGAGTGCTTACCTAACAGCACTTTTCCAACAAGTTCAGCTAAGAACATTATCCTCAAAGGAAAGTTAACTTCAGCAACTTTGTAAGAATGCCCTCAGCATGTCCTAGCTCTACGAGCATTCTTCCATACTCTTGAATATCTTGGTCATATTCTTCTTGTCCATTCAATAATCCAAAAATTTCAGTCAGAACGGCAGGAGTCAGGATTACCTCTTCGCCGCCTATTGTCCCGGTCATGGATTCGTCGCTGGAAGACGAAGAGTAAACTCATTCTTTGATCTCTGGGATGTTTATCTTGATCCTTGTTGACATCAGCTTTTCCAAACCTTGATCCTTACAGAGCTGTAGCATCTCTATAATCTCCGCATCGCAAGCGCTGAACGAGTCGAAATCCACGCTGAAACCGGCGTCAAACGTCATCGCTGTCAGGAGAGCTGGAGCAACCGCCATTGATTTGGTTGGAGAGGACGACGAAGACGAAACGGCAGAAGGCGCGGGGCAGAGCTCAAGCAGAAAGACGGAATATGAAAAGACGAGCTCTGTCGACTACTAAAAAGACGATCTCTTAACCTAGGTCGACCATCGGTTTTATATTAAAAAAGCAATCGTCGATCTATTTTAACAGATACTGGAGACGATAGTCGAACGGTCGTTCGACGATCGTTTCCTGAAGCAGAGTAGTCGATCAATCGTTCGACTATTTCTGTCTTCACAAACAAACAAGTCGTCGTCACTGTACAACCTCGGGCTCGCAGCCCGGCGAGAGGGGCCTAGGCGAGTCGAGAGAGCTCAGAAGAGAAGCTCCGCGGCGAGAGGGGACTAGGAGAGAGGAGAGAGCTCAGAAGAGAAGCTCCCCGACGAGTAGAGGGGCGCGAGAGGAGAGAGGGTTCGTCCCGGCGAGTAGAGAGGGCCTAGGCGAGTTGAGAGGACTCAGAAGAGAAGCCCCGAGCAGAGAGGGCCCAGGCGAGTCGAGAGGGTTTGGCCTGGCGAGAGGACCCTAGTGAGAGGTGCCTCGAGAGAAGGGTCGTCTTGGTTTCAGGGCCGGTTCAGGTAAGGTCGGGCCCACCTTCTGGGTCCCGGAGGTGTTTTTACTCTTTTACCCTGCGTGGGCTGCGTTTAGTCTTTTAAGACAGCGGAGTTTAGCTGTTGGCAGACCCAGCCAAGGGTATTCTGGTATTTTCACAGCAGCATAGTTTGGTTATTAGCAGTCCCAGTTCAGAGGCATATAAATAGACCGGTAAGGTGCCTTAGAGAAGGAAACATTCTTGACTCCTCTTATCTTTCCTAAGACACCTAGCTCAGTTTTGGCTAGGGAGGGGAAGAGCTCTAGTTCTAGTCTCTTCCGGGTAAGAGGTGGGACCTCCTCACTGAAGCCTCCGGTCTAGTTCTTTGCCTGGAGAGTGATCCCGAGGGAGTAAGCACGAGCTGCCTCAGTAGTTCCGAGCTTTAGGTGGAGTCGGCTTTGCTGGTTCCAATATTTTTGGTGCGGTGAGCGTGGAGCTGCAGCCTGTGCGGAAGAACGAGGGGTTATCTCATGGCGGGAGATGCGGGAGGAGGAGGCGAGAGGTCCCCCAGCCAGGAGGAGTATGTTGGGAGGACAGAGTTCATGTCGTCCATTGGAGGGATCATGGATCTCCTCAAACAACTCGCACAAAGAGGCGAGTGCGAGACCCCCTCTCCTCAAGTGCCAGATCTCGCGCCCAGGGGAGGGGCCGACTCGGCGAGGATAGGTGAAGATGCACCTGGGAGGCGGCCAGGAAAAGAGGTAATGGCGGAAGGAAGTCGGCGAGAGGTGGAAGGAAGGGAGCTCTTCCCTAGTCCGGCGAGTGCCGCGCCGGAGGACCTCGTGGCGCGAGTGGACCAGGCGAAGTCACTAGCGAGAGGATCTCCTTTTTGCGAGTTGGTCCTCTCGGCATCCGTTC
Organism: Platanthera zijinensis; assembly: GCA_039513925.1. Classification (NCBI taxonomy): domain Eukaryota; kingdom Viridiplantae; phylum Streptophyta; class Magnoliopsida; order Asparagales; family Orchidaceae; genus Platanthera; species Platanthera zijinensis. The sequence goes on from CM077097.1 coordinate 22,798,279, forward strand.
CAGAAGGGTTCCGTGAGCCAGAAATGAACTACTACGTGGGGAAGGATGACCCCCTCCAACACTTGCAGTGGTTTGAAGACGCAGTTTCCATCAGACCCATGACGGACGCCTTCAAGTGCCGCCTCTTCGCCATCACTTTGAAGGATAAGGCTAGGGATTGGTTCCACCAACTCCCAACTGGTTCTATTTATTGCTTCGAGGACCTGAGCAGAAGTTTCCAACTGCGGTTCTCAACCACCAAAAAGAGTAAGAGGAACCAGGAATCCATCTTCCTGATCAAGCAGAGGGCAGACGAGTCTTTGGCTCAGTACGTAGACCGCTTCCAGGAGGAGATGTTGGACATCCAGGAGGTGCCTGGCTTCGCCCTCCAGATGGCTTTCACCGTGGGGCTAAGGGAAGGCTTCTTCAAGATGAGCCTCACCAGGAAGGCGCCGTTGTCCTTCGAAGGGTTGATGGAGAAGGCCGCGAAAGAAATAGCCATGGAGGCGGCAAACCCGGCATTCGCAAGGAAGTTGGCAAGGTTGACAGAAGTGGAGCAGAGGGAGCCTGGAGGGGGAAGGCAGCCAGAAGGAAGAAGGAGAGAGGAATTAAGAGGGCCCGTGCACCCGGAGCCGGGGTGGAGACAACCAGGAGGCCCGGTTCAGGGACCTGGGAGAGGTCCTCCGCAGGGGGGAAGAAACTTTTATCAAGGACCAGGAAGGTTTCACCCGCTAGGATGGGGACATGGTCCGAGGCCGCTCCCACCCCCACCTCAGCAAGCTATGGCCATAGGCATAGGGAGAGGAAGGGGAAGAGACCGTGGAAGAGAGGGAGCAGGGAGGAGGAGGAATCCTACAGAAGAGAGACGTGGGGAAGGAGTTCTGCCCTATTGTGACTTCCACGAAGAGGAGGGTCACGCGACGGCAACATGTCCCGAGTTCTTGGAGTTGAAGAGAGGAAAAGGAGGAGAAGACCGACAACCGGCAGTGCGGATAGTAGAGGTGCCGGGAGCCGGGGAGGAAGATCGGTGTGCGGACCGTTCAGATACAGGAGATCGAGGGGGGATTGGAGTGATTCATGGGGGAGTGGGGATCGAGGCCACCCGCAAGGCCAGTCTTCACACTATGTATCGTCGGAGTGTTGCCTCGACGTCGCAAACCCCGCCCCCGGATGAGAAAATCACGTTTTCCAGAAGGGACCTACCTGACCACGAGGACCCTTTCTGTGACGCGCTGGTGATCAGGACTGCCATCGAAAACTTCACGGTATCCCGCATTCTGGTGGACAATGGGAGTTCCGTTAATGTAATCTTCAAGAAGGCTTTCAACGAGATGAGGGTGGAGTCTCGAAGGGTGTTGGCGGCGGATGGGCCGTTGTTTGGTTTTTCAGGAGAAAGGAAGGAGGTTGAGGGAGGAGTAGGACTTCAGGTGACCTTGGGGGGGTTGTCCAGGAATTGTCATTTCGTGATAGTGGACGCTCCTAGTAGTTACAACGCGATCTTTGGGAGCCCCCTTATCAGTGCCTTTAGATGCGTTCCGTCCTCTTTTCATCAGTGCCTGAAGCTCAATTCGGGAGGAACCCAGATCAGGGTGAGAGGGGACCCGAAAGCGGCTCGGGAGTGTTACGTAACGGCGGTCAACACCATCTCGTGGATGGAGGATGCGGAGGAGCTGGGAGCAAGGATGGAGAGAGAGGAGCTGGGAAGAGTGGGAGCAGGAGTGGAGGAAGATCTGGTAGCGGAAGAAGAGATGGCTGGAGGAGAGGAGTTGGAGATAGTAGTGGAGCGGGGCATTGCGGTGGAGCCAGTGATGGTTGGAGAGCAGATGGCTGGAGGAGAGGAGTTGGAGATAGTAGTGGAGAGGGGCATTGCGGTGGAGCCAGCGATGGCTGGAGAGCAGGTGGCTGGAGGAGAGGAGCTGGGAAGAGCAGGAGCGGGAGTGGAAGGAAGTCTGGTAGTGGAGGGGATGGATGAAGGAGAGGGGTTGGAGAAGGGAGAAGGAGGAAAGGCCCAGGAGAGGGTGGCTGCTGTGGAAGTCTCAGGAGTGGGGTGTGGGTCGAAGGATCTAGAGGAAGAGCCGAGAGAGCAGGAGGAGGAAGAACCCTCAAAGTTGAGAGCGGCGGTAGAAGTTCTGGAGGTTGAGATCCTCACCAGAGATGGGAGAAAAGAGAAGATAAAGATCAGCGGCGAGCTCACTCCGCAGGACCAGGAAGAAATTCGGAAGTGTGTAGAAGAAAACATTGATGTCTTCGCCTGGAGCGCAGCAGACATGCCGAGGGTCGACGCGGATGTGGCGTGCAATCGTCTCAACCTCGACCCCGGGGTTCGCCCCATCCAGCAGAAGAAGAGAGCCATCGCCTCCAAGATGGCCGGGCCCATCAGAGAAGAGGTAGAGAAGCTGCTCCGGGCGGGATTCATATCGGCTAACAGGTATCCGGGATGGGTGAGCAACGTTGTAATGGTGAAAAAGGGGGAGGGCAAGTGGAGGATGTGTATCGATTTCTCTCTCTTAAATAAAGCTTGTCCTAAGGATTGTTACCCCCTGCCTCGGATCGACGCGCTAGTTGACTCAGCCGTCGGTTTCTCGCTAATGAGTTTTTTAGATGCTTTTTCAGGGTACCATCAGATACGCATGCACCCTCCGGACGTCAAGGATGTCACCTTCGTCACGGAGGACGGTTGCTTCAGCTATAACATGATGCCCTTTGGGCTAAAAAACGCGGGAGCAACCTACCAAAGGATGATGGACCGGATCTTCCGGGAGCAAAAGGGGAGGAACCTCGAGGTCTATGTGGACGACTTGATGGTGAAGAGTCGGGACCTTGAGTCTCATGTCCTAGACCTGCAGGAGACTTTTGCAACCGTTAGAAAGTACAAGATGAGGCTTAACCCTTTGAAATGTGTGTTCGGGGCCAGCCGAGGGAAGTTTTTAGGACATCTCCTCACCCCTGAAGGGGTGGAGCCCAATCCTGACAAGGTGAGGGCGATACTGGAGCTGGGGTCTCCTAGGAATGTCAAAGAAGTCCAACGTCTCACTGGTAAATTAGCCGGTTTGAGCAGGTTCCTCTCCAGAGTGGGGGAGAGGTGTTCTTCTTTCTTTCGAACCCTAAGGGGAGGGAAGAGTTCGAATGGACCATTGAGTGTGAGAAAGCCTTCGCGGCTCTAAAGCAGCAACTCACTCAGACGCCGCTACTTCAGGGGCCGAGGGAAGGGGAGACCTTGTTCCTCTACCTCGGGGTAGGGACGGGGGCAGTCAGCTCAGTCCTCGTCCGCGAAGAAGGGAAGAGGCAGTTCCCAATTTATTATGTAAGTAGAGTCCTCAAGAAGGCAGAGCTGAAGTACCCCATCCTCGAAAAGTTGGCCTTCGCTCTCATTGTATCGGCCCGGAAGCTCAGACCCTATTTCCAAGCCCATGCCATCCAGGTTGTGACGGATCACCCCCTTCGCCGTATCCTCGAGGGGGTCGAACACTCGGGGAGGCTGGCCAAGTGGTCGATAGAGCTCAGTGAATTCGACCTCTCCTACGTTCCTCGAGAAGCTATTAAAGCACAAGTGGTGGCAGATTTCTTGGCGGACTACGTACTGGAGGCCGAAGAAATGGGGGTACCTCCCGTGGCAGCATGGAAGATGCTGGTAGACGGAGCTTCTGGTAGGAATTCTTTCGGGGGAGGGGTCATCCTGGTGAGTCCTGAGGGGACTAGGATTGAGCAAGCTTTGAAAATACACTTCACCCTCACCAATAATCAGGCAGAGTATGAGGCCATCATCGCCGGACTTCGGTTGGCCAGGGAGTTGGGTATACAGGATATCAGGGTCTTCACGGACTCCTTGGTGGTGGCGCGACATATCAGCGGAGAGTTCGAGGTGAGGGAGCCGACTCTCCAGTTGTACCTAGTGAAGATAAAAGGCATAGTTGGACAGTTCCACAGCTTCTCCATTCAGCATGTTCCTCGAGAGGAGAATGCTCGGGCAGACCTGCTCGCGAAGTATGGCCCTCAGGCCGGAGGGACCATGACTGAGCTCTTCAGACCCTCCATAGAAGAGGGGGAGGTGATGGAGATCGACCAGGAGAGGTCTTGGATGGATCCCTTGGTGACTTTCCTGGCGTCGGGGCGACTGCCTGAGGGGGATCTCGAGAAGAAACGGATCCGATACAAGTCTGCATACTATTTGTTGAAGGAAGGAGTACTTTATCGAAAAACGCTGTCTGGACTGTTAGCCCGATGCGTATCCGAGAAGGAAGCACCAAGGGTGCTGGAAGAGGTCCATTCGGGAGAGTGCGGGAGCCATTCGGGAAGTCGAACCTTGGAAGGGAGAGTGCTAAGGCAAGGTTATTTTTGGCCTACCCTACGAAGAGATGCAGAAGAGCTTGCCAAAAGGTGTAGAAAGTGCCAAGAGTTTGCTCCCTTACAGCTCCTTCCAGCGCAAAGGCTGCGAACGATCACCTCTCCTTGGCCCTTCGCCATATGGGGATTGGATCTGGTAGGACCGTTTCCTCAAGCCAGTGGTCAGAGGAGGTTCCTACTGGTCATGGTGGACTACTTCTCGAAGTGGTTAGAAGTTAAGGCCCTGGCAAAAGTAACCTCACAGGTGGTGAGGAATTTCGTATGGGGGGAGATTATTTGCCGGCACGGGCTTCCTTTAGCCATAGTCACCGATAACGGGCCGCAATTTGCTAGCAGAGAGTTTGTGGATTTTTGTGCACAGCTCGGCATAGACCTTCGGTTCGCCTCGGTCCACCATCCACGAAGCAACGGACAGGTCGAGGCAGCAAACAAGATTATAGTGAACCTCTTGAAGAAGAAAGTAGAGAATTTAAGGGGGAGCTGGGTGGAACAGCTCCCCTCTGTCCTGTGGGCTCTGCGAACTACACCTAACACGGCCACAGGAGAGACGCCCTTCAAGCTTTCTCATGGCTCCGAGGCCGTCATACCTGTGGAATTCGAAGTTGAATCGCCCAGGGTCACAGCAGCCAGAGAAGGAGAGGAAAGGTGGCAGTTCGATAATGGAGAGGAGCAGAGGCTTTCCCTCGACCTCGTGGAAGAACTCAGAGAGCTAGCAACAGTCCGACAGGAGGAGGTCAAGCGCCGGATGTCCCGATACTTCGATAAGCACATCCGAATCAAGCAGTTTCAAAAAGGGGATTTGGTCCTCAAGAAGGTAGATGCTGCAGGAAGGGAGCCTCGGTGGGGAAGCTCAACCCCAATTGGGAAGGTCCTTTCATAGTGAAAGAAGTCTTAAAGTCAGGGGGTATCACCTCCAGGATGTGGACGGGATACCCCTGGACTGTGCCCGCAGTGGCGATGATCTGAAACGTTTTTATCCATAGTAATAAAAGTCCTTTGAATTTACTTGAGCATAACGTTAATAATTCTCCCTCTTTTGAATATGCTAACACTATACCTCGAGACGCCCTCCTTCAGAGGATGAGAGCGGTGGTTGGAGGAGAAAGAGGAGAGGAGACCCCGAGCAGACCCGCTGACCAGGCTCTCATCAAGCTGGCAGGGCTGTAGGCTCACTCGGTGGTTGGAGGAGAAAGAGGAGAGGAGACCCCGAGCAGACCCGCTGACCAGGCTCTCATCAAGCTGGCAGGGCTGTAGGCTCACTCGGTGGTTGGAGGAGAAAGAGGAGAGGAGACCCCGAGCAGACCCGCTGACCAGGCTCTCATCAAGCTGGCAGGGCTGTAGGCTCACTCGGTGGTTAAAGGAGAAAGAGGAGAGGAGACCCCGAGCAGACCCGCTGACCAGGCTCTCATCAAGCTGGCAGGGCTGTAGGCTCACTCGGTGGTTGGAGGAGAAAGAGGAGAGGAGACCCCGAGCAGACCCGCTGACCAGGCTCTCATCAAGCTGGCAGGGTTGTATGCTCACTCGGTGGTTGGAGGAGAAAGAGGAGAGGAGACCCCGAGCAGACCCGCTGACCAGGCTCTCATCAAGCTGGCAGGGCTGTAGGCTCACTCGGTGGTTGGAGGAGAAAGAGGAGAGGAGACCCCGAGCAGACCCGCTGACCAGGCTCTCATCAAGCTGGCAGGGCTGTAGGCTCACTCGGTGGTTGGAGGAGAAAGAGGAGAGGAGACCCCGAGCAGACCCGCTGACCAGGCTCTCATCAAGCTGGCAGGGCTGTAGGCTCACTCGGTGGTTGGAGGAGAAAGAGGAGAGGAGACCCCGAGCAGACCCGCTGACCAGGCTCTCATCAAGCTGGCAGGGCTGTAGTCTCACTCGGTGGTTGGAGGAGAAAGAGGAGAGGAGACCCCGAGCAGACCCGCTGACCAGGCTCTCATCAAGCTGGCAGGGCTGTAGGCTCACTCGGTGGTTGGAGGAGAAAGAGGAGAGGAGACCCCGAGCAGACCCGCTGACCAGGCTCTCATCAAGCTGGCAGGGCTGTAGGCTCACTCGGTGGTTGGAAGAGAAAGAAGAGGAGGGACTCAACGCTCTCGGGCCCTCCGCAAACAAGGGTTTGTGCTTTCGTGTTAATGTCCGCCAGCAGCAACGGAGGTTGGCTGATCAGGAAAATCTATTCCCTTTAGCAAAAAAGGGATGCTTCGGGGGAAGTCATTGCATAAAGAAAAAAAAAGAGGAAGGAGAAAAGGGGGGAGAGGGAGGATAGCAGACCCTCCCTGTCCACTCGCGCTGAGAGGAGCCATCCCGCGAGCCGAGAGCGGGGAAATACTCCTCCCGCTCATAGAAAACCATGGAGGCCCACCAACTCACCCCAGGAGCCCAGCCCACAGGAAATAGTTAGGCGAGAGGGAAGGCAGCTTTCTCTCGCCTATCAACAATCTCGAGGTTTACTCGAGCAATCCCAATATAAAAGAAAGGGCTGGCTTTAAGAAGGCGCGAGCAAGAATATATATACGTACATGCACACGAGTCATCAATATTTTAAGACAACGCATTCACAAGATAAGAGAGAAGCGAGAGGCGAGCACAAAAGTGAGAATTTAAACATGAGTTATAACAGCGTTTAACACCCTACAACTATGGAAGATGAAGTGTTACAATCTCAGCAAAAAGACAAATAAGGCTCTAGCCCCTCTCACTCGCTGAAGGATCCTCGTCCTCGCCATAGATCTCGGGCACGAGATCTCGAGCAGTGATGTCCTCGCAGTCGTCTTTTACAACACCTAGCACTCGCATCATCTTGAGAATGAGCTCGGCGGTCCTTATGTTCACATCCCTACAGAACTCTTCCACATCATCGTGGGTGTAGCGCGCGAGAGGAGGTGGAGAGGCCTGCGAACGGGGAACGGGAGCTTCCTTAAGCCTGGCATTCTCCGCCTTCAGCTCTCTTACTTCGATCTCCAGCTCCTCCACCCGCGAACGAAGTCGATCGGCCGTCTCGGCATCCTGCGAGGGAAAGGAAGAGATGAAAAAGAGGAAAAAAGAGAGGGTACCGGGGCAAGTGCCCGTAGAACATTGGCAGGGTATCGACTTACCACTCCGCCGCTCGCTTTCGCCAGAAGGCTTTCAGACACCTTTAGCCGCTGGGCGAGATCCCCTGACTTTTCACACTCGGCCTCCAGCTTGGTGTGTATCTCCTTCCAGCTCTTGGTGTTGAAAATCAGGCGCCGCGAGAGGCGGTGCGACAGCTCTAAGGTGCGCAGCTGTAAGTGTGCCGTCCTCAGGACCAGGTCTCGCGTAGTGGCCGCGTCGAGTGGATCGGGAGTAAGGCCTCCATATAGGCCGAAGCCCAAGGAGAAAGCGTGAGCGCTGGGCTCAGCCTGCTCTCTCCAGGAGGGCAGGAGGGTGGAGATGGAGACTCGGTAGGACCCCTTGTCCCAGATCAGAGAGGGGTCATTGTTGCCGTCGGGGACCGCCGGCCCCATGTCGAAGTTGAGATGACTGGACGGCGGAGGAATCTGAGAAGTCCCCTCGCGAGAGGGGGATCGAGGGATAGGGTAGGATGAACTCGCCGGGGGAGCGAAGGGGGCTGCTCCTTCGGGGAGCGAGACCGCTTTGCGTGGAGAAGTTAGAGGAGGCGAGTGGGGAGACAGAGACCCCATGGAAATTGGGCTCAGTGATCCCGGCGTCCCCGCGAGATCGGCAGGAGATTTGCCCTTCCCAGAGGGGAAGGAGACGGTCTTCTTCATCTTCATCTTCATCTTCTTCTTCAAAGGGCTAAGGCGGAACGGCGCGGAATCCTCGGCCACCCTCTTTTGGGAGGGAGGGGCCAGCGATTCTCTGGCCGCCTCGGCCGCCATAGTGGCGAGAGCCACATCGGGGGAAGGCTTAATAGCGCTTCGATAGGGGGGATGCATGGGCACGATCCTCTCTCCTAAAAAGAAAAGAGAGAGCTAACATCAGCAGACAAGCTCTCGCGAGAGAGGCGAGGGATAATGAAAAGAGAAGTTCGAAGTGTACCTTCTCCAGGGAGCACGGGGGGCAGAGAGGCGAGCCCTCTCCTCAGATACCGGACTTCAAAATTCTTCCCTGCAAGGTATTCGCAGAGAAGTCTGTCCGTGCCGCCCACCTGAGGGGAGGTGTAGAAGACTTCAGCAGGAGACACCGGCGCGAGAGGAACTCCGCCTAGATTCCTGCGAATGAATACGAAGCGGGTGAGCCAGTGGTGGTTCTTGTTGGGGGTCTCGCACACCTTCAGGTTCAGCCCCGTGAAGAAGGACACTCCGTCCTGATTGGCATGGTACACGAACATCTTACGGAAGACGGTAAGGCTAAACTCTATCCTTTCCCTCCGCATATAGCAGGCGAATGCAATGATGACGGAGATGGCATTCAGGTTTAGCTGGGCGGGTACAACGCCGAAGTACTTCAGGACCTGTTTTACCTCTGGCCAAAAGGGAAGCCGGAGCCCAGCCTCAAAGTGGGAAATTGGGAAGGCAAGTTCTCCCGGGTAGAAAGTGTTGATGCTCTCGCCGACCCGGGGAGGGCGCGACTCAAAGCCTTCCGGCAGATAATCACTCCGAAAGGTCTCATAATCGTCGGCAGGGAGGCGACCGGGGGGGGGAAGTCATGATCGGTGAATCGCTTTCCGCAGCGGCTGCGCCCCTCATTCTCTTCGGACCTCTTCTTTACCATTATGAGCGTAGGAAGAGAAGAAAGGGAGGTGGCTGGCGAGTGAGACGAGCGAGTTAGCGCAAGAAGCTGGAGGAGCTGGAGCGCGAGGCGAGCCACAGGAAGAAGGTTACTCGCGAGGGGAAGTCTAAAGAAAGCGTACCTCTTGCCCCGGCAGGGGGGGGAGTATTTATAACCTTCCCCAGCGGGGAAGTACGGGCAAAGGGGTTGCGTCAGGGGAGGGGAAGAGTCGGCCGACCCTTCGCCCTCCGGGTCTCGGGCAGCGGAACGCCGGGTGAGCGGCCTTCTCGAGAAATGAGCGGTGAAAAGACAGCGGGGCAGACAGCTAATGATGAAAGTCAATAATGTCGAATAAAAATTAATTAATATCCAATAAGAAGCAGTAGTGACGATTAAACCGACAAATTATGAAATTAATTAATCCCTCGCATGGCGGGTGGCGAGTTCAAAGAGCGCACAGCAGGCGCTATACCAGTCAATCTTATTACAGGATAAGAAAAGAGAGTTATTGGGCGGAAGGCGAGAAGCGAGAGGCGACTGCAGGAGGAAAGAACGCTCGGGCTCCGTCAGTTCTTGTCCCACCTCCATCGTCCTCCACGGCCTCTCACGCAAGGGGGGGCAATGGGGGAAGTGGAAGGCGCGAGCAGCCGCAACACCGCGCCGGGCGAGACGAAGCTGTTGATCGACATCGTTCAGAATTGCTAGAGGATCAGTCTGGTCCACCTCCGTGTCGACATCAATCTCATTCGACAGGCGAACACACTCCATCTCGAGCCAATCAATTCGGTGGTCCGCGGCCTGCTTTCCTTTTTCCAGTGCTTGGATGAGCAACGCGTGTTTCCGCAGCATCTCGGCCACCTTTCGCTTCATCTTTATGGGATCCGCGGGATCGCCCAGATAATCGTCAATCTCGTCTACTGGCGGAGGAGGCGAGAAGCCTCCTCGCCCAGAATGACCCTCAGTTGGCGAGTCGGCGGCCAGAGTGCTCTCGGCAGGCCCCCCACTCGCACCTGCCAGAAGACCAATGGTGGCTGAGAGTGGCGGAAGGAACGACAAGGATGAAACAAGTCAGTGACAAGATCTCTTACCAAATCGGCGGGTGCGGTCCGAGGCGGTAGAAGGGTCATCCCTCTTCGTCACCGGCGTAGAAGGACTGGAATCCTGGGGCGAGAGGCGTTGAGAAGGGAGTTTGGAAATGTTTATACGGATGGTCTCGGGACGTTGAGAGGCCTCCAAAAATCTCTGAGAATAGACAACAAATAAAGGATGGGCAGTGACAAGAAACCAGGAGGGGTTGGAAGAACGTACTTCTTTTCCCTTGAGGCTAGCAGGGGCCGGGGGCGTCGACCCCCTTGGATAGGTGCGAGAGGGTTCCTCAGCCAGAATATGAGGCTCAGGAGTTTTCGTCTTCTTAGGAGGAGATGCGGATAGCGGTAGCGAGGGAGGAGCACGGGCAGGGATTTTGTTCAGACCCACCGCCGTCGCCCTATTCCGCTGGCGCACGGCCGCGATGCGGTCCCGAACACTTTGGCTGAGAGACATATGAACAAGCGTTAAGGAGGGAGAAAGAGAGGAAACACCCCTTGAGGGGAGGGAGGTTCTATATTTATAGGTCAGGCAAGGGGCCCACCAAAAGATTCCCTCAATAAATTGGCTGTACCATCGCAAGCCTCGGTTGGACTATCTTTCCGAGCTTGTGCCAACCTCGAAAAGAGCGGGGATTGTGTACAACCTCGGGCTCGCAGCCCGGCGAGAGGGGCCTAGGCGAGTCGAGAGGGCTCAGAAGAGAAGCTCCGCGGCGAGAGGGGCCTAGGCGAGAGGAGAGAGCTCAGAAGAGAAGCTCCCCGGTGAGTAGAGGGGCCCAGGCGAGAGGAGAGAGGGTTCGGCCCGACGAGTAGAGAGGGCCTAGGCGAGTTGAGAGGACTCAGAAGAGAAGCCCCGAGCAGAGAGGGCCCAGGCGAGTCGAGAGGGTTTGGCCTGGTGAGAGGACCCTAGTGAGAGGTGCCTCGAGAGAAGGGTCGTCTTGGTTTCAGGGCCGGTTCAGGTAAGGTCGGGCCCACCTTCTGGGTCCCGGAGGTGTTTTTACTCTTTTACCCTGCGTGGGCTGCGTTTAGTCTTTTAAGACAGCGGAGTTTAGCTGTTGGCAGACCCAGCCAAGGGTATTCTGGTATTTTCACAGCAGCATAGTTTGGTTATTAGCAGTCCCAGTTCAGAGGCCTATAAATAGACCGGTAAGGTGCCTTAGAGAAGGAAGCATTCTTGACTCCTCTTATCTTTCCTAAGGCACCTAGCTCAGTTTTGGCTAGGGAGGGGAAGAGCTCTAGTTCTAGTCTCTTCCGGGTAAGAGGTGGGACCTCCTCACTGAAGCCTCCGGTCTAGTTCTTCGCCTGGAGAGTGATCCCGAGGGAGTAAGCACGAGCTGCCTCAGTAGTTCCGAGCTTTAGGTGGAGTCGGCTTTGCTGGTTCCAACAGTCACCCATAGGTCGACGATAGGCTCGACCTGTTCGACTATCGTCGAATGTCGTTCGATGATCTTCAAACAGATTTCAACAAGTCAGAAGTCACACTTAGTCTTTTTCATTAATCATGTCTAGTTGAACCAAAAAGAACAGATGTTTCTGTTCATCTAAGGGCTTGGTGAAAATATCACCTCTCTGAAGGTCAGTGGATATGAACTCAAGGCTGATCTTGTTCTTTTCCACACAATCTCTCAGGAAATGATGTCTAATCTCAATGTGCTTGGTTCTAGAGTGGTGCACAGGATTTTGTGCAATGGAGATAGCACTGGTACTGTCACACATGATTTTGGTGTTCTTATGTGTGTACCCATAATCCAAAAGCTGGTTTTAAATCCACAGGATCTGTGAACAACAACTAGCAGCTGCTATATATTCAGCCTCTGCAGTTGAAGTTGAGACAGAAGCCTGTTTCTTACAGAACCAAGAGACCAATCTCTCTCCCAGGAACTGACATGTTCCTGAGGTACTTTTCCTGTCAACTCTACAATCAGCATAGTCAGAATCAGAGTATCCAATTAACTCAAATTCTGATTCAGCTGGGTACCATAGTCCTAAATTTGGACATCCCTTTAGGTATCTCAAAATTCTCTTGAGAAGAATCAAATGAGATTCTTTGGGGTTGACTTGGAATCTAGCACATAGGCATGCAGCAAACATTATATCTGGTCTACTTGCAGTTAAATACAATAGGGAACCAACAATGGCCCTATAGATTTTCTGATCAACTGGCTTACCCTGATCATTAGAATCTATAACTACATTAGTAGTTATGGGTGTATGCATTGCTGAAGCATCATCCATCCCAAACTTATTTAGCAATTCTTTGGCATATTTGGATTGGGAGATGAAGATGCCATCAGCATCTTGCTTTACTTGGAGACCAAGAAAGTAAGATAGCTCACTCATACTACTCATCTCAAACGTAGAATGCATCAGGTCTGAGAACTTTTTGCACAGTTTGGGATCAGTGGAGCCAAAAATAATATCATCCACATAAACTTGAAGTAACAGGATGGTGCCCTTGTGGTGCTTAACGAAAAGGGTTCTATCAACTACTCCCCTAACAAAGTTGTGATCTAACAGGAAACTAGCTAGAGTCTCATACCAGGCTCTGGGTGCTTGTTTAAGTCCATAAAGAGCTTTTTGCAACTTGTAAACAAATGAGGGTTGAGTTGAAAAGAAACAAACCTAGGAGGTTGTTCAACAAACACCTTTTCCTTTAGCTCACCATTTAGGAATGCACTCTTGACATCCATATGAAAGACCTTAAACTTCATATAGGCTGCATAGGCTAGAAAGATCCTTATTGCCTCTAGTCTTGCAACAGGGGCAAAGGTTTGGTCATAGTCTATACCTTCCTCCTGTCTGTAGCCCTGAGCTACAAGCCTAGCTTTGTTCCTTACAATAATTCCATTTGCATCCAACTTGTTTCTAAACACCCACTTGGTGCCTATGATCAGTTGGCCTTTTGGTCTTGGAACCAAAGTCCATACTTTACATCTTTCAAATTGATTAAGCTCCTCTTGCATAGCAATGATCCAGTGGGGATCTAGCTCAGCATCTTTTATGGTGAGGGGCTCAATCTGTGAAAGGAAACAAGCATGCATCACATCCTATCTTAATTGATGTCTTGTTTGCACACCAGGCGATATGTCACCAATCACTTGAGATATAGGATGATCTCTAAGTGTGATAATATCAGCAGGTGGGATGTGATCTTCAACAACAATTGGGATTAATTCCTCCTGAGGAATTGGATCAACTATTGGTGGTACAACAACTACTTCCATAGTGTCTCCATCACTGTCTGAATCAGTGATATGAAGAGTTGATAGATGGAGAATCTCTTGAGTGATATCTTTGCATGAATCTGGTACCTGCAATGAGCTTGAGGAAGGAGAAGTTTCCTTCTCCTTGTAAAACATTTTTGACTCATCAAAAGAAACATACACAGACTCCTCTATTTTAGATGATGATTTATTAAAGACCCTATAAGCTTTGCTTACTTGAGAATATCCAAGAAAAATTCCCATTAAAGCTTTTGCTTCAAACTTTCTAAAATATTCTTTGTTGTTATTGTGAATATACACTACACAACCAAAGACTCTAAAATAATTAATTTTAGGTTTCTTTCCTTTAAGCAACTCATAAGGAGTTTTCCCTTTAAGCTTGTGTATAAGACATCTGTTCAAGACATAATTAGCTGTGCTAACAGCTTCTGCCCAATAAGAGAGAGGCATGTTAGCATCTGCCAATAATGTTCCAGCAGCTTCAATCAGGGTTCTATTCTTCCTTTCCACTAACCCATTTTGTTGGGGAGTTCTAGGAGCAGAGACATTATGTTTGATACCTTCTTTCTCACATAATTCTTGCATGAGAAGAGACTCAAACTCAGTACCATGATCACTTCTGATCAAGGCCACATGAGTAGAATACTCAGTCTGCACACATAGCAGAAAGTCTGTAAGAACTTTAAAGTTATCAGCCTTAGTTCTCAAGAAAAACACCTAAGTGAACCTAGAGAAGTCATCTACAATCACTAAAGTATAAAACTTCTCTCCTACACTCTGTATATTTATTGGGCCAAAAAGGTCCAAATGTAATAAATACAGGATTCTAGGTGAATCACTTTTATTTACAGATTTAAAGGAGTTTTTGGTTTTGAAAGTGCAGGATAAGATCAATCCTAACTCTAGAGGGGGGGGGGGGGTGAATAGAGTTATTTAAAATAATTTTGCAAATAAAAACTTGTGTGCAGAGAAAGTTTGACTTTACTTAGTGTAATGTGCTATAGCAAATAATTAGAGTAAAAGGAAATTCACAGCACAAAGCAAAACACAAAGAAACAAGCAATCCAGACGACACAAGGAGCTATAGTGGTTCCCCAAATCTAGGTACATCCACTCTTCTATCACCCTTGATAGGAATCCACTTCAAGATGAGTTGATCAGGTGTCTTGAGCACCAGAGAGTTTTTGATCAGGTTCTCACAAACCAAAGGAGCTGATTTTGACCAGGTTTCAGCAAAACCAAAAGTAACTTTTGAAGGGAGTTAAAACCCTGTACAGAAAGAAAAAGAAAAAGAATGATGTTGTCTTCTCTATCAACAAGCAGAGAGAAGCAAAAGTGGATCTGTAGTTGTTGTCAAAGCTCCCCCTGAGATCAAGAAAAAGTTCAGGAAGGAGAGCTCTGCACAAGGGTGACAGGTCTTCAAAGATCTGATTTGCTCCAGCAAGAGATGATCCAAGAAGGTTGGATGGTTGTGTCTTAAGCAATCAGAATTCCTGTGAGTGAGCTTTCAAAGCAATATCACACAGAGAGAGAAGCTGAAGTCCTATGTATGTTCTTCTCTGTATTTTGTATATTCTCTGTGTTTTGTAGAATCTCTGTATTGTAAAAAGAAAGAATGAATAATAATATAGCTGAGTCTTCTTCTTCCTTTTCTTTGATAGCCGTTGGAAGTCAGCATTAATTGCTTTCCTTAAATGTCCATGCCTCAAAGGAACTGACAGGCAGACATTCCTTAGAAAATGCCTTGAGCCATGCACCAGATATGCTGTAACGGCCAATAAATCTTCAGCATTAATTGTCTGACAGAAGGAATTTGAATTCCTATACAAAACTGACGGGAGTCTGAAAAGCGTCGAGCTCACAATAAAACGTCGATCTGAGCACGACACACGTCGGCCAGAGAGTGTTTTCTGTAAGCAGAACTGGGTTCGACGGATCGTCGAGCGGAGGTCGACTCCACGTCGAGCTGAGGTCGACTCTGCGTCGAGCTGAGGTCGACTCTGCGTCGAGCTGAGATCGACTCAGCGTCGAGCTGAGATCGACTCTGCGTCGAGCAGAGGTCGACTCTACGTCGAGCTGAAGATTACTCTAACTAGCCTATGTGACCTTTATAACAACAAGGAGGTCACAACACAAAATCCCTATAGAAATATAGTCATCCTGGTCCAAATGGTAATAGGGTGTTCCAACAATCTCCCCCTATTTGGATTAGGATTACTATTTACATGAATTTAGGGATTCAAAGAAAGATAAAACAGATGCAATACACTACAATACAACCAGACATGACAGAATAAAAAGCAGCATATATAACATTATATAGCAGCACAAATGTTCAAATGTCCTGAGTCCAGCATATATAGAAAGAATTAAAGCATCTTACTTTACTTTCCCTTTGGGGCTTTGTCTTGATCACTCTTCTTGAAGATGATTTCTCTGTTTGGATTTGAAGCTTCCTTTTTAGATCTGTAATCATCAGCTGCACCTAAAGACTTTTGATCTCTTGCACTGGGTGGTACAGCTGCAGGATGAAGTTGCATATATCTGTCTGAATCAAAGAATTTCTTAGACTTATATTTCTCCAATTCCTCTTTTCTTTGGTCTGACATTGTACTGATATGAGAGGTGTCCAGACATTTTTCTCTAGCTTTATTAATCTCATTTAAAGCAGCCATTTCTGTCATTCTAGCTTTCCAGTAGGCAGGAGTTTTGGTGGGATCTTCAAAAGGTACTGCTGGTTCAAATTTGTTAGAAGAGAGTTCTTGAGAGGTAGTTGGGGTGAGGTCAGCTCTAGGTATATAAGGATAGGGACCAGAGGTTGGATCAATGGCTCTTCCCCTTTGATAAGGTTGAGAACCTGATCTTCCTCTGGACTGCCTGCCTCTATAGTTTCCCCTTTGCTGACCTCCCCTTTGCTGACTGTCTCCTTGATATCTTCTTGCTTGATATGTCTTTCCATGTAGAGCTGAAGGGGCTGGATTGGAAGATAGACTAGCACCTGCACCTGCATCTGGAGGAGGTGGAGGTGGAGGCTGATGGACAGGTTTGGAGGGGCCTTCATTAAACTTTCTTTTCTTCTTCATTGCTTTTCTCTGATTTTGGGAGTACTGCATCCATGGCTCTGTGATTTCACAATTGTATTTGATATAGTAGGGAATGTCATGGTCTGTAGCTCTGGCAATTGGTACTCTTTTCAAAGCTTTTGATCTAGCTTTCCTCTTCCTTGCAATAGTTGCAGAGGAGTCATCAGAATCTGTAGCAAACTCATCTTCTGAACTTTGAGATTCTTCATATGGATCTATGTACTTCCTTTTAGAGATAGGAAAACAGATGGAGTCTGGAGCTGCTGAGGAGGAAACTGAAGGAAGACCTGCTGTCAGTGGAGAGGAGGAGTCTACCACTACAGGAGAGGGCACAGCCTCAGGATCCATAGAGACTAAAGAGGCTGGTTCCTGAAGGGCTTGGGAGACATGGGTCTCAACTGCATCAGGTGTCTCAATCGCTTCACCTGAAGTTTCAACAGCTGCTAACATTTCAATTTCATCATTAGCAGGAGCCACTGCTGCCACTGCTACATCAGGGATCTTCTGAAAAGGGACAATAGCCCTAGACAGATCTTCTTGAAGCAGTTCTGAATTAGGAGGAGGAGCCACAGGTGCCATGGAGAGGTCTTCTTGAATCTGAGCTGGAGGGGAGAAACTCTGGACAGAAGCTGCCAAACACTGAAGGTTTAAGGCACTGCTGATGAGCTGAATTGAAGCTGGAGGAGGAGCCTCAGATACTATCTGAACTTCTGCAACTGATACTGTCTCTGAACATGTCTGAACAAATTGAACTGAAGAAGGATGAACTGATGAAGGATGCAACTCTTCTTCTGCAGACATCTCCCCCTGCCTAGAATCAGTGGTAGCTGACTCTAGGCCCCCAGAAGAAGGGCATGCCAGATGAGAGGAGAGGGAGGAGACAGAGTCAGAGAGAGTTCTCAAGGAAAGGAGGAGAGGAGCCAGCTTGGCATCCAAGAGGGAGGAGAGCCTAGGGGACAGAAGGTCAAAGATTTGATTGGCTAAGGGCAGGAGAGCTACTTGCTCAAGGGGAACTTGAGTAGAGGTAGATGGAGTAGCAGAGACTGTAAATGAGGAAGATGTTGAGGGTGGTGTAGACAGTGGAGGTGTAACTGGCTCATGGATGGAGGAAAAGAGTAGCTCTGAAAAAGTTGATGAATGGGGGAATTCATGAGGAGAGGAGGTAGAGGCATCCATGAAGGAGTCTTCATGCATGTCAAAAGAAAAGAGATCCTCATGAGGGGAGGAATCCAAGCTTATGGGAAGGAAAGTAGTGAGAGGTGGAATGGAGGATGCAATAGTAGAGATGGAGGAAGGTAGAGGTTGAGAGGATGGAATGACTGTGGTTGAGGGGATGAAATTGGATGGGAGGGAGATGGAGGGAGATGGCAAATTCCCTGCTTCTGGACCAGTGGACTGAGGGAGAGTGACCTCTATAGTCCTGGTGTCTGCAGAAGATTTCATTGCTGCTGCTGCCCTGGGATTCACAATTCTTCTGTCCCACTTGCCAATTAGGGCACATGTGAGCCTCTTGGAAGCATTGATGTGCTTCTTGGAGGACACAAGCAGTTGGGGGGCAGCAATGGTTGAGAATCAACCCAAGAACTCTTCCAAAGTGGACAGAGTTTTTATCCAATCTTTTCTTAATCATTTCAAACACAAGCAATCCCCAGTTGGGATGTTTCTTATCCATAAGTGCAGCCATAAGGCAGAACTGATGCCTAGTAATTGCATCATGTGCAGTCCTCTTTGCACAGATCACTTTGCCTGTAATATCTGCTAATAACCTATATTCAATAGCTAGGTTAACTTTGAGGAGTTTAGAGGGGTTACCAGCAGCATGCCCCATCCTGTCCAGCATCAAGGCATACTCTTCCATAGATAGTTCTATACCATCATCTCCAGCAGCAAAGTTGAAAACTTCTGAAATGATTTGAGGTGAGATGGCTACCTCATTTCCTGAAACTTTCCCAGTCAATGTATTGTTATCTGAGATAACTGCTGTAAGACTCCACTTCTTGATTTCTGACTCTGGGAGAGGGATCCTGGTTGACATAAAGTTAACCAGTTGCTGCTCCTTGAAGAGGTCCAGTATATCCAGAAAGTATTGTGGAGATCCATCAAAAGAGTCGAAGTCGATATCGAATCCAGAATCGAACTTCATGGCCGCCAGAGCTCCTGCTGTGATTGCCATTTTCCTGCAAAAAGAATACCTTCCAAGATCAAGAGTAGAGTATTTGGAGGGAGAAAGCTTGAGCAGAAAGATATGAAAGCGCAACTGCTAACGACAATGAAAAAATGATTTTATACTTAGGGTTCGACGCAAAAAAGGAAAGAACGTCGAGCTCAGTTCGACGCTCTAAGGCTCTGGGAGAACTGAAACGACTCAACAGCGTCCAGCTTAGGTCGACGTTCGACGCTTTGGCTGAAGCTATACGTCGAGCTTAGGTCGACGTTTAACGAAGACGTCGACCGGGGAGAGAGAAACTCAAAAAGCCAGGGAGCTGTGAACTTAGTTCGACGCTAGAAGTTGAGTTCGACGTTCGACGCTTTTGAGGGCGACGGACCGTCGATCTCCGTTCGACGCAGCGTCGAGCTTAGTTCAGAGCTCAAAGAAACCACTTAGACAGAGGAATTTTAAAATGAAATTTTTCCTATTCCTGTTAATTAGGGGTTTCAAAATCTTGGAGTTTTAATTTATGCTGTCTCCATCTAGCATTCCCAACTGATTGAGGAAGAAGAAGTGCTTCTTTTCATCCAAGGGCTTGGTGAAAATATCTCCTCTTTGTAGTTCAGTGGAAATGTATTCTAGTGCAATTTTCTTCTTTTCTACATTATCCCTTAAGAAGTGGTGTCTGATCTCTATGTGCTTAGTCCTACTATGGAGAACTGGATTTTGAGCAATTGATATTGCACTGGTATTATCACAAAAGATTTTGGACATCTCTAAGTTGTACCCATAGTCTAGGAGCTGGTTTTGAATCCACAAAATCTGTGAGCAACAACTACCTGCAGCCATGTATTCAGCTTCAGCAGTTGATGTGGACACAGAGGTTTGTTTCTTACAAAACCAGGAGACAAGTCTATCACCAAGGAATTGACAAGTTCCACTGGTGCTTTTCCTGTCTACTCTACATCCAGCATAATCAGAAACTGAAAATCCAGTTAGATCAAATCCTGAGTCATGTGGATACCAGAGACCTAAATTAGGACAACTTTTTACATACCTAAGAATCCTCTTAACTAATGTGAGGTGGGACTCTCTAGGGCTTACTTGGAATCTAGCACAAATGCATGTGGCAAACATTATATCTGGTCTAGTAGCTGTTAGATAAAGTAATGAGCCAATGATTGCTCTATAGCTTGTCTGATCAACTGGTTTTCCAGATTCATCAGCATCTAGAACAGCATTTGTAGGCATAGGTGTTTTCATAGAGGATGCTTCAGACATTCCAAATTTCTTAACCAGTTCTCTTGCATACTTGGTTTGAGAAATGAAAATGCCATCCACATGTTGTTTAACTTGCAATCCAAGAAAGAAAGTAAGCTCACCCATGCTACTCATTTCAAACTTTGAGTGCATAAGTTGTGAGAACTTTTTGCATAAGTTTGAATCTGTAGACCCAAATATGATATCGTCTACATAAACTTGTACTAGTAGGGTATGGGACCTATGGGTTCTAACAAAAAGAGTTTGGTCTACTCTACCCCTTTTAAAATCATTTTCCAACAAAAAATAAGCTAAGGTCTCATACCATGCTCTAGGAGCTTGCTTGAGACCATATAAAGCTTTATGCAGTTTAAAAACATGATCAGGAAAGGTTGGAGAGATAAAACCTGGAGGTTGCTTTACATAAACCTCTTCCTTGATGTCTCCATTGAGAAAGGCACTCTTGACATCCATCTGATATACCTTGAATCTCTTGTGAGCTGCATATGCAAGAAAGATTCTTATGGCCTCCAACCTTGCAACTGGTGCAAAGGTTTGGTCATAATCAATTCCTTCTTCTTGGCAATATCCTTGTGCTACAAGTCTTGCCTTGTTTCTCACAATTATTCCTTGATCATCCAACTTGTTCCTGAATACCCATTTGGTTCCAACAATTTGCTGGTTCCTTGGTCTTGGTACTAATTCCCAAACTTTATTCCTTTCAAATTAATTCAACTCTTCCTGCATTGCAATGATCCAATTTGGATCTTGCTCTGCATCTTGTATGGTTTGAGGCTCAATTTGAGAAAGAAAGCAGGTGTGCATAATATTTTGATTAACTTGATTCCTTGTTTGCACACCCACTGAGATATCTCCAATTACTTGTGAGATTGGGTGATCTCTTGTTGTTGCAAGATCAACAAGGGATGTTGATGATGCACCAACCTGTGTTGTTGTTTCCTCTTGTGGAACAACAACTGGTTCTTCAATTTGTTGGCCTTTTGAACTTTCCAAAACCTGAAATTCCTCTTCATTGTCACTGAGTTCAGTGTCTTGCTGAATTGGTGAAGGTAATGACCCTTTGTCTATGATGGTAAGCTGCTTCAGATTTTCTGAAATTGAATGTTCCTGCAAATTGCTTATGGTAGAAGTCTCCTTCTCCTTATAAGACATGTTAGTTTCATCAAATGTGACATGCATGGATTCTTCAATTTTATTTGAGCACTTGTTAAAAACCCTATAAGCCTTGCTAGTCATGGAGTATCCCAGAAACACTCCTTCATCAGCTTTGGCTTCAAATTTAGCTAGGTATTTCTTGTCATTATTGTGAATGAAACAAATGCAACCAAAAATTTTGAAATAATTCACTTTAGGTTTCTTCCCTTTGAGTAACTCATAGGGAGTCTTACCCTTTAGTTTGTGTATCAGGCTTCTATTCAAAACATAGTTGGAGGTGTTCACAGCCTCTGCCCAAAAGGTTAGAGGAAGGTGAGCATCTGTCAATAATGTTGTGGCAGATTCAATAAGGGTTCTGTTTTTCCTTTCAACTACCCCATTTTGTTGAGGAGTTCTTGGAGCTGAGAAAGTGTGCCTGATACCTTCCTTCTGGCAGAACTCTAGCATAAGAAGAGAATCAAACTCTGTCCCATGATCACTTCTAATCAGGGCAATGTGAGTATTGAACTCAATCTGTATGCCTTTGAGAAAATCTGTCAAAATCTTGAAGTTATCAGACTTCTTTCTCAGAAAGAACACCCAAGTGAATCTTGAGAAGTCATCTACAACTACTAAAGCATAAGATTTCCCTCCTAGGCTTTGTACATTAATTGGTCCAAACAGGTCCATGTGCAATAATTACAAAATTCTAGGTGAGTCACTCTTATTAAGTGACTTGAAACTGTTTTTAGTTTGCTTGCCTAACTGACAAGCCTTGCAAAGTCCTTCCTTCTTGTAGGGACCAGAAGGTAGTCCTCTAACAAGGTTGTCTTGGGATAACTTAGCAATGGTTCTAAGGTTCACATGTCCTAGTCTTTTATGCCAAAGTTCATTAGGTTTGCTAAGGGAGTTAAATAAGCAAATATCTACTTTAGATGAATTGAAATCAACTAGATATATGTTATCTTGTCTATTACCAATTAAAACAATGTGGTTATTTAATGCAATATTGCATGCTGAGTTGGTAAACCAAACCTGATAACCAGCATCACATAGCTGGCTGATGCTGATTAAGTTGTGCTTTAGTCCTTCCACATAGGCCACTTTCTTAAATGTAATTGACCCTATTTTGACTTGGCCATAGCCTTTCGTTTGTCCAAAATTTGAATCTCCAAAGATTACTTTGGGTCCATGTTTAGCTTTGAAGGACACAAGGTTCTCCTTGTTGCCAGTCATGTGCTTTGAGCACCCACTATCCAAGTACCACTGCTGGTTCTCAATTGGATAGGTCTTTATCTGCACATACAACAAATCAATTGTTTTTGACCCAGTTTACCTTGGGCCTTTCTTGATATCCTTTAAATTTTGAAATAAAAGACATCTCAGGTTGACTCTTATAGCCTACAGGATGATATCTCCTAGGAGGTATTGTCCATTCAGCATAAGGGTTAAAGTGATGAGATGTGGAGCTGGAATTAAATTTTGAATTAACCCCTGAGAACTGATTTTTGCTCTGAGCTTGGCTCGATGCACGTCGAGCTTCGGTCGACGGACTCTGGTGAGTGCGTCGAGCTCCATTCGACGGCGAAGGCTTGCTTTGTTCAGAGGGTAGAAGGCGTCGACCTGAGTTCGACGTTTTCTTGCGATTACGTCGAGCTCTGGTCGACGTCCGTCGAGCTTCGTTCGACGCTTCTTGTCCAGTTTCCTGGGTTAAGTCAGCATTCTTCCTAGCCACTATCAAGACTCCTTTACCTTTCTCACTGGTAAATTTGATTGGAGTTGTCAGCACTATGGGTTGGCTGGATGAAGCACCCAAGCCCAGTGAACCATTCAATCTTGAGTTCACTGTACTTGTGATGTCCATCAATTTGATACTTCTCCCATTAAGGGTTTCTTCAAATTGTTTGGCCTTAGATAGCTCACCTTTCAGTGAAGCTATCTCCTCCCCACACTGCTTCAACTCTTCTAAGAGTCTAAGATTATCTGAGTTAATGGATTTGCATTCAATTAATTGTTCTCTGAGAGTTTTAATCAACTTTTGAGATTCAATCAAGTCAATGAACATAGATTTGAACTCAGATTTAAATTCATCAGAAGTAAAATCAAATGAATCTATTACCTGATCCTCAGTAAGTTCCTGATCAGATAGGTAGTCAGCATCAGGCTCTGAATCAGTGTTCTTTTGAGATGCACTGATGGCCATCATGCAGAATCCCTTTTCTTCTGCATCATCCTCATCATCACTAGAGCTGGATGATGAATCAGACTCATCAGAGTCACTCCAGGATTCAGCCACAAATCCTTTTCTGGTGTGCTTGCTGTTGCTGGAGGAAGGCTTGTCATGGTATTTCCTTGACTCCTTATCCTTCCTTTTATCTTTTCTTTCCTTCTTGTCCCTTCTGTCTTTATCTTGATTTTCTGGACAGTTGGGGAAAATGTGTCCTGGTTTCCTGCAGCCAAAGCAAATAATATCTTTATTAGTAGATCTGTCATACCTTGGCTTGTCTTTGTCTTTGGATGACCATCTTCTAAAGTTCCTTTTGTTCAGCTTATTGAACCTTTTGACCAGTAGGCTCATAAGCTCTTCATTTCCCAACACCTTTTCTTTAGGTTCTTCTTCCTGTGCTTTGAAGGCAATAGTTTTCTCAGCCTTCTCTGTTGGTGTGGATGTCTTCTGCTCTTCTTCTCTCTTCTTAATAAATTGCTCATAGCTCTTGAGCTTTCCTAGAAGAGCTTCTGTGGATAACTCACAGACATTTCTTCCATCCTTAATTGACCAGATTCTTGAGTCCCAAGAGCTAGGGAAACAAGTCAGTATCTTGTCATTTATCTCAGTGAGAGATATGTCCTTCTCTAGTGATCTAAGCTCACTGATGATTAGGCTCAGTCTGTTGTACATGTCAGCAACTGACTCAGACTCTGCCTTTTTGAAGTTCTCATACTGGGTGATGAGGTAGGATCTCCTATCCTTTCTTTCATCTGCAGAACCTGATACAATTTCTGAAAGTTTTTCCCAGATCTCTTTAGCAGTATTGCAATCAGCTACTTTCTGGAAAATGTCATCTGACATGGTTTGAGCCAAAATGTTCATGGCTTTAGCATCTGCTGCCTTCCACTTCTTTATGTCAGCATCAGTTCCTGAAGGAGGAGGAACAGCTGATGTACTTGTTCCTGTGGGAGGTCTTGGACAATCTGTCAACACAGAATTAAAAATGTCTTCATTAAAAGAGTTCATGTAAAGTCTAATCCTTGCCTTCCATAGTGCAAACTTAGAGAGATTGCACATAGGAGGTCTGGTGCTAGCAAAGTCCTTATTTTGTGCCATGAGTTTTAAAGATAAGTAAAACTAAGGAAAATAACCCTTTGAGAGAAATGATCTTATCAGGGATCTTTTGATCCAGGTGTTAGCCTGTATGAATGATCAACCTCCCTCTGATACCAATTGAAAGTGCAGGATAAGATCAATCCTAACTCTAGAGGGGGGGGGGGTGAATAGAGTTATTTAAAATAATTTTGCAAATAAAAACTTGTGTGCAGAGAAAGTTTGACTTTACTTAGTGTAATGTGCTATAGCAAATAATCAGAGTAAAAGGAAATTCACAGCACAAAGCAAAAAAAAAAAGAAACAAGCAATCCAGACGACACAAGGAGCTATAGTGGTTCCCCAAATCTGGGTACATCCACTCTTCTATCACCCTTGATAGGAATCCACTTCAAGATGAGTTGATCAGGTGTCTTGAGCACAAGAGAGTTTTTGATCAGGTTCTCACAAACCAAAGGAGCTGATTTTGACCAGGTTTCAGCAAAACCAAAAGTAACTTTTGAAGGGAGTTAAAACCCTGTACAGAAAGAAAAAGAAAAAGAATGATGTTGTCTTCTCTATCAACAAGCAGAGAGAAGCAAAAGTGGATCTGTAGTTGTTGTCAAAGCTCCCCCTGAGATCAAGAAGAAGTTCAAGAAGGAGAGCTCTGCACAAGGGTGACAGGTCTTCAAAGATCTGATTTGCTCCAGCAAGAGATGATCCAAGAAGGTTGGATGGTTGTGTCTTAAGCAATCAGAATTCCTGTGAGTGAGCTTTCAAAGAAATATCACACAGAGAGAGAAGCTGAAGTCCTGTGTATGTTCTTCTCTATATTCTGTATATTCTCTGTGTTTTGTAGAATCTCTGTATTGTAAAAAGAAAGAATGAATAATAATATAGCTGAGTCTTCTTCTTCCTTTTCTTTGATAGCCGTTGGAAGTCAGCATTAATTGCTTTCCTTAAATGTCCATGCCTCAAAGGAACTGACAGGCAGACATTCCTTAGAAAATGCCTTGAGCCATGCACCAGATATGCTGTAACGGCCAATAAATCTTCAGCATTAATTGTCTGACAGAAGGAATTTGAATTCCTATACAAAACTGACGGGAGTCTGAAAAGCGTCGAGCTTACAATAAAACGTCGATCTGAGCACGACACACGTCGGCCAGAGAGTGTTTTCTTTAAGCAGAACTGGATTCGACGGATCGTCGAGCGGAGGTCGACTCCACGTCGAGCTGAGGTCGACTCTGCGTCGAGCTGAGGTCGACTCTGCGTCGAGCTGAGATCGACTCAGCGTCGAGCTGAGATCGACTCTGCGTCGAGCAGAGGTCGACTCTACGTCGAGCTGAAGATTACTCTAACTAGCCTATGTGACCTTTATAACAACAAGGAGGTCACAACACAAAATCCCTATAGAAATATAGTCATCCTGGTCCAAATGGTAATAGGGTGTTCCAACAGGTTTGCTTGCCTAATTGACAAGCCTTGCATAGGCTTTCCTTCTTGTAGGGGCAAGAAGGTAAACCTCTAACAAGGTTGTATTTAGATAACCTACATATGTTCTTGAGGTTAACATGGCTAAGCCTCCTATGCCATAATGTGTTATTATTTGTTACTTCATTAAACAGACAGATTTCAGATTGAGTTGAGTTAAAATCTACTAAATAAATATTACCTTGTCTAATGCCTACTAACACAACATTACTATTTAAAGTAATATTACAGAGAGTGTTAGTGAAAGATACCTGATAACCTGCATCACATAACTGGCTTACTGAGATAAGGTTGTGCTTCAGTCCAGTTACATATACCTTCTTTCTCACAGAATTCTTGCATGAGAAGAGACTCAAACTCAGTACCATGATCACTTCTGATCAAGGCCACATGAGTAGAATACTCAGTCTGCACACATAGCAGAAAGTCTGTAAGAACTTTAAAGTTATCAGCCTTAGTTCTCAAGAAAAACACCCAAGTGAACCTAGAGAAGTCATCTACAATCACTAAAGTGTAAAACTTCTCTCCTACACTCTGTATATTTATTGGGCCAAAAAGGTCCAAATGTAATAAATACAGGATTCTAGGTGAATCACTTTTATTTACATATTTAAAGGAGTTTTTGGTTTGCTTGCCTAATTGACAAGCCTTGCATAGGCTTTCCTTCTTGTAAGGGCAAGAAGGTAAACCTCTAACAAGGTTGTATTTAGATAACCTAGATATGTTCTTGAGGTTAACATGGCTAAGCCTCCTATGCCATAATGTGTTATTATTTGTTACTTCATTAAACAGACAGATTTCAGATTGAGTTGAGTTAAAATCTACTAAATAAATATTACCCTGTCTAATGCCTACTAACACAACATTACTATTTAAAGTAATATTACAGAGAGTGTTAGTGAAAGATACCTGATAACCTGCATCACATAACTGGCTTACTGAGATAAGGTTGTGCCTCAGTCCAGTTACATATGCAACCCTTTTGAATGTTACTGCTCCAATGGTAGTCCTACCATATCCTTCAGTTTCACCACAGCTGGAATCTCCAAATATCACCTTTGGTCCAAGCTTGGCCTTGAATCTTGACAGATTTTCTTTGTTTCCTGTCATGTGTTTGGAACAGCCACTATCCAAATACCATTTATCTTTAGTAATTTGATAGGTCTTCACCTGCAAATTAAACAGTTAGACATTGTGGACCCAGACAACCTTGGGTCCATTATTCTTCACATAATGAAAACTTGAAATAAAAGAATAAGCGGGTTGGGGTTTATATCCTAAGGGATAGGATCTCCTAGGTGGAATGCTCCATGCAGTTGATGGGTCAATAAACCTAGGGTTTCTATTTACATTAGGATTTCTAGGGTTCAGGTTGTTATTTTGAAAATCATATTGAGATCGTCGATCATCGTTCGACGATCGATGCTCAGATCGTCGAGCATCGTTCGACCATTGAGCCTTCGATCGTCGAGCAGCGTTCGACGACTTTTGTAGTTCCTTAAATTTTTGCTTTCTCTTTTCTCTCTCAGCTTTATTTAAGGCTTTGTTAACTAGATTTACTTGCTCAGTATTCTTTATTCCATCAGCTGAAATAAAGTTTACTGGAGTTGAAAGATGATTTTTAAGAACCAATGGGGGTTCACTTGATGAGGCTCCTAAGCCTAGCTTATTATTGTCTGACCTAGTGTTTGTCATGCTAGTGATCTCTAGCAGCTTAAGGCTTCTACCATTTAGAGATTCTTCTAATCTTTTTGACTTAGCTAGTTCATTTTTAAGAAATTTTATTTCTTCACTGGACTAAGTGAGTTCTGCTTCTAACCTAGCATTTTCAATGGAGAGGATTTCTGATTCTGCTATCCTATTTCTAAGCTCCTTAATTTCCTTTTCTGAACTAATTAAATCTAAACAAAGGGATTTAAATTCAGATTTAAATTCAGCAGAAGAAAAATCATAAGAAGATAATACCTGATCTTCTGTAGGCATTTCTTCATTATCATCAGAACTCTCTGCAGCTGAGTGGTTGCTGCAGGCATCAATTGCCATAAGCCAAATTTCCTTTGCCTTCTTCTCTTCCTCATCTTCACTGGAGCTTGAGGAGGAAGATTCCTCATGTGAATCACTCCAGGTTTCAGCAACAAATCCTTTCTCCTTCTTCTTATTTTTGTAGGAGGAGGACTCGGAGTGCTTCTTCTGATGTTCTTTTTCTTTTCTCTTATCCTTGTTCTTTTCCTCTGGATACTCTGATAGAATGTGTCCAGGTTTCCTGCAACCAATAACAGATAATTTCTTTAGCAGGAGATCTGTCATACCTTGGTTTATCTTCATATCTTGAAGACTTCTTTCTGAAGTCCTTTCTGCCCATCTTGAGAAACCTTTTGGCAAAGAGTGTCATCAGCTCCTCATTGGATTGACTTCCTTCAGAAGCATCAGCAGCTTTGAGAGCAAGAGTTTGCTCTTTCCTTGTTGGAGTGGGAGTCTTAGCTTCAGCTTCAGCTTCCCTAGACTTTAGAACTTGCTCAAAAGATTTGAGCTTTCCAAGGAGGGCTTCAGTTGAGATTTCAGTAGTACTTCTGGCCTCCTTGATGGGCCAGATTCTAAGATACCATGTGCTAGGGAAGCACATCAGTATTTTATCATTGACCTCTGTCAATGTTATCTCCTTATCAAGGGTTCTCAACTCATTGATGATTGAGCTGAGCCTGGTGTACATTCCTTCAACTGATTCAGCTTCAGTCTTCTTGAAGTTTTCATATTGGGATATAAGGTTGGACCCTTCCTCTCATCAGCTGAACCAGCTACAATCTGATTCAGTGAGTCCCACATGGCTTTTGCAGAAGTGCAATCAGCCACTTTCTGAAATGTTTCATCAGACATAGTCTGAGCCAGAATATTCATTGTTTTAGCATCAACTACTTTTGCTTTCTTGTAAGCATCATTGTAGTCTGGAGGTGGCACTGCGCTGAGATTTGTAGATGTTGTAGCAGTGGCTGCAGCAGGAGGTGTTGGAGGTCCTGTCAAAATAGAAGAAAAAAATATCTTCATCAATAGAATTCATATATAACTTGACTCTTGCCTTCCAGATGCTAAACTTAGCTAAGTTGCATACTGGAGGTCTGGTGCTAGAATAATCCTTGTACTGGACCATGAAGTGAATGTCTATAAACTTGGTATCTATCAGGATCTTGTGACTCAGGTGTTAGCCTGTACAGTCAGTCAACCTCCCTCTGATAACAATTGAAAGTGAGGATAGATACAACTCTAGAGGGGGGGGGGTGAATAGAGTATTCAAAAATTATGACACCCTACTCAACTCCCTTATAGTTAATTTGCGGAATGAGTTTATAGATATTTGAAACCCTAGAGCCTAACACAAAGTGAAGTGCACAAGAGAAAGCTAACTGTAATTACAGTTGAGTTTTGGTCCTATCACAGCAACTAGCAATCCTAGTTAGTTCTACTCACAGCCACAGTGTAATAAATTAATTAAGCAACATAGACGACACAAGAGATTTATAGTGGTTCCCTCTAAATAGGTGCGTCCACTCTTCTACCACCCTGGTAGGAATCCACTACAGGTTTTTGTTCAGGTGCCCTGCCACCAACTGATCTGCTTCAGGTAGATCAAGTAGACCCTTTGAGCTTTTGATCAGGAGCTCAAAATCCAACACTGGTTTTTGATCAGGTGCCCTGCCACCAAGGTTCACTTTTGAAGGGAGTAATAACCCTTTATACAGGAGGTTGAGAGAGAGTTAGAGGTGTATTCTCTATTGTTAAAACAATATTAGAGAAGCAAGTGGATTGCACAGAGCTAGAAAGCTCTAAAGAATCAAGGCTCCCCCTGACTTAGTGATATCCAGGAAGAAGTCTTGCTTCAGGGTGCAGGAACTCTTCTGAACTCTTGACAAAGAGCTGTCTTGAAGTTCTTGAAAGAGCAGCTTGAAGAAGACTCTTGATTTGTAATGGATGTTCTTCTTCAACAGCTTTTCTTTCTTCTTCTTCTTCTTCTTCTTGAGACTCTGAGTGAATGTTCCTAGCAGCAGGATGAACTCAGGATTGAAGAAGAGAGAGTTGAAGAAGGTCGATCTTCTCAGTTGAATGTAACAAAATCTGAGAGTTGTATCTCTTGTTGTTTTGAATCTGTATATGAATATCTGTGTGTATCTCTCTTCTCTTCTTTTTTTCTTTGTCTTTTGAAAGCACTTTATATATTGGCCTTTGTAATGGCTCTAATCTTTGTTTGAACTTTGTCTTCTTCTGAGATCTGCGATCTGGGCTGCAAATAACACAAAGCAAAACATATCCTGCAGACAGACATGCTATAAAGGGATAACGCTTTCTAAGAAGCTGCAAATCCAATCTGATAAAAGGAGTACTAGAGAAAGTCACATCAGACTAAACTCTTTACGGCCAGAGAAGACTTTTGTGTCTAACGGCTATAAAGGACAGTATGACAGATAAAACATAAAGATATTTCAACTAATAAGACAAAAGACTTTGTCAGAAAAAGCTTGACTTAAGCACAAAGGATGGGGCAAGATTGCCTTGAGATGTATGCATAAAATCAATGAAATAATCTTTAATAAAATATGCCAAATAAAATAGGAAATAAATCATAGAACAGAAGGAGTACAAAATAACTAAAGGCAGACAGAAGAACGTCGAACGACCCTCGGAGATCGTCGAACGAACCACAGAGATCGTCGATCTATCAGAACAGATAGTCGAATGACACAGATAGTCGAACTATCAAAGCAGATAGTCGAGCTATCAAAAAGATAGTCGATCCATCAAACAGATGGTCGAACTATCAACACAGAGCAGATAGTCAAACTATCAGAGCAGATAGTCGAACTACCAAAACAGAACAGATAGTCGAACTATCAGAGCAGATAGTCGAACTATCAGATAGTTGAACTATCAAGGCAGATAGTCGAACTATCAAACAAAACAGATAATCGAACTATCAAACAGATAGTCGAGCTATCAGATATTTGAACTATCAAGGCAGATAGTCGAACTATCAAACAAATAGTTGAACTAACAAATAGTTGAACTATCAAGAAATCTGTCTGGTCAAAAGAAGTCGAACGGGGTTCGACGATCGACGAGGCAGATACCACAGATTGTCGAGCTAACAAGAGTTGAACAAACTCAGAGATAGACGATCTGCTGACTGACGATAGTCGACCAACTGATAGACGATCGTCGAACAGTTGATAGACGATAATCGAGCGGCGTTCGACCATAGTCGAACCAAAAACAACTTAACCAAATTTTCATCTGGATAAGTGACAACTCTACAACTAAAGCAATCTAACCAAACAACTAACCTTTGACCATAGATAAATCTTGGGTCAAGAAACTAATTGAGAAGACTAAACTCAAATCCAAACTAGGGTACCAACATTTCATGAAATGGTGTAAGATCGGAAACATTAAACACTGGGTGTATGCCCCAATTGGAGGTTAAGTCTAGCGTTATAATCAAACTTCTTTGAAATCTTAAAAGGTCCGGCACGCCGGTTGGCCAATTTTTTGACGGCCCCCGTGGGTAACCGTTCGGGAATCAACTTAACCAAGACTAAATCTTCGACATCAAAAACTTGCGCCCATTTGTGCACATTCGCGTCGATTGATATGCTTTGTATGTAGTGACTAGCCGTTGGTGGATATCGCGGTGCAACGCATGTAGGTGATGAGCAAAATCTTGGCCAAATTGACTAGACTTATAGGCGGGAGGTAACGGAATCAAATCAAGTGGCACACGTGTGTTGTAACCATGCACAATTTCATTCGGTGAGAGGCTCGTGGAGCGATTTTTTGAGTTATTGTACGCAAGTTGCGCATGGGGAATCCCAAGTCCCCTTATGATTGCCCCCAAGACCATAGGCGGAACTAGATGGAGACACACCCGGGCACGTTCCCGGGTGTGAGTTTGCAATTTTTTTCATAGGTATTAGGCACTAGTCTGCTACAGCAGCTTGAGCCTAGTGTGTAGCCATCTTGTCTTGTCTTGTCTCCATTCATCACACAAGTTTTAGGCATAGAAAGCTCCATTATTTCCAGCTTTATGTCTGCAAACTGTCAGACATCAAAGCTTAGAAAGATTATTTATTTCCATTCAGCTTTATGTCAAACTGTCAACCATCAATGCCGCTCGGAGAGGAAGAAGGGAAATCAACCCTATTTCTGATCGATCTTAGCTGGGAGTCCTTTTTTCGCGTGGTCTTTCTCGTCTGCTAGGGTTAAGCCCGAGAAAAGATAAGGAAGAGATCTTGTCCTTGTCACTGATCGAGAAGGGCTAAACATCCGCTTGTAAGGAGCAGCGCCTTCTCCTGAGGTTGGAGGGTTCCCGTCGTTCTCACAAGGAGGTAGTCCAGTTGATGAGGTTGCCTACAGTACGCAAGGAGTGATCTAGGTGCATCGCTCATCCCTTTTACTATTTCTTTAGCCTGAATGTAATAAGAAGTATTGTGTATTGAGTGCTAAATTTTACTTGGATTTGCAAATTTAGGCATGGGATTTATCTGATGGGCGAATCAAAACAATTTATAGTATCATGAAATCTCTTTTATGATATCAGTAAATGGATGTGAATTTATGAATTCTTGTAAAATATGTCTTCTATCACTTCCATGAGAGCAAAAAAAAATGTGTGCATTATTACAAAATCTATCATTAAACTTGTATCAGAGAAGGACCATTATGAATTTTAGTTGATGTCCGGGCTAAGATAAAATCCTAGTTCCGCCACTGCCCAAGACATCGAAGTAATCTGACTCAACTAGAAAAGGAGCAAACACATGGGCAAATATCTGGTGCGAATAAAATTAACCAGACCAGGGAAGAGTTCCTCCACCAGGATCTGAATGTCATCCCAACGCAAAAAAATATTTTAAGTTCTAATCCTCCGTTTCTGATGCAGAAGGAACTACCTCCCGGAAGAAAGAAGATAGGAAGTTACAAACAAAAAGCTTTGTCTAATCTGACTCAAAGGGATGTTGAACAGCGGAATCATTCAAATGTCATCCCTACAAAATTACTTACTACTTCCGTTAACCATACTCCTTTATCCTTTCAGGATTCACACCCAGAACAGACGAAAAAGCATCTCGATCAACTTAGGGCTCGTTTGGCTGGACTTATTTTCACCGGTCAAGCTTTAAAAAACGGAACCACAGTTTTTTATTTTGTTTGGCAAGCCTTCGGTCTAAATCGCAACCGCTGAAAAATGAGATTTTACGTCGTTTTTTGACCGTGATTTTCGATCGAGGTCGGGCGGTTTTATACGCACTTTAGCCCTAAAATAAAAACTCTCCGCAGCGCCACAACTCATTCGCAGCCACCTCTTCCCTGATTTCCCGATCCCGCCTCTTCCCCGATTTCCCGATCCCGCCTCTTCCCCGATTTCCCGATCAAGCAGCCCTCCTTCTCAAGCGCCGCCGATCATTCTTCTCCTGTAGCTCTCCTTCTCCGGCGTCGCCGACCATTCTTCTCCCGTAGCCCTCCTGCTCCGGCAAGCCGTGTCCTCCACTGCAGGTACAGATCGCACCTCTCCTCCGGTAACATCTTCTCCTTCTTCTACCTTCAGTTTATTTCTCTTTAATTGTTTTCGCCTCCTCTCACGAAATCTGGTTGCAGATCGGCGAGCTTGGTTGGAGAAGATTCAAGCCACTTTGCCTTTGACTTTGTGCAACCTCTCTGAACGACTCCATCTTCCCTACCAGGTAAGATTTTTCCCCTCTCCTCCTCCACCCCTTATTCTTCAAATTTTAGGTCATTTTCTGGAGTAAAATGAGATTTCTGTGTTGATCTCTCCTCCTCCACCCCTTAATATAATTATGCCTGCTGGCTCATGATGATGGTTGTTGCGGTGTGAGACTGTGGTAGTAATAAACAGGGTGGTTACTGTCTACCTTTTTTTTAACTATCAGGATGTTTGTCTTGGCCTTACTTTTACTTTCTAGGGTCTGGGTATTCATGATTGTTGCTGCTTGATCTCACATACACCGCTGTTTGGGTTCGTTATTACACCTATCCAAATATTACTTCATTGTTTATAACGCAATTCACAATGCTGTCATTCACCCAAATAAGTTGACGTTTATCACTAATGTAGAAATTTTTTGTAGTATTGACTTTGCCATTATTGATTTGTGTATGCAAATGAACGAGGGATTGATTTACATATGCCGCCTTCGAGATTGAAAGTTTTTGTATGTGTTGTATGACTTGTATCCCTTTGGTTATCATTTCAATTGTGTAAATTTTTATAAAGTGTATTTAATATAATCTATCACTCACCGCTCTTTACATGGATACTTTGATGTAATCATTCTTCCTCTTGGCTAAATGCACATAGAAAGCCATTGCTCTTATAATAATTTATCAGAACATGGGAATTAATTTGAAGGTGCGTGGATTGGATTTAGGCCCTCAAAGGCCAAAGCCGACACACTTTATATTTCAGTCTTGTTCTTACACGTCCATTGGTTTAAGTTAATTACATGCTAATTACACTCATTTCTCTATTTAGGACTATATTCTCAACAAAACCATCCTTTTAGCTATTCTGAAAAAAACATCTTCATCTTTATCGTCAAATTGTCGACTCATTGCAGAAGTAACCGCAGAAACAGAGGCACTTGAGCTTAGCATCCTGGGATATTTTTTTGGCGGCGAAGGCAAACTAGAAACTAGTGCATTGTATTTTGAAAGAACAATTTTTAAGTTGTCATTCATTGCAAGAGCTTCACCCAAGAGCCCATCATTCCTGTCAATGTTCAATAAAGTCAATGGAAGTTTGTTAGATATTTTTCAAACAAGCGAGGGTTCTAAGATTTAAGCATCATTGGTTATTTCTTAAGAATACTTTTTAAAATGGATTTTCAAGTTACTATGATCAACATCAATAGATTATAATCTTCTTCAATCTTTGGAATTTCATTCTATTCCATTTTCATGCTACGATGCAAAACGTATTCCTTTTATATTTATTTTGTTCAATTATTATTTAGCATTTACATTCAAAATCAAGAAATTTCATGCAATATAAATTGATCATAAAGAGCATACAATATTTTTTTATAAGTTAAAAAAGTATATTATCATTAGTTTGAATGGATTTAGGACTTTGGAGTTGGAATTGGAGGTCCAATTATGATGAAGAGGACCTCCAATTCTAATTCTAGAACTCCAATTCCATCCAAATGGAGGGACTTTTTGATTGTGTCCTAGTACTGATTTGGTAGTATTTTCTTAAAAAGTCTTCTTTTTTCCTTCTTTTCATTCAATGTTGCTTGGTTTCCACATTGGTGAGATCGAACCCTATTTGAATAGTCTAACTCATATTACAAATATTCATAGTATTATTTTGTGTACTACTCTTTTTGCTCCTATGTTATGCAGATAACATACATGCTTACTTAATTATGTAGATAGTACTCTTTTTGCTTACATGTTATATAGTCAGTACTCTTTTTGCTCCAATGTTACGTAGACCGTACTCTTTTTGCTTTAATGTTATGTAGATAACATACATGCTTACGTAGACAGTACTCTTTTTGTGTTACTTTCTTTAGATGTCTAATCGAAGAGAAAGGGGAATATCAGCTTCATGGGAATCAGCAGATGTTTTACTATTTTGCGATATATGTATTAAAGAAATAGAGCTAGGTAATCGCCCGACTACTCACTTCAGCAAACAAGGTTGGAACAACATAATTTTGCATTTTCAAGAGCGTTCGGGAAAACAATTTGATCGAACTCAACT
Organism: Platanthera zijinensis; assembly: GCA_039513925.1. NCBI lineage: Eukaryota > Viridiplantae > Streptophyta > Magnoliopsida > Asparagales > Orchidaceae > Platanthera > Platanthera zijinensis. Next base: position 22,833,808 of record CM077097.1, read on the forward strand.
AAAAAACAAATGGGATCAACTGAAGAAGGAGTGGAAGTTGTGGAGAGAACTTAAACGTGGCAAAACTGGGCTTGGTTGGAATCCTGTAAAAAAAACTATTGATGCCTCAGACGAGTGGTGGGACGAGAAAATAAAGGTTATTATAATATATCATATTTTTAAATTCTTAGATAATGAGATATTTTACAATTTTTATTTTTATTATAATATATTTTTATTTTTCAGGCCAACCAAAATGTCAAAAAATTTCGCTATTCTGGAATACCTCCTGACATGGATGCAAAATTAGAAAAAATGTTCAGTCAAGTGGTGGCCACTGGGGATAATGCATTCATGCCAAGCTCGATGACCTTTCCATTTGAATTAGATGAAGAGCAAGTAAATTCAGATGAAGAGGATAATATTGTGGCAAACTCACGAACTCAAACAAGTATGAATGTTGACACTGGCGGTAGTGAGCATGCGAGTAAATTCTTAGGATCATCTTCAAAAAAAACTTCACGCAAGCGTAAAGGTAGTGGTGAAGGTACAAAACAATTATTACTTTCACACATTAATGATTTAGTTGCATCTAGACAAGCAGTTCCACCTCCACCAATATCGGTGACAATCAAAGAAGATGTTGAGGAGATCTGTAGAATTCCTGATATATATGATGACCCTGACTTCTTCGACTTTGCAATGGAATTCATTCGCATCAAATCCGGAAGGGAGGCATTCATGTTTTGCCCAGCTGATAAAAAAGTTGAGTATCTTAAGAGACGCTACAAGAAGAGTTTAGAATGATTTCATGTTAATGGGATCCACTTTAGCTATATGTTTATGCTACCACTTATCTTAAGAGACTCTTCAAGAAAACTATGCATGTTTCCTTTTAAAATCACTTCTTGCTTTAGTTTACTATTGGTTAATGCGATTTAAGATATTAATCTTTTTATTTTGTATGTGTGTCATGTCAGACAGTTGTTTTTTTAATGAAAAATTGTATGTGCTCTTTCAATTTAATTTTATGTCATTTATCACTCTATTTATGTAATAATTATTCTTATATTATTATTTCATCAGCACAAATATGAGTGAAGACAGTGAATCTTACTCCACTGATGAGTCAGATGAATCATCAAATAGCTCAGTTGAATACACTCAGTATATCCAAGACTATAACAATGACATTAAAACTGTTTGTATTGTCCATGATTTCTTTATTCTTTATGAGAAGATCCCACGTATGACATCCACTCAAACAGGTGATAAATGGTTTGGAGAGTTATTTGTTGGTCATCCTATTAGGTTTCACGATACGTTTAGGATGTCACAACGAATTTTTATCGACCTACTACAAACTCTTGTTCAAAATCATGAATTAGCAGGATCTCAAAGAACTTGTGCACGAGAAGTTCTAGCGATTACATTATTTATTTTATCACAAAATGAGACAATGCGTGCAACAAGCGAGCGTTTCCAGCATTCAACTGAAACTATATGCAGATATTTTTTTATTGGTGTCAAAAGTCTTGTTCGACTCTCAATGGAGATTATAAAGCCCATTGATATGCAATTTCGGGATGCCCAATCACATATAAGAAGAGATGAGCGTTATATGCCATATTTTAAGGATTGTATTGGGGCTATTGATGGAACACATGTAGATGCACGTGTACCAGTTGAAGATTAGGTTGCATATATTGGGCGTCATGGCACAACCACTCAAAATGTTATGGCAGTCTGCGATTTCAACATGTGTTTCACATTTGTTGTGACAGGGTGGGAGGGTTCTGCCCATGATAGTCGAATTTTTAATCGAGCAATAACAGATCGCAACAGCAATTTTCCACACCCACCACCAGGTATGCTCAATTTTAATTTTGTTTAATTAGTTGCTCTTTAAATCTATATAGAACTAATGTATGATAATCTTGTAGGTAAATATTACTTAGTAGATGCTGGATATCCAATGCAAAGAGGATATTTAAAACCTTATCCAGATACTAGGTACCATTTACAAGATTTCAGACGGGGTTCTCGTCCAATTCAAGGTAATCATGAGATTTTCAATCAAGTACACTCATCTCTTCGCAGTGTAATAGAAAGGACGTTTGGCGTGTGGAAAAAGAAATGGGCCATCCTGAGAGATATGCCAAATTACTCTTTCAAAAGACAAACTTTGATTGTTGTGGCTACTATGGCGTTACATAACTACATTCGCAGACATCCATCACGCACTGATCTTGATTTTGATGTATGTGATGAGGATGAGAGTTATGTATATCCAGAAGCGCATGTTCTTACTACAAGAAGGAATCAGAACAATATCATCGCAATATCTAACATAGATCCTGAGATGGTTGAAGGAGTTGGTGCTGATGAAATGACAAGGTTAAGAAATCGTATTGCGAATCAATTGCAGAACGCTCGTAGGTATGACATGCTTGATATTTGCGTTTTTTTGGGGTTTTTAATTACATCTAATAAATTGCATACTTTTAAATTTCAGATGACGCGATGTAAAGTCTTGACGGCTTGCTCTATTATTAGAACATTCAGGAGAGATTTTTGAAATTTCAATAATAAAAGGGGTGCAATATGTAGTTTTTGCAATAAAGAGCTGCAAAACTCCGCCTGTTGGCAGAATGTCTGGTTGAAGAACCAGGAGTGTCTATGTCCTCTGAACCAGAAGGTCTGCTAGGTGTTGTTTCCCTCATTTTCCTGCAGCAGAAGTGTAAAAAACGTACCAGCATAAATCAAGTTGAATCTGAATGATAGAGTTTTCCGTTATCATAGTACGTAGCAGACAGTTGATTTATCACTCCAGTTTGTTGAATAATTGCATTCTCTTCTTTCAGTATTTTTATGTTGTTGGAAACTTGAAGCATTGTTTATAATTGTTTGATGACAACTTACTGATATCATAATTATTCATGGAAATTTTATGTTGGAAGATGGGGAATACATGGCGTCTCTCTTCCTGGTAGAGTAACCATTGCACCTGTAAATGTGGGGTTTTCTACCTTTGGGGCACCTAGGCCTATGGAGGTACACATTTTAAAATTTGCAAATGCTATTTTTTTGTTCGTTTGAATAATCTCTATTTGAAACCACTGATTCCCACGATTCTATTTTATGCTTAATTTCAGCCGCATGGATAGAGCTGCATTCAATAGCTTCATTTTATCTCCATCTCCAACCGCCCCCACCCACCCAACTACTCACTAAACTTTTCTGGATTCATCCCCACAGTGCTAAAGCTTCTGTACCTGTAATTTCAAAGTAAGATGGATTTCAAAGTAATGCTAGATTGAATGCATTCTTTATTGACAAAACATGCTATTTAACAATGATTCTCTTTTGATTGCGCAAAAGTAGTATGGCTTGTTAAAAGAAGCCATAGTATGGCTACTAGTAACCCAATGATTTTAATCCCTCCTATTTTATTCCCTCAATTTGAATCATGGGGCCTGATCTTAGCCCACTTGGTCCCGCTCCCCTGTCTCCCTTTAATCTTGACATCAAAGTTTGTCGCTCCCTTGCGTTGCCATTCTAGTGATCCTGTCGCTTCCCATTCTCCTGTACACCTTGACGACCCAACCGCACTGCTATATTCCTTCCCTCCCATGCTAGTCAATCCAGATGATTGATCTTCAAAGCCACAAATTGACCCCTTGTTTCTCTACATTCTACTGATTCAGAAGTTGGAGATGTTTTCATTTGGAGATGTCTTCAATGGTGGTTTGTTCCTGTCAATGTGCTCATCAGCACTGCGATTGGCTGCGCTCTTGGGTACATTGTGGCGGTGGTGTGCCGCCCGCCGCCTCAATTCTACAGGTTTACGGTGATCATGACTGGTTTCGGAAACACCGGAAACATCCCCATTGCTATAATTGGGTCGGTCTGCCATAGCTCCGATCAACCCTTCGGCCCGCTTTGTCATCAGAATGGCATTGCCTATGTCTCTTTCGCCCAGTGGGTTTTGGTAATTCTCACGTACACGTTAGTGTACCATATGATGGAGACACCCATGGAGTACTATGATGTTGTTGCAGATGGAAATGAGATTGAGGAAGTGTGTGATAGTAATGTCAGCAGACCTCTTCTCCATGAAGCTGAGTGGCCCGGGATGGAGGACAAGGAAGCTTCAGCACTGTTGTTCTGGCAGCATATTCTCGCCATTTTCTCTCTCTCTATTTACGTTGTCGTCTACTTCAAGTTGCTTTCCTATATCTGAGGTCAGAATCTTTCAATATTTAGGGTGATGAATAAATGCAGGCCGCGCAAATGCATTACGGTTATGTTCATGCCAAGTCTTTATGGGTTCACTGCTTCCTATGATTTTTTAGTTTGACCCTCATTTATCTTTGGACTGCACATAACCGGAAATAGCCTGCATATAACAACACTCATATTTTATCGTTTTCCTCATCATTAGCTTATCTGAATTTCTTTGGTCAGGTCAAGTCATGGTGACTATCTTCTTAATTGTGAGCTAGCTTTTTTACTGATTTGTGAAATGGCCCTTTGAGGCAAAAGAACATTCACTAGTCTATGTGAAAAGGCTATTGTTTTAAGTGTACTTTTATTGTACTGTTGCTATATAACTTTCTTTTTCATGCTGTTACAGGTCAAAAAATGTTATAATTAACTGATTATATTGACCTTTTATTATATTTGAGACTTTGATTTATCAGAAAATGATTTTACCAGGCTTCCACCCTATTTTCCCTTTTATAAAGTAGAATCATATTGCTCCTAATTTTTCAGTTGCAGACGTGTTTTATTGTTTAAATAATTAAAAAATTGCAGGGTAAGGTTTGCGTACCCTTGCTGCGTGAGGATGCTTTGTGCACTGGGCTTCCCATTCTCCTGTACATCTTGACGACCCAACCGCACTGCTATATTCCTTCCCTCCCATGCTAGTCAATCCAGATGATTGATCTTCAAAGCCACAAATTGACCCCTTGTTTCTCTACATTCTACTGATTCAGAAGTTGGAGATGTCTTCATTTGGTTTTAAAGCAAACGTAATTTCTGATGAACCTTCTCTTTTAGTGATTGCAGTCTTTTATGTAACAATTGATGAATCTTTTTTTTCTCTCTAGCAGATTACTGTAGACAAGTTTGTTGCATTGCTTGTTCTCTTTGTTACTTTGATCTTGGAAGATTTCACCTTTAAAGCTATGCATGAGTACTACCTATGAGCTGCAGAGCAATAACCAGCCATGGCTATATAATTGATGAACACCAAAAGAAAATGATATTGTACTTATATTATTATCATTATTATTTATTGAGAGGAAAAAGAAATGAGCTTTAAACTATAATGATTACTTGTTCTATGCTTCGTTTTGTAGTTTATTATAGCTCTGTGTTTTTCTTGTCCAAATGGTAGAAAGTTGGTTCCTCTTTTTATATTTTCTACCCATCACTCATTTTGTGGTGAAGGGAGGCATCAGTTGATGAGTGTGCACAAAGATAAATGATGGAACAGCCAAACCCCATAAGGTGAGGTCGAATTCAAGTAGGAAGCAGGCTTAGGCATGCCTTGACATCATCAACATGATCAGCTAGTATCAAGTAAGTTCAGGAATTATACTAATATATGCACCCATAACTTGTATCATGATGTATACGCCTATTGTATTAAACTCACGCACACACACACACATACGAACTATAACATAATTTACCGAACCAAACATGGTTCAGTTTGTTGCAGGACCATCCTTGTGACCCCCACACAGTTCACTGCTGCATGCACTGATATGCAATATGCCAAGAATATCGGGAAATGAACAGACGCCTCTCCTATAACGCCGAATTGCTGACCGTGATTAAGCCGCCCACAATGTAGGAAATGATTGCAAACGGGAGTTCTAAAGCAACTGATTCGGGGAGCAGCAACACTAATTATTTTAGCTTCTCCAATGTAACAAGTTTCACTTTACCAATTTGTTTGATTTATGGACTCAGATCTTTTCAAAGCGGATTATATGCAATCTTTTATGTAATATATAACTACTGAGCATGTATTGATTTTTGGCAACACAACTGTTTATAAGGTGAGAGGTTTTAGAATAAATGTGACACATATTAGATTTTGAAATATATGTTTTGGTGTGCATTTATCACATTTTTATTTGGTGTACATTTATAAATTTTGCATTTTCATTTACCAAGTTTTTTTGGTGTGCATTTATCAAATTTTTATTTGATGTACATTTATAAATTGTACATTTTCATATACCTAGTTTTTGTTTTGGTGTGCATTTATCAAATTTTTATTTTCATTTGTCAAATTGAAAAAAATATTTCATCATTTATGATCCCATAAAATAAAAAACTTCCAAACAAAATTCAGTTCACAAACCACGGTTCATGACCTCAAAATCATAAATCATCCAAACAAAACTTCATTCACAAAACGTGGTTGATGACCACTCCATTCCTAAACCGCGGTTCGTGACCATGGCGTTCATGACCGCCACCACCGTGCCAAACGAAGCCTTAATCACACTAAAGGAGATAAGGAGACTACAAGAGATACAGAGATACCTGTTCCTGAAAAATCCTCTAGGCGTAACATTCGTCGATCTCTTCGAAAAGCTTCATGGCTACTACGACAGCATCCTCCAGTACCCCGTCATCGCCGCTCCACACTCCGGCGCTCACAGAGACAAAAAGGATTAGGATTTGTAAAGCTTCTCCCCTTTTATGTAGCAGCAAGCTCTTCGGGCAGCAGGATAGAATTCTTGGGCAGGGTAGGGAATGTAACCATTATATGTCGAAATTTGTAATTATTTAGGCTACACAACTGGCTATAGGGGATGGCTATGAGCTGGCGAATGATGTGCCATGCCTTAACGGCAAGAATTGTGGTTCGGGGAGGGTAAAGTGCAGCAAATGCACTGCGCGGTAAAATGCGGGCAATCCGATGGCTACGAGCTCATCTCAACTCGCGCAGAGATGCGTGCACATCTTAACTCGCTTTGAGATGTGTGCGCTGAGATGTGTACGCATCTCTTCGTGCTCGTATCTATCAGATCGGCAAACTGTAGCGGCTCGTATCCGTTGGATCGCGCTGCACTTTACCCTCCCCGGACCCCAAGAATTGAGGGAAACGGCTAGTACGGAAAGGATAGGCTATAAATAGGATTAATATTTGTAATTAACTAAGTAATAATGAATTCAGTCTCTTATTTGCTTCCCCTGAGTCTCAACCAGTTCGTCTCTCTCTCCTTCCTCCTTTGATGTTTCTCTCTCGTCTCCGGGGATTAGTCATTCTCTCGACTGTTCGCCGCTGCCTCCCTACATATATACATATATGAAGTAAACTGAAAATCTGTATGAATTATAATCAAGTTTTATTCTGACTTTCATACTTTTGGAATTACAGAAAATCTCCAGTTTTATTTTTTCGTTGGAGATGGAATTGAAAGTGGCAGGCCAAATCAAATCGTGCAAGTTCCTTGATTTATGGTATGCCCAATTGATTTTTGGTTTTTTGTTTTAACTGTAACATGCCTGGAGAAGATATCGTATGAACTTTCATGGAAAAGTTCTGCATTCAACTCTAAAAAATTAGTACATGGAGCTGCATCTTTATGTACTGGGATTTCTTCATCTTACATCTTCTAGAAAACTCCAATGTTACTTGGTGCAAGAGTTTTGCAATTGTCCGTTTTACAATCAAAGAGTACTCGAAGTTTAAGTTTTACTTGCACTAATAAACGTAGTATTTGGAACTCTTAGAACCTTCATGATAAACAAGCAGTTCTTACATGCCAATCAAAGCTGCAGGCTCTCTTCCATATGAGAATTCTAGATCAAGTCTGCCATGAATAGAAAAGATGGATGTTCAAAATGCACTTGTTGCAGAATAACTCGATGCCCCGGTAGGACCGGATTAACTTGAACCGTCTTAGCTCACGGAGCGGTCGAGCGCGCACACAGTCAATGAAGATGAACAGTAGACACAAGTCTTGATGACGTGAAAAAACCCCTTAAATGGGTGAAAAACCACATGACCGGGTCTGTGCCGGTAAAATTCCACTAGCTTTTGGTGATTACAGCACGCTTGGTGAATCAGGGCGACAGGCCGCTCCCGTTACAACTTGAGTAGAGAGAGAGAGACTATAGCTTCCTACGGCAACAAGCTGCACCGCGTAAGTGACTCAAACGTGAAAATTCTTGGGATGCTTCTGGCGCTTGCGCTCGGGGCGGCGCGCACTTGCTGGCTTCGAATGGCTTCTTCCTTCGGCTTCCTTGAGATCTTGGGCGCCCTTTTACTGTCAATGTGCTGGTGGGGTGCCTATAGCCGCTGGTGGCAGCTGGTGGTCACCGGTGGCCGCTGGTGGTTCACGGCGAGCGGTGGCCGCGGTGGAGGAGGCAGGAGAGCTCTCACCTGAGGAAGAAAAAGACAAACCGGAGAAGAGAAAAAAGTGAAGAATGAAGAGGCCCTGGGCTCCCTTTTATAGCCTCCAGGGGAGGATCATGGCGGGCCCCACCACTAAAGTGGTGGGGTAGTGGGTGGTTACCCTCTTGATCGAACGGCGAGGAAGGCCTTGTAGCGATCGGACGGCGGCTAGGCGGGGAGACGACGGTGGCTAGGCCGGCTATGCGGCGTACTGGCAAGGCGGCCAGGCGGCGGAGGCTAGGTCGGCTAGGCGGCGGCCTGGACATGCGGCCAGGCGGCGACGGCTAGGCGGGGAGACGGCGGTGGCTAGTCCGGCTAGGCGACGGCGGCGAGGTCGGCTAGGCGGCAGCTTGGCCAGGCGGCGGCGGCTAGGTCGGCTAGGCAGCAGCGGCTAGGTCGGCCACGCGGTTGCCTGGCCAGGCGGCCAGACGGCGGCCTGGCCTGGCAGCCAGACGGCGGCCTGGCCAGGCAGCCAGGCGGCAGCGGCTAGGCTGGCTAGGCGGCTAGGCGGTGGAGGCCAGGCGAGGCGGCTAGGCCTGCTAGGCGGCTAGGCCTACTAGGCGGCCAGGAGGTTCGGCTAGATGGTGGTTTCCCTCCATGGGGAGAGGGAGTGGGCCCGCTCCCCCATGATTCTCTCATCATGAGAGTTCATAAGGGATGGCCCACCCATGATCCACTTTTGGAGGAGATCATGGGGGGGGGGGCTTTTTCTCCTATAAATGATTGTGAAGTCCATCAATTGCCCCCGAAATCTTTGTTGTCCGAGAGCGAAGTGAACGTGAGAGGAGAGATTTTTCTTACTCCCTGTTGTCATGACAGTTTTTGGTGAGAAGGCTGAGGCAACGACGGCGGCCAGTGCTTCCAAGGTATCTTGGCGGGAGGATTGACGAACGAAGGGGACACATGGAGGTTGGGCGCGCTCATGCTGCTTGCGAGCGCTGGTTGTGCGCGAAGGCAACGCGTGCTGGCGGGGTGTGCGGACCGCGTACGCAGGTCGCGCGCGCTGTCCGCGCGAGTGCGAGGAGGCCACGCGCTCAAACCGCGTGTGTGCGGGGGCCACGCGCACAGGCCGTGCGCGCACGCGAACGGGCCGTGCGCGCGCGCGAACGGGCCGTGCGCGCGCGCGAGCAGGCCGGGCGCGCGCGCGAGCCGGCCGCGCGAGCAGGCCGGGCGCGCGCGCGAGCCGGCCGCGCGAGCAGGCCGGGCGCGCGCGCGAGCCGGCCGCGCGCGCGAGCAGGCCGCCCGCGCGCGCGAGCCGGCAGCGCGAGCAAGCCGGGCGGACGCGCGAGCAGGCCGCCCGCGCAGGCCGCGCGCGTTCGCGTGCCGGCCGCGCGCGTAGGCCGTGTGCGGGTGCGGTCAGTGTTGCGTGGTCGCGTATCCCCCTGCTATGCACATGCTTGTGTTGTCGTCCTCTTTTGTGTGTCACTTGTGCTCTGGGTGTTTTGACATGCGGCTCCTTGTTTTTAGGCTGACATTTTATTTTTTTCTGTGCACAGGTTTCGAAGCGCTCTTCTGGCCCGATGCGCTTGCGCTCTTCTTTTACTGATGATGGTGTTGATATCTGGAGGGCGAAGTACGGGCTTCCTGCTAATTTGGAAGTGAGGATTCCGCGTCCCGAGGAGCGGGTTCAGAATCCTCCTTGTGGTTGGTTGACGATCTACGAAGTTTCCCTGAGGTTCGGCTTCCGCTTTCCGCCCTGCGAGGAGGTGATTGAGATCTTGAAATTTTGTGGAGTGCCTATCTCTCAGTTTGTTCCGACTGGGATTGCCCGAATTATGGGCTTAATCGTCTTCTTCTGCGAGCATGGGAGCCGGTTTTCTTTAGAGAAGTTCCGAGATTGGTGCGATGTACGCTCTGATGGTGGCAAACGAATGGAGGTGCGCAGCAACAAGGTTTGGTTGGAATTTGAAGCTCGAAAAGATCGTCGTCATGACAATACTTTGTTTGGATATGTGAAGAATTCTTGGGGTCTTCCTAAGGTATGGGATACGCTTCCCGACCGCTGCCGCCGTGTGAGAGGGAAGGAGCGGGATTTTTCCCCGGTGCTTGGATTTTTTTAGCCTCGTGAGCTGGCCAACCGTCTCTTCAATATTTATGTCTACGTGGAGGAAAAGCGGCTGCTGCGATGTGGTATCTCTGCAGACACAGTTCGGGTGGCGGAGGCTTCTCAAGGAGGGGGTCGTAAGAGGAAAGCGGTGACGGCCCCTCCTGGAGACCTTGATATGGTGGTGGTAGCTTCTGATGATTCGATTCCAGAGGTGCAGATAACTGCTTCCCCAATTCCTCAGGTGGTTGTTGATACAGCGGCTCCGCGGATGTCTTCTTCCTTGAGGGCGATGAGCGATGTGGTAAGGGTTTGACTTTTTCTTTTTTTCTTTTGCTAATATAGGCTAATTTTGCTCTTTTTTTGTGCAGATAGAGACCCAAGCACAGATTGCAGTCACCTGGAATGATCATTACGTGAGTCTGAAGTACGGGTATCTTTCCCTTCAGGAGAAGCTTCGGTCGACGACGAGTTCACTTGCCTCCCTAAGAGAGGAACATGACCGGGACATTGCACGGTTCCGCCGGATCGGTTCAGAGCTGAAGTCTGAGCTAGAGGATGCTCGCGCGGATTTAGATGTGGAGAAGACTTTTGTGGAGAGGACCATCCAAATGTTGAAGAATTCGAAGGAGGAGACTTCTAGCTTGGGAACCCAGCTACAGGCAGCGCGGGAGGAGGTCTCAGGTCTCGAGACTCAGCTTCATGCGGCGAAGGTGCAGGTAGAGATGCTATCTTCTGATAGTCATGCATCGAAGCTAAAGGCCGCTGGGCTTGCAGAGTACCTGGAGTCACTGGACTATATGCAAGACAGTAGCTTGATCGCGGAGAAGGTTCGTGATGATATTTGGTCCAAGGAGGTGGAACCTCAGATGGATGACATGCGCGCGTTGGCACTCCGTCGTGGTGTTTCGAAGGCCTTTCGCTCTGTTAGCAAGAGCTTGGGATGTGACACATCCTATTTTAGCTTTGCAGATGTTTCTGAGGACGAGCATTCTGACGCCGAGGACGAGTAGCAATACTCATATCTTTACCATTGTATGCTTACATTTTGTTGTACTTTGTTTTGTCCCTTGTTTGGGCTTGGTTGTCGTCGTCTTTAGATGTCGATTGTACTTGTATTATTTTAGCTTTGTTTGTTATGACATTGTTATTGTTTTTATGTCATTTTGGCCGCTTATTTGCACTGGTTCGTTGCTTAACTTGTACAGCTTAGGTTCGTGACTCAGAGTGAGTGTGAGATGCTTGCGGCTTAGTTTGCGCGAGGGGCGCTCGCGGCTTCTTTGTGAGGTGGCAGGCCCTCATGGTGTTGCGCAAGGGTTGCTCGCGGCTTCTTCGCGAGGGGGGCAGGCCCCCACGGTGTTGCGTGAGGGTTTCTCGCGGCTTAGTTTGCGCGAGGGATGCTCGCGGCTTCTTCGTGAGGGGAGCAGGCCCCTGTTGGGTATTGTATCCACAATGGACCTGATTTGAAGAAGTCCCTGAACAAGCTAAGCTGAATTGACATTGTATTTGACGATATTTTATCAAGTTGTGCTTGCAACTATTCCATGCTAAGTACACACCAATGTCAGGGTGTAGTGGGTCAATATACACGGGTCTGCGCCGTAATCCCTTATTGAGTAGATCAGTGTGTTGACTCACGTGTACTCTCTCTTTTGGAGTGTACTTATTTTCAAGTACAGGGTTAAGGTAGATCAAGAGCAGAAGAAGGAGCAAAGATGGGTCAAAGACCAAGTCTTCAAAGGAAGGAAGAGAAAAATCTTCTAATTAAAAATCGACGGGAATCACTAAGTCATTCCCGCCGAATTCGACGGGAGTCACTTGTGAATCCCGCCGACTTCGACGAGAATTGTTAGTGATTCCCGCCGATTCGACGAGAATCAGTCTGCATTCTCGCCGACTTCTTCCGACTAACAGTTTTCCAACAAGAATTCTGCCAAGGCAGAATCGATGGGAATCGTTAGTGACTCCCGCCGACTTCGAAGGGAATCACCAACGATTCCCGCCGATTTTGCCTTAGGTAAATTTTCTCGTCCGCTGGACCGGACCAACTTGCCGTGCGCTGTTTCGGCCGGGGCTACGGTTTATCCTTGTGGGCCCCACAACGGTCTTTAGGGTTGGATCAGTGTATATATATACGCGTATTTTGAACTTCTAAAAACAACTATTCACGCGAAAACAAAAGCAGCCGACGCCGTGCCCTAGCCGATCGCGGAAACCGCCGATCGTCTTTAGCTGCTCGCAAGTTCGTCGCCGCCGTTGATCTCAGTGCTTCTTTGATCTTCCGACGACAGTACCGAGGCAAGCCGAGCGTCTCACGCATCTCTCTTGAGATCTCTTGTCTTCCGATTCGTTGAACGAGATTTGTTCTCCATTCCGAATTGGTTGAGATGACTGATCCAACTGAGATCGTTCGTAGACCTTGCTTGCTTCGTCAAGAAGTTTGGATCTACAAAGAATCGCCGCCGCAATCACTTGTCGCCGCCGATCTTGAGAGGACCCATTCCAAGAGAGAACTCCGGTTATGGACTCTTCGTATTTTTCGTGCAAGCTACAACGAACGAAGAAGGACATCGGAATCTCAAAAAGCTTTGTTTGTATTTTATTTTACATTCAATTTTGGTTTGTTGTAAAGGAATTTTCATTCCTTGTTGTAAGGGTTGGGTGCAACCCGTGGTGGTGGATTTGTGACTCCTTTGTTGGAAGGGTTCCTTCCGTAGTGTGAGGATTGGATTTCAATCCGTTTGGAGAAGTGACTGAGTCGTCCCTTGGTGGGAGATAGGTCGAAGGGGGAAAGTGGACGTACCCAAATCGGGGAACCACTATAATTCTTTGTGTATTTTCTGTGCTGTATTTGTTAATTTGTGCAGGTAAATTTAATTCCGCAAAAGATTGCACGACACCTATTCCCCCCCCCCCATAGGTGGATTTAGTCGACACTAGAGACTTTCAAGTGGTATCAGAGGGAGGTTACTCATCAATAAGGTTAACACCTTGAGTAAGATCCTGTGTCTAGTGTCAAGAAGAAAGAAGATCTCGGGAATGGACGGACTCAAGTATTCAGGAAAGATCCTAGTATGCACCAAGCTGAACTTTCCCATCTAGAAGGAAAGGATCAGGTTCTACATTGAAGCAGTCGACCCCCGACTCTTCATGATAGTGGAGGAGGGACCTTATATCCCCACTAAGGCCTCCACCATTTATCCGACCAAGATGGTGCCCAAGAAGCTCTCAAAAATGGATAAGGATGAGATGGTGCTTGTCGTACTAGACAAGAAAGCTCAAAACATCTTAGTAAGCGCCATCGATGATTCCATGATGCAGAATTTCAGCAACTGCAGAACTGCCAAGGACATATGGCATTGCCTGATCATTCTGATGGAAGGCACAGATGAAGTAAGGGATGATCGAAGATCCCTTCTGAACCAGAAGTATGAGGCCTTCAGGCAAGGTCCCAAGGAAGAAATCGGAGTGACATTCGAGAACTTCCTGAAGATCGTCAATGCCCTGAAGGGTTATGGCAGAGTGTTCATCGATGGTGAACTAAATGACAAATTCCTTAGATCCCTTACTAAGGAATGGGACACCAAGATCTGCTCCATCAGAGAATTTGTCAAGCTGGCAGAAACTGATCCCCAGATTCTGTTTTGAAAGCTAATGTCCTACGAGCTTCAGCTGAACACCAGAAAAGCTGAAGAAGAAGCCGATAAGGCCGCAGCCAAAGAAAAGACTCTGGCCCTGAAAGCTAATCACTCAAGGAAAGGCAAGGGTGCAGCCTCGTCCCTCTCTTTGAGAAAGGCTGAGGAAAAAGACTCTGAGCCATGCTCATCCGGCTCAGAGCTATCTGAGGAAGAGTTCTCCTTCATCACTCGAGAGTTCAAGAAGTTCCTCAAGTTGAGGAATCAGAGAAAAAAGGATGGCTCCTCCTCCAGACATCAGAAGAAGAATTACTCTTCTGACAGGTATGAGTCTAAACAGAACAAACATCATTCTACTGACATTATCTGTTTTGGATGCAATAAGCCAGGTCACGTCATTACTGACTGCCACCAAAGCAAGAGAGATAAGGGGAAAGGAGAGGAGCACAAGTACTCTAGAGATAAGAAGTAGGAGAGGAGCTACATTGCTAAAAAGCCAAAGACACTGAGTGAATCTGACTCTTCAGACTCCAGTGATGATGAGGAAGCCTACTTTGGGCTAATGGGTCGCTCCGACTCAGATGGAGACTGTCCCCCATTTACTGGGAAGGTAAAAGATCGCACTCCCCTCTCTGACTCTGATTCTGACTCTGAGTCTCCCGAAGATGATCTCGAGGACAGCCCATCTGCGTGTGAAGCTGAACTCCTCAAAAAGTATGAGCTTCTGCTTAATACCTTTGAATAGTGTCGAAAGAGGTTGAGCGCTTAGAAAAAGGGAGTCAAATTCCTTAAGGCTGAGGGTGTGTCCCTAAGAGAAGAAACTAGCTTAATTTCTCTCTGACAGGAACACCTGGACCTGACTTCTAAGCACTCAAATTCTCTAAGGCTCCTTGACCAAAAAAAAGGAAGAAATCAACAAGCTAGAAGAACAGCTTGCGGCCGAGAAGAAGATTGTCAAAAGCTTCTCTATGCCCAAGACCATTCTTCCTCTGGTTGATGTATTCTCTGCTCGGGCTAAGGGGGCTGGCTTAGGGCATGTGGTGTAACACCCCAGAAATCTCAACAGGTCAAATTGAGGTTCAGGCTGGCTGACACGGCCTGGGACACGGGCGTGTCCCAGGGCGTGTCTTGGGTATACGGCCTGGGACACGGGCGTGTCCCAGGGTGTGTTCTTCATTGTCGACGATCGTTGAGTCGACGATTGTTGAGTATCGACACATCGACATGGCCTGGGACACGGGCGTGTCATGCCCAAAAATTAGAAAGTTTGTCCCGAGAAGGACACAGCGTGGAGGCCCAGTCGTGTCGATCGTGACACGGGCGTGTCAAATTGTCACACGGGCGTGTCCAGTGCCCGTGTGGTCTCGGGGGAAAATGTTGATTTGCGTCTCTATGGGCGAACACGCCCCTCGACACGGGCGTGTCGGGAGTCGACACGGGCGTGTCGACACCCGTGTTCTGGTTTGGCTTAAGTCGGTTGTGCACCGCTTCAGGAACACGGCCTGTGACACGGGCGTGTCACTACCCGTGTTCGGCCTAGGAAATCAAATTCAGTGCTGATCAGAGCCGTTCATTTTCTTTTACCGAGATCAAATGGTCTGGGCTCTTCCCTGGTTTGATAAGGCCGGGATTGAAGAGGAGAAAGCTCATTTGAGTTTCATCTTTCTCTTTCTAAAGTTAAGAGAGAGGGGAGAGCAAGGCAAGGAAAAAAGAAGAGGAATCCGGCAGCCGGTGGTGCTGTGGTGGTCCAAATCGCGAGCCGAGTTCGGATTTACGAAGGCAAGGTTGCTATGAAGGCTTTCATCCGTCTCAATTTTCTCCATGGCTCCGAGGCGAATTCCAAGGGTAACGATTTCCATCTTGGACATGTGAAGTCCTTCTTTCCTGCATTTGCATAGGGAAAATCCGTCCCCGTGAGTGTGCGGTGGGTTGTGATGTCCCTTGGGGTAGATGTGTGAAGTCCCCCTTGTTAGAGTCCGGAATTGGAGTACGGATCTAGGCATGCTGTGTGAAGCCCATCTGGACGTGTTGGTCTGGATTGGTGATGCTTGTTTGCATTCGGAGGAATCTCCGAGAATTTGATTATTTGTGTGTAATCTGTGGTGCATACCTGTTGCTTGGTGCAGCAGGAAGTACTGGAGGAAGTCCAGGAAATTGTGGGAGTTGGGTTCAACTCTTGTGGTGGATGGGCAAGGTGAAGCTGTACCCGTGTCAGTCCAGTCATGAGTCTGACGATGTGAGCAACGGGATAGGCGGATCTGTACCCGCATTATGGTTGTCTAACCTTGGGTGCTTAAGGCCCTGTTAGGATCACATAGCGAGAGTTGACGGCTTGCGTGCCGATCATGACTAGAATGCTCATTGGTGGGATCCAGTGTTTCCGGTACACCCGAATGTGCCCTGAGTGCACGGAGCGTCGGGCCGTCGTGCCGACGTTTGTGATATGTATTGACTGTGCGGTCGTGCACGTCTTGCGTGGTTTGCTATATATATATCATATTGGAAAATTCTATGCAGGGCTAGAATTCCGCTGCCCCGTGCCAGGGGCAGGGTCGTTATAATTGGTCAGCTGAATGCTGACCGTTGCCCTGTTTGCCATCGCTTGGTGGATTGCTTCTTACAGGTGCTGGAGGTGCTGGTCCGAGCGGGACTTAGCGTGCTGAAGCCCAAGCTGCGTTGCTGCCCTCGAAGGCTTTGTTTTGTTTCTTCTTGTTCATGTGTGGCTGGCCTGCGTGCTGATGTCTGTAAACCACACCTTGTTAAGAGAAATTTGTAAGGCCTTAAGGCCAGACACTTTGGTTGTATACATTCCTATGTTTTTAGTGGACAGTTCTTGTTGTACTTGAGTTCAAGTTTTCAACCGTGAAGCTTCCGCTAGAATGCTCTTTGTTAGGATGCGTTGGTGTTTTGATATTATTTCGTAGCATCTCCGCCTGTTTGTGGAATATGGTGTGGGGCCCCGGCCGGACCCTCTATTATATTCTTCTTGACGGGTAGAGGTGTTACAATTTGGTATCAGCTTGTTGGTCGATCTCTTCCGAATTCGCGGAAGAATTCTTTTGAGGGGTGGCGAGCACGTGTCAGTGCTGTCGTTATAACACTTAACTTGAACTCAAGAATGTCCACTTAGGAATGCAAATACACTTGTTTGTTTAAATTGTGTATTCTTTTTGTATGTTTGTCGTTTTACTTGGTCGCTAAATTGTGTGTTTTACACATATAGGTGACTAGAAGTGTTGCGGGTCAATCCGAACCTCAACATTCTGTCGAAAGTGCGGCACCAGCTGAGGTGCTCACACCTCCTCCATCTATTGAAACGGTACGTTTCATCACAGAAACGGTACTTACTGTGATGAATGCTCAGCAGGCTGGGCAGACACGTCCTACAGTGGTGCCAACGCATGCTGGGGTACGGCAAGAACCGGTAAAAGCTGTAGTTGATCCGCGGGCAGCAGATCAACAATTGAAGCAATTCTTGAGCTTCAATCCTCCACAATTTACTGGGGCAGGGTCACCGGCCCAAGCAGAGGATTGGCTTGCAAGGATCAAGAGGATCATTAGAGCGATCAAGGTTGAGGAGGGACAGAAAGTTATGTTTTCCACCTTCCTACTGGATGGAGAGGCTCGTTTATGGTGGGATGAGATTGAACTGCATCACTTGGCTGGTAGACAACTTGCAGAAGTCTCGATGGATGAATTTTCTCGGTTGTTCTTGGCACAATATCTACCAATGTAGCAAAGGTTATCGATGGAAATGGAATTTCAGCGGTTAACTCAAGGAGATCGTAGTGTGGATGATTACTTTCATGAATTCACACGTTTGGGAAGATATGCGGGTACCATCTTTGCCGAAGAAGAGCGTAAGACTAGTAGGTTTTATGCGGGACTGCGAGATGAGCTGCGGTATTTGCTCTCGAGTTCTGTGAGTCAGGGATTTCAAGCCTTAGTCTGTACGGCTCGGTCTTTGGAGACGGACATGAAAAGGGGGGCAGGAAAGAGGGACCTTGGCTGTGACAAAGCCAGAGTTCAAGCCGCCGCGTCCGGAGAAGTTTGGGTACCGTAAGAGATGGGGAAAGAAGTCCAAGTCTACTGGACAAGCTCCTTCTGCGACTGTGACAAAGACATCTGGGTATGGATCTCGTGCTTGTTTTATGTGCGGGAAGTTGGGACACTTCGCATGTGATTGCCGAGTTGGTCCTCCAAAGGGTGACAAGAAGACGGGAGCGTCTTATGCGGAGAAAGGGAAGACTGTGGTGGAGTCTTCTGCCTCACACGCGCAGCCCAGAGTCTTCAACCTTGGACAGCAGGAGGCCATTAAGCAGGCGGATGTCGTCACAGGTGCGCGCAGTTTTTAATGTTATTTTATCCTGTGTGCCGTGCTTGTTTTGATTGTGATGTTTTAGGGTTTGTCCTTATACGAGAGTATCCGGCGCGAGCACTATTTGACACAGGTGCTTCACATTCATTTCTGTCTGAAGAGTTCGTCTTTCGTATTGGGGTACCTATCCGGACCACGACAGACAGTGTAAAGGTGTTGTTACCTAACGGATGTTTGATGTGCGCGGATAAATCTTGCGGTCTTGAGGTCAAGAAAGGGAGTCGGGAGTTCAAGGTGGAAACACTAGTATTGCCGATCAAGGAATTTGATATAATCTTTGGTATGGACTGGCTGTCAGAGCAGCGTGCCTGTATAGATTGCACGTCAAAAGAGGTCACACTTGGGCAGAATACCGAACAAGAGACCAAGTTCATTGGTATACAAGGGATGAGTGGGATGTTGTTATCTGCTCTCCAAGTCGTTAAGGCAGTTCGGAAGGGTACGGAGTTGTTCTTCACACTCGTAGAGGCGGTGGCGCAGAAGGCCAGTATGAGTGACGTGCCGATTGTGTCGGAGTATGCTGATGTGTTTCCAACGGACCTTCCGGGGTTACCTCCCCAAAGTGAAATCGACTTCGCTATCGAGCTGGTACCGGGTGCGAAACCTGTGGCCCGTTCGCCGTATCGGGTAGCGCCAAAAGAGATGGCCGAACTAAAAGTTCAGTTGCAAGAACAGTTGGAGCAGGGATACATATGCCAAAGTATGTCACCTTGGAGCGCGCCTATTCTTTTTGTGAAAAAGAAAGACAGTAGTTTGCCGGTATGTATTGATTATCGCGAACTGAATAAGCTGACGGAGAAAAACAGGTATCCGATTCCACGAATCGATGACTTGTTTGATCAGCTAGCAGACTCAACTGTCTATTCCAAGTTGGATTTGAAATCCGTGTATTACCAATTACGGATTAGGGAAGGTGACATTCCCAAGACAGCGTTTGGCATACACTACGGTCATTATGAGTTCACAGTGATGCCGTTCGGCTTATGTAATGCGCCTTCGGTATTCATGGATCTCAGGCATCGAACGTTCCGCGAATACTTGGATCTGTTTGTGATTGTGTTCATTGATGATATCCTCGTGTACTCTCAGTCGGAGGAAGATCATGCAAACGATTTGCGGTTAGTATTGCATACCTTGCGGAGAAATAAGCTGTATGTCAAGTTCTCTAAGTGTGAGTTCTGGCTCTCGTCGGTGAATTTTCTGGGCCATGTGGTAAGTGGAGAGGGCATAGCGGTGGATCCGGCAAAGATAAGTGCCATTCGTGATTGGCCAGTGATGTCTTCGGTGGCCGAAGTCAGGAGCTTTCTTGGACTGGAAGGCTACTATAGACGATTTGTGGCGAACGTCTCCCGGATTGCTTTGCCTTTGACTACGTTGACGAGAAAAGATCAGAAGTTCGTTTGGATGCCGGAGTGCGCGCAAGCTTTTGAGGAGCTAAAAGGTCGTTTGACCACGATGCCTGTTTTGACGTCGCCTTGTGGTACAGACGGTTTTGAGATATACAGCGATGCGTCAGGAAGCGGCTTAGGCTGCGTTCTCCTGCAGTTTGGCAAGGTGATCGCTTATGGCTCACGTCAATTAAAGGTGCATGAGCGTAATTACCCCATCCACGACTTGGAGTTGGCAGCGGTGTTCTTTTCGCTAAAGTTGTGGCAGCACTATCTTTATGGCGTGAAGGTAGATATTTATACAGATCATAAAAGCCTGAAGTATCTGCTCGATCAAAAGGATTTAAATATGCGACAAAGGAGGTGGATGGAATTCCTAGGGGATTATACCTTCGACATTCACTATGTTCCCGGAAAGGGAAATGTGGTCGCTGATGCCTTGAGTCGTCGGACTCCGGTGCGGGCAAGTTGGTTGCGGATACATGACGAGCGTCTAATCCAGGAATTGGAAGCATTGGAGATATCTTGTGTTGAGAGGGATTCTTCGGCCGATGCATGCTTGAACTAGATGGAGATTCAATATGACCATGCGGACAGGGTTCGGCATGCAACGGAGCTTGATGAAAGTCTCCAATGCTATGCCAAGGAAGGGTCTGGTGACCAATTCTCCTGGGATGACGGGTTATTACGGAAGGATGGCCGACTGTGCGTCCCTTGTGCGGGTAAATTGCGAGAAGAATTGTTATATGAAGCACACTTTACAAAGTACTCAATTCACCCTGGGAGCACAAAGATGTACAAGGACATGAAGAAATTGTTCTGGTGGCCTGGTTTAAAGAAGGACATAGCCGAGTATGTGGCTAAGTGTTGTACTTGTGCTTTGGTAAAAGCAGAATGTCAACAGCCGAGTGGTTTCCTGAAATCATTGCCAATTCCGCAGTGGAAGTTTGAGGATATTTCCATGGATTTTGTGCACGGGTTGTCGAGATCGCAACGTGGGAATGACTCAATTTGGGTGATTGTAGACCGGTTGACAAAGGTGGCTCACTTTCTACCGAACAAACAGGACGATTCAGTGGAAACATTGGCAAAACTCTATGTGGAGAAGATTGTTTGATTGCACGGTATTCCCCGAAGCATCGTCAGTGACCGTGATGGGCGATTTACTTCCAAGGCGTATTTCGGATTCGGCGGTTGAAAAAGCTAAGTCCGCGATACCTTGGTCCGTTTGAAGTGGTGGAGCGAGTTAGGGAAGCTGCTTATCGGCTAGCTCTTTCATCGGAATTGGGAGGACTGTATGATGTGTTCCACATCTCAGTACTACGAAAAGCAGTAAAGGATCCAGCTTAAGTAATTGAGAATGATTGGGTGCCGGTTGAGTATGGGCTAACGACAAAGGTGAGGCACATTCGGATCGAGGATCGAGCCGAGAAACAGTTGCGGAACAAAACGATCGGGATGGTCAAAGTCCAGTGGGACAATTGTGGCCGAGAAGAGCTAACATGGGAGCGGGAGCAGACCATGCAAGCCGAGTTTCCCGAGTTATTTTCGTAACCTGTTCGCTCGTTTGTATATGTAATCAACACATATATGTCTCTGATTGTGTTATGTTGTTTTCTCCCTGCTGTCTTCAAATTTTGGGACGAAATTTTATTAAGGAGGGGAGGATTGTAACACCCCAGAAATCTCAACAGGTCAAATTGAGGTTCAGGCTGGCTGACACGACCTGGGACACGGGCGTGTCCCAGGGCGTGTCTGGGGTACACGGCCTGGGACACGGGCGTGTCCCAGGGCGTGTTCTTCATTGTCGATGATCGTTAAGTCGACGATCGTTGAGTATCGACACATCGAAACGGTTTGGGACACGGGCGTGTCCCAGGGCGTGTCATGCCCAAAAATTAGCCAGTTTGTCCCGAGAAGGACACGGCGTGGAGGCCCAGTCGTGTCGATCGTGACACGGGCGTGTCAAATTGTCACACGGGCGTGTCCAGTGCCTGTGTGGTCTCGGGGGAAAATGCTGATTTCCGTCTCGATGGGGGAACACGCCCCTCGACACGGGTGTGTAAGGTGTCGACACGGGCATGTCCCGGGCGTGTCGACACCCGTGTTCTGGTTTGGCTTTAGTCGGTTGTGCACCGCTTCAGGAACACGGCCTGTGACACGGGCGTGTCACTACCCGTGTTCGGCCTATAAAATCAAATTCAGGGCTGATCAGAGCCATTCATTTTCTTTGACCAAGATCCAATTGTCTGGGCTCTTCCCTTGGTTGATAAGGCCGGGATTGAAGAGGAGAAAGCTCATTTGAGTTTCGTCTTTCTCTTTCTAAAGTTAAGAGAGAGGGGAGAGAAAGTCAAGGAAGAAGAAGAGGAATCCGGCCGCCGGTGGGGCTGCGGTGGTCCAAATCGCGAGCCAAGTTCGGATTTACGAAGGCAAGGCTACTACGAAGGCTTTCATCCGTCTCAATTTTCTCCATGGCTCCGAGGCGAATTCCAAGGGTAACGATTTCCGTCTTGGACATGTAAGTCCTACTTTCTTGCATTTGCATAGGGAAAATCCGTCCCCGCGAGTGTTCGGTGGATTGTGATGTCCCTTGGGGTAGATATGTGAAGTCCCCCTTGTTAGAGTCCGGAATTGGAGTACGGATCTAGGCATGCTGTGTGAAGCCCATCTGGACGTGTTGGTCTGGATTGGTGATGCTTGTTTGCATTCGGAGGAATCTCCAAGAATTTGATTGTTTGTGTGCAATCTGTGGTGCATACCTGTTGCTTGGTGCAGTAGGAAGTACTGGAGGAAGTCCAGGAAATTGTGGGAGTTGGGTTCAACTCTTGTGGTGGACGGGCAAGGTGAAGCTGTACCCGTGTCAGTCCAGTCTTGAGTCTGACGATGTGAGCAACGGGATAGGCGGATCAGTACCCGCGTTATGGTTGTCTAACCTTGGGTGCTTAAGGCCCTATTAGGATCACATAGCGAGAGTCGACAGCTTGCGTGCCGATCATGACTAGGATTCTCATTGGTTGGATCCGGTGTTTCCGGTACACCCGAATGTTCCCTGAGTGCACGGAGCGTCGGGTCGTCGTGCCGACATTTGTGATATGTATTGACTGTGCAGTCGTGCACGTCTTGCGTGGTTTGCTATATATCTATATCATATTGGAAAATGCTATACAAGGCTGGAATTCCGCTGCCCCGTGCCAGGGGCAGGGTCGTTATAATTGGTCAGCTGAATGTTGACCGTTGCCCTGTTTGCCACCGCTTGGTGGATTGCTTCTTACAGGTGCTGGAGGTGCTGGTCCGAGCGGGACTTAGCGGGCTGAAGCCCAAGCTACGTTGCTGCCCTCAAAGGCTTTGTTTGTTTCTTCTTGTTCATGTGTGGCCGGCCTGCGTGCCGATGTCTGTAAACCACACCTTGTTAAGAGAAATTTGTAAGGCCTTAAGGCCAGACACTTTGGTTGTATACATTCCTATGTTTTTAGTGGACAGTTCTTGTTGTACTTGAGTTCAAGTTTTCAACCGTGAAGCTTCCGCTAGAATGCTCTGTGTTAGGATGCGTTGGTGTTTTGATATTATTTCGTAGCGTCTCCGCCTGTTTGTGGAATATGGTGTGGGGACCCGGCCGAACCCTCTATTATATTCTTCTTGACGGGTAGAGGTGTTACACGTGGGAGGGCCTGACAAATCATCCAGGAGAAACAGAAATCAGAGGAAAAATAAGGCTGCTAAGAAGGCCTCTGCTACATAAAAGGGAAAAGCCCCACTCGGTCCTGTTTCATTCAGAAAGCCTGGCTTTGCTTGCAATGAGCAGGACTTTGAGTCAACCTATGGCCACTTCTTCCAGCCCTCCGTTGAAAAGCGCATAAGCCAGTATGATGGTTGGACCTTCCCCCGCAACTATGGTGAGAGTGTCTTCAAGGCACCTTATGAGGAAATCCAAGTGGAGAATTATGTTCATTTCTCTAGCGTCCATAATAGGAAGCAGGCACCAAAGGTCATTCCTGTCATACTGAAGGAACAGGAAGTGAATAAGTCGTGTGATTGCTGTCATCATGATGCCTCCACCTCCAGATCCAAGGCCCCGATAGGACCCATCGTTCCAAGGGTAAAGTAGGAGCCTAGGAAACGGTACAACAGGTTTGACTGTTGGTGCTGTGGTAAAGTTGGTCACTTTGTCGTGGATTGCTGGTTTAATCCAAGATACAATGAGACTCCTTTTGTTAGCAATGCGAGGCCGACCACTCGTAGGGTTAACCAATTGAGGGGGAGTGTGCTAACAAGGAATCTAGGACCCAAGTTTGATTGGGTTCCTAAGGGAAACTAATTCTTTTTTGCAGGTATGTCCAAAGGCCACCAAAACGCCAATCTGGCACTTGGACAGTGGATATTCCCGGCATAAGGCCGGGACAAGAATCCTGTTGCGTGATGAGAGAACTAAGTTGTCAACCTAAATCACCTAGAGGGGGGTGAATAGGTGAAATGCTTGCCAAATGCGGAATAAAAAAATAACACAGCACAGATAAGTAATCAAGCAATCACACAGATGATAAGATATTTATAGTGGTTCCCCAATCTTGGGTACGTCCACTTTCCTCACCGATCTAGCAAATCACTAGACTCGGCTACTCCACTATCTCGGATTGCAAACCAATCCTACACCTCGGAACTATGTTCCTACAAAAACTCGATCCCAAACGGATCTACACTCGGAAGATAAAACTTCCTACCACTCGGAGATAGATCTTCTACAATGAAATTTGTTTGAAAAGAAAAACACAAACAACAATTAGCACAGATCTGGATCTTTGACTTTATCTTCTTCTTGAGAGCTTTTCGGTTTGAACAGAAACAGTTGAAGAAGACTTGAGAGAGAGATCCACGATTTTGAGATCTGGAATCACCACGATCAAGAAAATAAATCAGAGACGATGAAGCACGGAGAGATCGGATGATTCTTCTTGAGTCTGGATCGCTTGAGAATTAGAGATCGATAGCTGCGGCTGAGAGAGGATGATCCAGAGCTTCTTCCGAAAACTTTAATGGCGGCGGAAGGAGAGATTAGGGTTTTCGGGATTTTCTTTTTCTTAAAAATTAATCTCTGTAAACGCGTGTATTTAGTCAAGTCTGAAAAGACCTATTTATAGGCGGTCCCCAACGGTCATAAGCATAATTAAGGATGACACGTGGACCAATCAGAAAGGACTTTTTGAAAATACACAAAGAAACTTGACTTAGAGAAATTCAGGAAATTCGAACAGACATACTCGAGAGACAGAGACATACTCGAGTAAGAGGTTACATACTCGAGTAGATATGAGGGATATACTCGAGTATCAAGATAGAAACTACTCGAGTGCTGCAGAGATCAATACTCGAGTGACTTAGAGAACCTACTCGAGTATGAGCAAATATACTCGAGTATAAACACTTGGAAAAATTTCTCAGATAAGACTTGAAGAGTTACTCGAGTATAAGAGTTTGAGATACTCGAGTATGGGGAAGATAGACTACTCGAGTATCTTAGGAAAACTACTCGAGTGATCACTATCCTACTCGAGTATGAAAATCAATTTACTCGAGTACAGAGTTACTTACTCGAGTATTTCAGAGAACTACTCGAGTATGTGGACTTAGAAACTTTCTAGGATAAGAAGTCCAGATCTACTCGAGTTCAAACAGAGCGCTTACTCGAGTAACTAACCATTTACTCGAGTAAAAGGTATCACTTACTCGAGTGAAAGAAAATATACTCGAGTATAAGCTTTCATACTTGAGTATATAGAGAATCCACTCAAGTAAGTAGTCCAACCTACTCGAGTACAGACTCACTTACTCGAGTATACTAAAGAAGTACTCGAGTATGTGGACTTAGAAAATTTCTTCTGAGATAGACTTCAATACTTCATAATCCAAGTGCATGTTGATGAAGTGTGTCCCAATAGAGAGGCTATACATGAGCCAACACCTTGGATCACACAATGAGGAATTACATTGTATGGTCCTGTGTTTGGTGGCCCATTATAGACTGACATTGGTCTACACTGGCAATAAGAACCTGCACACATACAACTCAAACACAATATCAAATACACCTTAATTCATCTTAGTTCAAGGTCTGACTTCCTACAAATCTGAGGTATTGTGGAGACAAATCCCAACAATCTCCCCCTATTTGTAGATGTCAGCACCCTCTACACTAAGGTGAATTAGTTAGAGTAAAGAAAACAACAAAATATATACTGAAAAAAAATGAAACAGGAATAATAAAGATAGCCATAATTAGAATCAAATATATATATAGAAATGATTTCAAAAGATTAAATGTCCATATCCACATCCTCATTCACTCAAGAAGGGGCTCCTCTATGCAGTTTTTCTCTTTTAAGCTCTTGCCTCTCCAGATAGCTGAAAGGTTTGGGAAAATAGGTCTTGGGCCTTGGAGGAGCAGCTGGATTGTTATATCCCCAATTTCTATCATGTAATCTGCTTTTGAGTTGAGATACATCATATGCTTTCCATTCTGCGTTGCTATAGTAGTGATCTCTATTTTCACCAAAATCTGTTACCAGCTTCAAGGTATCAAGGATAAGAGATTTGGAGGTAGGACTCCAAACTTCTGCATGAACAACTTCTGGTCTACCTTCTGTATCTGGGGCAGGCTCTCTCCTTGGTGTAGAACGGCTAGCAGAAGCGCTGTCACCATATTTCCTTTTCTTTCTGGGGGCACCCTGAGAACTTGGAGGAAACTCATCTTGCCACATATCAGCATAAGAAAGAGGGGGCTCTGTCATGTCACCAGTAGGTCTAGGTGAGAAGACTGGCACATACTCTGGAATGTTGGCCTGAGCTGGAAAGTTAGCCTGATCTGGAGCACCTGAGGGAGGATGTTCTTCAAGAGGATCTAGGACCTTTGGAATAATGGCAGGGTTAAGTTGGGAGTTGGGAAAGTTCTGATTATGCACCCATATAACAGTGTCATAGATATAAAACTTTATAGATTGAAGTTGAGCAAGGATGTCTGCTTTCATTTCTTTGACTAGACTATCCACAGATGCTTTAGATTGTTCAGATATTTTTTCAACTTGTTCTTTGACTAACTTCTCCCCCTTGGTGATATCTACTGAGAGTTGAGCAATTGCTTCATCTCTAAAAGTTCCAACTTCCTCATAAACTTTCATAACATTCGCGGTAGCATCCTTGTCCAATTGAATCTGATTATTTGCAACTGTTTCAGCTTGATCTTTGAGGACACCTATACTGGTGATAGTATGATCTAGGGCTTTGCCACCCAACTGAAATAGTCTCTTGAGCTCATCAGTGTTTGCTTGAATTTCAGCAAAGCCTCTACTCATCTCAGTTTCAAGAGTAGAGATCTTGTTGTTCACTGATGCTAGAGAATCATCAAAGTATTTTCTCTGTTCACGGAACATTTGCCCAATCTGACTGACTAAATCTGAGGAGTTAGAGGGATCTGAGGCCGGGGCAGAGGCTGAGGGAACAGGAGCAACCCAGGGGGAATTTCAGTAATCACAACTGAGCTTTCAGCTCTCTTGAAGGGTGGTATCACAACTGAGTCTTCTGTATTGATGAAAGAGGGAAGAGAGAAGTCTAGTGTCCTTAGAGGAGCATCCACTGGTTTTGGAGACATGTCCTCGTCATCAGACAGTAGATTAATCTCTGGCTGACCTTGCTGTTTAACAGGGGACTGATCAGGAGAGGTAGGGGGTACCTTTGCAGGGGAGGGAGAGGGAGCCGCTTGAGAGTGATCCTCAGGAGATAGCATAACTGAATCATCTTGAAATACTGGAGCATCTGACCTGAGTTCATCAATCAGTCTGTTAATATCTTCAGCTGTAGAGAGAAGGTTTTCTTGAGCTTGAACTTCTGAGGTGAGATCTTCTGGAGGTGGAGAAGGAGGAGGAGTAGGATCTTGGATCAGATCTTGCTGAGAAGAGACTTCTGAAGCTTTGTGCTGAGGATTAGATGAGGCAGGCTCCCCCTCAACTATTGCACACGAGGTGGTAATAGTGTGATGTAAAGGAGGAGATGGAATCCTGTCATCTGAGACAAGGGGCTCTCTGGGCTCATCTTCTGAGGTAACAGCTGCTTTTGAGGCTTGAGCAGTGTTTAGGAGTTTGATTTCATATCTTTGGATTGAGAGGATGGATACTTTCTTCATATAATGGAGGGGAGTGCCTTTAGATAAATCAAACACTGTAGGATTAATCTCATGGAGGAGGAGTGAGATAATCCTGGCATAGCTTGGTTTTTTCACACTTTCTC
The DNA here is from genome assembly GCA_039513925.1 of Platanthera zijinensis. NCBI lineage: Eukaryota > Viridiplantae > Streptophyta > Magnoliopsida > Asparagales > Orchidaceae > Platanthera > Platanthera zijinensis. Next base: position 22,861,934 of record CM077097.1, read on the forward strand.
TGATTTTGTCCAGTATCATCATTCCAAACTGGAATTTCTTCCGGCAGACTATGGCTTGCATAACATCAAAAAGATTTTGGGAAATATCTCTGAGGGAATAGGTTTTGCACAGAAGAACTTTGGCAATCACATCCACAAGAAATTTGCCCTCTGAATTGTAATCTACACGGCAGAACGAATATGCTTCATACGGGTTTATTCCACAAAAGAAGCTGGTTCTTTCGGAATCTTCAGGAGTCAGATCATCTTCTTCATCCACCACTGGCAATTTTAACAGAGTAGCTAAGGAAGTTTTGTCAAGACGGATTTTGATCCCACTGACCTTGAATTTTAGAACTGTACCATTTCGCTTGACCTTCAGATTTTTGTAGAACTCCTCGACTGCAGGGAAAAAGACTTTGCACGGTGTCTGGATGATGAACGAGAGTCCGGCAGTGTAATGAGCAGGTTTCGGAAATCATCGGAGAGGTCGGCTATACCTTCAGGGTCGAGCTATGAGCCGATTCCGATCTTGGAGGAGGGAGCCATCGGTGATTCTGGAGAACGGAAGAGACGAAAACGACAGAGCTCTGTGGGTTCCGGAATATGAAGCGACGACGGCTACTCGGGAGAAGGAGGAGTGGAAAGGATTTCCGATTTCTAAATATATATATGACCCTAATTAGGTTTAAGTAGGAGTGATAAGGATAAAATCATACATGTTACGGAGCGGCAAGCACTTTGGTGCGAATATAAAAAAATTTCAAATAGCTGATTGCCGTATACTCAAGTGTATTTCGTCATACACGAGTAGGAGATGGAGCATACACGAGTAGGTCGAGTACATACACGAGTAGATTACCAACTACTCGAGTATGGAAATTTTGTTACTCGAGTATTTTCCGTTTACTCGTGTATAAGTCTCTATATACTCGAGTATATCACTTTGAAGGACGATTTGCTTGGGAGAATTTTACTGCCACTGATATCTTCAACTCTGAGCCTGTCTTTGAATCCACCATCACTATTCCTCTTTGTTGAGCAGCCCGAGTTCCGTTTTGAAGAATGAAAACTTGGACTCCTCCAGCGGTTTGGTGAATATATCTGCAACTTGCCTGTCTGTGGAGACATATTGTAGATCTATGTCTCCGTTTTCGACATGCTCCCGGATGAAGTGATATCGAAGCTCTATGTACTTTGTCTAGCTGTGGGAGACTAGGTTGTTGGCGATTGCTATTGTGCTGGATGAGTCGCAAAATAAAGGAACGTTCTGGAAATTCATGTTATAGTCTTCAAATTGATTCTTGATCCATAGAAGCTGTGCACAACAGCTGCCTACAGAGATATTCTGATTCAGCCGTTGAGATGGCTACACAGTTCTGCTTCTTACTCCTCCAGGAAATAAGTCTCCTTCCAAGAAATTGGCAAGTCCCGGAAGTACTTTTCCTGTCGTCTTTGCTTCCTGCAAAATCTGCATCTGAAAATCCAATTATTTCAATATCATTACTTCTTGGGTACCATAAGCCAAGATTTGGTGTACCTTTAAGGTATCTCAAGATTCGCTTTGCAGCAATGTAGTGAGATTCCTTAGAGTTCACCTGAAATCTAGCACATACACATGTGGAAAACATTATGTCTGGTCTACTTGTGGTAAGGTAGAGCAAGGACCCAATTATGCTTCTGTACTTGATTTCATCAAAAGGTTTCCCTTTCTCATCCATGTCCAGAGACATAGCTGAGTCCATTGGAGTCCTCATAAAGGTTGCATTCTCCATTCCGAATTTCTTAAGTATTGTAGCTCTTTGGTGAACTTGGTCTGTGAGATGAAAATTCCATCCTCAGATTGTTTCACTTGAAGCCCTAAGAAATACTTTAGCTCTCCCATACTGCTCATTTCAAACTTCCCTTGCATAAGTTTAGAAAACTTCTTGCAAAGGTTGTTGTCTGTAGAGCCAAAAATAATGTCATCGACATAGATTTGCACTAGCAAAATCTTGCCTTTTATTTCCCTAAGAAATAATGTCTTGTCTATCTTTCCTCTTGTGAACTTGTTTTCAAGAAAAAAGGTAGACAACGTTTCATACCAAGCTCGAGGAGCTTGTTTAAGACCATATAAGGCTTTTTGCAGTAAATAAACATGATTAGGAAAAGTTGAGTCAACGAAACCTGGCGGTTGCTCTACATACACGTCTTCCTTTATGTCGCCATTCAGGAAGGCGGACTTAACATCCATCTGATAGACGGTAAAGCCCTTAAGTGCAGCGTAGGCAAGGAATAACCTAATCGCCTCCAGTCTTGCCACTGGAGTATATGTTTGGTCAAAGTCGATTCCTTCTTCTTGACGATAGCCCTTGGCGACAAGTCTGGCTTTATTCTTTATAATTATTCCATCTTCGTCCATCTTGTTTCGGTAGACCCACTTTGTCCCAATGACATTCTTCCTCTTGGGTCTAGGAACAAGTGTCCAAACTTTGCATCGTTTGAACTGATTCAGCTCATCTTCCATGGCTAGAATCCAGGATGCGTCAGAGTTGGCTTCCTCAAATTTCTTTGGTTCAACCTGTGAAAGAAAACTTAAGTGTAAATTTTTGTTAGTTGTACCTCGACGAGTTCTGACGCCATCTCGAGGATCTCCTATGATTTGGTCTAAGGGATGATCCTTCACGTGTCTGAACTCTAGAGTCCTTGTATCTGGGATCTCTTCAGCCAATGGAGTTGCATCTTCAGCTGGGATGTGTTCTTCATCTTGATCATCTACCTCTCTAATAGGGGTTGTATAAGTGAGCTTGATGAACGTCTCATATTTATCTTAAGTAGGTTCATCCAAGCTGAGTTCCTTCATCTTTGTACCTGCATCTTCAATAGACATACTAGAAGAGTTGCTTTGCAGCAGACCGTCTCATCAAATACAATGTGTACCGATTCTTCTATTAAATACTCTATAGGCCTTACTATGGCTACTATAACCTACAAAAATACCATCAAAGCTTTTCTCGCTAAACTTGGTAGTGTGATACTTGCCGTTGTTAAGTACGAAACACTTACAGCTAAAGATTCTAAAATATGAAATGGTTGGTTTCCTGCCTTTTAGAAGTTCGTAGGGAGTCTTATCATGGTTCTTGTTGATGAGAGCTCGATTTTGCACGTGACAAGCGGTGTTGAAAGCTTCAGCCCAGAAATACTCTGGAAGTGAGGCATCACTCAACATAGTCCGGCAAGCCTCTATGAGTGTTCTGTTCCTTCTCTCAGCTACTCCATTTTGCTGTGGAGTGCGAGGAGAGGAAAACTCATGAAAGATACCTTGACTTTCGCAGAATTCTGCCATGACTCCAGACTTGAATTCCGTTCCATTGTCACTTCTGATTTTGACTACGGAATAGTTGTATTCATTCTGGATTTGCCTAACAAAACTAGTGACAGTACTGAAGGTATCTGACTTGTGTTTCAGAAAGAACACCCACGCAAAGCGCGAGTAATCATCCACAATAACCAACGTATATTCCTTACCTCCCAAACTTCTAACTTGCAGTGGACCAAACAAGTCCATATAGAGAAGTTGTAAGCTTCTATTGGAATCCTTGCCTATTGTGCTTTTAAATGAACTCCTTGTTTGCTTGCCTTTGATACAGGCGTGACAAAGACTATCCATAACACACTTGACATTAGGTGCATCGCGTACTATGTTTTGAGAGAATTGTTTATTAATAGTTTTGAGATTAATATGTGCTAGTCTCTTGTGCCATTGGTCAGCAAGAGATGCACTACTTTTTGCTAAAAGACACACTGGTGTGGAAGAGTCTATACAAATGAAATTTAAACAGAAAATATTTCTGCTTCGAGTGCCTGATAAAACAGTTTCCATGTTGTCAATCGATTTTATCAAACACTTGTCAGCATGAAATTCAACCACGTATCCTCTGTCGCATAGTTGGCTTATGCTGATGAGATTGTGTTCCAATCCTTCAACATAGGCTACATCCGAAAAGGATACGCTACCGTTAGTAATCATACCGTAGCCTTTAGTTATTCCTCGATCTAAACCTCCAAAGATGACCTTTGGTCCGTTGCAGACTGAGGTGAAGTTCTGGAGTCAGCTCCTTGTCCCGGTCATGTGCCGAGAACATCCACTGTCCAAGTACCAGATTGGCATTTTGGTGGTCTTTGGACATACCTGCAATTACAATCACTTAGCCTTAGGAACCCAAACAAGTTTGGGTCCTTGGTCTCAAGTTAGAATACTCCCCCTACGAGCACTAGCATCATGAGTGGTCATTCTCACGTTGCTAACTTGAGGGGTTGTAGCATTTCTAGGATTGAACCAACAATCGATGGCAAAATGACCAATTCTGCCACAGCACCAACAGTCGAACCTGTTGTATCTTTGCCTAGTGTATTCCTGCTTGATTTTCTGAAGTGATGGTCTAGCAGGAACTTCACTTTTGGAGGAGGAAGCTTCATGATGGTGGCAGCTACATGAAGTCTTCTCCTTCATAGGCTTTTCCACAATAGGTTTTACCTTTGGTGTCATCTTGATATTATGACCATGAGCATATGGTCCATAGTTCTGAAGTTGAATCTCTTCATAAGGTGCCTTGAAGACACTCACGCCAAAGTTACGAGGACGAGTCCAACCTTGGTATCTTGACTTAGGCTTCTCGGGGATCGGCCTAGAGAAGTGTCCATAGGTGGACTCATAGTCGAATTCGTTTGTAGGAAAGATAACTTTCTTGAAAAATACAGGTTCCAAGGGAGCTTTCCCTTTTTCTTCAGCTAGAGCCTTCTGGGCAGCCTTATTCTTTCTCTTGGCCTTGTTTCTCCTATAAGATTTCCTAGAAGCACCAATGTGGCCTATACCAGCACCCTTGGCCTTAGCTGAGAACTCAGCAACGAGTGGAAGAACTGTCTTAGGCTTGGAGAAACTCTCAACAAGTTTCTTCTCAGCCTTGAGTTGTTGTTCCAATTCTTTGATGATTTCCTCTTTAAGGTCGAGGTGCTTGAGATCTTGATTGTATTCTTCCATAGCAGCATCGAAGTTCTCTTGAAGAGAGTTAGTCTTGGTGACTTCTTCTCTCAAGCTGCTCTCACTAGCCTGTAGAGATTTTATCTCTTTGGCTTGAGTTTTCACGACTCTGCGACATTTTTCATAAGCCGTGAGTAACTCCTTATATTGTCCCATGAGTTCAGATTCATCCTTAGAGGAATAGCCCTCTTGCTCATTATCATCATCAGATTCAGAGAGAGGAGTGTGAGATTTTACCTCCTTAGTGAACTGGGGGACTTGTTCATCATCAGAGTGAGCCATGAGCCTGAAGTAAGCTTCCTCTTCTTCACTTGACTCAGATGAGTCGGAGTCGCTGAGAGTTTTGCTCTTCTTGGCTAATATGCTCTTCTCTGTCCTCTTCTTGTGGTATGAGGGTTTCTTTTCCTCTCTTCTGCCACCCTCTTTCTTCTTGTGAGGGCAGTCCGCGATGACGTGACCTGGCTTATTACAACAATAACAAACGATGTCAGTTGAAATCTGTTTGTTCTGTTTGGAGTTATACCTGTCATGGCTACTTGAGCCATTCTTTCGCTGATCACCGTAATGTCGTGATCTTCTGTATGAGGCATCCTTGCCTCTCCATTGCTTCTTTTTATTCAAGAATTTCTTGAACTGCCGCGAAAGGAATGAGAACTCTCCTTCAGATAGTTCTGAGCCTGAGGTGCTTTGCTCGGAGCCTTCTTCTTCACTTACTTCTTGAGGAGATGCTGGCGAGGCAGCTTTGCCCTTCCTTGAACTGTCATCCTTTAAAGCAACCGACTTCTCTTTTGAGGAGAAGCGACTTTTCTCTTCTTCGGCTTTTCTGGAGTTGATCTGCAGTTCATAGGACATCAACTTGCCAAATAGATTCTGTGGATCTGTCTCTGCTACTCTGCCAAACTCTCGGATGGCACAGACTTTGTTGTCCCATTCTTTGGTGAGAGATCTCAGAAACTTATCATTCAGCTCCCCATTAGTAAAGACTCGGCCATACACTCTCAGTCCATTGACTATCTTAAAGAAGTTTTCAAATGTGTCAGCTATGGGTTCCTTGTGACCTTATCGGAAGGCTTCATACTTCTGATTTAAGAGGGATCTCCGATCATCCCTAACTTCCTCAGTCACTTCCATCAGAGTCACCAGGGATTGCCACATCTCCTTGGCAGATTGGCAATGTATAAGATTTTGCAGCATTGAGTCATCGACTGCACTTGCAATAATATTTTTAGCTTTCTTGTCTAGGGAGACAAGTGCAATCTCGTCCTTATCCAAGTCCATCAACTTCTTTGGGACCTTTTTGGTTGGGTCTATTGTTGATGCAGTCATAGGAACATGCAGACCTTCTTCCACAATCATGAAGATCCGGGGATCTACTGCTTCCATGAAGAACTTAACTCTTTCCTTCCACATAGGAAAATTGTTCTCTGTGCAGATAGGGAGCTTAGCAAAATCCTTGGTCTTACTCATGCTTGATACTTCTCTGGAGACAACTTGGCGAGGATTAGATCAAGGTGTTAACCTTTTAACGATCAACCTCCCTCTGATACCAATTGAGAGAACTAAGTTGTCAACCTAAATCACCTAGAGGGGGGGTGAATAGGTGAAATGCGTGCCAAATGCGGAATAAAAAAAATAACACAGCACAGATAAGTAATCAAGCAATCACTCAGACGACAAGAGATTTATAGTTGTTCCCCAATCTTGGGTACGTCCACTTTCCTCACCGATCTAGCAAATCACTAGACTCGGCTACTCCACTATCTCGGATTGCAAACCAATCCTACACCTCGGAACTATGTTCCTACAAAAACTCGATCCCGAACGGATCTACACTCGGAAGATAAAACTTCCTACCACTCGGAGATAGATCTCCTACAATGAAATTTGTTTGAAAAGAAAAACACAAACAACAATTAGCACAGATCTGGATCTTTGACTTTATCTTCTTCTTGAGAGCTTTTCGGTTTGAACAGAAACAGTTGAAAAAGACTTGAGAGAGAAATCCACGATTCTGAGATCTGGAATCACCACGATCAAGAAAATAAATCAGAGACGATGAAGCACGGAGAGATCGGATGATTCTTCTTGAGTCTGGATCGCTTGAGAATTAGAGATCGATAGCTGCGGCTGAGAGAGGACGATCCAGAGCTTCTTCAGAAAACTTTAATGGCGGCGGAAGGAGAGATTAGGGTTTTCAGGATTTTCTTTTTCTTAAAAATTAATCTCTGTAAACGCGTGTATTTAGTCAAGTCTGAAAAGACCTATTTATAGGCGGTCCCCAATGGTCATAAGCATAATTAATGATGATACGTGGACCAATCAGAAAGGACTTTTTGAAAATACACAAAGAAACTTGACTTAGAGAAATTCAGGAAATTCGAACAGACATACTCGAGAGATAGAGACATACTCGAGTAAGAGGTTACATACTCGAGTAGATATTAGGGATATACTCGAGTATCAAGGTAGAAACTACTCGAGTGCTGCAGGGATCAATACTCGAGTGACTTAGAGAACCTACTCGAGTATGAGCAAATATACTCGAGTATAAACACTTGGAAAAATTTCTCAGATAAGACTTGAAGAGTTACTCGAGTATAAGAGTTTGAGAGATACTCGAGTATGGGGAAGATAGACTACTCGAGTATCTTAGGAAAACTACTCGAGTGATCACTATCCTACTCGAGTATGAAAATCAATCTACTCGAGTACAGAGTTACTTACTCGAGTATTTCAGAGAACTACTCGAGTATGTGGACTTAGAAACTTTCTAGGATAAGAAGTCCAGATCTACTCGAGTTCAAACAGAGCGCTTACTCGAGTAACTAACCATCTACTCGAGTAAAAGGTATCACTTACTCGAGTGAAAGAAAATCTACTCGAGTATAAGCTTTCATACTTGAGTATATAGAGAATCCACTCAAGTAAGTAGTCCAACCTACTCGAGTACAGACTCACTTACTCGAGTATACTAAAGAAGTACTCGAGTATGTGGACTTAGAAAATTTCTTCTGAGATAGACTTCAATACTTCATAGTCCAAGTGCATGTTGATGAAGTGTGTCCCAATAGAGAGGCTATACATGAGCCAACACCTTGGATCACACAATGAGGAATTACATTGTATGGTCCTGTGTTTGGTGGCCCATTATAGACTGACATTGGTCTACACTTGGCAATAAGAACCTGCACACATACAACTCAAACACAATATCAAATACACCTTAATTCATCTTAGTTCAAGGTCTGACTTCCTACAAATATGAGGTATTGTGGAGACAAATCCCAACACGTGAGTACTCCCCAGTCAAAAATGGACCTAAAGTCATCTTTGGAGGATCTGATCGAGGATTCACCAGGGGTTATGGTATGATTTCCAACAGTGTATTCTCTATCACAAACGTGGCCTATGTTGAAGGGTTAAACCATAACCTGATCAGTGTAAGCCAGTTATGTGATAAAGGATACGACGTTAAGTTCTGCAAGGAAAAGTGCTTGATAATATCGTGTGCCTCTTCGAAGACGGTATTAACGGGCATTAGGAGCAGAAATATCTTTTGCTTAGATTTTCTTAGCTTAGACTCTTCTACCCCCGTGTGGCTAGTAGCAAAAAGCAGTTCATCTCTTTGTGAATAATGACACAAGAGATTAGCACATATTAATTTCAAGACTATTAATATATTGTTTTCCAAGAATTTAGTAAGGGATGCCCCTACTATTAAGTGCATCAAAGATATCCCTTGTCCTGCATGCCAGAAGGGCAAACAGACTCGGGCTACCTTTAAGGGCATTACAGACAAAGACTCTCCCAGATGTCTTTATCTTCTGTATATGTACTTGTTCGGTCTAGTGCAAGTTCATAGCTTAGGAGGCAAATCGTAAATGCTAGTGATTGTTGATGATCACTCTCGGTTTACATGGGTGTTCTTCTTGAAACGAAAGTCAGATACGTTTGACATCTTCACTAATTTTATCAAGCAGATTCAGAACGAACTTAACTGCTCCGTGGTCAAAATAAGAAGTGACCATGGAACAGAACTCGAGTCTAGTGCTATGAAAGAATTCTGTGAAGAACATGGTATCTTTCATGAGTTTTCCTCCCTGCATACTCCTCAGCAAAACGGAGTTGCGGAGAGGAGAAATAGAACGCTCATTGAAGCATGTACGACAATGTTGAATGACGATTCTCTTCCAGAGTACTTCTGGGCATAGGCTGTCAATACGGCTTATCATGTGAAGAACCGAGCATTGATCAACAAGAATCATCGTAAGATGATTTATGAGGTATTGAAAGGCAGGAAACCGACCATGTCCTATTTAAGGATTTTTGGCTGCAGATGCTATGTACTCAATAATGGGAAGTACCCACATACTAAATTTGGAGAAAAATGCTTCAAAGGCATCTTCATGGGCTATAGTAGCCATAGTCGGGCATATAGGGTTTTCAATAAGAATACCCTAGTGGTAGAGGAGTCCATTAATGTTGTATTTAATGAAGGAAGCTTGCTTCAAAACAATTCTTCCAGTGGCATACTTGAAGATGCAGGTGCAAGGCTTGAACATCTAAGTCTCGATGAGACTGCTAAAGATGAAACTCCCAAGTACGTCAAGGTCTTCACCTCAACGCCAACTGGAGAAGATGACGACCAGGATGGAGAAAATCTCCCAGAAGAGGGAGGAGCCCGAGAAGCTGTTAGAGCTCAAGATGCCAGACTCTTAGAGCTCCGACACGTGAGGGATCATCCTAGAGATCAGATCATAAGAGATCCTCGTGATGGTGTCAGAACTCGGTTGAGCCAAAGAAGTTCGACGAAGCGAACAAGGATGCGTCATGGATATTTGTTGGGTATTGTATCCACAATTACCTGGATTTTAAGAAGCCTCCTATCGAGCTAAGATGAATTCACAATATATTTGATGATTTTCTATCAAGTTGTGCTTGCAGCTATTCCATGCTAAGTACACACCAGTGTTAGGGTGTAGTGGGTCAATATACACGGGTCTGCGCAACGTAATCTCTCGTTGAGCAGATTAGTGTGTTGACTCATGTGTGCTCTCTCTATTGGAGTGTACTTATTTTCAAGTACAGGGTCGAGATAGATCAAGAGTAGAAGAGGAGCAAAGATGGGTCAAAGACCAAGTTCAGAGGAAGGAAGAAGAAATCTTCTAAGTCAAAATCGACGGGAATCACTAAGTGATTCTCGCCGATTCGACGGGAATCACTAGTGATTCTCGCCGAATCGTTGAGAATCACTCGCCAATTCCCGCCGACTTCATCTGGATGACTGTCCTCCTTCAAGACTTATGCTAAGGCAGAATTGACGGGAATCACTAACTGATTCTCGCCGATTCGTCGAGAATGATGTTGCATTTTTGCCGATTCCCTCCGAATGACTAGAGTTTCAACTGGAATCATGCCAAGGCAAATTCGACGGGAATCACAAGTGATTCCCGCCGACTTCGTCGAGAATCACCAATGATTCTCGCCGAATTTGCCTTAGGCAAATTTGCTCTCAACGCTGGACCGAACCAAGATGTTGGGCGCTGTTTTGACCAGAACTAGGGATTCTTCTTGTGGACCCCACAACGGTCATTTAGGGTTGTTCTACAGTATATATATACTCGCTTATTTCGAACTTCAACAGTAGCGATTAACGAAGAATAAAAAGGCTGCCGAGCGTAACCTAGCCGATCGCGGAACTCCTTCCATCGCCGCTCACAAGTTATCGCCGCCGCAGATCTTAGATCTTCTTTGATCTCCCGACGAAAGAACTGAGGCTAAGTATAACGTCTCACGCTTCTCTCTCGAGATTCCTTGTCTCTCGATTTGTTGAACGAAGTTAGGTCTTCATTCCAAATCGATTGAGACGACCGATCCGATTGAGATCATTGGTAGATCTTGCTTGCTTCGTCAAGAAGTTTGGATCTACAAAGCATCGCCGCCGCATTCACTTGCTACCGCCGATCTTGTCAAGATCCTCTCCAAGAGAGTACTCCGGTCATGGACTCTTTGTCTTCATCAAGAACGCTTCAACGAACGAAGAGGGACATCGGGTTCTCCGCAAGTGTAGTTTGTATTTCTTGTACATTCTAATTTTGTTTTGTTGTAAAGGAATAGTGATTCCTTGTTGTAAGGGATGGGTGCAACCCGTGGTGGAGGAGTAGTGACTCCATCGGTTGGAAGGGTGCCTTCCGTAGTGTGAGGATTGGGTTTCAATCCGTTTAGTGAAGTGACTGAGTCGTCCCTTGGTGGGAGATAGGTCGAAGGGGGAGAGTGGACGTACCCAAATCGGGGAACCACTATAATTGCTTGTGTGCTTTTCTGTGCTGTATTTGTTTAATTGTGCAAGTTATTTAAATTCCGCAAAAGACAGCACTACACCTATTCCCCCCCATAGGTGGAATTAGTTGACACTAAAGACTTTCAAGTGGTATCAGAGGGAGGTTACTCGTCAATAAGGTTAACACCTTGAGTAAGATCCCTCCTCTAGTGTCAAGAAGAAAACAAGACTCAAGCATGGAGGTATACTCTGTTGTCTCTCCTCTAAGACTCCCTGCCTGCACTACGGAGTATTTTCCCATCTAGAAGATGAGAGTTATGTTTTATCTGGAGGCCATTGACCCTCGCGCATCATTCATTATGGAAGAGGGTCCCTTTATTCCCATGAAGGCTTCCGGACCTTGAAAAGATCTCCAAATCCCCAAGAGTCCTGAAGAGATGTCTGAGACTGAGCTCTCACTTTTCAACCTGGACAAGCTGGTTCGTCAGATCATCACTGACGTTTGGTATGGATCATCTCGTTCAAGATTGGACAAGTGTAAGATTGCAAAGTCTATGTGGCAAACTATCTCTGACCTAATGGAGGGAACAGAGACGGCTGGGACTGGATGCCAGTAAGAGGATGAAGCCTATGTGGGGGTCCTCATCTCTGAAGATGAAAGTCAAGACCAATCTCTCAATATCAGGGCTCCCGTGTCTTTATCTGAGACTGAAGAAGAGATTGAGGAATGTAGTTCTGATGAAGCTGACACATAGTCTTTGCAGATCTTAACGCTAACCCTGATCATCACAGTCAGGATAAGGACCCAATGCATATTGGGTTCCTAAGGTAAGGTAATTCATTTTTGCAGGATAGTTTAGGTTCCCGTGAACATGATGAGACCTAGACAAGAGATGTTCCAGGAACGGTATGGAACAAGTATATGGGATAAGTGATAATGCTAAATGGCCTACTTCAACTGGATACCTGTTGTACTTCAAATAGAGGATCCGATGATAAACTTAATGATCCCAGGTACGCGCATTCAGTTTCGAAAATTGAATCGCATTACATAGATGTTTATATATATATATCCAAACAAATATGTAGATTCTCTCTCTAAAATAAATATACATAGATATATATACACCCACCTGATGGTAGGACACGAGAGCTAATAACTGTATGATTCTTAGTTTGGAATCTGGTGAATGGTTTATATATCATCGATAATGGGTGACAATGGGTGTCAATCGGTCTGATGAAATTCAAGGGACGTGTGCCGGTAGTTGTAACGAAAATTTTACTTTATTGACTCACCAAGAAATAACCAGTGTTTATTTCTAGGGTTAACATCCCTTCGACTCAGCTTAGCTATTCTGACCAGAAAATAAAAAGGACAAAGTCGCGAAATTCAAACCAACAATTTAAATTTATCAATATAAATACGGTCAGTGGAAATATCGGATACCCAAGCCCTCTGCATTCTGGAAATTTCGGAGGAGATAAATAGCGTAAACCACAGAAATCCCGACCCTTCGCATTCTGGACGCTGCAGAAATCCCGTTGACTCTGCGGAAACCTCGCCGATTCCCGTCATTCGTGCGGAAATTCCTCCTGTGCTTCAGTCTTTTGGTATTCTCATCGATTCCCGATCACCTCTCGTCGACTCCAGCTCCATCTATTGCAGTCCGCCACTATCCTCTCTCTGTCAGTTCGTGCTCCCATCCCCGGCATCAACTTGGCACAAGGTTCTTACCGATTCACCGCTAGCATTTCCCCTCTCTTCGACTCCCATTCCCGTCGCCAGCTGACCCGTCGCAAGTCGAGTAGAGATTCTCTCCGCTCGGCGAAAGGGTTTGCTATGGCTCCTCGAACCACGGTTGGACTCCTCATCGGGAGTGAGTTGGTTAGGACTGGATTCTCCCATGCCTCTGATGAATTTAGGAACATCATCCTGATGCTTGAGCAAGCTGGGCTCTCCTTTATCCTTGAGTACCCATGCAAAATTCTAGATAAAGAAGTTCTTGAATTATATGCAACTGCCAAGCTACGTCATGAGGATACCTTGATACAGAGTAAGATTGCTGGATTAAGGATCAAGATGTCTGTAGCAAAATTATCACGTCATCTGCAGCTCAACAGCTTTGAACAAGAGGACCACCTGGATGAGAATGATCGTGCACGGACACTACCGTTCTGTGGATTAGCATGAGGGACAAAGGCCATCAAATGCAAGGAAATGAATCAGGAAGGAAAGCTCCTCTCTGACATCATTGGGAAGGTCCTGATCTGCAAACCGGGCTCCCATGATCATATTTCAGGGGATATGTTCAAAATCCCGATGGCTGTGGTGTGTAAAAAAAGATACAACTGGGGGGCCATGTTGTTTGAGAAGATTAAAGATACTCTACGAACTCCTAACTTTGGGAGAATCATCAGGCCGTACCTGAATCAGATGGACGGAGACAGGTTTGATATGAGCAAGGGAGTTCCTCTTCACTACTTAAAGAAGATGGACTCCATCGTTTGATAGATGGGAGAGGAGAATTGGCCAAGGAGGTGCAGCTGAAGCACAGGGTGATGAAGATGACAGAGCTCTAGAGTACAGAAATCCCTTGTATGAACCCAGTGACGTTCCTGATTTGCTGCATGCAGGAACTGAGGGGGAGTCGTTACTCATTCCTTCTGATGCCCTCAGGACGGAAGTCTTAGGTTTGGATCATGCAGATGCAGTTACTGACATTACCTAGATTGCTAAGGATGCAGTAGATACCCTCGCTACCGATCAAGCTGACGAGGAGGAAGTGGAGGATGACATGGAGGATTATGTTGCTGATGAGGATGATGTGGAGAATGCGGCCACTGATGATGTGAATAATGACCAAGATGGAAATGTGATGGACATGAGGGAAATTGATGTTGATTTCCCCTCTGTGGAACAGGTACAGGTAGTAGTTCCTGATGTATCTGGTGCAACAATTGAGGGGGAGACCTCCCAATAGGGGATGATGAGTATATAAAAAATGACAGAGGCTGCCCCAATCCCCCCTCAAGAGACTGTGAATCTATCCAGCTCCACCAGTGTTTCTGCAGATGAAAATCCTGACTCCCAGAGTCCTATCCCCCCTGAGCATGACCAGGCCATTCATCATGTTCATCCGCTAGGACCTAGCCTAGCAAATCACATGGTAAATATCATTCAAGGTATATTGGATGAACTGAAGGCCTCTTTTGAACGATCTCACAACAAGGTGCTGAAACGAATTAAGAAATCTGAGGATCTAATGCTTAAAAATTTTGTGGAGATAAATCATAAGTTGGATATGATGGAACAAAAGTTTGAAGCTAAGTATGCAGAGGCCGGCAATGCCGTCAATCTTCTAATGCAAGGGCTTCAGAAGAACACAGCTGATCTGGCAGTGGTAAACCAAAATGCACATGTTGTGGCCAACAACATCAAGTTGTTCAATGCCAGCATGGTGACACTAAATGCAAATCAGACATCCCTGCTGAATGAGTTCACTAAGACTGTTAAGCATAAAGATGAGTCACTACATACCTATGCAAACTCCATTGCCCTAGAAGCCAAAAAGGGGGAGAATGCATATACAACTAAGATGGCAGGGCTAGAACAAATCATGGTCGACAACTTCATGCAGTCAAAAAAGTATGTTTTTGAAAGCTGCCACTGGCTAGTTCAGCAAGCATCTGGTATACAAATTCCAATTCCGGTTCCTCCTCCTGATGAGGTTACCACTGTTGCTGATGAGGTGGCAAGTGCTGAGGAGGTTCCCCTGAGTGAAGTTGAGGTCAGGAAGGCTGCTAGGGCCGCTGCCAAAGCTACTCTCAGGGCTATGTTTGATCAAGAGGCCATTGAAAAAGGCAAAAGAAAACTTCAAGAAGGGACTTCCAAAGAGACTCCAGCTGAGAGGAAAGTAAGATTGAAGGAAAGTGAAGTGAAGAATGAACGATGGAGCCCTATATCGAGGAGCATCATACTGGACACATTTATGCTACAACATCAGGGGGAACTTAATCGAAATGAAGTATATAGTCAGTATGAGTGGGAGATGCACAAAGTGTATGAAGCTAAAATAAACATATTTTCAGGACTAACACTGTGGAACATAAAGCTCCTCCCCCCAGATACTATCTGAAGCCAAAGGAGTACTTTGAGAGACAAAGCAAGAAGTTCTTTGCTAAACAACTTAAGGATGATCAGGCTAAGGAGAAATAGTCTTGGGATCTAGACCTGTCATTTTATTTATGCATGTATATCTTTTCATGTATTTATATGAACAACTTTTGGATATATATATATATATGATCACATGTTGACTCAATTGTTGTTCTGAATGCATTCATTATTCTGTGTCTAGTCTCGCTTATGTTGTTTTGTATATTCCTCTAGTTGGTGTAATTCATCTTAGCTAGTAGGATTTTGGCTTCTTCAAATAGGGGGAGATTGTTGGGTATTGTATCCACAATTACCTGGATTTGAAGAAGCCTCTTGTCGAGCTAAGATGAATTCACAATGTATTTGATGATTTTCTATCAAGTTGTGCTTGCATCTATTCCATGCTAAGTACACACCAATGTCAGGGTGCAGTGGGTCAATATACATGGGTCTGCGCAATGTAATCCCTCGTTGAGCAGATCAGTGTGTTGACTCATGTGTGCTCTCTCTATTGGAGTGTACTTATTTTCAAGTCCAGGGTCGAGATAGATCAAGAGCAGAAGAGGAGCAAAGATGGGTCAAAGACCAATTTTAGAGGAAGGAAGAAGAAATATTCTAAGTCAAAATCGACGGGAATCACTAGTGATTCTCGCCGAATCGTCGAGAATCACTCGCCGATTCCCGCCGACTTCATCTGGCTGACTGTCCTCCTTCAAGACTTATGCTAAGGCAGAATCGACGGGAATCACTAACTGATTCTCGCCGATTCGTCGAGAATGACGTTGCATTTCTGCCGATTCCCTCTGAATGACTAGAGTTTCAACTGGAATCATGCCAAGGCAAATTCGACGGGAATCACAAGTGATTCCCGCCGACTTCGTCGAGAATCACCAATGATTCTCGCCGAATTTTCCTTAGGCAAATTTGCTCTGAACGCTGGACCGAACCAAGATGCTGGGCGCTTTTTTGACCGGAACTAGGGCTTCTTCTTGTGGGCCCCACAACGGTCATTTAGGGTTGTTCTACAGTATATATATACTCGCTTATTTCGAACTTCAACAGTAGAGATTAACGAAGAATAAAAAGGTTGTCGAGCGTAACCTAGCCGATCGCGGAACTCCTTCCGTCGCCGTCACCGCTCGCAAGTTATCGCCGCCGCAGATCTTAGATCTTCTTTGATCTCCCGACGACAGAACCGAGGCTAAGTATAGCGTCTAACGCTTCTCTCTCGAGATTCCTTGTCTCTCGATTTGTTGAACGAAGTTAGCTCTTCATTCTGAATCGATTGAGACGACCGATCTGATTGAGATCGTTGGTAGATCTTGCTTGCTTCGTCAAGAAGTTTGGATCTACAAAGCATCGCCGCCTCATTCACTTGCCGTCGCCGATCTTATCAAGATCCTCTCCAAGAGAGTACTCCGATCGTGGACTCTTCGTCTTCATCAAGAACGCTTCAACAAACGAAGAGGGACATCGGGTTCTCCACAAGTGTAGTTTGTATTTCTTGTACATTCTAATTTTTTGTTGTTGTAAAGGAATAGTGATTCCTTGTTGTAAGGGTTGGGCGCAACCCGTAGTGGAGGAGTAGTGACTCCTTCGGTTGGAAGGGTGCCTTTCGTAGTGTGAGGATTGGGTTTCAATCCGTTTGGTGAAGTGACCGAGTCGTCCCTTGGTGGGAGATAGGTCGAAGGGGGAGAGTGGACGTACCCAAATCGGGGAACCACTATAATTGCTTGTGTTCTTTTCTGTGCTGTGTTTGTTTAATTGTGCAGGTTATTTAAATTCCGCAAAAGACAGCACTACACCTATTCCCCCCCCATAGGTGGAATTAGTTGACACTAAAGACTTTCAATATTGGCCATGCATGATGAACTGCATCAATTCTAACGATGCAACATCTGGACGCTTGTTCCCAGACCAAAGAAACAGAATGTGATCGGCACTAAGTGGATCTTCAGAAACAAACTGGATGAACACAGTGTCATCATCAAGAACAAGGCCAGACTGGTGGCTTAAGGTTACAGACAGTAGGAGGGGATTGACTTCGACCAAACCTTTGCACCAGTTGCAAGGCTCGAAGCGATCAGATTGTTCCTGGCGTATGCCTCTCACAAAGGATTCACTGTCTATCAGATGGACGTGAAATCAGCTTTTCTCAATGGAAATTTAAAAGAGAAAGTATATGTCGCGCAACCACAAGGTTTTGTTAATCCAACATTCCCTAATCATGTTTACTTTCTTAATAAAGCACTATATGGCTTAAAACAAGCTCCTCGAGCTTGGTATGAGACTCTGTCTAGTTTTCTTCTCGAGAACAAGTTCTCGAGAGAAAAAATAGATAAGACATTGATTCTTAGGGAAGTCAAAGGCAAGATTTTGCTGGTGCAAATCTATGTCGATGACATAATATTCGGCTCAACGTATAATAACCTGTGCAAGAAGTTTTCTAAACTTATGCAAGGGAAGTTTGAAATGAGCAGCATGGGTGAGCTGAAGTACTTCTTGGGACTTCAAGTGAAACAGTCTGAGGATGGAATTTTCATTTCTCAGACGTAGTTCACAAATGAACTCCTCAAGAAATTCGGAAGGGAGAATGCAACCTCTATGAGGACTCCAATGGGATCCACTGTGTCTCTAGACAAGGATAAGAAAGGGAGACCTTTTGATGAAACCAAATACATAAGCATAATTGGATCCCTACTCTACCTTACTATAAGTATACCAGATATTATGTTTTCCACTTGCATTTGTGCCAGATATCAGGTGAACACTAAGGAATCTCATAATGTCGCTGCAAAATGAATTCTTAGATACCTTAAAGGTACACCAAATCTTTGCTTGTGGTACCCAAGAAACAATGATGTCGAGCTGATAGGCTTTTCAGATGCTGACTTTGCAGGAAACAGGGATGATAGGAAAAGCACTTCCGGGACGTGCCAATTTCTCAGAAGAAGGCTTATTTCATGGAACAGTAAAAAGTAGAACTGTGTCGCAACCTCTACGGCTGAATCAGAGTACATCTCAGCAGGCAGCTATTGCGCACAAATTCTATGGATCAGAAATCAACTCGAAGATTATGACTTGCAGTTCAGAGAAGTTCCTATGTATTGCGACTCCTCGAGCGCAATAGCAATTACGGACAATCCTGTGTCGCACAGCAGAACAAAGCATATTGAAGTGTGCTACCACTTCATTCGGGAGCATGTGCAAAACAAAGATATCTCTCTCTGCTATGTCCCCACGGATAAGTAGATTGCAGATATCTTCACAAAGCCCCTAGACGAGGCCAAGTTAAGTTTCTTCAAAACTGAACTCGGCATGCTGAACTATGAAGATTGAAGACTGAAGGGCTCCAGGCCCTTGAATCAAGGGGGAGCATCAGCGAGGAACTCAATATCGGGCACGGATGCAAGAACTGAGGGGGAGCTTTGTGCTCCAAGTGAAGTCCCAGATTTGTAGAAGCCGAAAAGGGGGAGATTACCCTCTCGGCTAAGGCTAAGGTGGCTGCCAATGCTAAGTATTCTCTTAGGAGAATGGTAATGGATTTCACTCTTAACTGCATTTTCATTTTATGATTTTCAGTCCCATCTGTTCTATTTACCTTAGCTTGTAGGGTTTAGGCTTCTTCAAATAGGGGGAGATTGTTGGGTATTGTATCCACAATGGACCTGATTTGAAGAAGCCCCTGAACAAGCTAAGCTGAATTGACAATGTATTTGATGATCTTCTATCAAGTTGTGCTTGCAGCTATTTCATGCTAAGTATACACCAATGTCAGGGTGCAGTGGGTCAATATACACGGGTCTGCGCAACGTAATCCCTCGTTGAGTAGATCAGTGTGTTGACTCACGTGTGCTCTCTCTATTGGAGTGTACTTATTTTCAAGTACATGGTTTAGGTAGATCAAGAGCAAAAGAAGGAGCAAAGATGGGTCAAAGACCAAGTCTTCAATGGAAGGAAGAGAAAAATCTTCTAAGTCAAAATCGACGGGGATCACTAAGTCATTCCCGCCAACTTTTACGGGAGTCACTTGTGATTCCCGCCGACTTTGATGAGAATCGTTAGTGATTCCCGCCGATTCGACGAGAATCCGTCTGCATTCCCGCCGACTTCTTCCGGCTAACAGTTTTCCAACAGGAATTCTGCCAAGGCAGAATTGATGAGAATCGTGAGTGACTCCCGCCGACTTCGACGGGAATCACCAACGATTCCCGCCGATTTTTCCTTAGGCAAATTTCCTCGTCCGCTGGACCGGACCAACTTGCCGTGCGCTGTTTCGGCCGGGGCTAGGGTTTCTCCTTGTGGGCCCCACAACGGTCTTTAGGATTGGATCAGGGTATATATATGCGCGTATTTTGAACTTCTAAAAACAACTATTCACGCGAAAACAAAAGCAGCCGACGCCGTGCCCTAGCCGATCGCGAAAACCGCCGATTGTCTGTAGCCGCTCGCAAGTTCGTCGTCGCCGTTGATCTCAGTGCTTCTTTGATCTTCCAACGATAGTACCGAGGCAAGCCGAGCATCTCACGCATCTCTCTTGAGATCTCATGTCTTCCGCTTCGTTGAACGAGATTTGTTCTCCATTCCGAATTGGTTGAGACGACTGATCCAACTGAGATCGTTCGTAGACCTTGCTTGCTTTGTCAAGAAGTTTTTATCTACAAAGAATTTCCGCCGCAATCACTTGCCGCCGCCGATCTTGAGAAGACCCATTCCAAGAGAGAACTCCGGTTGTGGACTCTTCGTATTTTTCGTGCAAGCTACAACGAACGAAGAAGGACAACGGAATCTCCAAAAGCTTTGTTTGTATTTTCTTTTACATTCAATTTTGGTTTGTTGTAAAGAAATTTTCATTCCTTGTTGTAAGGGTTAGGTGCAACCCGTGGTGGTGGAGTTGTGTCTCCTTTGTTGGAAGGGTTCCTTCCGTAGTGTGATGATTGGATTTCAATCCGTTTGGAGAAGTGACCAAGTTGTCCCTTGGTGGGAGATAGGTCGAAGAGGGAAAGTGGACGTACCCAAATCGGGGAACCACTATAATTCTTTGTGTGTTTTCTGTGTTGTGTTTGCTAATTTGTGCAGGTAAATTTAATTCTGCAAAAGACTGTATGACACCTATCCCCCATAGGTGGATTTAGTCGACAATAGAAACTTTCAGCCACCACGGTGTTGCGCGAGGGTTGCTCGCGGCTTAGTTTGCGCGAGTGATGCTTGCAGCTTCTTCGTGAGGGGGGCAGGCCCCAAAGGTGTTACGCGAGGTTTGCTCATGGCTTAGTTTGCGCGAGGGATGCTCGCGGCATCTTTGTGAGGGGGGGGGGGGGGGGCAGGCCCCCACGGTGTTGCGCAAGGGTTGCTCGCAGTTTAGTTTGCACGAGGGATGCTCGCGGCTTCTTCGTGAGGGGGCAAGACCCCACGGTATTGCGCGAGGGTTTCTCACGGCTTAGTTTGCGCGAGGGATGCTCGTGACTTAGTTTGCGCGAGGGATGCTCGCGGCTTCATCGTGAGGGGGTAGGCCCCCACGATGTTGCGCGAGGGTTGCTCGCAGCTTAGTTTGCGCGAGGGATGCTCGCGGACTCTTTGTGAGGGAGAAGGCCCCCACGTTGTTGCCCAAGGGTTGCTCGCGACTTAGTTTGCGCGAGGGATGCTCGTGAATTCTTCATGAGGGAGGCAGGCCCCCACGGTGTTGCGCGAGGGTTGCTCGCGGCTTAGTTTGCGCGAGGGATTCTCGCGGCTTCTTCGTGAGTGGGGCAGGCTCCCACAGTGTTGCACGAGGGTTGCTCGCAGCTTAGTTTGCACGAGGGATGCTCGCGGCTTCTTCGTGAGGGGGCAGGCCACCACGGTGTTGCGCGAGGGTTGCTCGCGACTTAGTTTGCGCGAGCGATGCTCGCGGCTTCTTCGTGAGGGGAGTAGGACCCCACGGTGTTGCGCGAGGGTTGCTCGCGGCTTAGTTTATGCGAGGGATGCTCGCGGCCTCTTCATGAGGGGGGCAGGCCCCCACGGTGTTGTGTGAGGGTTGCTCGTGGCTTAGTCTACGCGAGGGATGCTCGCGGCCTCTTCGTGAGGGGGGCAGGCCCCCATGGTGTTGCGCAAGGGTTGCTGATGGCTTAGTTTGTGCGAGGGATTCTCGCGGCTTCTTAGTGAGGGGGGAAGGCCCCCACGGTGTTGTGCGAGGGTTGCTCGCGGCTTAGTTTGCACGAGGGATGCTCTCGACTTCTTCGTGAGGGGGGCATGCCCCCACGGTGTTGCGCGAGGGTTGCTCGCAGCTTATTTTGCGCGAGGGATGCTCGCGGCTTCTTCGTGTGGGGGGGGGGGGGGGAAGGCCCCTACGGTGTTATGCGAGGGTTGCTCGCAGCTTAGTTTACCCGAGGGATGTTCGCGGCCTCTTTGTGAGGGGGCAGGCCCCCGCAGTGTTGCGCGAGGGTCGCTCGCGGCTTAGTTTGCGCGAGGGATGCTCGCGACCTCTTCGTGAAAGGGGCAGGCCCCCACGGTGTTACGCGAGGGTTGCCCGCGGCTTAGTTTGCGCGAGGGATGCTCACGGCTTCTTCGTGAGGGGGGGCAGGCCCCCACAGTGTTGCGCGAGGGTTGCTCGCGGCTTTGTTTGCGCGAGGGATGCTCACGGCCTCTTCGTGAGGGCGGGGGGGGGGGGGGGGGGGGGGGGGTAGACCCCCACGGTGTCTGCGTGCATTGTGCTTTCTATTTGTACATGTGATATTTGTAGCAACATGATTCAATACTCGAATGAAGATAACGTGTGCGGGGTTGAGCATGCGGCTTATAGAATTTTAGACAAAACTTACACAATTAAACAATTATAAAACAAAAATCACTGATAAAATCGGCGCAGGTTCTGCGCGTTCCAGGTACGAGGGAGAGTCTTTCCTTTGGAGTTTCGCAACTTGTATGTTCCCGGCTTCACCACTGTCGTGACGATGAAGGGGCCTTTCCAGGTTGGGGACAACTTGTCGCCCTTTGTTCCCTTCCCTGCTGCTTAAAGAGTACGAAGGACCAAGTCTCCGATGTTGATTAGACGTGACTTTACTTTGCGGTCGTAATAGCGGGCCGTATGTTGTTTGTATGCTGCAGCTCGGAGAGAGGTTTCTTCACGGATCTCGGAGATCAGGTCTAGATTGTATAAGAGAGCGTCGTCGTTGGTCTGGAGGTTGAAGTGGGATATTCGGGGGCTTGGAACGTCGATGTCAACTAGAATGATGGCTTTAGTTCTGTAACAGAGATTGTACGGTGTCTCTCCCGTAGGGGTTCTTGCTGATGTTCGGTATGCCCACAATACATTGGGGAGTGCGTCGGTCCATTTCCCCCCTGCGTTTTGGAGCCGCGCCTTTAGCCTCTTCAGGATGGTTCGTTTGGTTACTTTGATCTGCCCATTAGATTGAGGATGTGACACAGCCGTGTGTCGTAGCTCGATCTTCAAGTCTTAACACAACTTGGTAAAGGATTTTACTTAGAATTGAGTGCCGTTGTCGGTGATGATAATTGCAGGTATGCCAAAGCGGCAAACAATGTTCTTCCATACAAATTGCTTCGCATTCTCCTCAGTAATTTTGGCCAGAGGTTCTGCTTCTACCCACTTGGTGAAATAGTCGATGACCATGATGATGAATTTCCTTTGTCCTGAAGCCTGGGGCAAAGGGCCAAGAAGATCAATTCCCCATTGCGCGAATGGCCAAGCTCCTTGTAATGTAGTAAGGGCAACGAGTGGTTTCCTGGGCACGTTGGCGTGCATCTGGCAACTCTTGCATTTCTGAACGAAGACTGTTGCTTCTCTCTTCATGGTAGTCTAGTAGAAGCCTTGGCGTAAGATTTTGCGGGCCAAGGCTTTGACGCCCAAGTGTTCTCCGCATACTCCTCCATGGACTTCGCGGAGGGTATACTCAGCATAAGTTTCTGCTAAACATTTCAGGTAGGGTCCTGCAAAAGATCGATTGTAAAGTTCTCCATTGATCAATGTAAACGTAGCTGCCCTCATTTTTAATTGTCGGGCTTCCTTTGGATTATTCGGACGTTGCTGGCTCTTTAAGTTGTTGACTAGTGGGGTGATCCATGATTCTTTTGAATCTTCAATCTCTGCTATCTCCCAAGGTCCTTGGATACTAAGACGGGAAATTTATTCAACCCTGCCTCTCCTAGACTTATAGCGGGTGTGAGACGTAGCTAACTTCGATAGGGCATCTGCTCGACTGTTCTGCTCTCTAGGGATGTGGAGAATTTGGACTTGCGGTATCTGTTGCAGGAGTGACTACCAGTTGGAGGTACTGAACAAGCTGCTCAATTTTGGCTTCGTAATCCCCCTCTACTTGGGACACTATGAGTTGAGAATTAGAGTAGACTGTTAACTTGGCAGTATGGCAGTCAATGGCAAGCCTGAGTCCTGCAATTAAGGCCTCATATTCTGCTATGTTGTTGGTGGCAGGGAACTTCAATTGGAGCCCGTACTCTAGAGTGACGAGTTCTGGGCTTATGAGGAGTAGCCCCGCTCCTGCACCCTCGATGCCCGATGCTTCGTCAACGTACATAGTCCACCCTAGTCCTGGCTCTACTGAGATAACTTCTGGCTCTGTTGGTATGGTATTTTCAACGACAAAATCTGCCAAAACTTGTGACTTGACGACGGGATGTGGTAGGAAGTGGATGTCAAATTCGCCTAGCTCAACCGCCCATTTGACTAGTCGGCCGGAAGCCTCTGGTTTTTGAAGAATAGCACGGAGAGGTAGCTCTGTCAACACTTTGATGGTGTGAGCCTGGAAGTAGGGATGAAGTTTCCTTGCTGAGAAAACAAGTGCAAAGGCTGTCTTGTCTGCGACTGGATTCCTAGTTTCAACATCAGAGAGGATCTTTCTAAGGTAATAGATGGGGCGTTGAACCCCTCCTTCATCTTTCACCAAGACTGAGCTTAGTGCGGCCGTTGTGATAGCGAGATACAAAAAAAGAATTTCTCCTGGATCTGGCTTTGATAGCAGAGGAGGAGAAGCCAAATACTGCTTGAGTGATTCGAAGCCTGACTGACATTCGTCCGTCCATTGGAAACCGGTAGTTCTAGCTCCTCGGAGAATCTTGAAGAAGGGAAGGTATTTATACCCGGTCCGTGCCAAGAACCTAGAAAGTGTTGTGATTCTCCCATTCAGCCTTTGTACTTCCTTAAGAGATCGAGGTGGTGACATGTCCTCAAGAGCTTTAATCTTCTTGGGATTGGCCTCTATGTCTCGCTGGGTTACCATGAATCCTAAGAATTTTCCTGACGTAACTCCAAATGCACATTTGATGGGGTTATGTCTCATACCATACTGTCAAAGTACCTTGAAACATTTCTCGAGGTCTTCCAAGTGGTTTCCTCGACGAACGCTCTTTACCAGCATGTCGTCCACGTATACTTCCATTGTTTTGCCGATAAGGTTTTTGAAGACTTTGGTCATGAGCCGTTGGTAGGTGGATCCTGCATTCTTGAGCCCAAAGGGCATAACTTTGTAGCAGTATATCCCTTTGTCAGTTCGGAAGTCTGTATGCTCTTCGTCAGTTGGATTCATTTGAATCTGGTTGTACCCGGAGTAAGCATCCATGAAGTTGAGGTGTTGGTGCCCGGCAGTTGAATCGAATAGTTGATCAATTCTTGGGAGTGTGAAGCTATCCTTAGGGCATGCTTGATTGAGGTTGGTGTAGTCCACACACATCCTCCACTTTCCTGAAGATTTCTTTACCAAGACAACATTAGCTACCCAGGTAGGGTATTTTACTTCTCGGATGAAATGGGCGGTGAGGAGCTTCTCTACTTCTTCTTCAATTGCCTGGAGATGTTCTGGGGCGAAGTTTCTCTTCTTTTGGATGAAGGGCTTGCATGATGGGTTGATGTTGAGGGAGTGTTCGATGACGTGAGGGTCTATGCCTGGCATATCCTCAGGGGCCCATGTGAAGATATCTTTGTTGTTTCGGAGATAGGCTGTCAGTTCCTCCTTTCCTTGTTGTGGCAGGAGTGATCAGAACTGTATGGTGCGAGCTGGGTTTGTTGGTGAGAGAGGGACCACAATTAATCCTTCCATTGGTGTCCCTCATTGAAGTATGGCTTCATCGCGGAGATCGAAGTCATCGATATTCAAAGGGGTGGCATTCACAGGCTGTGCTTGTTTGGAGTAACAATTCTTGGCAGCCTCTTGATTACCGCGGACGACTCCAATACCTCCCGGCATGGGAAACTTCATGTCAAGGTGAGTAATCGAGGGAATGGCTTTGGATATAGTTTGAACGGGTCTTCCAAAGATTGCGTTATATGCGGAGTTTGAATCTACTACCACGAACTAGATCTCATGCGTTACATGTCTTGGAAATTCTCCCATAGTAACTGGGAGAGTAATCATTCCTAGCACCTGAACTGGATGGTTGTCGAAGCCGTACACCGGACCGTATGCCTTAGTTAAGCGCTGGGTGGGGATATTCATTCTCCGTAGAGTAGCAGAAATCAAGACATCGACGGAGCTTCCATTGTCAATGAGGATTCATTTAACATTATAACATGGATCCCCGATTCCAGCACTGATTACTAGGGGATCTTGATGAGGTGTTCGCAGGCCAACCAAGTCTTCATCTCCGAAAGTTATGGTGGAATCTTGTTTGAATTTTTTATCCTCGTAAACCTATCCTTGCTTATTACTGAGAAGATTAGGGCGGAAAGAATGGGTGATCCGGCGATGGTTTTAATGTTTCCAACCATCTGCCTACCACCCGTTCCTCCAGAGGGAGGGTTTTGTTGATCTCTTTACGGTCTTGGCGGGTCGCGTTGATCTTGCACATGTCCTTGTAGAAATCTATCGAGAAGTCCTAGGCGGACCAAGCACTTGATTTCTTCTTTTAAGCGGGCACAATCTTCTGTTGTATGTCCCGTAGTTCGATGAAACTCACAATACTTGGATTGGTCGTTCCTAGGATTAGGAGCTGGTTGTTTCGGTCATTGGAAGGCGGGCTCATTCTGTATTGCATATAATACATTGGTGCATGTCGTGTTGAGAGGGGTGAAGTCTCTAGGGGGCTGATCTCTTTGAGGATCCCGGCGACGCTGTCCATTACGGCGATCGTCGCGGAACCTCCCTTACTGGCGCTGCTGAGGTTGTTCCTTTTCTCTCTTGCACTTCTGGGTGCCATCAAACTGTTGGCTATGGGCTTCAATGCCTTCATTTGTGGCGATCTGGGCTTCGACCCGATGTACGAGGTCAGGATAACTTGGAACAGTCTCTCGCATCAGTGCTGAGTAGAAGCCACTTGGTCGGAGGCCTCCAAGGAACATACCTCGCAATAACTCGGGGTAAACGCCTGGAATTTGTCAGGCTTCGGCGGTAAAAACGTCAGAAAAAATCTTTGAGAGTTTCTCCTTCGTTTTGACGGATTCATGATAAATGAGAAGGGTCGCGCACGATTCTACGGTTAGCGATGCACTGGTCGACAAATTGTCTTGTGAGCTCTGTAAAGTTAGTGATTGTATTGGCCCTTAGCGAATGGAACCATGTTTTGGCTTGTCCCTTGAGAGTGGCTGGAAACACTTGGCAGAGGAGTTAGTCTGGAGCATTATAGATTCTCATGATAGTGGTGAAATGATTGACATGCTCTAGCGGATCATCGGTCCCGTCAAATCTTTCAATGTTTGGGAGTTTAAATCCATTTGGAATTGGGTGATCCAGAATATGGATTGTTAGAGGGGAACCCTGGCATAGTGGTCGGCGGGCAAAAATATCTCTTGCACCAGCTTGAAGATATTCTTCAGCGATGACTTCTCGAATTTCTTCCCGAGTGAACCTTTCCAGTGGAGGTAGACGAACTTCGTTTGCGGGCTCATGATGATGGTATATTCTTGCTCTCCTCTAGACCAGGTGAGCGGAACTTGCCGCTTCAGAATATTCTTCGGATATCTCTTGCCTTGGAGGAATTTCCTGAGGTCTACATTGATTTGGTGGTGGCGGTGGATCTGCTTGAGCTGGCTGCAGTAAGCGAGTCAGAGGCGTTCCAAGATTTCGCAGCAGGGTGAGCATTTCAGTTTATTGTTCTTCCATCTGGCGGACGCGTCCCTCCAAGGTGGTGATAGGAGCTAATGCAGCTTCTGCAGTCAGTGGCACGTCCACCAGAGAATGTGAACGTGCGGGCTCGGGATGTCGCAAAGGGCAGAGCCATCCGCGGTACGAGTGCTTCTCTTTTCCATTAAGACTAAACTTGGAAGGGGCGATGCTACCGATCTTGTACTTCACAGGATGTTGGGGAGATCGTATTCCAACAGACGGCTCCAAACTGTTGCGGAGTAACTCGATGCCCCGGTCGGACCGGATTAACTTGACCCGTCTTAGCTCATGGAGCGGTCGAGCGCGCACACAGTCAATGAAGATGAACAGTAGACACAAGTCTTGATGACGTGGAAAAACCCCTTAAATGGGTAAAAAACCACGTGACCGGGTCTGTTCCGGTCAAATTCCACTAGCTTTTAGTGATTACAACACGCTTCGTGAATCGAGGCAACAGGCCGCTCCCGTTACAACTTGAGTAGAGAGAGAGAGACTATAGCTTCCTAGGGTAAACAGGCTGCACCGCGTAAGTGACTCAGACGTGGAAATGCGTGGGATGATTCTAGCGCTTGCGCTCGGGGCAGTGCGCGCTTGCTGGCTTCAAATGGCTTCTTCCTTCGGCTACCTTGAGATCTTGGGCGCCCTTTTGCTGTCAATGTGCTGGTGGGGTGCCTATAGCCGCTGGTGGCAGCTGGTGGTCACCGGTGTCCGTTGGTGGCCGATGGTGGCTATTGGTTGTTCAAGGAGAGCGGTGGCCGCGGTGGAGGAGGCAGGAGAGCTCTCACCTGAGGAAGAAGAAGACAACCCGGAGAAGAGAAAAAAGTGAAGAATGAAGAGGCCCTAGGGTTCCTTTTATAGCCTCGAAGGAAGGATCACGGCGGGCCCCACCACTAAAGTGGTAGGGTAGTGGGTGGTTACCCTCTTGATCGAATGGCGAGGAAAGCCTTGTAATGATAGGACGGCGGCTAGGCGGGGAGACGGCGGCGGCTAGGCGGCAGCCTGGCGAGGCGGCCAGACGGCGGCGGCTAGGTCGGCTAGGCGGCGACGGCTAGGCGGGGAGACGGAGGCGGCTAGGCCGGCTAGGCGG
Organism: Platanthera zijinensis; assembly: GCA_039513925.1. NCBI lineage: Eukaryota > Viridiplantae > Streptophyta > Magnoliopsida > Asparagales > Orchidaceae > Platanthera > Platanthera zijinensis. The sequence continues at coordinate 22,890,506 of CM077097.1, forward strand.
CAGCGGCGACGAGGTCGGCTAGGCGGCGGCCTGGCCAGGTGGCTAGGTCGGCCAGGCGGTCAGGCGGCCAGGCAGCAGCGGCTAGGTTGGCCAGGCGGCGGCCTTGCCAGGCGGCCAAGCGGTTATGGCTAGGCTGGCTAGGCGGCCAAACGTCGGAGGCCAGGCGAGGCGGCGACAGCTAGGCTTGCTAGGAGGCGGCCTGGCTAGGCGGCCAGGCGGCGGTGGCTAGGCCAGCTAGGCGACCAGACGGTTCAGCTAGATGGCGGTTTCCCTCCATGGGGAGAGGGAGTGTGTCCCGCTCCCCAATTATTCTCTCATCATGAGAGTTCATGGGGGATGGTCCACCCATGATCCACTTTTGGAGGAGATCATGGGGAGGGGGGGGGGGCTTTTTCTCCTTTAAATGATGGTGAAGCCCATCAGCACTCTTTCGTCTATCTTCACTTTACCAAATGTTTCAAGAGTAGCTAACCACCTAGAGAGGGGGGGGGGTGAATAGGTTTTTATGTCTTTTTAAACTATCTTCTTATTTTGGTGTGTTGTGACTTAGTTTTGTGTTAGCTTTCAAGAATACACAATCAACACACAAGTATTTATAGTGGTTCCTCAAGGTTTGGGTACATCCACTATCTCTTCCACCTTTCTAACAGTGTGTTAGATAATGCCAACTTCTCCAAACTCGACTCCAAGAGCTTACAACACAGATCCTTCAAGATCTCTCAGACTCCTTCAAGTCCTACCTTAGGCCCAAGGCCCTACCACTCAGAGCAAATGATGCTCCTATAACTCAGTGATCCACATATCACCTACCTCAGAGAATAACTCTCCTACAACTCAGGCACACATGACCTACCTCAGATCCATAGAAGGATCCAACACTCAGATGCACAGAAGGATCCTACCACTCGACCTTTATAGTTTAGGCTTATAACTCAGATCAGTTAAGATCCTACAGAGAGAATAAGTATGTTGGTGATAAATGACTCCAGAGAAATTATGTCTGAGTCAGCCTCTTCTTGAACTGAGGAGACTCAGTCCTATCCTCTTCACAACACCAAGAAAAGATCTTCAATGATGATTCTTCTTGTGTTGAGAAGTAACTGCGGAGATTGCTTCTTCTTTCTCAGAAAGAAATATTCTTGATCTTGCTATTGAGAGATGATTTAATCTTCAGAGAAAAGTTCCCTCAACAGCAAATTATGTTTGTGATTCACGGATAACTTTTTAACAAGCTCTTCGAATACTTCAACTCATTCAGGAGGAAGAAGACGACTGCTTTTCTCCAGTTAGGTTATCTTCTAATTTCATGGAACTATCCTTTTGTATCCCGCCGCTCAACGACTTTATGCACTGTATAGGCTGGCTGAAAATGACAACTACACCATCACTTTTGCATTTATAGCTGTACTAAAGGCATGCGACGCATTTTGTCTTCTTGCACGCAAGTCCCACGATATTTGAATTTCTGCTGACGTCAGCATGAGTCAGCACTTCTAAACTTAGTAAATTTCAGACAGACTGCATAGACATTGAGTGAAGTCTTGTCACTCAATGCAAAAGTACATACCAGATTTCTGTGACTTGAGGCATTGAGAGCATTGAGTGAGCCTTCCTTACTCAACACATATAGACTTTTATAGTCTAATAGCTTAGGCATCGAGTGAACCTTTATCACTCGACGCATCTTGACTTTGTTGATTTACTCTACATGAAGGCGTCGAGTGATGCTTCTTCACTCAACGCTTTCTGACTTTGCCGGTCTTCTTGATGAGGCGTTGAGTAGTCTTTCTTCACTCAACGCTTCTGTACTTAGTAGGATTATTTGTTAAGGAGGCGTTGAGTGTGTAACACCCCTATCCGTCGCATAGCATATAGCAGTAGGTCCGTCTGGGGCCCGACGCCATATACTACGGACAGACCGGCTGGTTACGCGTTGAAACCATTCAACCAATCATGTCATCCTACACAACACCTAGCGGAAGCAATTTATTAGGTTGCAAAAGAAATAAGAACCTAGCCACAACAGCATGAATGTCCACTACAAACTCAAGAATGTATACATACACCAAAAGAGAAATGGCCTTAAGGCCTTACACTGTTCACTTAACAAAAGGAGTGTTTTCCAAACTTCGGCACGCAGGCCGGCCATACATGAAAAACGGGAAAGAAACATAAGCAATTAGGCCTTCGAGGGCCGGCACAGCAACAAGGGCTTTAGCCCGCTATTTCTCGCTCTGCTCCGCAGCACCTGCAAGCCACAAACCACTGCCCGGTGGCAAACAATAGCAACGGTCAGCAATGCTGACCAAATTATAATGATCCCGCCCCCACATTCGGGGCGGCAATGCTCTTTCCCTGCACTTTATTAGCATAGGCAATTATATAAAGTATTTGCACTTCACCACAGGCGTAGGCTCGCACGGCCACACACCCCGTGCACTCAGGGCACATTCTCGGCGAACCGGCCAACGTCACGTCAATTCAAGCCATAGACGTTCCCAATCCACCACCGCCTCTTGGGCGGTCATCCATATGAGCATTTTGCCTTCCTGGCCTTGGTCACGGCAATTTAAGCCATAAACCGCCGAAGACCCTCATCCATGCCAACGGTCCTACCGAACGACATAGACCGGGTACGGTTCCGCCTAACCCGTGCTCACACCGCAACGACAATTTAAGCCATATGCGCAGGCCAAGACTCACCGAGTCCCGTTTCCACCACAATAATCACATAACCCAGCTATGTTCACGTTGGCTCCCCGGCCATTGTGTTGGCAAAACCCGCTTTTGCCCAGTTTTCCGGGTGCACCTTGGAGTTAATCTCCAAGGCTCCCTGATGCAATCTACCACGTAGAAAACCCGAAAACACCCAAACACCCGGAGTCTTCCCCGGTTCATATGCAATGCAACATCACCGATCCGGCTCTACTTGTCTGGATAGGCTTCACACACAATGCCTATGTCCGTTTTCGCATACGGACTCTACACAAGGGGGACTTTACATATCTACCCCAAGGAACGCTCCAACTCTTCGCTCACTCGCGAGAGAGGGCTTCCTATGCAAAGGGAAAAAGGGCTTCACATGCCCAAGGATGAGAAATCGTTACCCTTGCGTTCTTCCGCGGCGCCATCGAAAACTATGCGGTTGAAAAGCACCGCAACGGCGTCACCTCCGCGGATCTGGACTCGGATCGCGATTCGGAGCTCCGAAGCTCCTCCGGCGGCCGGATCTTGGTCTCCTCCTCCAAACTTGCTCTCCCCTCTCTCTAGAACTTAGAGAGAGATTTACTTGGATGGAATGAGGGATTCTAACCCTAAAACCCAGCTAAAACCTCTCAGGAACAGCCCCCCACCGTCGGATCCAAAGCGAAGGAAACGAACGGTCAAGATTAGATCTGAAATCATAAAATCTGGGCCGAACACGGGTTCACACACGGCCGTGTGCCTGGCCGTGTAGCTCATTCGCCGTCTCGACCAAAATTGAAAACCAATAACACGGCATGTGACACGGCCTCCGACACGCCTGTGTCACCGACGACACGGCCGTGTCGGGACCCGTGTCACGCCCCCCATGTGCAATTAGCCAACAATCGCAGTCAGAGAGGTACACGACTTGGTGACACGGCATCAGACACGCCCGTGTCAAACTAGACACGCCCGTGTTCGTGCCCGTGTCACTGCCCGTGTATCCCACCGTACAACCCATGTGTGACACGGCCTGGGACACGCCCGTGTCCTAGGCCGTGTTCCACCACACGACCATCGTCGACCTGAACTGGTCGACTACACTGCCAGCTCGACGGCCCGAGCTCGACACGCCCGACACGGCCTCCGACACGCCCGTGTCGGGGCCCGTGTCACCTGCACCAAAACCTTGTTTTGGCCAAAATCGATCCCCGTCGCTCCTACAACATTTTGGGGTGTTACAATTCTACCCCCCTTAAAGAATTTCGTCCACGAAATTAATAAAAGGGAAAACAGGACTTAACGTAAATCAGTACCTGAGCGGAACAATTCTGGGTACTCCTCCAGCATAGTCTACTCCCGTTCCCAAGAGAGCTCCTCTCGCCCGCAATTATCCCACCGGACCTTAACCACCGGATCTCCTTGTTACGAAGCCTCTTGACCTCAACATCTTCAATACGAATGGGCTTGACCCTAGTCGTCAACCCCTCGTCCACCGGCACTTGGTCAGTCGCGATCACCTGCGAAGGCTCTTGCACCGCCTTCCGCAACACAGAAATATGGAACACATCATGTAAACCACCTAATTCCTCCGATAGCCCCAAACGGTATGCCGCTTCGCCGACTCGCTCCAGAACCTCAAAAGGTCCAAGGTATCTTGGGCTCAGCTTCTTCAAGCGTCTCACCCACGAAACCCCCTTGAACGGCTTCACTTTAAGATATACCCAATCGCCTACCGCGAACTCCACGTTCCGGTGCTTGGCATTGTAATACTTCGCATGCCGGTCCTGAGTGATCAACAAGCGCTTCCGAATGATCCGCACTAACGAGGTAGCACTCTCCACTTCCTGCTTCTTGTACAACCTTGCCTCACCCGCTTCAAGCCACGATAACGGCGTGCGACACTTCCTACCATACATGGCCTCGAAGGGCGCCATTTGTATACTCGCTTGGTAGCTGTTGTTGTACGCGAACTCCACCAAATACAGGTGGTCTTCCCAATGCTTACCGAAATCCAGAACACACATGCGTAGCATGTCCTCCATCGTTCTATTGACCCTCTCGGTCTGTCCATCCGTCTGCGGATGGAAAGCTGTGCTGAACTTTAACTTTGTTCCCAGCATCTGCTGCACCAACCTCCAATCATTTGACGTGAACCGTCCATCGCGATCACTCACAATGCTACGGGGCACCCCATGCAGCCTAACAATATTATCCACGTATAGCTTCGCCAGCTTCTCCACCGAGTCATCCTTCCTATGCAGAATGAAATGCGACACCTTGGTTAGCCGATCTACGATCACCCAGATGGCGTCGTTCCCCTTCTGCGACCTTGGCAACCCGTGCACAAAGTCCATAGATATGTCGTCGAATTTCCACTCCGGTATAGGCAAGGACTTCAGAAATCCTCCCGGCTTTTGGCATTCCGCCTTCACCAAGGTGCACGTTTGACATTTAGCCACGTACAACGCCACATCTTTCTTGAGCCCCGACCACCAAAACAACTTTTTGAGATCACGATACATCTTCGTGCTCCCTGGGTGGATTGAGTACTTGGTATGATGAGCCTCGTACATCAACTCCGCCCGGAGGTTACCCCCACTCGGGACGCACAACCGATGATCCTTCCTTAATAAACCATCTTCCACCGAGAACTGGGAATTTGACCCATCCAGAGCGGCCTCCAAAATCTCCTTCATGGAGTCATCTAACTCCAATGCCTGCCGAACCCGGTCAGCCAGGTCATACTGCACCTCTGTCCAGTTTAACATTGCTTTGGCGCTCGTCTGCTTGTCAACGCAACAGATCTCAAGCTCCTCCAACTCCCGTACTAGCCGCTCATCATGCACCGACAACCAGTTGGCTTGGGCGGGAGCCCTGCGGCTCAGCGCATCCGCAACTGCGTTGCCCTTCCTGGGTACATAATGTATTTTGAAGGTGTAGTCCCCTAGGAACTCCATCCACCTCCTCTGCCTCATATTAAGGTCCTTTTGATCCAACAAGTATTTTAGGCTCTTGTGATCGGTGTATATATCGACCCTTACGCCGTAAAGGTAGTGCCTCCACAACTTGAGTGCAAATATCACGGCCGCCAACTCCAAGTCGTGCACCGGATAATTCCTTTCATGCACCTTCAACTGACGCAATCCATACGCTATCAAGCTCCCATGCTGCAACAACACGCAGCCCAAGCCACTACCCGAAGCGTCACTATACACCTCGAAGCCCTTGGTCCCACTCGACGAACTAAGCACTGGCGCCGTGGTCAACCGCCTCTTCAGCTCCTCAAAAGCTTGCACACACTCTTGCGTCCATAAGAATTTCTGATCCTTCCTTGTCAACTTCGTGAGAGGTAAAGCTATCCGCGAGAAGTTCTCTACGAAGCGCCTGTAATATCCGGCAAGCCCGAGAAAACTACGGACTTCCGCGACAGAAGACAACGCAGGCCACTCCCGTATCGCAACAATCTTCGCCGGATCCACCGCTATACCTTCCCCACTCACTATATGACCAAGGAACGCTACCGAGGGTATCCAGAACTCGCACTTAGAGAACTTTGCGTAAAGCTCATTCCTTCTCAGAGTCTCCAACACTAGGTGCAAGTGCTTGAAGTGGTCTTCCTCGCACTGCGAGTACACTAGAATATCATCAATAAAGACGATCACAAAGCGGTCCAGGAAATCTCGGAACGTCCTGTTCATCAAGTCCATAAATACCGATGGCGCATTCGTCGGTCCAAACGGCATGACCGTGAACTCGAAATGCCCATATCTCGTACTGAACGCCGTCTTCGGGATATCACATTCCCTTATCCTCAGCTGATAGTACCCCGACTTCAAGTCCAATTTAGAGTATACCGACGATCCGACTAACTGATCAAAGAGATCATCAATCCTCGGGATCGGGTACTTATTCTTCTCCGTTAGCTTGTTCAATTCTCTGTAGTCGATACACAACCGCATACTACCATCCTTCTTCTTAACGAAGAGGACCGGTGCGCTCCAAGGCGACGAGCTTGGACGCACATACCCTTGCTCCATCAGCTCCTCTAGCTGAACTTTCAACTCCGCCATCTCCTTAGGCGCCAACCTATACGGAGCACGTGACACCGGTTTGGCCCCCGGCACGAGCTCGATGGTGAAATCAATCTCCCACTGCGGTGGGGATCCGGGAAGACTATCCGGGAACACATCGGGGTATTCGCAAACCACGGGAATGCTATCCAACGCGGACTTTGGCTCCATAGCCCCCACTATTGCGAAGAACAGCTCTGCACCAGCACGAACCGCCTTCACCACCTGAAGAGCAGACATCAGTGTCTTGCTCGACCCCTTCAGCCCCTCGAATGTAGTCTCCCGCCCTACACCCAGCTTGACCTCCTTCCAGACACAGTCGATCCAAGCCTTCTGCTCTGACAGCCAATCCATTCCAAATATGACGTCGAACTCTACTAACGGCAGTAATGACGCTAGCAAGTCGAACTCTTGGCTCCCAATGTGAACCTTTACGGCACACACTCTGTCCGCACGCATCGAGCACCCATTCGGTAGTAGCACATCCAACTTGTCCTTCGCCATCGAAGAAGCGACTCCGATGCGCGATATAAAATTTTCGGACAAGAAGGAGTGTGAAGCTCCCGTATCGAACAGTGCCCGTGCCGGACTATCGCTAATCACCACAAAGCCTAAGCAAAAGACATTAGCCTAACAAGCAATAGGTAATGGTATTTTAAAGTCAACTTGCTATAAATTAACTCATACCTGTCACCACATCTGCTTGCTTGATGGCTTTCTGCTGGCCCAAGTTGTAGACTCTAGGCTGAGTCGGAGCATAGTGGGACGCGGTCGACTCCACCGCTTTGCCCTTCTCCTCGTAGGTAGCACCTTGTTTCCTTTCGGACTTTGAGCGTCCACTCCAGCAATCACAGGCAAAGTGCCCCGTCTTTCCACACGTGAAACAAGCGCCCGGGGTTCGATTGGTAGTTGCCCCCGAGGCACCTGAAGAAGCTGGACTCGACGTCTTAGCTTTCTTATAGAATCTGCGGTAGCCCGACTTCGACGTAGTCGGTGCCTTGAACTCCGCTTTCTTACTACCGGATTCCTTTTTCGCTTGGACATTCTTTATGTCCTTCTCCAAGGACCGGGCCGAACTGACCAGGGTCATGAAACCCTGCGCCTTGGGCCCCGACAGTAGCAACCTTAAATCGTCTCTTAGCCCTTCATAGAAGCGGCTCGTCTTGCGCTCCTCGTCTGCGAAGGTAGCACCGGCATATCTCCCCAACCGAGTAAACTCGTGGAGGTACTCATCAACGGTGCAATCCCCTTGCACCAACTTCTGAAATTCGCTTTTTAGCGCAATTCTCTGCGCCGAGGGGAGGTATCGAGCCATGAATAGTCTCGCAAACTCCTCCATCGAAACTTCGGCCAACGGCCTTCCCCGTAACTGATGTAGCTCTAGGCCTTCCCACCATAGTCTTGCGTCCCCATCCAAAAGGAACGTCGCTATAGTGGTCTTCTGCCACTCTTCCGTTTCCGTCGCAGTCATCACCCTGTTGACCCTTGAGAGCCAATCCTCTGCTTGGGTCGGGGTTTCTGCCCCCATGAATACCGGTGGATGAAAGCCCATCACGTGCTTCAGTTGTCTTTCAGTTGCTCTCTGAGGCAACTCTGGCTCCAAAACTACTTGCTCAACCCTCCTTTGCTCTGCCGTCTGAAGCGGTACTTGCTCCACAGCAGGAGCAGGCTGCTGCACCTGCCTTGCAGGCTGCGCATTGATCAATGCCATGACTGCTTCTGCCACGAACCTAATGGTCTCAGCAAACAAAGGTGTTGCAGGCGCATCGCTTGGCGCGCTGCTCGCCTCAGAACCTGGCCGTTCAGACGGCCCAGCACCACTTCTGGTCACCTATAATCGTGCAAAAACACCGATAAGAGACCAAACACTACAGCAAACAGCAATAATAGGAACACGCAGGTTCCTCAAACATGTGTATTTTCATTCCAAAGTGGACATTCATGGGTTCTTTTCTTGTTATAACGATGACGCACACACATGTGCTCACCACCCCTTAAAGTGAATTCGCCCACAAATTCATTTAAGCGTGACCGAAACCAGAAGTCTGATACCAATTTGTAACACCCCTATCCGTCGCATAGCATATAGCAGTAGGTCCGGCCGGGGCCCGACGCCATATACTACGGACAGACCGGTTGGTTACGCGTTGAAACCATTCAACCAATCATGTCGTCCTACACAACACCTAGCGGAAGCAATTTATTAGGTTGCAAAAGAAATAAGAACCCAGCCACAACAACATGAATATCCACTACAAACTCAGGAATGTATACATACACCAAAAGAGAAATGGCCTTAAGGCCTTACACTGTTCACTTAACAAAAGGAGTGTTTTCCAAACTTCGGCACGCAGGCCGGCCATACATGAAAAACGGGAAAGAAACATAAGCAATTAGGCCTTCAAGGGCCGGCACAGCAACAAGGGCTTTAGCCCGCTATTTCCCGCTCTGCTCCGCAGCACCTGCAAGCCACAAACCACCGCCCGGTGGCAAACAATAGCAACGGTCAGCAATGCTGACCAAATTATAACGATCCCGCCCCCACATTCGGGGCGGAAATGCTCTTTCCCTGCACTTTATTAGCATAGGATATTATATAAAGTATTTGCACTTCACCACAGGCGTAGGCTCGCACGACCACACACCCCGTGCACTCAGGGCACATTCTCGGCGAACCGGCCAACGTCACGTCAATTCAAGCCATAGACGTTCCCAATCCACCACCGCCTCTTGGGCGGTCATCCATATGAGCATTTTGCCTTCCTGGCCTTGGTCACGGCAATTTAAGCCATAGACCGCCGAAGACCCTCATCCATGCCAACGGTCCTACCGAACGACATAGACCGGGTACGTTTCCGCCTGACCCGTGCTCACACCGCAATGACAATTTAAGCCATATGCGCAGGCCAAGACTCACCGAGTCCCATTTCCACCACAATAATCACATAACCCGGTTATGTTCACGTTGGCTCCCCGACCATCGTGTTGGCAAAACCCGCTTTTGCCTAGTTTTCCGGGTGCACCTTGGAGTTAATCTCCAAGGCTCCCTGATGCAATCTACCACGTAGAAAACCCGAAAACACCCAAACACCCGGAGTCTTCCCCGGTTCATATGCAATGCAACATCACCGATCCGGCTCTACTTGTCCGGATAGGCTTCACACACAATGCCTATGTCCGTTTTTGCATACGGACTCTACACAAGGGGGACTTTACATATCTACCCCAAGGAACGCTCCAACTGTTCGCTCACCCGCGAGAGAGGGCTTCCTATGCAAAGGGAAAAAGGGCTTCACATGCCCAAGGATGAGAAATCGTTACCCTTGCGTTCTTCCGCGGCGCCATCGAAAATTATGCGGTTGAAAAGCACCGTAACGGCGTCACCTCCGCGGATCTGGACTCGGATCGCGATTCGGAGCTCCGAAGCTCCTCCGGCGGCCGGATCTTGGTCTCCTCCTCCAAACTTGCTCTCCCCTCTCTCTAGAACTTAGAGAGAGATTTACTTGGATGGAATGAGGGATTCTAACTCTAAAACCCAGCTAAAACCTCTCAGGAACAGCCCCCCACCGTCGGATCCAAAGCCAAGGAAACGAACGGTCAAGATTAGATCTGAAATCATAAAATATGGGCCGAACACGGGTTCACACACGGCCGTGTAGCTCATTCGCCATCTCGACCAAAATTGAAAACCAGCAACACGGCATGTGAAACGGCCTCCGACACGCCCGTGTCACCGGCGACACGCCCGTGTCGGGACCCGTGTCACGCCCCCCCGTATGCAATCGGTCAACAATTCGCAGTCAGAGAGGTACACGGCTTGGTGACATGACATCAGACATGCCCGTGTCAAACTAGACACGCCCGTGTTCGTGCCCGTGTCACTGCCCGTGTATCCCACCGTACAGCCCAGGTGTGACACGGCCTGGGACACGCCCGTGTCCTAGGCCGTGTTCCACCACACGACCATCGTCGACCTGAACTGGTCGACTACACGGCCAGCTCGACGGCCCGAGCTCGACACACCCGACACGGCCTCCGACACACCCGTGTCGGGTCCTTGCAGACTAGAAAAAGACTAACTAACATAGTAATTAAGATTCAGAGTACCATGCGAAGTCGCACGCTCGCTGGCGTAAAAATATAGTAGAGAAAATTGCTAAGCATACAAAATAATTTACACTTTTCAACCCGTCGTAACAAAAATTCTATGACTACTCAAAAACAGAACTGCGGTGAATCCTCCGGTCACGCGTAGGGAGAAACTAGACTAACCGCTAAGCCGAGTATTGCCAAAGATCGGGATTCGGGACAGCCTCCAAAGGAATCCACCAATGTCGGTGACCATATGCTTGCCCGTTCGCACTCTCTCCATAGCGCTAGTTTGACTTAAACGAGAGTCTGTAGGACTTCAGGTGATAATGGGGCTTGGGTTACAATGAGGTAAGCAAGGATAAAAATGAAGGCTCAGTACAAAACCCAATTGAGCTAACACAAAAGAAATACATCCGCTAACCACAATAAATGCGAGTACACCACACCCCCAGACTTGATTTTTAAAACATGGGTATGTATACAGCCTACACCAAAAACTATTTTAACACAAAATAGATTTTCAATCAAACTTTTCTTTTCTCATTTTCATTTCTTTTTCACACTTTCTTTTCATAAATTTTTCTTTTTAAACCCTCTTTTTCTAATTCCAGCAAATACAAGCATTGAAAGGCATCCACTTTATTCACAAATACAACAACCAACAAAAACCCCAAACTAGAAATCAGAAAAAGGTAAAGCTCAATTTGGGCGTGCAACTAGGTTTGGCTATTAGGCTTTGGTGAATAAAATGTGGAGCTGAAACAAAAGGATGGGTAGGCACAACAGGGCTAGCGATGATAAGACGTTAGGAATGGGTACAAAGCTGAACCTGGCCAAAATGATGGCCTACATCATGCTCACGCTTAACTAACCAAGCACCAATGCTTCGAGAGTAGCTTGGGGCAAGTTCTTAGCCAACGAGAAAGACTATCCACCCTTCCGACTCGAGCAATAAGAATCTAACGGCTGTCCACACACATCCCTAAACTACCGTCGGATTTGCACCGGATTCACCAAATTTTGAGTAGAATAAAAGAATTTACGCAATTAAAAAAATATAAAACTAAAAGTATTCAAAAAAATTAATTATACTCCAATTTCTACATGAAACGGGAGCGCTTGACAAGGAACACATCAATGCCAACATTTTACTCCATCTCATAATCCTATTCAACATGGCAATTTTCCCAAATCTAACGAAAGAAGCAAGCTTGACTCGCAGCGCGCAAAAAGCTAAGCACGCGCTCATGTGGGTGCAACGATGCGTAATGCAATGAACTAACAAATAAGTTAAAAACAACTACTGGCATGCAAATGAAGTGCACGTGCAAAGGTAACATCGACAAGCTCTCCCCTAGACTTAAGCTAAGAAGCATAGCAATATGTTGAAGTTAAAATATAAATGAGATAAGGGGAGAAGTTACCCAATGCTCCGAAGATGAGCATACAAAAAGATTGGCGTTAAACTTGATCAATAAGCTCACGACCCAAACAAGATCACCTGCAAGAAGCACATCTCCAACCAAGCAAATAATAGGCAGCACGGGCAAAAAGAAGAAAAGAAAGAAAAGAAAGGCAAGAAATAGCCTCAAAACAAGGCTAAATACGTCAAACTCGGGTTGTCTCCCAATAGCCCTTTTCTTTACCGTCCTTAAGGTGGACCAAATACCTGTATTAGAAGTTATATAATATTGTTCACGTCACAAAAGCATAACACGCCAACAGGAAAAATAATCCAAAATCAAAAACAACATTAAGCAAAACGATCAACAGAAGAAGCAGGACAAAGGAGACGGCTCCGGAGATCCTCCACTTCTCAGCTAAACGCTGATTTGTGATGAATCTCACCCGATACGCGAGATAAGGAAGAGGGGAAAGCTTTAGGGACCAAAGAAGATAAATCTTTCTTTCCCCTACCCTCCTCCTTGCTGCGTTGGTGAGCAAAACTCTGCTCCTTGCGCAAGAGAATATCCTTTCATCCCAGCTCAACAGTAGGAGAGCGCCAGTGCGGTAATTTCATGCCTGATATTGTAACATCCAGATCACCAACCACAACCGAGGGCATCCTTTCCTCACCCGCAGAGGGTGGCAGATCAGCCCACGTCACCTGCTTAAAAGTTTTACAACATTTACTCGGTCCAATAACAGTTTTTAAATTTACTTTCTGCACGCTCTCAGTAGCCGTGCCCATTCCGCATTCCTTCTTAACTTTATCTCGTTCTATACTCAGCAGCTCCGAACTTGATTTTGCGTCCGCGGGCTTCAACAACTTCTTCACTTGCATAGTTATACCTTGCTCGCTAAGCACCACATCTGCCTTATCAGCACTAGATAATTTTTCAGATAGCAAATCATTAACTTTTCACAGATTTTCAGATTTACATGGGACTAGAGAGGGAAGTGAAGGAGGAGACGGTAATTCACCTTAGAATCTAAGGTAATTCCGCAAGCATTAAAGCATAGCATTGCCTCACTAGCTTTCAGGAATGGAACCCCCAAAATGGGTCTTGAGTTATTTCCCTCCGGTTCCAGTACCTGAAAGTCGGTGACTACAACAACCCCGTTAAGTTTCACTTCAACATTTGTAATTACCCCATCAATTTTGACAACTGAACCATCAGCAAGAACAAGTGATTTTTGGATACTATTTTCGATATTTAAATCCAGTTTCACAACATCTTGCAAGGCAAGGATGTTGCACGAAGAACCAAAATCACAAACAACTACCGTTTCTATCTCATTTATCTCGCACTTGATGGCTAATTCATTGCTACTGCTCTCACCCACCTCTACAACACTCTTCCCATGTTCACGGTGATTTTTCTCCGTGTCACTTGGGAGGGCGCCATGAGTGCGTTCGGAGAATACCTGGGCAAGCTGCCCAAGCTACATCTCCAAATTCCTCATGGAGGCGGTTTGAGTGGCCATGTTCAACTGAGCCATCTCCACGAACGTTTCCATCATTTCTTCTAAAGCGCTTTTGCGCGTCCCTTGCATATTTTGATTGTAACCCGCCTGAGTTGGTCGCGGTTGACTACTAGAAGCTTGAGGATCAAATTGATGCTGGCCTCCTTGCCATCTTTGACCAGGAGCGTTTTGATTCCACGAGAAATTCGGGTTATTTCTCGCATTCGGGTTATAAGCATTGTTATAAGGAGCGGAACGGGTTTGATTATTAATAAAATTAACATGTTCTTCAAAACTCATACCTGTCGGATCACTAGCATGCTCCCCCATAGTGCACTCATAAGTGTGGTGCATAGGGTTTCCACAAACTTGGCACGAGATGTTCAGCACGGGCGCTGGCGGCGGGGTAGATCTTGTTAGCATCATTTTTCCTTCCAAATAAGGTTGGCAAGGTTCAGCGTGTTGCGCCATGACATTCACATCGAACAAATTTCTCGCCCCTCTTGGGGCATTCCTCCCAGCGGTCCAATAAGTTTTGTGGGAGGCCGTATCTCTTAGAAGCCTCAGCGCTTCCTCGGGGGCCAAATTCATAATTGTCCCCCTTGCAGCAACATCGATCATTGCTCGGAGATTGGGTTCAACGGTGAAATAAAATATCTCTACCAAATTCTAGGGCTCACAGCCGTGTTGCGGACACTGGCGCTGAGAATCGGCAAACTTCTCCCATGCCTCGTAAAGGGTCTCCTGATCCTATTGTCGAAACATGGCTATCTCTCTGTGTGCATTAACAATCTTATCGACAGGATGAAATTTAGCCAAAAATAAGGAAGACAAGGCTTCCCAAGTTGTTGCAGTTCCTGGAGCGATTGTATGTAGCAAAGTCTTGGCCCTCTCCCGCAACGAGAAAGGGAACATCTTTAATTTCACAATTTTATTAGAGATCCCCACATAACGGAAGGTCCCGCATATTTAAGAAAATTCAGCTAGATGAAGCTGAGGATCCTCGCTCGGCAGCCTGGAATGTTGGGTGTTGTTCCTAATCATATTTAGGATTGTCGGCTTGATCTCAAAGTGGTGGTTGGCGATAGCTTGCCCAAATCCAGGATAAACACTCCCCGCCGTAGGGGTTGTGAAATCCCTCATCATCCTTACTCGAGGTTGGACCACCTCGTGGGCATCAACCACTCTATCTCCCTGACCGTTTCCACCATAGACAGGATTGTCCATTCTCTCTTCTACAGCAACAGCGCGCAACCGAGCTCTTCTAGCTCTTGCAGTCTCAGCGTCAACTCCTAAATCTTCAACCCTTTCAGCGGGGTTCAGATATGACATGGACTCACAAAACAAACAAAAAGAAATTTAAACGCACTTGAACACCTACAGACTTTTCACTAAAAAGCAAAAACCTCACGCAACAGTTGCGATCCCCGGCAACGACGCCAAAAACTTGATGCGCTAGCAGTAAGACTACCGTTCACGGCCAAGTCATAATAATGAGGAGTAGCATCCCCGAGTATCGATCTCTCGCGGAGCGCAAGTAGGGAGCATGGGTTTTAGCATTTAGAGAAACAAGTGCAAGTGCTAAGTGAACAAGGAGGTGATTGATTTGGATATCCTACGCTAAAATAAGAAAGAACTAGCACGGGTCACCTTCACCGCATCGCCTGGAAGAATCACTCCGAAGAGTAATAGCGGAAGCGAAAGAACAAATGAGGGTCGAAAACACCTCTTCTATGCGCTCACTTTTAGCAAAGGCTAGAATGGCTCAAACACAACCAAAGATTAAATCATCAATAACAAACTCAGATGAAACTCGAGCAGCAATGCTATCTAGTTAAAAGTTACTAGCAGAGGTTCAAAACATGGAAAGTTTAGTAAAAGTGAAGAAATACAACCGAGCGCACGAAGGCTCTCCACGATTCTTGGCCGGAAGCGAAGGTTGCCAATCCTCGTCCTAGCTCGGTCTTCAGAAAGGCGTCTGGGATCCAGAAGGGCTGTCACTTCCTTCTTCTAACCCGTCCTCTTCGTGGTCGCCTAGTCGGATCTTAACGGAGGGCTTCTCAAGTACAACAACAAGTAGCTCAGATGGTATCTTGGAGGGCGGAGAAGATAAAGATGGTCGGAGATGGAGCTTTAGCAAGCTTTTGGAGGAGAAATGGTGGCTGGAAGAGCTTCCCCTGGAGGAGAGAGAAAAAAGGGGCTGGAGAGTTGTTTTCCCGCTCCTGGGAGCAAAAAAGGCGGGCTGGAAGGAATCCCCTGGCCATGGCAGAATCTGCAACTTAAATAGAAAATTATCAGAAAATTGGTCTCGCACGGTTCGGCGCACGACCGTGCGCGAACCGTTCGATATTACCTTTACGCAACAGCCTGCGAGGAAGAAGCGTTGAACCGTGCGTTTCCTTGGCGCACGGGTGATCCGCCCGTGCGTGAAGCAATTCGCACGGGTAACCACAGTAAGCTCAAACCGCAGGAAAAATAAGAAGGCAACATGCCAACCATTCGTTTCCTTCGCGCACGTTTTCGAGGAAACCGTGCGTGAAGCTTTCGCACGGGTTGGTCACTTTTCTAGAATAACCTGTGGAAAACGCACGACCAAAACTAATCGTGCGCCAAGAAAACCCACGGTCGTGCGTTTTCCTCAAATCATAACTCTGAAATGGGGAAAACTGACCACCTGCAGCAAAACAGAAATGCAGTAAAAGCTACCGGAGCAAGCCTCGGGGAGCACCACGTGCATACCCCCAATAATCAAATGCGCAATTGAGCACCCAAGGGCGAGAAAAGCACACAATCCAAGAAGCGCATAAGGAGGGAAATAACAGAGAAAATAGCGCAAAAGTGGTGTGCAAAGATAAGAAAACCGGCCCAGATGAGCCTGCAAAACCCTATATAAACAGGACTCATCAGGTAGCAAGGGAGTGCTAAGTCACGATGGTAAACTCCATTCTTGGCAGGAGGGGGCCTAGGAGATGGATCGGAGGATGGAGGAGGCGGAGCAGGAGGTAGTGTAGATGGAGGTGGAGAATTACACCCAAGTGGGGTTGATGGAGGAAGTTTAGGAGCCGGCCAAGGTCATGGCCGTTGAGGAGGCTGAGGAGGAAGTTCCTGCCCCGGGTGGTGAGGACATTGGAGAGTGGGGAGAGCAGTCTAGGCTAGAGGATGCGGAGGAGGTAATGCAGATGGAGGTTCTCATTCTCGGGGGGAGGGTGGAGAAGGTCCGCATCAGCGGGGGGTTGACCCCGACCGACTAGGAGAGGATGCTAGAGTGCATCCAAAAGAATGTGGACATCTTTGCCTAGAGCGCCGCAGAGATGTCGGGGATTGATGCAGACATCGACTCCCACCGCCTCAACTTGGACCCTGAGACTCGCCCCATCCAACAAAAGAATAGGTCCATCACGGACAAACTGGTCGAGCCCATCAGGGAGGAGGTGGCCAAGCTCCACAAGGCCGGCTTTGTATCCAAAATACAATACCCCGACTAGGTCTCCAATGTAGTAATGGTTAAAAAAGGAGACGGTCGGTGGCGTATGTGTGTTGATTTTTCTTTACTTAATAAATCATGCCCCAAGGACTGTTATCCTTTGCCTCGAATCGACGCGCTGGTTGACTCAGCCATTGGTTTTCCTGTAATGAGTTTTCTGGATGCATTTTCAGGTTATCACCAGATCAGGATGCACCCCCCTGACGTCAAAGATGTCTCCTTCATCACGGGGGATGGGTGCTACTGCTACAAAATGATGCCCTTTGGGCTGAAGAATGCAGGGGCGACCTACCAAATGATGATGGATAGGGTCTTTTGAAAGCAGAGGGGGAGGAACCTGGAGGTGTATGTATATGACCTCATGATCAAGAGCCGAGACATGGACTCCCACCTCTGGGACCTGGAGGAAACCTTCACCACCTTGCGCGAGTACAAGATACGGTTGAACACCCTGAAGTGTGTTTTCAGGGCAAGCAGGGGCAAGTTTCTAGGCCATCTCCTTGCAGGTGTGGATCCCAATCCTGACAAGGTGAGGACAATCTTGGTGTTGGGATCACCTCAGAACGCTAAGGAGGTGCAATGATTAATAGGGAAGCTGGCAAGGTTGAGCAGGATCCTTTCCTGGGCTGGGGAGAAGTGCTCTCCCTTCTCTAAAGCATTAAGGGGAAGCCAAAAATTTGAGTGGACCGAGGAGTGCGAGGTGGTATTCCAAGCCCTGAAGAAGTAGTTGACT